>JARQAB010000024.1:0-1200000 GCA_036172955.1 Meloidogyne arenaria
GGAGGACCATTAGGAGGTCTTGGTGGAGGAGAAGTTGTAGACGTCTGGCAGGAAAAAGTTGACAGTTGTATAGACGTCTGGCAGGAGCTGTTGAAGTTGTAGACGGCTGGCAGGAGCTGTTGAATTTGTAGAAACGTTCTGGCAGGAGCAGTTTGATGAAGGAAGTTGGTAGAACGGACCGTTTGAAGTGCGGGAAGGGGGGGGGGAGGGGTTATAATCAAATCTAAGGTTCTAAGTGCCCTACTGTATACACCTATTGAATAAGAACCCGTGCCTTGGATATAACTCGGAGGTATGAAAGCCTGAACCTATGGAGAGATATTTTTTGAAAAGGTTGGTCGGTCAGTTCAGTGCGGGATTTTCAGTGTGGGTAATTTATAGTGCGGCACATTATTGGTGCCCGATTTTCAGAGTGGGACGAATTGAGGAGTGACATTTTGTCTGTGGGACAAATTGAGGAGTGACATTTTGTCTGTGGGACGAATTGAGGAGTGACATTTTGTCTGTGGGAAGAATTGAGGAGTGACATTTTGTCTGTGGGACGAATTGAGGAGTGACATTTTGTCTGTGGGACGAATTGGGGAGTGACAGTTTTGTCCGGGACGAATTGGGGAGTGACAGTTTTGTCCGGGACGAATTGGGGAGTGACATTTTGTCTGGGACGAATTGGGGAGTGACAATTTTGTCCGGGACGAATTGGGGAGTGACATTTTGTCTGGGACGAATTTGGGAGTGACAATTTTGTCCGGGACGAAATGGGGAGTGACATTTTGTCTGGGACGAATTTGGGAGTGACAATTTTGTCCGGGACGAATTGGGGAGTGACATTTTGTCTGGGACGAATTTGGGAGTGACAGTTTGGGTCAGACTTGGATATGGTGGGATAAAGGAGGGTCTTATAAAATAGATGTAGACAGTAGAGTAACATGTTGGGCCCGGGGGTCATTAGAGTACCGTGTCGGGCCGGAGGACCATTAGAGTCGGTGGAGGAGAAGTTGTAGACGTCTGGCAGGAAAAGTTGAAGTTGTAGACGTCTGGCAGGAGCTGTTGAAGTTGTAGACGGCTGGCAGGAGCTGTTGAAGTTGTAGACGTCTGGCAGGAGCAGTTGAAGTTGTAGAAGGACCGTTGAAGTGCGGGAAGGGGGGGGGAGGGGTTCTAATCAAATCTAAGGTTCTAAGTGCCCTACTGTCTACACCTATTGAATAAGAACCCGTGCCTTTGGATATAACTCGGAGGTATGAAAGCCTGAACCTATGGAGAGATATTTTTTTGAAAAGGTTGGTCGGTCAGTTCAGTGCGGGATTTTCAGTGTGGGTAATTTATAGTGCGGCACATTATTGGTGCCCGATTTTCAGAGTGGGACGAATTGAGGAGTGACATTTTGTCTGTGGGACAAATTGAGGAGTGACATTTTGTCTGTGGGACGAATTGAGGAGTGACATTTTGTCTGTGGGAAGAATTGAGGAGTGACATTTTGTCTGTGGGACGAATTGAGGAGTGACATTTTGTCTGTGGGACGAATTGGGGAGTGACAGTTTTGTCCGGGACGAATTGGGGAGTGACAGTTTTGTCCGGGACGAATTGGGGAGTGACATTTTGTCTGGGACGAATTTGGGAGTGACAATTTTGTCCGGGACGAATTGGGGAGTGACATTTTGTCTGGGACGAATTTGGGAGTGACAATTTTGTCCGGGACGAAATGGGGAGTGACATTTTGTCTGGGACGAATTTGGGAGTGACAATTTTGTCCGGGACGAATTGGGGAGTGACATTTTGTCTGGGACGAATTTGGGAGTGACAGTTTGGGTCAGACTTGGATATGGTGGGATAAAGGAGGGTCTTATAAAATAGATGTAGACAGTAGAGTAACATGTTGGGCCCGGGGGTCATTAGAGTACCGTGTCGGGCCGGAGGACCATTAGAGTCGGTGGAGGAGAAGTTGTAGACGTCTGGCAGGAAAAGTTGAAGTTGTAGACGTCTGGCAGGAGCTGTTGAAGTTGTAGACGGCTGGCAGGAGCTGTTGAAGTTGTAGACGTCTGGCAGGAGCAGTTGAAGTTGTAGAAGGACCGTTGAAGTGCGGGAAGGGGGGGGGAGGGGTTCTAATCAAATCTAAGGTTCTAAGTGCCCTACTGTCTACACCTATTGAATAAGAACCCGTGCCTTTGGATATAACTCGGAGGTATGAAAGCCTGAACCTATGGAGAGATATTTTTTTGAAAAGGTTGGTCGGTCAGTTCAGTGCGGGATTTTCAGTGTGGGTAATTTATAGTGCGGCACATTATTGGTGCCCGATTTTCAGAGTGGGACGAATTGAGGAGTGACATTTTGTCTGTGGGACAAATTGAGGAGTGACATTTTGTCTGTGGGACGAATTGAGGAGTGACATTTTGTCTGTGGGAAGAATTGAGGAGTGACATTTTGTCTGTGGGACGAATTGAGGAGTGACATTTTGTCTGTGGGACGAATTGGGGAGTGACAGTTTTGTCCGGGACGAATTGGGGAGTGACAGTTTTGTCCGGGACGAATTGGGGAGTGACATTTTGTCTGGGACGAATTTGGGAGTGACAATTTTGTCCGGGACGAATTGGGGAGTGACATTTTGTCTGGGACGAATTTGGGAGTGACAATTTTGTCCGGGACGAAATGGGGAGTGACATTTTGTCTGGGACGAATTTGGGAGTGACAATTTTGTCCGGGACGAATTGGGGAGTGACATTTTGTCTGGGACGAATTTGGGAGTGACAGTTTGGGTCAGACTTGGATATGGTGGGATAAAGGAGGGTCTTATAAAATAGATGTAGACAGTAGAGTAACATGTTGGGCCCGGGGGTCATTAGAGTACCGTGTCGGGCCGGAGGACCATTAGAGTCGGTGGAGGAGAAGTTGTAGACGTCTGGCAGGAAAAGTTGAAGTTGTAGACGTCTGGCAGGAGCTGTTGAAGTTGTAGACGGCTGGCAGGAGCTGTTGAAGTTGTAGACGTCTGGCAGGAGCAGTTGAAGTTGTAGAAGGACCGTTGAAGTGCGGGAAGGGGGGGGGAGGGGTTCTAATCAAATCTAAGGTTCTAAGTGCCCTACTGTCTACACCTATTGAATAAGAACCCGTGCCTTTGGATATAACTCGGAGGTATGAAAGCCTGAACCTATGGAGAGATATTTTTTTGAAAAGGTTGGTCGGTCAGTTCAGTGCGGGATTTTCAGTGTGGGTAATTTATAGTGCGGCACATTATTGGTGCCCGATTTTCAGAGTGGGACGAATTGAGGAGTGACATTTTGTCTGTGGGACAAATTGAGGAGTGACATTTTGTCTGTGGGACGAATTGAGGAGTGACATTTTGTCTGTGGGAAGAATTGAGGAGTGACATTTTGTCTGTGGGACGAATTGAGGAGTGACATTTTGTCTGTGGGACGAATTGGGGAGTGACAGTTTTGTCCGGGACGAATTGGGGAGTGACAGTTTTGTCCGGGACGAATTGGGGAGTGACATTTTGTCTGGGACGAATTTGGGAGTGACAATTTTGTCCGGGACGAATTGGGGAGTGACATTTTGTCTGGGACGAATTTGGGAGTGACAATTTTGTCCGGGACGAAATGGGGAGTGACATTTTGTCTGGGACGAATTTGGGAGTGACAATTTTGTCCGGGACGAATTGGGGAGTGACATTTTGTCTGGGACGAATTTGGGAGTGACAGTTTGGGTCAGACTTGGATATGGTGGGATAAAGGAGGGTCTTATAAAATAGATGTAGACAGTAGAGTAACATGTTGGGCCCGGGGGTCATTAGAGTACCGTGTCGGGCCGGAGGACCATTAGAGTCGGTGGAGGAGAAGTTGTAGACGTCTGGCAGGAAAAGTTGAAGTTGTAGACGTCTGGCAGGAGCTGTTGAAGTTGTAGACGGCTGGCAGGAGCTGTTGAAGTTGTAGACGTCTGGCAGGAGCAGTTGAAGTTGTAGAAGGACCGTTGAAGTGCGGGAAGGGGGGGGGAGGGGTTCTAATCAAATCTAAGGTTCTAAGTGCCCTACTGTCTACACCTATTGAATAAGAACCCGTGCCTTTGGATATAACTCGGAGGTATGAAAGCCTGAACCTATGGAGAGGATTCTTTGAAAAAGGGGGGTCGGTCAGTTCAGTGCGGGATTTTCAGTGTGGGTAATTTATAGTGCGGCACATTATTGGTGCCCGATTTTCAGAGTGGGACGAATTGAGGAGTGACATTTTGTCTGTGGGACAAATTGAGGAGTGACATTTTGTCTGTGGGACGAATTGAGGAGTGACATTTTGTCTGTGGGAAGAATTGAGGAGTGACATTTTGTCTGTGGGACGAATTGAGGAGTGACATTTTGTCTGTGGGACGAATTGGGGAGTGACAGTTTTGTCCGGGACGAATTGGGGAGTGACAGTTTTGTCCGGGACGAATTGGGGAGTGACATTTTGTCTGGGACGAATTTGGGAGTGACAATTTTGTCCGGGACGAATTGGGGAGTGACATTTTGTCTGGGACGAATTTGGGAGTGACAATTTTGTCCGGGACGAAATGGGGAGTGACATTTTGTCTGGGACGAATTTGGGAGTGACAATTTTGTCCGGGACGAATTGGGGAGTGACATTTTGTCTGGGACGAATTTGGGAGTGACAGTTTGGGTCAGACTTGGATATGGTGGGATAAAGGAGGGTCTTATAAAATAGATGTAGACAGTAGAGTAACATGTTGGGCCCGGGGGTCATTAGAGTACCGTGTCGGGCCGGAGGACCATTAGAGTCGGTGGAGGAGAAGTTGTAGACGTCTGGCAGGAAAAGTTGAAGTTGTAGACGTCTGGCAGGAGCTGTTGAAGTTGTAGACGGCTGGCAGGAGCTGTTGAAGTTGTAGACGTCTGGCAGGAGCAGTTGAAGTTGTAGAAGGACCGTTGAAGTGCGGGAAGGGGGGGGAGGGGTTCTAATCAAATCTAAGGTTCTAAGTGCCCTACTGTCTACACCTATTGAATAAGAACCCGTGCCTTTGGATATAACTCGGAGGTATGAAAGCCTGAACCTATGGAGAGATATTTTTTTGAAAAGGTTGGTCGGTCAGTTCAGTGCGGGATTTTCAGTGTGGGTAATTTATAGTGCGGCACATTATTGGTGCCCGATTTTCAGAGTGGGACGAATTGAGGAGTGACATTTGTCTGTGGGACAAATTGAGGAGTGACATTTTGTCTGTGGGACGAATTGAGGAGTGACATTTTGTCTGTGGGAAGAATTGAGGAGTGACATTTTGTCTGTGGGACGAATTGAGGAGTGACATTTTGTCTGTGGGACGAATTGGGGAGTGACAGTTTTGTCCGGGACGAATTGGGGAGTGACAGTTTTGTCCGGGACGAATTGGGGAGTGACATTTTGTCTGGGACGAATTTGGGAGTGACAATTTTGTCCGGGACGAATTGGGGAGTGACATTTTGTCTGGGACGAATTTGGGAGTGACAATTTTGTCCGGGACGAAATGGGGAGTGACATTTTGTCTGGGACGAATTTGGGAGTGACAATTTTGTCCGGGACGAATTGGGGAGTGACATTTTGTCTGGGACGAATTTGGGAGTGACAGTTTGGGTCAGACTTGGATATGGTGGGATAAAGGAGGGTCTTATAAAATAGATGTAGACAGTAGAGTAACATGTTGGGCCGGGGGTCATTAGAGTACCGTGTCGGGCCGGAGGACCATTAGAGTCGGTGGAGGAGAAGTTGTAGACGTCTGGCAGGAAAAGTTGAAGTTGTAGACGTCTGGCAGGAGCTGTTGAAGTTGTAGACGGCTGGCAGGAGCTGTTGAAGTTGTAGACGTCTGGCAGGAGCAGTTGAAGTTGTAGAAGGACCGTTGAAGTGCGGGAAGGGGGGGGGAGGGGTTCTAATCAAATCTAAGGTTCTAAGTGCCCTACTGTCTACACCTATTGAATAAGAACCCGTGCCTTTGGATATAACTCGGAGGTATGAAAGCCTGAACCTATGGAGGGATATTTTTTGAAAAGGTTGGTCGGTCAGTTCAGTGCGGGATTTTCAGTGTGGGTAATTTATAGTGCGGCACATTATTGGTGCCCGATTTTCAGAGTGGGACGAATTGAGGAGTGACATTTTGTCTGTGGGACAAATTGAGGAGTGACATTTTGTCTGTGGGACGAATTGAGGAGTGACATTTTGTCTGTGGGAAGAATTGAGGAGTGACATTTTGTCTGTGGGACGAATTGAGGAGTGACATTTTGTCTGTGGGACGAATTGGGGAGTGACAGTTTTGTCCGGGACGAATTGGGGAGTGACAGTTTTGTCCGGGACGAATTGGGGAGTGACATTTTGTCTGGGACGAATTTGGGAGTGACAATTTTGTCCGGGACGAATTGGGGAGTGACATTTTGTCTGGGACGAATTTGGGAGTGACAATTTTGTCCGGGACGAAATGGGGAGTGACATTTTGTCTGGGACGAATTTGGGAGTGACAATTTTGTCCGGGACGAATTGGGGAGTGACATTTTGTCTGGGACGAATTTGGGAGTGACAGTTTGGGTCAGACTTGGATATGGTGGGATAAAGGAGGGTCTTATAAAATAGATGTAGACAGTAGAGTAACATGTTGGGCCCGGGGGTCATTAGAGTACCGTGTCGGGCCGGAGGACCATTAGAGTCGGTGGAGGAGAAGTTGTAGACGTCTGGCAGGAAAAGTTGAAGTTGTAGACGTCTGGCAGGAGCTGTTGAAGTTGTAGACGGCTGGCAGGAGCTGTTGAAGTTGTAGACGTCTGGCAGGAGCAGTTGAAGTTGTAGAAGGACCGTTGAAGTGCGGGAAGGGGGGGGGAGGGGTTCTAATCAAATCTAAGGTTCTAAGTGCCCTACTGTCTACACCTATTGAATAAGAACCCGTGCCTTTGGATATAACTCGGAGGTATGAAAGCCTGAACCTATGGAGAGATATTTTTTTGAAAAGGTTGGTCGGTCAGTTCAGTGCGGGATTTTCAGTGTGGGTAATTTATAGTGCGGCACATTATTGGTGCCCGATTTTCAGAGTGGGACGAATTGAGGAGTGACATTTTGTCTGTGGGACAAATTGAGGAGTGACATTTTGTCTGTGGGACGAATTGAGGAGTGACATTTTGTCTGTGGGAAGAATTGAGGAGTGACATTTTGTCTGTGGGACGAATTGAGGAGTGACATTTTGTCTGTGGGACGAATTGGGGAGTGACAGTTTTGTCCGGGACGAATTGGGGAGTGACAGTTTTGTCCGGGACGAATTGGGGAGTGACATTTTGTCTGGGACGAATTTGGGAGTGACAATTTTGTCCGGGACGAATTGGGGAGTGACATTTTGTCTGGGACGAATTTGGGAGTGACAATTTTGTCCGGGACGAAATGGGGAGTGACATTTTGTCTGGGACGAATTTGGGAGTGACAATTTTGTCCGGGACGAATTGGGGAGTGACATTTTGTCTGGGACGAATTTGGGAGTGACAGTTTGGGTCAGACTTGGATATGGTGGGATAAAGGAGGGTCTTATAAAATAGATGTAGACAGTAGAGTAACATGTTGGGCCCGGGGGTCATTAGAGTACCGTGTCGGGCCGGAGGACCATTAGAGTCGGTGGAGGAGAAGTTGTAGACGTCTGGCAGGAAAAGTTGAAGTTGTAGACGTCTGGCAGGAGCTGTTGAAGTTGTAGACGGCTGGCAGGAGCTGTTGAAGTTGTAGACGTCTGGCAGGAGCAGTTGAAGTTGTAGAAGGACCGTTGAAGTGCGGGAAGGGGGGGGGAGGGGTTCTAATCAAATCTAAGGTTCTAAGTGCCCTACTGTCTACACCTATTGAATAAGAACCCGTGCCTTTGGATATAACTCGGAGGTATGAAAGCCTGAACCTATGGAGAGATATTTTTTTGAAAAGGTTGGTCGGTCAGTTCAGTGCGGGATTTTCAGTGTGGGTAATTTATAGTGCGGCACATTATTGGTGCCCGATTTTCAGAGTGGGACGAATTGAGGAGTGACATTTTGTCTGTGGGACAAATTGAGGAGTGACATTTTGTCTGTGGGACGAATTGAGGAGTGACATTTTGTCTGTGGGAAGAATTGAGGAGTGACATTTTGTCTGTGGGACGAATTGAGGAGTGACATTTTGTCTGTGGGACGAATTGGGGAGTGACAGTTTTGTCCGGGACGAATTGGGGAGTGACAGTTTTGTCCGGGACGAATTGGGGAGTGACATTTTGTCTGGGACGAATTTGGGAGTGACAATTTTGTCCGGGACGAATTGGGGAGTGACATTTTGTCTGGGACGAATTTGGGAGTGACAATTTTGTCCGGGACGAAATGGGGAGTGACATTTTGTCTGGGACGAATTTGGGAGTGACAATTTGTCCGGGACGAATTGGGGAGTGACATTTTGTCTGGGACGAATTTGGGAGTGACAGTTTGGGTCAGACTTGGATATGGTGGGATAAAGGAGGGTCTTATAAAATAGATGTAGACAGTAGAGTAACATGTTGGGCCCGGGGGTCATTAGAGTACCGTGTCGGGCCGGAGGACCATTAGAGTCGGTGGAGGAGAAGTTGTAGACGTCTGGCAGGAAAAGTTGAAGTTGTAGACGTCTGGCAGGAGCTGTTGAAGTTGTAGACGGCTGGCAGGAGCTGTTGAAGTTGTAGACGTCTGGCAGGAGCAGTTGAAGTTGTAGAAGGACCGTTGAAGTGCGGGAAGGGGGGGGGAGGGGTTCTAATCAAATCTAAGGTTCTAAGTGCCCTACTGTCTACACCTATTGAATAAGAACCCGTGCCTTTGGATATAACTCGGAGGTATGAAAGCCTGAACCTATGGAGAGATATTTTTTTGAAAAGGTTGGTCGGTCAGTTCAGTGCGGGATTTTCAGTGTGGGTAATTTATAGTGCGGCACATTATTGGTGCCCGATTTTCAGAGTGGGACGAATTGAGGAGTGACATTTTGTCTGTGGGACAAATTGAGGAGTGACATTTTGTCTGTGGGACGAATTGAGGAGTGACATTTTGTCTGTGGGAAGAATTGAGGAGTGACATTTTGTCTGTGGGACGAATTGAGGAGTGACATTTTGTCTGTGGGACGAATTGGGGAGTGACAGTTTTGTCCGGGACGAATTGGGGAGTGACAGTTTTGTCCGGGACGAATTGGAGGTATGTCGGAGGTATGAAAGCCTCGGAGGTATGAAAGCCTGAACCTGATTGGAGCTTTTGACAACTCAGTTTGGATTGGTATTAAAACTAAGTGGTAATATTCATTTGGGAGTTTCATTATAGAAAAAGTTCCTATTTTTACAAAAGTAGGTAGTCAGGTTGCATCGTTTTTGGAGATTTTGGATCGTCTGAAGCTCTCGGAGCTTGGAAGAGCTGGGTGTTGGGTAAACCCGGGGTTGAGGGGGAACCCAAAAATTATTTTAACCAACAAATAAATTATGTGATAAAAAAATACCACTTGTAAAGAAAAGGCCTTTTTGCTTTCTTCTAAACGAATCCGCAAAAATCCTTTTTTACAAGTGGCTTAATTGTGCTCTTCCGTTTTCATCTAAGATTTCGTTCTGTTTTATAACATTTTGTACTTGAAAAAAATTGACAAAAAATCGACGGGAAACGGAAAAGCACTAAATAATAACAAAAAAATTTCATTCATATCTTTAAGACCTTTAAATGTGGCGGAAGCATCTTTGCCACATTTTTAGCTTCTCTCATCTTGACAATCCATCATCCAT
Organism: Meloidogyne arenaria; assembly: GCA_036172955.1. Classification (NCBI taxonomy): domain Eukaryota; kingdom Metazoa; phylum Nematoda; class Chromadorea; order Rhabditida; family Meloidogynidae; genus Meloidogyne; species Meloidogyne arenaria. The sequence goes on from JARQAB010000024.1 coordinate 9,706, forward strand.
TTGTTGCAATCCAATGAACATTTTGAACACTATTCGCAATAGAAACTTGTCTAGGTATAGAGCTTTCCGTGCAGAACTGCCAAATTGTTGAGAGTGGCCGCAACCTATAGAAAAATAAATTCACATCGAAAGAAAAGAATTACCGCATTTACTCAATTTAAATTAATTAAAAGAAAATTATTAAAATACCGGTAAACGAGAGCCAGAATGTTCAACATCCTTAAAAATAAACATACTTTGTCAAATTCAAAAATCAAAAAATACGTAGCGACGTCAGGATGGTCATGTCCATTGTTCTTTTCCAAATCTTCCAATGCTTGCTTACATAGGAGAACAGCAACTTCGTAGCGTCCTTGTGCCGCATAAGTGATAACCTTAGAAATTTTAAATAAGATAAATTAAACAGAAAAGAAAGACATACAAGATTATGAAGTGTTTTTAAACGTTGTGGTATATCATAACCAGCAGTTGCACTCGCAGCCATCGCATTTGCCGGAGTTGGCATTGAATATTGACCACTTGTATCTAAAAATAAATGTAAAATAAACAGTACTTAGAGTCCCCCATCCTCCCCCCCCCCCCAGTTAGTGTTTTTCTTTATGTACAAAATTATCAGACAATTCATCCCTGTATAATTTCAAGAAACTGAATTCATCCTTCTTTCAATACTTTGTATTTGTAAACGTCTTTAATATGAAAAAAAACATCGATTTATTCAGCCATTTACTAATAACGAGGGCAACGTATGAGAGAAGCAAGCAGAAACAAAAAAAAGATGTCGGAATTGAAGGAAGAGTGACATCGAATGAGTGAAGCCACAGGGAAATTTAGTAGAAAAAATGACTAACAATTTTGTACATCAAGTAAAAAGTCACGTAGGGAGGGAATAAATACTAAATAAACACCCATGTTCAGTTATTAATTGTTTATTCAATTTAGACAGAACAAATATAGAAACATTGCTCAGTTCTGTTTATGAAAATAAATAATTTCCGAGGATGTATCGACATGAACGCCTATAATAAGAGCATTCAGTCTTCTTTTACATCAGGAAACAAAGATAAAAAGGACTAACAATAACACAGTCAACATACCAACCTAGCCCTTTCCCCCAATCAATGTTTTTATGAAAATCAAAATAAGACAAAAACAAACTTTGCAAATCCTCTTCCTCGTCACCAAAACCAAGCTCCTGTAATGTTGAATTATGGACATCGCTTGCAGGGCGTTGCTGTTCAGCTTGATCACCTTCCTTGTCAGCAAGTTCCGGCAAATCCTCATCAAATTTCTTAATGCTATTCATAAATTTCAAGTGCTTGTTCTCCTCTTCCAATTGCGCAATGTTCTGACATAGTTAAAGAATTCAATTAAAGAAAAAAAAAACCTGCATTGCTGTACGAAGTTGCTGTTGAGTCGAGTTCAACTAAAACATTTTTTGTTATAAAAAACAATAGCTTATAAAACCTCATCACGAATCCACGCATTTTCTTGACATAGACGTCGAACTTGAGCTTTATACTTTTGTTTGTCAGCCTCCAAATTTTATAAATGCGAAGCAAGTGCAACCATGACCTGTAATAAGAATATCAAAAAGTAAAATTTATTTTAAGAAACCTGAGCCTCCTCAACGCCTAAAAGTATATTCTCCAAATTCCTATCAACAATTGATGTTTTCTCGTCAATCAACTGACGCTCATCCAGCATAAGCAGATCAATACCACCAGTCAACTTGTCTTTTATTGAACATGTTCATCCCGTAATGCATCCAAACCTTGGGCAACTACGCGAATATTTCGAAAAATTTCGTCCTGTGCTGGCATTTTAAAGAATTTTTAAGCTCTAAAACGTAAAATAAAAACAATAAAATAATTGTATGTATAACAAATCACGTCAACCCGAAAATCATCCCACCTAAGAATTTTTTCCAAGCGCAACATACATTTCTACGTGCCCCAACCCTCAAGGTGTTATATAATTTCGACAATGACTAAATTCGACAGTTTTTAGAAAAAAAGTCGTCGATTCTAAAAAAGTCGCCAATTTTAGAAAAAAAGTCGCCTATTAGAAAAAAAAGTCGCCGATTGGCCTTATCAGACACAAAAGAATAAGTAATAAATCGATTGGCGACAATTGTAAAATGAACTAACAATAAGAATGTAAAAAGATTGACTCTCTTTCTCTCGCAGTGTTCTTTCTTTATTGAACAATCTTTAAAAACAGAATGCCAAACTTTTAATTTTCAAAGAGACTTTTAAGAAATAAGTGGAAAACAGAACGGTCTAAAGTAGATGGATACGGAAAATCAAGGCCTAAGTTAATGAAAATAAAAACGTTGAGTAACCTGAACTATTTAATTTTATAGAAGCTACAACTCCTGGAAAGGAAATCTACGGATATAATCCTTTAGTCTTATGGCTTTTGCCTTAATTAGACGTTTGTAGAAAGTGCCTCATTTATACGTTTGTACGTAAATATATAACATTAAAATTCTATCCAAAGGCTTCCTTGATACTCTCAAACGGTCTAACAGCCAAGTCAACAGGCAAATCTTAATTTGTCACAATTATTTCCTTTTTAATACTGATTCATACCAAAATTGAATTGCTGAAGTCCTTCAAGCAACGGCCTGATATCCTCGACTCCCTTAATACACATTTTACAATTCTATATTATATTAATAAACCGTTCTTGCTGTATAGGACCATTTGTAATAACATCTTGATAACACAATATCTGATCGGAACTATTACTATTGTTTTAATTTTTTATTCATTTGATCTTACTATTATTCGAATCCAAGCTGGTAGTCGGTTTCGGTTCAATGCAGCACATACGCTTAATTTAATAGATCTATTTTGAATATTAATTTATAAAGTTAAATTAAAGCTTAATTTACATTCCTCAATTCTCTTACATTCGAGAATCTAATTAGTTATCTCATTATTTTCAAACTAATTTACAATGCTTTCCACTGAGCATCCTGAGAACGCTTTAATCGTCCATGACTATTAATTATGTATTCAATCGTAGAAAGTAGAATTTGCTTTGAGGTAGGATGTGGAAGCATTGATGCCTCCATTGTTTCTAGTCTAAAATTTTAATATTCAAAATATATTTCACATCTTTAACAGAAAATTTCATTTTTTCAATACAATACTTACTTAAAAGTGTCACTAAGATTTCCAATAACTCCATCTCGCAGTTCTATTGCTCTACTTGCTTCTAGAAATAAAATTATAACATCCCAAATATGTTCTAATCTTCGAGCCTCAATTTTAACAAGTTGGCTGCTCTTCACATGCTGCTTGTTATTTGAAAATATATCTTAAATTATGAAAATAAGGTATTGTTGTTTTCAATTTATTGTTTTCAACCTATTTGTTTTCAATTTATATGAAAAGTCAAACTTATTCTTGAAGGGAGTAACTTGTTTCCTTGATTTGCTGGCACCACAGAAGGTTGGAGACCATGTTCAAGAAGTGCGCGCAGCGCTGGGCATAGCTTCTTCCTAACTGAACTTACGATTGCCTCTTGATCACATTCCATAGTAACCTAATTAGATTAATATTTCCTAATTCAAGAGTACTTATATAAAACCTTGTTAAGTTCGTCTACGCTAAGTTCTGCACGCTCTTCACGGTCGACACTCAAAATCTGATGTTTGCGTATTACCTGTATCACCTATGATTTAATTTATTTAATCACAAATATAAGAACAAATTACCTTATCAACTGCCAATTCTAACTCTGCTCGTTGATCTCCATAGTGATTGAAAAGAGCTGAGCGTTTCAGCTCGTTCTTCTCAAAATGTCCTTGAGACTTTGGCCTATTAAAATGAATATAGGTAGTTGAGTACATGTCGACACAATTACGATTTATTAATTTTATTTATGCAATTCACATACCAAAGGTAACGAGCCAGATTAATAATTGACTTAGTATTTCTCCCATGATTATTGTTAGTTTTTGCGGGCTGTGACTCTTCTATGTTAAGTGATGAATTTGTACCAGCTGTTCCAGCTGTCCAGTTCCAGCTGTCCATGAATTTGTACCAGTACCAGCTGTCCAGTTTTTGTGCTGTTCCAGCATCATCTTAAATATTATTCGCATTAGTGGATCGTGTGAAAACGACTGAATATATTTAAATATTATGTTTTATACATGGGAGAGTCACTGCTGAACATGGGAGAGTCACTGCTTCCCGTTGCAACAACTGTACATATTGTTCCAGATCGGATATCTAAGTGTTTAAAATAAAATCTCCAACTTTCATAATTTTTTAAATAATTTAATCCTAATACAACTATATTGACTAACCTGTGTACTAAGTTGTTTCACCAATTGGTCCTGAAATATTTTATTAAGATCAAACTAATTCAACCTTATTTTCAAACCTTTTCAAGCAATCCTCGTTCCGCTTCATCCAATTCTGCATCCAGTTTTTTACGAAATTCATCTTCGTCGGCATCTGCATCAGGTCCAGCCAATTTAACTCGAAGATGCATCTTCTCACGTAGCCGCTCTAATATCTGATAATTTAAAATTTGATCAGTCGCATTGATTGATATACTAATTGACGGATATACTAATTGACCCTTATAAATTAGAATAAATACCTATCAACGAAAATATATACTAACCAGAGTTTGCCTTGCGCGCAATTCGCTAAGTGGTAAATCACCTTCACGTAGATGTCCATTCCGCCAAGCGAAATTTTCCAGCTCATCTGTCATTGCCATTTATTTGGAAATATTCAGAATTAAGAATTTTTCAATTACACTCACCAAGTTGTAACCGCAGCTCTTCAACTAGATGAGTCATATTAGCAGCATTACCATTTGTCATAACATTTACGTTGTTTTCTTCTACATCTACAATGTTTAGAGATAAATTAGAATTTTCACTGTTTTGTTGTAGTCTGAGATTTCGATTATTAGTGCAACTTGTAGAAGCAAATTGTTGAAGTTGATTTAGCATTCCCTTAACGTTGTATAACATTAAAAATCAGTAATAAGACGTTTTAGTAAATATTAAAAAAAATTTACCTCACGTTGTTCGGCTGGCGCAGAAGCAATTTGCTGTATCCGAAATTGTACTTGTGCGAATTTTGTGCTCAAAGACAACAATGATTCGCTCAATTGTTGTTGTTCAGCTTCTAGTTCTCGAATCCTTGCTGATATGCTTCCGCTGCTAAATTTTGATATTTTTATATTTCTTTTCAATGCCCGGATTGCTTAAATTTTTATTCATTAAACTTTATATCGTACTCCATTTGTGAGCTGCTTCTGCTTATATCATCTGAAAGCATATCAGCATTGTCGTTGCATTTCGCTTCTTTGTTCATTTCCACAATGTCCATTATACAGATGTACCAGATTTTTATATTTGTAATACAAATATTTTTGTTGGATTATAATTAATAAATAAAGTCCGTTTTTTCTTAAAATAAGCTTTTAATAAAGTTATTTCGTTACATTTGTTTTAACACTTCGAAAGCCTATAACCTACAATGTGAGTAAACTTTAAAGAAATGCCAAATATTTTTAAGCCATTCATTTGGTATTCCTTTTAAGCACGTTTTAAGTATTGCATATATCGATTTTGCTTAGGCTAGTATGCGTAGTATGTTTGTACATTTAGTTGTTTTTAGTCTTATGTTATACTACAGCTGGATTTTAGTCTGTTAATATTAACCTATACAATATGGAAATAATTCTTATATCTAAAAAATCTAAAGAGACTATATTAAATAAATTACATTTTATTACAATTATAAATAAAAACCGAGAGTAAAAATATTTAGACTGATACAAGTCATCTATTTTTGAACTTTTTCAATTTCGCCAGTTTGGAAGGCGTACCCACCAAAGGAACGCGCTGATTCGATACCCGAGTCCTGGTCATCACAATGTCTTGTTGTTGTTCTCATCGAAGGATAAGGAGGCAATGAGTGGTCCCTCTGTTCATTAGGTAAAGTCGTATCGGGCAATGAGGGCCTACGACTCCATCGAAAGCACCTTCTGTCAACTTTCTCCCCTAAATTAATGAAAAATTTATATTTCTGTTTTATATTCCAACCATGCGCATTATTTTTTTGAGTTGCATCCAGAAATGATGGTTTTATTAGGCAATTGCGTAGCTTGACAGTTCCTAAAATTGAGCGATGAAATGTTAAAATCTATATACATACTAACCAGCACTTTCATCTTGGCTTCCAGTTTCATCTGAACAATTTTCTTCGGTTCGTTGCTGATCATATAAGCGTACGAACTATTTGATAAAATAGTAAACATAAGCATTTGTATATTAACCTTCTCTTCTGATTGACAGCTCTGATATGGAGGAAATACGGCTCGGCAAACACCGTCACCTAAAACAATTGTAAATGAATTGAAAGATAGTGAATACCGATGATAGGCATTGTTTCATATGTTGACGTGGAACTACATGCCCCAGCCCCACTATTTGATGAATAGACTCCGGTTGAAGCTGTAGCCTGTGATGAATGTTTTTTTAATCTTGTACTAAATATCTAAAAAGATACTCTTGATATCGTGCTAGTTGGTTGAGCATCATATGCACGACTACTCATTGATGGGGTGCCAGAAACTGAGCGCTCACTAATTAAACGATTTCTCATTGGTGGAATAGGTTCTGCTACAATATCATTTTTCTAAAGATATGAAAATACATAGATTTAAGAATCTAAATTTATTTCCTTAAGAAATTGTTTGGAACCGTTAAACATACTTTAAGTAAATTCTCAAATTTGCAAACCAAATCTGCAAATTTTGGACGCTGCTCAGACTCTGTATTCCAACAGCGGAGCATCAGCTCATAAATCTCATCTTGAATACCGACTGGAGGATCAAGCCGATCACCAGCAACAACAAGCCTCATTACCTGCAATATAATTTTTGGTAAGCCTTATTTCTTATGCATCATTGTAGTCATAAAAGTATAAATTTTATTTAGAATCAGCATACTGATAGTTAGTCTTTTTAATAACCTCTAAATTATCTCGTCCTGGATATGGAATGTAACCAAGCGAAAAGATTTCCCATAGCAAAACTCCATAAGCCCAAACATCAGTTTTCGAAGTGAACAACCCATCCTGTAATAAAAATATTACAAATTATATTATTTTAAATAGTTCACCAAAAAAGCTTCAGGTGGCATCCATCGAACTGGCAGAAAAGCCTTCCCTCCTTTTCGATAGTAGTCATTTCTACAATTAAACAAATCTCTATTAAATTCAATATAAACCTGTAAATATCCCTAGCCATTCCAAAATCCGCGATCTTCACAATTCTATTGCCCACTTTAGATGTAAGTAAACAATTTCTTGCTGCTATATCTCTGTGAACAAATCGCGTTTCTTCTAAATGTTGACAGCCACGTGCCTTAAAGTTATATACAAGTAAGTAAAGTTAAATTATTTTACTATATCTAAAGAAAATCCCAAAAGATCGCCAGTTCTCAACATTGTTGAATCCAAGGCTTCAGAGTTACTTACATGATCCTAATTGCGAAACAGATTGATTTAGCTAGTGATAAACCAAGTAACCTGCTGTCTTGGGCGATTCTCACGTAAGAAATTCTTCAGATCACCACCTTCTAGAAACTCAAGCACAATTAACTAAAATAAAAAGGTAAAATAAATTCGAGCATGGTCTCTAAAAATTAATAGCGGTTAATTTGTAATTGATTTGTAACAGAAAACAAATGTTTATTAAAACTTAATTTTGGTTGCTGCTCGAACGAGACACCAAAAAAAGTGACTATATTCTTATGTTTGAACTGACTAAAAAGGAAATAGAATGTAATTTTACATGTAATTTTTAGGAAAAAATAACCTTAACAAACGAGCCTCTGTTTCAAAATCATCGCCAAAATCACGTGCTGACTCCAATGGTAAGGATTTTATAGCAACTTTGATTGCTGCTATTTTCTCATTATATTGGTTATCTTTTGATGAATTGTTATCGATAAAGGAACGATCTCCTTCTCCCAATAATAACCAACCTTCAAATACTTCACCAAAAGCTCCATGGCCAATTATCCTAGCAATAATAGAAAAATAATAACTAATTAATACATACTTGTCTAATTTAAGCGACTGTCTAGGAATCTGCTTCAGTGGAGTTAAACTCAATGATTCGTAAATTGGATTACTGAAAACAAAAATTATGAATATACACATGAAATTATATACCCGCTTATGCCGAAGTTGGTATCACTATACAAGCAGTTATCGTTATTACTGGCGACAGGTCTATTATCTTTACCAGATACAATAGCAATGAGCTCATGCACATCAGCAGATGGGCTCGGACTGAGTTTCTTTCCACAACCACGTGCACGATATATTATTTTGAAACAGCATATCAACGATAGAAACAATGAGATAACAAACAGGCAGGCTATTGAAAATTTAAAGTGAGAAATTTATTTTTAGGGACTAGTTAAATTAAATAAAATTTAATAGTACCAGCTATAAATCTTTGGACGGTAAAAGAAAGTTGGCCAAAAATATTGTAAAGTATTGGAGAATCTAAAAGATTGAAGATAAAATTAAGATAAAATTAAGATAAATTGAAGTTAGAAATACTACTGATCCGACAGATACTTGCACTATTAGGCTCTACCACACTCCCATCGGGGCAAATACATTTTGGGTGTTGTATGGATCCATTTCTTTGTTCTGAAAGTGTCGTTATCGTTCCAAATGTACAATTTGACCTGATTAAATACACAAATGATTTCAAAACAGAATAAATCTACCCAGATGGGCAATCACGTTGTGGGCAGGCTATGATGGAAGCAAAAGCACGGTTTGGGTTGCTTTTTGGTGAAATTAGATGATCGCCTATGAGATCATTTGTACGGATAACTGCACTTGTTCCTGGCAAACCAGATCCAACTAATCCACCAGAACCACCTTTTAACAATATGTATTCGTTAATAAAATAGTAAATTAAAATTGACCTTGATAACCGCCACCACCCCCTCCACCTGCGTTGCAGGAAGCTCTATAAAATTTGTTTAAATTAAATCGTTTGCATATAAAAAATTACCCTCCTCCACCTTTTCCGCCAGGTAAATTCCATATGCTCCCTGGTGGACAATGACGCTGCTCCAGGAGAATTGACTTATCAAAACGTGTATGCTGTTGATCACTTATATGATCAGAAATTGAAAGTCCATTTGAGGCTGATAGAATCGTTGGTAGTTGTCCGGGTTTGTCAATCCTATTCAATCACTTTAAATTTATAACTCTTGATTATGTTATACTGGATTGGATTTAAAGGGAAAGCACCACCGCCACCAGCAGCTATAACAACAGGATTGCTTCCAATAAATAATATAGTAGCACCGCCACCGCTACAACCCGGAAAATTCAATGGGTCACTGCTTATATTGTTCAGATCATCGGCTGATAAAGAACAAAGCTGCTCACCCTAAAAAATGGAAATTGAAAACAATAAGTAAATGTAAAGCATACTAGATCCTTTTGATCACCCATAAGATTTTCTTTAATGTTTTTATCACAAATACATCTGCCTTCTTGTCCCAAAAATAATTTAACTTGCTGGCCGGCATTCAGACGTAAGTTTACAGCCAAACTATCAGCCCGAGTTTCATGGTTTTCGCTAGCTTTGCCAACAAAGTTGCCACCTGGAGCGCCAGCCATTTCCAAACTTAAATTACGAGTGTGAAAAATGTTCAATTATTTTTTGAGTACGTTACGTACCGATATTCTCCTGCGTATGGTACAATCCATTCACTAACATTATCATGTCGCTCTTCATCAATAATTGAAAGCATCTCAGGAAGCAAAGAGTACCTAACTCCTATATATATGAAAGTTTAACTTGTAATTAACTTGTAATTATTTGCTTACCAAAACAATCCGGACTTAGTGACAGATCATCAATAGCAATTGAACCCATAGAACCGGCCAATTTGGCGAAGCCCAACTTGAGAGAATAATCTCCATTGATGAGCAACGATTCAGTTTTAATATGAACGGAAACTCGATGCCATTCACAAGGTTCACGGATATGTTCATCGTGAGGTGGAGCCCAAATTGGTTTAGCAACTTCTTTTGGCTTATCACGTAATTGAAGAAATATTTGGAATGGACTAAATCCGGTAAGGCAATAGAAAAAGCGCAACATGCACTGGCGCGTTGAATCAATAGGATTTCTCTGGATAGGTAATGGTGGAGACAAAGCAAATGAATACCTTTTGTAAAAAGAATTTTATTTGGTCAAATCTAGCTACAATATTAACTTACAATATGTCATGTTGGCCATCATGGATATGGCCATAACTGTAATATGTTTAAAGTAAACAAATATAAGCAATTAACCTTGAAAAAAATAAAAAATGGCCCGGTTTGTAGAGTCGTCCCTCGTTGTAATAGAATCCTGTAAAAATAATTTTAAAAAGATAAGCCCCTGTTATCACTCACTGGGTGGAATTCCAGGTCGTTGTGTTTGTCCATTTTCTAACGAGACCTGCAAAAACTTTTTAAACTAAAGAATAAACAAAACAAACTAAATGTGGTGTAGTTCCTGATGTCAATAATCCAAAAGAATCATTTCTGCTTTTGTACCGGCCTGCTGATAAGCTGCTGAAGAAACGCCATTGTGCGCATCCTGATAAGTTAAAATTAATGACCAAGGAAATAATAAAAACCTGCTGGCAGCCAGCGCATGTCTTCAAAATCACAGCGAGCTCCTTCAGGTACTTGAACTAGAAAAAGTATCTTTATAACTTGTGATTGAAAAATTAAAAAGAAACACTTAGGAGACAATAAAATATCCAAACTTAACCTACAGCATTTGTATAGCTCATCCGACTCGTCCTCACCATCAGCACAATCAGCATGCTATGTTGATATACTTATACTATATAGAATAAATGACCCACCATGTCACAAATTTGATCACCATCCAGACAAATTCGCTTTTGCTGATCTGCTCCAAAAGGACGACATGAATCTCTTCCTTTTGGGCATGCACTCGTATCATCAGTAGACCTCCATTCTTTCTCTGTTTTTAATTTAAATTATCACAAAAAAATTTTAGGTGACAATAGAATTTACCTGCACAGTTTATCAAATGTAAATCATCAATTTTGCATTCAACATTGAGAACTCCAACATCTGACATAGCTATTGTAGAGGGATGACATTCAATTCGTATTCGTGTAGGAAAGTCAAATTGTCCAAGAAGAACTCGCCCATGAGACCATCTTTAATTTCTCAATTATTTTCTAAAGGTTTTTAGCAAAAAAACATACATCAAAGAAGCATCAGTCGAAGTATCCGGTTCGAAGCGTTCCCTTAATAAAAATGTGCAAATTAATTTGCCACAAATCATAAGGCATTTAACTAGCATTTTGCACAATATTACCTTAATATAGGCCGAATCCAATCTGCCTCATCTTCCTCATTTATTGCTTGGTTGCCATTAGAGGTCGACTCTTTTGAATTGCTAAATGAACGTCTGAGTGACAACTGCTCCGTTGTAACTAACAATCCGGCTCCAGACCTAAATGAAGTCAATTGCTATTCGATGAGTATTTTTTGAGTTGCGAAACCCTAACCTGGAATCTGCTCTCAGATTAAATCGAAAACGCAATTCGCATTGTGTATCAGTGTGGGCAAAAAATGGACTAACTATCATAGCAACATGAGATCCGGTCATATCATTAGAAAAACGATAGTACGCATAATGATCTAAACATCAAATAAATTGTAAAATTAATTGAAACTACTAGAATTAATGTCATGGCCACCCATAATGCGGAAATTATATATAGACAATGTTGTTGAAGTGTTACTATTATCAAAATATGTATTATTATGCATTTGTAGATAAGATTGTCTTGAATTAACAAAATTCCACATAGCACAATCCTCTTCGAATCCTTTCTCAAAAGTGCAGGTTTTTCCAAAAGTATAAGGTAGGGCAAGAACTGTGTGGCAAAATTAAAAATCTCATACGTGCAAATGTCAAAAAGTACCTTTAGACATTAAAGAAACAAATATACAAAAGTGAGCTTGAGAAAGTAAAAGAATGTACAACTGTAGTCTAAATTTAACAAATAATCTAATAAATGATGGTTCGATAAGAGAAATTATCTTCATTATACATTCTAAAAATACTATTTAGAGAACGGATAAACAATTATAGGATTAAATAATAAACTTATTTTCTATTAAACTTCCTTAAAAACATATTGAGTACTATATTTATCCATTTTTTCCATTATTCGGCCATTTATTCCTCTCTTTTAAACTTTTAGCGTGATCTAGAAACAGCCGCTCAAAATTTCAAAAGCAAAAAGATCTTCTCTCCTTGGAGGACCTTTCTTTACTCAAATCAATCTCTCTCTCATTCTATTGTTAAGAATTAGAGAGTATATGACAGCTGACACCTCTTTGAATCAATGCCAATTTATTTACTTAAAGACTAGTCCACCAAATTAAGTTTTTTACTGATAAAGTATGAAAAAAGTTAATAACAAATCATTACTCTTAAGATCTTAATTTTCCTTATAAATGTAAAGTGTTGTGATTTAGGGATGTATTTCTGGCGGAAGAGGCAGACCCTGATGCGGTTCGACCTTTTCGAAAAAAATGATAAAAATTTCCAAATCTTTGTGTAAATTCTTAGATTAATACAAATCAATTTATAGTAATTCTACTTGTACATAAGAGATAGTACATAATATATAGCTCATTAACCGTAATAATAATTAAAAAGAAAAAAATTAGATATTACGTACACTACGATTTTGCTTCATTTAACATTTTCTCAATCTGTGCAACCTTAGCATCTCTATCAATTTCAACCTCCAATGCTATCTTTGAAACTTCTTCCAGTTGCTTATTCTTAATTTACAAATTATTTAATAGATACAAGATAATCAAAAAATTATAATGAGGAAAATAAGAGGACCTCCCCAAATCAGTAAGAGGACTTCCCAGTAAGTGGATCAAAGGACACCCCAAATAAGTTTACCATAAATATCCTTGCCTAAAAAAGGACATAAAAACTTAACTCAATTAAAAATTTAGATAAATTAATAATAAAGTAATAATACCAATGAATCCAGCGTTGCTTTAAATTGTTTGTTTTCTAAGACAAGCTTTTCAACAACCGCAGAATCTTGTTCAACACGAGTACCAGAAATGCTTCCATTGGTAATGGGAGGCGTACCATTAACAAGCGATTTGGAAGATTGGAGGAGCTAAATTATAGTAAGTAGAATATCCATCAAACTAATTAGAAACCTTCACAGTATCCATCAGCTTATAATTAGCATCTCTCAACTCTTGATTACGAGAACGTTGTTGATCCAGCTTTGTATTCAATTCCGCACTTGTAACCTAAAATTATTTTATCCTAAATTGTTTAAATAAATCATATACCTTGAATTGATCCAATTCAGCAGATGATTGACTCATAGCTTTGTTTTGGGATTGAAAATGAGTGGCCTCCTTCTTTAATTCAATATTAACAGAAACCAATTTTTCATTTTCAGCCTGAACAGCTTCAAATTTCGCTTGAAGATTGTTATATAATTCAGAGGCATGGCCCATCTCAACTTTTAATTTCTCAATTTGTGCATATGCATCGCTTCGAATTTTCTAAAATATTTGCAATAAATTTTTAAAAAATATTAAAAACCTGCTCATCAACTAGCTTCTGCTCAACTTGTGATTTCTTATACTCAAGCTCTCGAAGAATCTCATTTGCATTAGTAAGTTCATTAGCCAATTTCCCATTAGCATTTAACCACTCTTGCTCCACTTTTTTAAAATGACCACGCTCATTCTTTAAAATATTGACATAAATTATATCAAAACATTATATCAAAACAGAAAAACTAACATTGAATTCAATTTGAAGAGCTTGACGTTGATGCTCAAAGTTCGTCTCCACATTCCGAATCATAATATCTTTTGAATGAATATCGGCAGCTGCTTTCTCCATAAAGGTTTTCGCAAGGTCACGCTCTTCACGAAGTTTAAGCACTTCTTTCATAGCCATGTCGCGATCTTCGCAAAACTTTGTAATCTCTGTTTTCTTCTTTTCCAATTGCTCACAAAATTGCTCACATTTCAAACGTAACTTTTTGTTCTCATCGCCCAACTAAAAACGATTAAGTCCAAGAAAAAAAAAACAAACTTGATGTGTCTCAATAAGCTTGTTCTTTACAGTTTGTTCAAAGATGACATGACGTTCGTCTTGTTCATTCTTCTCTCGTTTTAATTGAGCGTTCTCAGCGCGCAAATGTTCCAAATCCTTAAGCTGTTTTTCCAATTGTGCGGAGAATTGATCGTTTTTAGAACGAAATTTCTTATTTTCATCATTCATCTTAAATGTAAGTTTAAATGGACAAAAATTAAGAACTAAAGAAAAGAAATTTTTCGGCACTTGTGAGTTATCCAATCTAATTACCGAACAAATTTAAGACGACATAATCAAAATGGTCTCGTAATGGTCAGAGCATCAATACTAGCCCTTTGCTATTTAAAGTCTTTGAGGGAGTGTCATCTGAATATTATGAGTATTTTTATTTAGACCATTATAATTTCGCAAAAAAATGGTTTGGGACAACCCGCAAATACCCATTTTTCTTATATGTGGAGAGACATAAATTTCAAAGAACCTGTTTTGTCTCAATAGTCTTGTTCTTAATCGTTTCCTCATAGCCGACAAGTTTTTCGGCCTGTTCACTCTTTTCTTTTTTCAGCTCCGCATTTTCAACACGCAAATTTTCCAACTCATCGTTAACCTCAGAAGTTGAAGATGACACTAAATTAAGTTTCAGAAGAGCATAAGATCATATGAAAAAAACAAAACCTTTGACTGGTTCTTCCATTTGTTTTACAACCACAAAATCACCACTAGCTTCATCATCTTCAGAAACATGAACCTCCTTATTATCAGTTTCCTTCTTTGGACTCTGCCTTTTAGAATGATTACGCTTCCCTTTTGCTTTGCCCTTTTCTGCAACCAAAGGTTTAGCCATATCATTTCCATAAACCTATAATTTTATGTAAGTATTAAATCAAAGGATTTATATTACCTCTTCAAATGTTGTTTCTCGAGTTAATAATTTATAAATAGTAAAGCAAGATCCAATAACGATAGCAACAACAGCAACCAAACCTCCGATTGTAATAATATCCATTTTTCACTAGAAAAAAATTATACATAAAAAAGAAATAAAAAAATACGACTGATAAGGCTCACAGGACTGATAATTCTGACTGATTGTAAAGTCAGACTAACACTTCATCATTTACTTGACAAGATAAGTTTTGGTAATTCGTTTGATGACATTTCGACATTTTTTAGAAACGGACAGTTTGTCGCGAACGTAAGTTCCAGTTGAGTCCCGCTGGAAAATCTGAACTTTCTCATTGGATTTAAATTTATTTTTACCAGAATATTCGACCGACATAAAAACTTTCTTCATTTAATTTTGAAGATCAAATGATAAGATTTATTCTGATTCAGAATCGTGCAGGTTTTATTTTGATAACTAAAATGTTTTTTGATCCAATTTTTATATTATTTAGGAAAAACTAGGCTAGCGAAATGGTACATGCATTTTGATGATGACGAAAAACAAAAATTAATTGAAGAAGTCCATGCAGTAGTTACCGTTCGTGATGCAAAGCACACAAATTTTGTTGAGGTTTTTATTTGACCAATATTTTTTAAGTCTAAAAAAGGGTACTTTCCCGTTATCCCTATAGACTTGCGGATTGTTTTTGCGGAAACATTTATGTACGGAATAGTCAGACTTTCTTACTCAATTTCACTCTATTTTCCTGGGCATCGTTCAGTGAGATAATTCTGTATATATAAATGTGTCCGCAAAAGAAGTCCGCAAAGTCTGTAGGGATAGCGGAAAAGTACCAAAAAAAATTTTTAAGTTTCGCAATTTCAAAATTGTTTATCGGAGGTATGCCGGACTTTATTTTTGTATTTGTGTTGACATAATGGACAACAACTTGTATTACCTCGAAGCAATACACAATTTTGTGGAGGTTTGACTTAAGAAATTTTGATAAACAAAAATTTAAAAAATTTTTAGGTCCTTAATGAGTACTTTCACAATGTTTGCGAACTCGATCTTGTCTTTAATTTTTATAAGGTTTGTCTTACTAATAAGGGATCAATCCAAAAGGTCTACCCTCAAAAAGTCATCTCCTTATTAATCAAATGACCCAGAAGGTCAACTCGAAATATTCATACTGAGGGATTTGTGATGGATATCATTTGATTGACCTTTTGGGAAGATCTGGGTGACCCGTACTTACAATTAATATTTTAATTTTGCAAAATAAATATTTAAGGTATATTCTGTTGTGGACGAGATGTTTCTGGCAGGAGAGATCCGGGAAACGTCACAAACAAAGGTACTGAAACAGCTGATGATGCTTAGCTCCTTAGAATGAAGTCATAATAAATCAAGTAATTTAATTCCTGCGCTTATTTAAACCATTTTCGTTCTTTCTTTTTCTTGACTTTTTATTTTTAAATGTTTATTGGAATATATTGATAAATATTATCAATTATTTTTCGAGTTCTTGAGTGATTTCCGGGTTCTTTTGGGCCATCATTGTTAAAATATTTTTGCCTGGTATATTTTGCCGAATAAATTCAATAATTTTCATTTACCAAAATGTGATCACTGATCCGCGTCAATACATATAATGAATGATATTTAGAAAAATAAGCAGTAAGCGCAGAGAGATGAGAAGTGCTGCATATTCTCACTCTACTACTATCCGGTTCTTCTTGCTCCTCACGATTTTTTTACCCTCATCATTTTCCGCCAACTAAATATTTTCACAACAACAACGAATGGGACACATACATTCACTCAATGCTGCTAGAAATTTTGTACTGCGCGGCATTTCATCCATACAATTTATATACTATCCGATGTTTACACAATAATGCGTGAAAGTTAACATGTTGTAATACACTCAAGTGGGGAAAACTTGAAAAAATATTAAATCATTTCTATAAATATTTTGATTTTATATTGTTAAAACAAATTTTTCTCATCTGAGCCGGGACTGAACTGTGAGGTGTGCTCAGAACTGTTTTAGATTAAGCCTATCCTTAGCATTAAGCAAAATTCATTCATTTTGGGTTGATTCTCAGCCCCCTTCCCAACAACTAACGGAAGTTACTCTCCAACACGAATTTCAACAGCAAGAATACCATATTAGCCGAAACCAATCATACAACGTAATACAGGCACAAGGTGATCCGAAAATAGGAAAAATGGCCTCAACGAGATTCTACGCTCACATCTCATTAAGCATTCGTTTAGTAGTACTGGTTGGTAAATATCGCTTACAAATTGCTTTACCGCGTCTAATTTTTCTATTTTTTTAAAGATAAGTTGTGTGGTTTCCATGATATTGATCCTGACAGCTCCGTATGTTAATCTTGCATAGTAAATTTCAAATAAATTTTAGTGGAGTTTGTTTTTGGAGAACTATCAACTCTACACAACAAAGCCGAGAAATATGTCCACCATCTTTTTTTCCGATGAGCCTTGACCGATGGAGTTCTTCGTTACACTTTCAAATGCGTGGACAAAAGTTGGCATTAATCCACATGATTTTAATACCTTCACAAATTTTAATTTCAGTGTTTGGGGGCAACTAGCCATTATCATTCTTAGTTTCCTTTTTGCACTTGCGCCATTGATATTTACCTGCATTTATCTAACCTCAGGAAGAAGCTTAAGTTTCTCTGTTTGCATAATGCATTAAAATTTGAAAATTTTCTCAGTTTTTAGCAAATTATTGCTTCCATTGTTGGTGTGATTGCGTTTCTTATTTTTGGCGCATTTGAGGTAACGTTAAAATACTAGCCATTAATAAATAAATTCTTTTAGACATGGTATGCAACGGGATTTGGTTAGTCTTTTTTCCAGTTTCTTTAATATGAATGTTTAAACTCAGATCATATGCCGACATTTATACGACAGGTTATTAACTCATAAATATGAAAGATTTCCGATTTAAAAGTTTTAGATCGGAGGTGGTACATTTAGCGGGTGCGCTGGAATTCCAGGTATAACCATGTGAACATGACAATCTTAATAATCTTTTAACAAAAGGATGTGAAACTGGTTTCTTGGTTAAGGGATGGGCGGGTGCCGCGGTATTGCCTATTCATCTTTATATGTCTAATCGAAAATTACTTTAGGCTTTATATTTTTTGTGCGCCCTGTTTTTGTTGGCGGATGCTGTTGTTGTATTTATACGCCGAGATAAGTATGTCCATTAATTCGGCCTAATATATTCTTGTTTAATCCGATTCTCTAAAAACTCACACAAACTTTAGTAGCTTATAACTGACTAAACCAAGCAAATAATCTCACATTTAGCACAACTGCTCGACATGACTGCACAACACTCCAACAAAGGCAAACAGGAAGAGCAAACTATTAATATATGGAGTCCCACACAATTTTTGGACTTATTTCTCCCTTCATAATCCTACATATTTTTAAAAAGCCAATAAAGTATACCACATATTGTTTGTTATACGCAGCATGTGGAATGCGCATCGCTCATAAACTTTATTAGCATGGTTTATAATTAAAAACATTCAAAAGTATCTGAACTTTTGGGCCAATTCCCGCCGTGTTTTCGTATTTCTTTGACGCTCATCCACAAACTGCTTGAAAGAGTTTACCAAGACGGGCAAATCAACATCAAAATCACCGCTAATAATTGCAGCATGACTAAATTGGAAAAATGATTAGGATTTTATTAAGGTTTACCTTATATAGTCGAGATGCAGCCGCATAAACTCCACATAACCGCATAAACGAGGTATCTGGACGCCTGAACAAGATTGATAAGGATAATGTTAAAGTAACGAGAATATTAAGCATTAAGCCAGTAAGTGATAAAAATTTACCTTTATGATTAACAACTAGACGTAGCCTCTGTTGTATTTTTGGCCAAATTGCTCGGGGAATCAAAAAGCTAGAGACAAAATCCATTATTAAAACATAATCCCCAAGCCATAAGTAAAGGAACTCGCCTAAGCAGTTTCCGAACGGCTCCCGATACGAGTCCTTCCATGCCTGCTCGATAGATTTTGAAATCAACTCCAGCTAATAATACATCGTTGTATAGGCGTGAATGACGAAAATGTGGCTTTATCTTAATAATTATATGTATGTAAATTCAAAGAATAAAATATTTTTACCCCAACTCGGAGTTGACCATTTGCTGAAAGGATGTTATAAGTTCGATTTTTACGCCAGAAATGAGCCTGAAATTATGAATTTATAAAGATAAAAAGGCATAAAAACTAACGCCGATATCTCCTTCAAGCAAAAGTGTTACTCCATTGCGATCGATAAGAGCTTTCGGTGTTTTTGTAAGGTTGGCACTAGAAAAATTCGTTAATTTATGTAGTATAGTATTAAAATTTTATTCGACACCCACTTAACACGTAAACGGCAATCCGCACATACCAATTTGGACATTGAACGGCTTTCAAATAAGAGATCAATTAAATCAACAAATTTATTAAAAGCTTACAGCATTCGTGGCATATGATAATGAGAATAACTAACAGAAACATGACCAAGTCCAGAATTAAAAATGTGGTAGAACAGAGTATTCGGCAAAAACTCACTAAAAATAAGTCCAAGCATCTGTCAAAAATAAATATTGACAAAAATAATAAGAATTCGACCTGATCTCTAACTTGTATGTCACTAAACTTAGGTCTTTTTACGAAAGCTGGTGCTCGATTTCCATTGCTCATAAAACCACCGTCAATTCCAAAGATTAAATCTCGTTGTGAAAATTTAGGTGGATAGCGAAGTGTAAGATCTGGTAGCAAATTAGGAACGTTCATCTCAGCAATGTCTACTTCGAGTGCTTGTTCATCTTCAGAAGATGCAGATTTGGACTGGGACATTTCCTTAAGTATACCATTGAAGATAAAGAACAATTCTGACAGGTAACTTTAAAAGCAAAACCTGAGGATTTTCACTAGCGCCTTGTACTAAACTAGATCTCCTTCGGCCATCAGAATGTGTTGAACAAAGTTGATTGAAAATGGTGGAAGGATCGTCAAGGTTGTCATGATCACTATAATGAGTCGTTTGGTTTGTAAAAGATTGAGGACTGGAAATCTCATGTATCTTTGATAAGAAAAATATATTAAAGTACAACATCAAAGATTACTTTTTGATAAATAAATTCGCGCATGAGTGGCGGCAAAGTACAAATTTTATCACGAATCGCGCCATCAATACCATCCCTGAAATATAAAGTAAAAAATCCGGAAAATTAAATACAGACCTAATTATGTCGACAATAGCATAAAATTCACTTGCTTCAGGTCCATAAAATTTCATTACAAAAGTTCCAGGATTAACTGTACAATTTGTGACCTCAACAGAAGTAGATTCTTCTGAAAGGTTACGATGAATGAACACTCGCATTTGCACAGTTCTACAAATTAAACAGAATATGTACATGGCGGGGATGTGCTGAAGCATATTTTAAAACGAAACGCGAGAGGCGAAACTGGCACCCCCGAAACTGGCACATAATAAAATTTATATTACTACTACAAACATACAAATTGAATAAATTAGCCACCATTTGAGCGCTATATTTGGCAAAAAAGAAGGAAAGTTCCTAGAGAAATAAAGATTAAGTTATTATGCGCAACAATGAGAGAATACCGTTCCTCCAGTTATGCTCACTTCTGGTATACCAACAGAAAGATCGACACCTACAAAAAAAATATTTTGGCAGCTTAAAAAGTATGATACCATAGTCTGGAACGAACTTGACCCCAATCTGTGGCTCGTCCATTTTAGTAATCACTGCATCACTAATCACAAGACCACTTTCACTTATTGTCGGTAAAGCTAACCGATTCTAAAAATTGTTCAAATTTAATCATTATATTGTGATAAACCTACCATAATTTTAGGCAACCCTTTAGATGCTAAATTTGCAAGATAATCAACACCTTAAAATTTAGCAAACATTCGAGGTTTAGTTAATCCAGTATTTAAATTTGACACCTTTTTGGCTTATCCTGAAGTAAATTCCAGAAGAACCATCTTCAGCTGGATCGTCGATTTGAACGGATTCATATACACTACCCCTGTTACTCAAGTTGTCTGATTTTGTTGGTCCTGTAAAATCTTAATTCATTTTAAAATGTCAGGTTAATAATATACCATCTGATCGAGTGAATGGCACCAGAAAGCAGAAATGAAAAATGATTAAAGCAATGTTAAAATAAACCATTAATCCTAACAACATTGTATATAAGTATTTGGCTTTGTTAAATGAATTAATTTGTCTTGGCTTTAATCGTTCTCTATACGATAAATGGAAGCGCGTTAGAGGCAAAACCGCCACCAACACAACTGACAATATGCGTCTAGCAAAAGGATCAAGAGTGGCAATCTTTGTGGAAAAATTATTTTCTTCTGTTCAATTAACCATTCTTCCACCCCTTTATTACAATCAATTTTCCCATAGAGATTAATGGCCATTATAAAAGAAACAAAAGTCTGCTGAATCATTAAAGGAACTAACTGATGTTCTTATCTTATGAGAAAGGAATTAGATAAAAAATTTCAAAATAAAAATTCACCTTATATAAAGCAAACTTTTAGGTGAAAAAAATGAGGTTAGAATAGGCCTTAAAATGAATGGCAAATTCTATTTGCATATATGCTTTATTCAATTTAAAATCTCTCAAGAAAGCTTACATAAAAAGAAGACAAACTAAGATTTAAATCTTATGAATTGTCCAAAGTGAGCTTTGTTGAAAATTTACTATAAAACCCCCCCCCCTACTTTTTCCAGAATTTATATGAACTAAAAATAAACATTAAAAAAACTTTACCGACAAAAGCTAAAAAAATCGAACATTATAAGAATAATGAATTTAGTCTTAATTTATTATAAACATGTGTTAATTCGAAAAAAACCAGTCATTCTTTAGTAATATACCTGAAATTAAAAAAATTTTTGATCAGAAATTTTCTAAACTAGAAGGAAAATTTGTGTGCTAGATAGCAAACTAACCACAGACAAAAATGGGTATTTAAATTTGAAAAAATAAAAAAAATTTACATATAAACACTTTAATTCTTATTGTGATCCACTAGTGCCACCTTCATTACCAGGGCTAAGACCCAAAACATTCATTAATCGCGATTTCAGTCCTCCCGAAGAATGTGATTGCGTCATTTGTGAACGTCCTCCCATCACTTGCGTTTGGTTAGTAGTAGTCATTTCATCAGATACATGCATTTTTGGTGGAGAATCAGAACCGGTATAAGTTGTACATTGTTGTGATGCTATGCCAGGCTGAAAATTTGAAAGATGGCAACAAGACATATATAAGCAATTGTTTCCCCAAATTATTAAGGATCCTTATAAAAATGGAAAACGTCAAGACAGAAAGCGCAATCACAACAATAATAACCACAAAGAATTTTAGAAAAACTTTAAAACTATTTTTGACCTTATGTTAAACAATTGCTGCTTCTCCCTCAGATAACTCTTTATGTTAAATCACGCATCAGCTTGTTAAAACTGCTTTCTTCCATTTGACGACCGCATTCGGCTTCCGACGACTTAATTGGTACGGTGATAATTAACCACCGTTAAAAAAACAAAAAATACCCCCTATGCCCCTGAAACACCCTTAACCCAAATTAATGTCTGTAAGGAAATACCTGTTTTTTAGCACGCAAAGCAGCATCTTCAAGTGTTTCAGCAGCTTGGTACTTTCCTTGACGTCGATAGAGTGCTCCAAGATTTTTTAATGTTGTAGTTACAGTTGGACTTTAAAAGGAAAAGTAATTACTTTGTAAACGTAAAAAAAAGAAAACCTCAGACAAAATTTTCGAATAAAAATGCGTACTTATCGACTTTCATCATTGCATCCTGAATATTTTCATGATATATGCCACTATCTGCATGTTGATTTTTAGTATTTTCTCGGTCCTCAGCAATCTGCCAAATAGACTTGTTGTCGTTGCTAGTCTCTCCATATTGACGTTCATGGGCGCGCGTTAGAATTTGCTTGTACAATAATTCAGCTTCCTACAAAGGAAAATATTGTAGAAAATGAAACAAGTCGAAAACCTTGTATTTTCCCTGTTTTAGATAAGCAGAAGAAAGGTTATTCATCGTCTTCGCCACATTTTGATCATCTTGACCAAATTTCGCTTCATAAATTTTAAGTGCACGCTTGTAGTACTTTTCAACTTCATCATAAAGACCCTATAAAATACATAGAAAAGCATGATAGTTAAGAAAAAATAACAACCTGATTTTGATAAATCAACGCCAAATTATTCAATTGTTTTGCAACATCCGGATGATCAGCACCAAGCACTTTTTCACGAATCTCCAATGCTCTCTTACACAAAGGTTCCGCATCTTTGTACTTTCCACGCTTCCCGTGAAGAACAGCCAAATTGTTAAGAGTGGCCGCAACCTATAGAAAAATAAATTCATAGAAGAGGGGAAATTACCGCGGGATGGTCTTCACCAAGACAACGCTCACGAATTGCCAATGCTTCATTCAATAACGTTGCCGCTTCTTTATATTTACGTTGATCACTATAAATTTACTCAATTTCTAATAGATGAAATAATATAAAATACCGGTAAACGAGAGCCAGAATGTTCAACATCCTTAAAAATAAACATACTTTGTCAAATTCAAAAATCAAAAAATACGTAGCGACGTCAGGATGGTCATGTCCATTGTTTTTTTCCAAATCTTCCAATGCTTGCTTACATAGGGGAACAGCAACTTCGTAGCGTCCTTGTGCCGCATAAGTGATAACCTTAGAAATTTTAAATAAGATAAATTAAACAGAAAAGAAAGACATACAAGATTATGAAGTGTTTTTAAACGTTGTGGTATATCATAACCAGCAGTTGCACTCGCAGCCATCGCATTTGCCGGAGTTGGCATTGAATATTGACCACTTGTATCTAAAAATAAATGTAAAATAAACAGTACTTAGAGTCCCCCATCCTCCCCCCCCCCCAGTTAGTGTTTTTCTTTATGTACAAAATTATCAGACAATTCATCCCTGTATAATTTCAAGAAACTGAATTCATCCTTCTTTCAATACTTGCTCTTGTTTTAGGCATTCATGTTGGGGGGGGGGGGGGAGGATGGGGGACTCTTTAATATGAAAAAGAAACATCGATTTATTCAGCCATTTACTAATAACGAGGGCAACGTATGAGAGAAGCAAGCAGAAACAAAAAAAGATGTCGGAATTGAAGGAAGAGTGACATCGAATGAGTGAAGCCACAGGGAAATTTAGTAGAAAAAATGACTAACAATTTTGTAAATCAAGTAAAAAGCTGACGGGGAGGGGGGGGGGTAGGGGGTAAATACATAAGTACTACACAAACATGCATGCTCAACTATATTAATTGTTTATTCAATTTAGACAGAACAAATATAGAAACAATGCCCCGTTCTGTTGATGAAAATAAATAATTTCCGAGGATGTATCAACATGAATGCCTAAAACAAGAGCATTCAGTCTTCTTTTACCTCAGGAAACAAAGATAAAAAGAACTAAGAATAACACACAGTCAACATACCAACCTAGTCCCTTCCTTCATCAAGGTTTTTTTATGAAAATCAGATTAAGACAAGAAAAACAAACTTTGCAAATCCTCCTCCTCATCACCAAAACCAAGTTCCTGCAATGTTGAATTATGGACATCACTTGCAGGACGTTGTTGTTCAGCTTGATCCCCTTCCTTGTCAGCAAGTTCCGGCAAATCCTCGTCAAATTTCTTAATGCTATTCATAAATTTCAAGTGCTTGTTCTCCTCTTCCAATTGTGCAATGTTCTTAGTATGAATTAATTCAATTAAAGAAAAATAAAAAAAACCTGCATTGCTGTACGAAGTTGCTGTTGAGTTGAATTCAACTAAAACAATTTGTTATAAAAAATAATAGCTTATAAAACCTCATCACGAATCCACGCATTTTCTTGACATAGACGACGAACTTGAGCTTTATACTTTTGCTTGTCAGCCTCCAAATTTTGAAAATGTGAAGCAAGTGCAACCATGACCTGTAATAAGAATATCAAAAAGTAAAATTTATTTTAATAAACCTGAGCCTCCTCAACGCCTAAAAGTATATTCTCCAAATTCCTATCAACAATTGATGTTTTCTCGTCAATCAACTGACGTTCATCCGGCGTAAGCAGATCAATACCACCAGTCAGCTTGTTTTTTATTGCTTCATGTTCATCTCGTAATGCATCCAAACCTTGGGCAACTACGCGAATATTTCGAAAAATCTCGTCCTGTGCTGGCATTTTTAAAGAATTTTTAAGCTCTAAAATGTAAAATAAAACCAATAAAATAATAATAGTACATAATCATAAAAAACACAAATCGCTTCAGCCAAAAAACCCTTCTCAGCAAAAATTTTTCCATGAAAATTGCATGTTTCCCTAAATCGAACAAATACTCTCTTTATTCCACGTAGTCTATCATCGATTCTTTTAAGGCCTTTTGAGTCTAGGTTCACACATCTCAAATACAACAGGCACCTAATGTACTCAATACGACAATCTCCTTTGTTGTTGAAAAGGCTCAACGAAAAAAAGGTCACAAGAATAAATGGTCAACTAGCATAACAAACGCTAAATTACAGTAAAACGGATTTTATCTTACGATTAGAACGGATATGTATAAAAATTTATAAATCGATAATACTGGGTACGTTTTCTTTTACCCAGATAAAGATGAAATTAATATCTTGTTGTTAGAACGTCTTTTCAGGCAACAAAGCGCAAATCCCAGCAGAACGGCTGTCAATAAACTAACCAAATTTAGAAGTGTCAATGCCTTTACAGCTTTTTGAGAATATTCCAGCGCAGATCTTAGTTTACACTCTGTACTTTTATCATTATTCTCTGTAAATTTAGACAAGTAATGCTACTACATATCCAAATAAATCAACCTTCGTTCGCTTCAACAGTATCCAAACGAACGGTTAATTTATCAATTTGAGGTGCCATACTATATCTCTCGGAAGAAATCATTTCCGAATTCGAAGTAATTTCGCGCTTTTGTCTTTGAAATTTATATGTGTTTCTTGAGGATATGCGGCTGATACATATTTGCTGCTAAAATATTTCGCAATATAAAATATTTCGAATTGACCCTTACTGTTGTTCTTCGACATTCGGGGTCGATTTTCAAACAAGCATACAACAAGCAATCAAAAAAGATTCGTGAAGAGGAATTGAAACGAAATACACGACTAGACGCGAGTGCTTGTGAAGGATTGTCTATATACTGTGGGTGTGGCATTAAAGATGTGTCAGTAGAACATCTAAAAATTTTGATAGAATTTATGAATAGCTAAAACATAAGCCACCCCTGGTCATTAATTATTTGATGCTCTCTGTTACGACCATCTGTAGCATAACACCGATATACCTATAATTAAATAGAGCATAACAATACCGCAGAAAATAAACCAACTTTAAGCGCATATCTCTCATCACAACGCCATCTGTGATAAACACGATCGCCTAACTTTACTTTATCAGCCACTGGTCCATCAACTGAATTACTGTGTATTCTAAAAAATTTTTCAATCAGAAATAATTAATTCAACTTATCAATTACGTATATTTGCATTCAGGCTGATGAATTTTAGTTGAAGAAAGTTTTTCATCTACTGACTTATCTACCATTAGTGTTCCTGTTACTGCACTAATTTTGAAATTACGAATTATTTGTATAGCAAAGGATGTTTACCTTATTTCCAAAACTTGTCCAACTGTTTGATTAATATCAGAGAAATACTGACAATGAATATCAAAAATACGCTGATTGTTTTGAATTTTTGGCAATTTTTGGAAACCATTAATCCTATTCATATGAACTTGAAACTCATTTTTATCAATATGATTAAGCAGAACACGTAGCGAGTATTCTAAACCAACACGTGGAAATACCTAATTAACAAAACATAATTTAAATTCAGAATATGTATAATTCATTTACCATTCGCCTTTTATTCACACCACAAGGAAAGCCAAATTTTAGTAGAATCTCTAAGCGTAGAAGTGGTGATCCAGGAGGGAAAGGTTGCAAGCATTTTGGCTGCTCTTCATAACCATTAGCGTAGATAATGAACGGTAAATCTGACAAGACATCTGGATTTGGTATAAGAATACCGATGGAATCAGATGAGCATATAGGAATTGGATACTTTTGTGTTAGCAATTTCTGATCGGTTAGTGGGAACTTAGAGATTTTCATGAATACTTGATTGGGTAAGTAAGAAAAAGATAACAATAGCAAATTAATAGCCAAAATTAATCTCCGACTTGGATACAATGAATTTTGTGAACTCCTTTTATTTTTAAATAGCAGACAATGAGAACTCATCATTTCCAAATAAGAAATGAGGAACGACTATAAAAAAACTTGTACGAATATCTACTTTAAATCCCTAATATGCACTTGCAGCGACAGGCTAATAATTTCTATTTCTGAACTTTTTCTCTTTTTTGGGTAACAAGCAAAAGAATTCTGTTTCATGTTCTTCAAGAGCACTTCAAACAGAGAAAAGAGAGAAAACCGAATAAGAATAACTGACAGTTAAATATTCGGAATTATTTTTAAACATGTCCAAGTATTTTAATTTTTAAATAGTTTATTTGGATCTTACAACTTATTTTAAACTTATCTAATATTATAGGAAACGTTTTAATTTTTTATATTTTTATAACTTTGTTTTTCACGTAAAAAATAAACCAAAATAACTAGATGAAAGGTCATAGATTATAACAAGTTTTAGAAATGTTTCGGGCCTCTAAATAACAATTAATATTCCCATTTAATTACCCGCCAAATATCATATACCCATACAGTCTACTTGCACATTTTTGAATTTCAATTTCAAAAACCAAATAAAGATTCACCTAACATAAGAGGAAAAAACCGGTTCAAGCAACATAAGGTGGAATAGAGAGCTACATAATATTTTTTACTCATTTATATTGACTCTAATGTCTTTCAATTTGTTGTCCTCGCCAGCCGGTTGGCCTATTCAAAGGATGGGAACTCTATTCTCTAGGAAAAATCGATGCTTAGGCTGCTCATTGTTCCTTAGTCAATCCTAAAACTATTTTATTTTCGTGCCAGTCAGTGTAGTGCAGGTTATTTCCCGAGGCAATGAACATGAACTCACACCTAAATTCTCAATTTTTTAGAGATGTATAACACGTTAATTTTATATAGTACCATTTTATTAACCTTCACAAGACCACTAAAAACCGAAAGCACAGAAAATTCAAGCTTGATAAGTGAACAAATTGCATCAGATTTGCATGAAGATAATGAAAATGAAGAAACGAGTACAACGGCATCACAGAATGTCTTCACATTTGTTAAGCGTTTTCAAATTGTTTGTTGTATGGATGGAATACCTCAGCTGAGCCATCCAGAGCTGGTGCGGAACTTCAGAATAGACAAAGTGGGTAGAAATCCAACATCAGATAACTTTGTATATTATAGTCAATGTCCTATGTAATAGCTGGTCACAAAGATTATGGCCAATCCGTCAATCTCAAGTCAGATGAAAATTGTCGGCTTTTTAAGGTATCAATTATTTTAATCTATTAAAATTGTTTTATCTTGAAGGGTTCTTTTATGCTTCCACAATCTATTTTTGGTATAACTGTCGAGCTCTCCTATGCTTCTCATGTTATTTGTAGGTGCCCTGAACTGACGCTAGGTCACTCGTTAGATCGGTAAGTTCTCTTTAAGATTACAAAATGGTCCGGAAAAGCTTTTACAATTTGTAAAATATTTTATTAAATTCCGGAAAAGTATTTATAATTTAAAAAAATATTTTATTAAATTCCGGAAAAGTTTTTACAATTTGTAAAATATATTATTAAATTCCGGAAAAGTTTTTCAATTTTTAAAATATTTATCAAATTCCGTAAAAGTATTTAAATTTTTAAAATATTTTATTAAATTCCGGAAAAGTTTTATTAAATTCCGGAAAAAGTTTTTACAATTTGTAAAATATTTTATTAAATTCCGGAAAAGTATTTACAATTTGTAAAATATTTTAATAAATATGGAAAATTTTTACAATTTGTAAAACATTTTTTAAATTCCGGAAAAGTTTTTACAATTTGATATAATTTTCAGCTCATGCCGAAGATTGCCCAAATGCCAAAACAATGGATTCCGTTCACTGCTGGATCCAAGGCGGTGTTTTTGCTTAGAGCCATTTTTCGGCGAACGCTGTGAAAAGTTTTGTGACCGTGGTCGACGCCTGCACGGTACATTAATTTTTTGATGAATGAAAAATTTTGGAGACTGTTTAAGGCCCGGATGGTATAGATTATTGCAGTTGTACCTCTTTTTATCGTGGAGAGGAATGTAGAGAACCGATTTGCCTTAATGGTGGACGAACATTGCTTGATGGATGTGTTTGCAAGCCACATTTCTTTGGGCCTCATTGTGAATTCGATGGGAATCTCACACATCGTTTCGCATTTGAATCAAATATCGGTGACACTGAAACTGGTAAAACAGGCGGAGTCTCTTCACGATTTCGTCAACGTTTTGAGAATTTCGAACATGTTGGTAAAATAAGCATTTGGACCTAAGCTAAAACCAACAAATTGTTGCGTATTTTTATTTTCAGGGAAGTGAGGTGTTTTCTACTAGAGATGTGTCAGGCACAGTTTTTTCACTAGTCATGATAATTGTGGTAGGTTGAGGACCAGTAATACTTGCCTTAATATTTTATTTTTAGCTCGTCTTAAGCATGTATTTATTGATGAAGCATCGAATGCAAGTAACAAACATTAACTTTCTTCCTAAATAATTTTCTATAATCAAAGGTACAAAACCGTTATTTGAATAACAGACGCACAGATTTACTTGGTGCTTGCAATTTCTCGCCTGGTCTTGATAACAATGTGAATGGAGGAAGTAGTGAAGTTATGTCATCACGCCATGTACAGTTGCCACAAAGAGATGGATATAATAGACACGAGAGAATCGAATCTTTCGGCAATGGAGAACCAATAGCCTCAGGAAGGAGTTCATTGCCACCATTTATGCGATCTTTGGGGCCGTTTTTTACTACCGGAGATGGTGGTCCACCGCCTTACACACCTCAAAACCAGAGAGGTATATATACACAATGATAT
Source organism: Meloidogyne arenaria (assembly GCA_036172955.1). Classification (NCBI taxonomy): domain Eukaryota; kingdom Metazoa; phylum Nematoda; class Chromadorea; order Rhabditida; family Meloidogynidae; genus Meloidogyne; species Meloidogyne arenaria. The sequence goes on from JARQAB010000024.1 coordinate 40,019, forward strand.
AGAAAATCTATGAAATTCTAATTAGTACGTCGATCACGAAATGATGTTTTTCCACCATTGCCCAGCTATGAGGATGCGACAAAGCTACCAGTAACGGGAGGAGAATTACAATTAGAAAACGAACAGGATTTGCAGAATCAAGAAAGACAAGGTCAAGTGGAAGAATTGTGTAATACAGAAATGACGAATGAAGCCCAGATTGAACATGAGAATATCAGAACTCAATTACAAACAGAGGGGATCATTGAAGAGCCTATAAATGAAGAGAGAGCACAGGAAATGAATGAAAATAGATTAACTTCAAATGGATCCACTCATCAAACAGAAACTCAAAATAGGTAGCACAATAAATATGCAAGATTTCGGTTTTGTAAACTATTCAAATAAAGATCTCTACAAAATTATTCATTAAATATAAATATGTATATAGAAAGAATTTGAATTTTAACGTTTTAGAAATAAAATTTAATTAACATACTTTATATAAACATGGCAAAATAAATATAAAATTAAAATTTTAGAATGGTTTCAGAAAACAAAAATATACCTATGTATAATAGAAAAAACTCAGTTTTGAATGGTAATGAAAATCTAACATATACATATACTATATGTTAATTTAGTAAGGAAAACGAAAAGTGATTAAAGTCAGATTTGATGGTGAAGAATAAAATGAAACGAGATGTCTTTTAAAATGAATATTATATATCATTGGCCAAGATAAAAAAATTAAGTAGGAATTATAGGAAATTTATATTAAACTGGAAATATAGGGAGTCTTATCTGGTTCTAAACATTTAAATTAAGTGCTTATTTAACTACCTTAATCAACATTAGTATTAATACTAGAAGAACTGGCCTTCAATTCAGCTGAGACACGATTGAACACATCAAATATAGATTCGCAAAAAACTGAGATAAGGTTAAGTTCTTTCTCGGAATCGCCGCGAAAATATTTGAGTTGAAACACATGGCTCTCGGGAAACACAGAGTATCCAATAATGTTGGACCATTTTAGGATAATAGTACGTCCCTATAAACGAAAAATTATCTATGAATGTAAAGTGACACAAGATAACCTTTTGAACATGATCTTTTTGAACCTTCAACGAAACAATTTTCATATCGACTGTAAGTATGGCAAGACCCTCTTCCGCCTCTGGTACTTCAAATTGACATTGTGGAAACGAAATACTTGAATAGCCTAAAAATTGTTATTTTTCGATTTTTATTCATCCTCATAGGAAACAGGGATGTCACGATTACCCGGAACCTAATTCCCAAAAAATTTTGAAGACCCGACCCGCTTTATTTTTCTCAACCCGAAAAATCCCTATGGAAAGGGAAGGATCTGAAACGTAGAAAATCAATGACTTTATATTTATACGACTATAGAATGACATTTAAAAACTTATTATTTTACCTTCAAGTTGACGTGCTAAGTTCAAGTACTTAAGACAAATAAGGCTTAATATTTAATAAAAATTTCAAAAACCTGATCGCAGCGATCATCCCTTTGTAAAGCTTTCAGTTGATAAAGCTTTTCCCCTGCTCGAATACTACCATTGTTAATGTCCTCTACCGCTTGATGAAAGCCTGGAAATTAAAAATCTTGAGCTAAACAAAATCAAAAAACCAACTAACATATTGCTTTAAATCGACTGTCAAGTTCGCACAGCTTTTCTTCAGTGCTCACATCAAAACACCATTTGCGTAGAACAATGCATGAGCTTGCGGCAGAAGAATAATTTTGAATATAAATATTATGAGGGCATTCCCGTTCATGTAAACGACGAAAGTGAGTGTCCTTCAATAGTGAGAATTTTAGAAAAGGCAAAAATAAACAAACATCAATCATTTCAAAAAGCGCACAATTAGCTGCTGCTCTAGGGGATAATTTAAGATGTTCCAATACTTGTTGATAAACTTGATGTGTATAACTATGTCTTTTAATATTTAATGTAAGTGTTTCACCGCAAACAAGTAGACGAAGAGAAACATTCAAAACTGGACTACTTGAAGTAGAATCTTCCATAAGAAATTCCTAAATATATTAAAATCAGGCCCGTAGCCAGGGGGGGGGGGAAGGGGGGGGGGGAATTCCCCCCCCCCCCCCCCCCCGAAATGGGGAAATGGAAAAATTTTGCGGGAGGGTTTGGGGGAGAAAAGTGAATTTTTTTGGCCTACGGCCTCTGAAATTCAAAAAATTTTCGCCTGCGGCGCTGAAAATAGAAGAAATCTGGCTTCTTGAGCTCCAAAATTCAAAAAATTTTCGCCTGCGGCGCTGAAAAAGTGAATTTTTTTGGCCTACGGCCTTCTAAAATTCTCAAAATTTTCGCCTGCGGCGCTGAAAATAAAATTTTTTGGCGCCTTCGGCGCCAAAAATTGGGCGCAAAAAAATTTTCCCCTCTTGTCCCCCCCCCCCCCCCGAAAAAAAATCCTGGCTACGGGCCTGATTAAAATAGTTAAGCTCATATTGTGTAAGAATAAAATAAAAAAAACCTGGACAATTTCGCAATCAGCTATAACTTTTACAGCACAAATTTTCTCCAAATACTGTTCAAGTAAACGTCTACGTCCATCTAATTGTTGTTCTGACATGCGAAAAGGCCACCTGTTTGGTAATTTTGGAAAGGAAAAATCAGAAAATTCTTCTTTGAGCAATTTGTTAAGTTGAAGAAACTCGCTGAAACGACGTGAACCCAGATGACGACCGGCCATATGAATTGAATAGGCAACGAACTGAAAATGAAGCTAAGCTGTCAGATTAACTAGACATAAAATATACCTGTTCATCTTCCGTACTTACTGTCTGGTAATTGGGTATGGTGATAGGAAGTGATCTGGTAAAATAAATCAAAAATAAATAAATGCCAATACCGCTTTTCGGAGTAATCATAATATCGATAAACATCATTGTTAACGCTGTTGTGATCATCATAAGCGGCGCTAGCACCATTGTAACCACAACAATTAGCTGATGAGTCAGAGTTGTCCAAAGGAGCAGTAATAACAAGCAAATCAAGTCTTAAGAAAAACTGTTCTTTAGGATTCCAGAAGCTTTAGATTATACCTGTCACCACCCGCTTTTATCAATTCAACAACTTGACGATGATTAGCACCTTCCACATTAACACCATTTCTAAAATTAAATGAATCATCATTATCGAACCAGAAAAATTTTAGGTTCATATGCAAATTCTAATCAATAAATTTAACAAACTAACACTTCAACAATCCGATCGCCTTGACGTAATCCAGCTTTGTAAGCTGCCCCACCGTGCAACACAGCGCTAACATGTTGTAGTGGTGCATATAACTGGCCTAAACTAATTTTCTTTGAAAAAATCAATCTTAAAATTAAATACCGCAATAAAAACGTAGCTGGCCTCCTTCGCTCACTTGACCTTTTACATTAAAACCAAACCCTTAATAAAATAAATAAATTCGCAAATACTAAATAAGAAAGGAAACCTGACTCAGATTTGCAAATCGTTATAGAATGAGGTCCAGATGTAGGAGCTTCTTTAACAGACATTGAACATTTCTTATCAAAAACTGATACGAGTTCATCTCCATTTATATTTGAAGCTTCCATCGAGCATTAGATAATAACAACTAAAAGGTTAAAAATGAACTTGAAAATAATTCAAAAGATCAAGAATAAAATTTGACCATTTAAGTGTAAAATTTTTTTAGATATTTCAAAGAATCAACAAGAAAATGATTCAAAATGTCAAAATACACAAAGAATTTCAAAATATAAATATTACACAATGTCAAAACACAGATTGTCAGCAATAAGATGACACAAAAATATGAGTAAATCTACTTTAAACACAAGGAGATAAATAGAAAAAACTTCTAATAATCTAAGAAAGGTTTAAATTTAAAACAAAACTATATTAATGAGATCATAATCATAAAAAACAAAGGAATAATAATAATAATAAACGAAATTAGTGAGCAGTTTTTTTCAATCAAAAATCACTGACACCCACAGGTATCACTGACACCCACAGGCATCAACACGCATATCCGCGTAGGCTAAAATAATATAAAAATATATATTAAGCATATTCACGTTAGAATGAAACCTTTAACAACGAGCGCATTATTATTTGTGTCCCTGTAAAGGATTGTAATTGAGCTCATTTGAACTGGTACACAGCTTGGGGCTAAAGCCGCTCCAGGATCAATTCTTTAAAAATAACAAATTTTATTAAGTCGTGATTTTTACATTTACGAGTGAAGAAGTGATTGCATTATTGCGTGATTACTACTATTTAAGTGAGAAGGCAATGGGTGCGAACAACGACCTTTGTAAAATGAGAAAAAAATTTTAATTTAATTTACAACGGGGGGGGGGGGGCAAAACATGCACAAAAAATTTTTTACCTTTACATTGATAAGCTGCATAACCTGCTGGAAAAAAAATTTTTTTAGACAAGAATAATGATAACCAAACATGGTGCAACAATCCAATCCTGCCAGTTAAGTTGTCCAAAATCTACATACAAATCAGCACGACGACATGCTCCACTTCCCGAATTATGCTGACGATGCCGATGTTGTTGGGCTGCCAATCTTCGACGTTTTTGACGACTTGTATTTAACGATGCGTCTTCTTCCTCTTCAAATTTACTATTTTCATCAGTTGCACCACTCAATGATCGCTTAAAACGCTGCTTGAGTTGTTTTGAGTCATTTTTGATGAATTTCGATTCAAAATCAGATCCCTTTTCATTTGCATAAATTAATAATGCTGCAGCTCTAAGCATATATTCCACATTATTTATTGGGATATACGACGGAAAATTAAGCAGTAAATTCAACTATACTAATTGTAAAAAGCATAACTTTATTTAATAATAAGAGTAGGGTTGTCGGTGGGCAATCTTCGGATATCCGGAAACGAACTGAAGAAACGAGCTGAAAATTCTATTCGGGAAACCAGAACCGAAGCAAAAATTTCAGATCTCATGAAACAAACTGAAAAACCTCGGTTCTTCGGTTCGGTTCAGAACCGACAACCCTAAATAAAAGCATACTTTTTGGTTGTGACAGGAAGTAGTAAGCAATTTGCCATCTAAATCGATCCATGGTCTTTGTTCAAAACCAATTCCATTATTAGAATCAGGTGTTTCATAGGTCCTATTTTTACTAGTATCTTCAAGCTTATCCATTCTAACACTAATTGATCCTTCTTTCCAATTCGGGAGTCGAAGTTCGCCATGCGATATTACCTCCTAAAAATTAACATTTACTCTGAAATTTTTCAAGGCCTTACATTTTCAATCTGTTTTCCACCCATACTCAAGTTAAACACAATTTTAGCATACCCATTACCAATAAACTCAAGCGAATAAGTACTAAAATGTCGTATAATAGTAAAATCTGCTTTTCGTTGTTGCAACCTCCTGTACAAATTCCAAATATAACCAGGCACTTTGGGTGTCAAATTCTCTTGTTTTTTCAAATTATTTAAATGAGAAAGCCCAAATTTATTCAAAAAAGTCTTGCGAAGCAACGCTCGTTCCTCAAGGGTGAATGTTGGTGTTGTAATAACGTTGTTTGAAGCATCAGAGGATAAAACAGAAGGCAACGTGAAACAGAAAATAAGAAATAGGTAAAAACATGACAGTTGAATTGAGCAATCTTGAGAATCTGATAAATGAACAAAATTAAAATTTATAACCCGTTTGTTTGGGAGATAAATGAGGGTGGTCTTTTTTGACTTTAACAAACTTTCCTTTATAAAAAGGGTGAAGGGAAAACAACCAAAATAAAGAAAATGCCTTAGGTAATTAATTTTAACTTCTCACTTACAAAAGCAATATTTAGGACAACAATAATTTCCCAGCCTGTTGATCAACAAAGAGAAAATAGAAATTGAATTAAAAGAATCTTCTTTTAGCCTTCTATTAATACCAACAATATTATTTGCCTTAACAAATCGTCTTCGTTTTTTCCAACTTAGTAATTGATGAACTGCTGAAGCCATTAATAAAATCCATCTTTTTACCCATCTTAATGCTGCTAATATTGATTTAGGAATAAAAATGTTCACAAAGCTGTCATTGATATCGTAGAATTGATCAAGTCTAGTGCTGGACATAAATACTAGTAGGTGTTAAAATAATGTTGTGATAATACAAAATAATTTAAGAAAGCTTTTGGTAAGTTGAGCAAAAAAATTCTTGAATTCTGAAAAATTTTTTTGGTTAAAGTTTAACTTTTAATTTTGAATTCTCTTATAAAAATAACTGGATTTTAAAGCTTACATTAGAGGTTCATAACCAACGACCTAAACTTTTTTTTACCGATTTTCTTAAAGACCACCACCGCTAGCGTTTTTTTTAAAATGCCAAATCTTGGTTAGTTATAAGGGGGCCAAAGGCCATCTCACATTAATCTTACCGCTCAATTTTTCGTACCAAAACAAAACAATCCTTGTCCTACTATTTTAATATTTTCTTTCAAGAGTAAAATAGCTTATTTTGGCCAAGCAATTTTTTAGTAAGCAAAAAATGTTGCAGATTATTGGGGTATTATTATTTAACTTAGAAAATTTTGACGCTAATTACTTTAACAAAAAAACACAATAAAAAACCAATAAATCATATACATTTATAACATTTTATTCTTGATTGTCAAAAACAAAACCTCTATATATTTTATAAACGTTACAAATTTACACTTTTTCCATCACACACACCTAAAATTTAAATTGTGAGAGGTACATGTTCTATTTTTAGAAAATTATGCATGACATGTTTTGGTCCTCTAAACTTTTTTTTCACTTTTACTTGTAAAACTAATTTTCTAATATGCGCATCGCTTTAAAAATATCAAGAAATTTAAAATAAATAATTACAAAATTAATTAAATTTTAATAAGAGAGAGCGAACAATGAAAATAGAAAGCAAGCAAAAGCTTTATTTACACTAAAGTAAAAAAAGAAGAAAAATAAAAGACGGGTGGAAAAAGAAGAATTAATGTCTAAAAGTGGGAAGAATTATATATCTGGAAGTTACTATTCTTTGAAGCCTAGAAAGTGTTGTGTTTATGTTAAAAAAATATGTAGTAACAATCTGATGATCCCTCGTTGAGAAAAATTTTTTCACTTGAATATAGTTTTCAATAAAACTATGAAAGTTCAAACTAAGAAAAACATCAAGATAAAAAATCTAGCTCAAAGGATATTGGTCAAAAATGCCATTGAAGAAGATTGAAATGAAAATAAAGTTCTAGTGGCGAAATTTGATTCATAAAGGCTTTGCCGATATTGAAGGCTGTAAATAATTTAAACCCCAGGCTAAAAGTCGGCGGTAACTTCAAAGAATAAAAGGTTATGTGCCAGCCTCAAATGAAAGAAAAAAAAAGATTAAAAACAAACGAAATTTGATAGGAGATAAGTTTAGAAAGAGCAAAAGAGAGTGAAATGAATAAAAAAACTATTAAAAATACTTTAGTAAATACAAGTATTTCTTTATAAAATTTTAACAAAATTCCAAAATCCGCGCCACAAAGTCGGCCATGCGCAATTTTCATTGCATTAAATATGTAAATACGGAGGTCACTTCATAAAATGGCGTCAAATTGTCGAAGAAAAAAATCAAAACATTCCTCTTAGAATCATTTATAATGGGAAGAACACGCAAACGTGTCAAGAGATTGGCTCTGGAAATGTGGTTAATCTAGCTATTTTATAAGCATGTTAATAATACAATAAGATCAATAATCGACTGGGAAAATTTTTTAAATAAGATAAAGAATACAAGGAAGAAAACTGCTGATCACTTTATGATAAAGCTGAAGATCTTAAAGATTGAAAAGCCTAGCAGAAGTGGTTTTAAATAGAGTAGCACGAGGTCGAGGTTTTTCGAAAAAACCGAGGCCGAGGATCACCGAGACTGGAAAAGCCGAGATCGAGGTCGAGGGGCAAATTTTGACCCGAGACCGAGGTCGAGGACCGAGGAAAACCGAGGTTTTTAAAACCCTCCATAGATTTTCAAAATCCAATTAAATTTACTAAATTTTATCAAAATTTCACTAAATGATTACAAATTAATATAATGGAGATGACCATTATAGATATGAAAGCTAAAATCCTTGATCAAATAATTTCAAAGCTTTGATCAGCTTTTTTCAAACACTGTATTTTAAATTTGATTAGCATGAAAGTGAACTGGCCAACCGAGCCGAAATTTTCGATTAACCGAACTGAACCGAAAATTTGTCAAAGATTAAGGAGATCTATTGAGATAAGGATTTGAGTGATTGAAAAAAAGTGGATTTGAGTGATTGATAACGGGTGATAAAAAGGGTCGAATTGATTAAGGGGGTTCTAATAGATATTAGTTTATTAATAACGGATAAAGGGATTTGAACCGATAAATTGAACCGAAAAGACGGATAGACGGATATGGGGTCCCGGATAGACGGTCCCTGCAGTCCCGGCCCTATAACTTAGCAAGTAATGGTCATTTTTTCATGTTCTTGATATCATTGGATAGAGAAAAAATCAGAATTTTTGACCGATTGATAAAAAAAACTTATGATTTGAAAATTAACTTTTTTAAAAAAATATTTTTTAAAAAAATTATCCATCATAACCTTATAACAACAATCGGTCAGGAATCTTGATTTTTTGGTATGTTGTAGCCTATTTAATGCACTATCCAATGGTACCAAGAGTAACCTGCGCCGCAGGCGAAAATTTTAAGAATTTTGGAAGGCTATGAAGCCAAAAATCTTCCTTTTCCTGCGCCGCAGGCGAAAATTTTGAGAATTTTGGAAGGTAAGTCACCATATTACTTCCATATTTTACAAAAAAGCAATTATTAGGGGTGTATATTTAGCCTCGGTCCTCGGCCGAGGTTCGGGCCGAGGACCGAGACGAGGTTCCGAGGCCCGAGGTCAGCAAAATCGAGGTCGATGTTTGAAAATGGCCGAGGACCTCGGCCTCGGCCTCGGCGAGGCCTCGACCTCGTGCTACTCTAGTTTTAAACTAAACGACGAACCATGAGAAAAAATTTTCTGCAGAATATTAATCTAATAAGAAATTATAAAAAAATATCCATTTTACGCAAATATAATTTAAAAAAAACAATTATAACATGTCATTGAATGAAAGATGCAAAAGTCAATTTCACCTGTCAATCTTTTTCAATGCCAAATGTAATCCAAAATGCTTAATATTACTCAAATATTTACGACAAAATAATATTTTGGCTAATTAATGATGTCGATAATATGCCGATGTTTTTAACAATTCAACTGCAGATAATTTTTAAATTATTTTGTCTCATCAACAAAAAATCCATTTTAAAAATATTTAAGTATTCCAGGAATGATGAAAAAAATCTACTAGGAAATAGTATATCGTCCCCAAATAAATTTGCATAAAATAACATAGCTTTCAGTCAAATTTTGAATAAAAATAGAAAAAAAAACATTGCAAGCATATCAAAACCAATCAAAATTTTCTATTTGATTTAACACAAAAAATATTTATATTATTTTAAGCCATTTTTCCAATTTATTTTACATCTCGTTCACATTTAATGTAAATATTTCATTATTTATTTATTAATATGTATTTTTACTTTGTCACATAAAGCATATAAATATAAAAACACAACTAATTAAAAATGACACCCCCTCTGAAAAAGTGAGAAGCAAAGAGTATAAAAAATATTTTTTTCTTCTTATCAAAATTTACATAAAAAAAAGAACGGCAATAAAACGCGAGAACATGATGGGCAGATATAAACAAAATTATATAACATGACATGGCAAAAAGTGCCTCTTCTAAAAATGTTTTTTTTCTTTTTTTTTACATTTAAGTTCCTTCAATCCTTACTTAAAAAGAAAATTTTATATAGCTCATTTTCCATTAAAAAAAGCGAATTGTTATGATGATGCTTATTGAAAAGGAAAGCACGACCTTATCTTTTAAAGATGAATATAAGTCTCGACAAATTTGTGAAAAGTTATATGTGTGATGACATTTAAAGCATATTGAAGAAAACTCCTACATGAAAAGGAGGAAAGAAAAACGAGAAGAACGCAACAACAAATAGCGGCAAAACGTAAATATAATTTTGACTTGACTTAGTTTGACTACAATAAATTTTGACGGAAACGAAAAAGTGAGAGGCGTGAATAATAGAAATGAAACAGCTGAACAAAAATTTAGGCTTGACAAATGTGCTTCTTATTTAAGATTAATAAAAGCAATACGCATGGTTATATATATATCTAAAAAGCAAACTCATTACGCGCGAAAACAATCGCAAAGCTAGTATTTCCTTGTTTAAATTATTACATAAAATTAATAAACACATAATCTTTTAGCTAAAATAATAACCCATTTAAAAACTTAAAATCTGACTTAAAACAATAATACATTTATTTTTCCAACATTCAAAGTCAAAAGCAAAATTCATTAACAAAAACAATGAACAATTCACAACTTAAATTTAATAAAATAATTTACTCACCTTTATTGTTCAACTTCCTAGTCCTGTGCATTATTATAACCACTGACAGAACTGTCATTGCATCAACACCACTTTCACATCCAAAATTTTTTTGTAAGAAATTAACATGTAATAAAGCCGAAATCAGAATTCAATCCTGTCCAATGATTATTTGTTTGTTTCTAGAAATTAATAAAAAATACATAAAAAATATTTTAATTTAAAATAAAACGTTTTTTGTAGTATCATGTCGAGTGATTGCTGGAATCTGTCAAGGCGACATTCGTTGTCTTGAAGAAATGAGCACTCGTTTTACTAACTGCTATTTGGAGAGTTTATTAGGTACCTAAAAATTAAAAAAATTTTCCTTGTCAATTTAATGTTTAAATTTAAAAGAAAGGGGTGGTGACGCCTTTGGACGAGAACTTGAATTTGATGACGGACCAATTGTAAGGAAACGGGTGCCTGATAAAAGAGCACCTGCATTCAAATTAATGAAGGTTTTAATGATGAAAGATCGGGTAAGCTTCAAGGATATTAAAAAATATAAATGAAATATACCAACATCATGTCACTGCTTCCAGCGATATCGGTTGTTATAAGACCTAAGGATGAACCATCAAAATTCTAAAAACCAAAAATAGACAATCAAACAAACGTAATTAAAAATCAAACCTTTTAGATACCAGTTGGACGTCGTTAAACATCAGATGAAAAGAATCACGAATAGAACTTCGGCCGTGGAGGAATCATTGTTAAGTCAACAATATCCAAATTTTTTGACTGATCTTTGTACATTTCCTTTAAAATTAATGATCTCAATAAAAAATAATTATATTTATATGTATGAATTAAATCAACATTTAATAGTATCAATAAAATTTCGAAAAAAATCAACTACATATTTATTGAATAATTTAATATTTCAAACAGCTAATTTGAAACATTTAACTCTCTTTCAAGTTCTTTTTGCGACAAGTCTAATCCTGCCTCACCATTGTTTTGATCGTCATAAAAGTCGGTCGGCGGCATTAAGTTGCTCAAGGGCCCCAAAAATACATCGTCCTATAAACAATTTTATTTATGTTTAGCATAGAATAAAATTTTCAAACCTCTCCTTCCAACGGAACCCACTCGGGGAGTCCAATACCCAACGGCAGAGGCTTTTGCCCATTAATCACCATCTCATGTTGACGATCTGACCATTTTTTTCGTTCCCTACGAGTCCATCGATTAACTTCACCATCGGCCAAGAAACGAATTATTCTCTTAAAAACCAAATATGTAACCTTTAAAAGTCAGAAGAAAGAAGCTACCTTTTCCATGTTTCGGTAAGGATGTCTTTTCCATTCAGCGTTCAGGTGACCAATGTGATTTCTATAACTCAAAATGTATTTTCCATAATGCTGCGGGAAACGGCCTAAAATAAATTAAAGATTACATTTAAAAAAAATTAATTTAATTTTTACTAACCTTCGCCATAAAAATCTTCTAAACGCATTCGCTAAAGATAAATAAAGTTGTTATAATAAAAAGATAAAAATTGATAAACCTCAATCGGAGTAACTTCTTCGTCAAGTTTAACAGGAGCGTTGACTGGTGAGGCTACAATCTTTGGAAAGAACATTCGATTAGGATTTAATTCAACAACATGAAGGCGAGTTCGGTCAGCACATTGTTTGTGAGATTCTTGATGAATTAGACCAGTTACAAAAGCGTAAACAATTCCTATGTAATTTGTAGTACTGCCTTCTGTTCGTACATAAAGATCTTTGATGCCCAAAAGCTATGAAACAAGTTTAAAATAAGTCAACAGAAAAAGAGAAACCTCACAAATTTTTCTAATCCTTGGATGGGCAATCACTCCATAACCAGGCTCACGTCTTTGCGCAAAAACTCGAGTACTTCGATATTCTCCAAAAAAATCCTAAAAAAAAATAGAGCCTGTAATGCTGAAAAATTCCAAAACGAAACCTGGTAAATAGTTCTATCTTCAAACCGTTCAATGTAAAAAAGTTTACGAGAAGCAATTTTAATTGCATTTGCAACAGCTTTGTTTGACTGAAAAACAGGCGCCTTAGTAAAGGCGAATCCTTAATAAAATTATCAAAATAAACAGAGTAATTAAACCTCCAATGCCCTTTCCATTTCCTATAAAGACCGCAGAGCGAATAGAATAGTCTCGCCCAACTCCTCGCTTCATCGCACAAACACGATTGACCTATAATTCGAAAATAAGATAAAATAAATCAATCATAACCTGAAAACAAATGCATTGAAAATCATCAAAATTTACACCAGCTTCTAAATTTTCAGGTGGTGGGCCCAATTTTTGACCAAGCCATTGTCCTCCACTAAAACCACGCTCCCAGGCAAAAAGCTTTTCCTTGAGCAATTTTCGAGTTGCTTTTGGCGGTTTCTTAGCTAGCTCCACTTTGTTAACTTTAAAAGATGCATCTCTTTCTTCTTCAGTTTGTTCCTCGAAATATATAGGTTCAGTGAAACTGTTGGGAATACGTTCATTTAGTCCGGGATAGCGAATGCGCATAGGACCTAAACAAAAATAAACGGAAAATATTGAATTCAGTTAAAATCACTAACTTGATTTAAGTGTTCCAATTTTATAATAATCACTCAAACGACGATATGGCTGCCGAGTTTTCCCGCGACCTTTACGCGCACCATATTTTGTAATATTTGTCACAGTTCTCCAAAGAACATCTTCATTTCGCCGTTGAAAAAAATTAACAGTGTTCGACCGGGATGGAATAAAAGTTAAGCAAGGTAGTCGAAAAGACAAAAACTTTAATAACATGACCTTAAAAAAATTAAATTAAACGAAAAGTTAAACCACTTCAAGTAAGGAAAAATTTGAAAAAATCAAAATTTAACCTTACTCTCAGACTCAAATGTCCTAAAAGTTAAGTGAAAAAATTTTTTTCTCTCGCCGTGTTCTTTCTTCAGAGGATAAAATTTCATTTTTACAAACAGAATGCCAATTTTTAAATTTTCTAGAAAAATCGGGCATGACCCGTCATACCAAAAAATTTGATTTTTCTAAAAACACGGCCTAATCTCAGTCCCCCTTTATAGTACTAAAAGCCTTTCCCTCTGCAACTCCACTTTCATCCAGTTGTCCACAGCCAATCCACATACCATCCCATCTTTGTTGCTAAATCATTAAAAAAAATTTTTAAACAAAAAAAGTGAAAACAATAAAAGTTGAAAGGACAAAGGACAGGGACTCGCGTGCGCATTTTTGAATTTTTGCAATTTTTTGAATTTTTACTATTAAACTTTTACCAGGCCAGAAGATTATGTAGACCACCACCATCAAGAGCATGTTCGACCACCACCACCAGAAGCATGTTGAACCTCCACGACCAATAGCATGTTGAACCACCACCAAAAACATGTTGAACCACTATCCACTCCACAAGCAAAAAAATAAAAATACAAAAATTTAATATTTTAATTATATTTTTTAAAAATTAAAAAAATCCACCGGACGCCCACAATAGCCATTGAACACACCAAGAGCATGTTGAACCACCAATCCCACCAATAGCATGTTGAACCACCATCCACGCCACAAGCAAAAAACATAAAAATACAAAAATTTAATATTTTAATTATATTTTTAAAAAATAAAAGAAAAATCCACCGGACGCCCACCATAGCCATTGGGCATGTTGAACCACCACCATCATCAAGAGCACGTTGAACACCCATCAAGAGCATGTTGAACCAGCACCACAGCCACAAGCAAAAAATATATAAATACAAAAATTTAATTTTTAAATTAATAATTTTAAAAAATTAAAAAATCCACCGGACCACATCAAGCATGCTGAACCACCATCACGAACATGATGAGCCACCACTACCAAGAGCAAATTGAATCACCAGCACCAAGAGCATGTTGAACCACCATCCACGCCACAAGCAAAAAAAACATAAAAATACAAAAAAATTAATATTTTAATTAATATTTAAAAAATTAATGTAAAAATCCACCGGATCTGCCACCAGATCCATCCAGAGAAGGGTGACGCACCTTTAAATTATCAGAATTTATTATTTTTCAAAAAAATTAGAAAATTTTTAATTTTTTTTAATTTTTGCGCGCGCATTGCGGGGAAACGATTAAAAACGAAAAAAAACAAATGAAAAACGTTTAAAAATGAAAAAAAATGAAAAAAAACGGCATAAAACCATCCCCGAGATCTCGAGAGAAAATTAAAAAAAACAGAAGCCAAATTAAGCCATGAGAATTTCGAGTCAATATTTAACGCAAAATTGTTTTGTCAAATTTAAATTGGTGAATGTCAAAATGGAAACTAATTATAATTATTTCAAGATATTCTACAGCATTCTACAAAACCTTTTTTTCGCCTGAAACAGTTGCTAAATTGGTTACCATAGCTACGAAATACGGCCTTGAAATCAGCTTATTGGATATGTTTATGTTAATTTTTTATATCCTGAGATGAGTGCGGATATCTGGTATAGGAGGTTACTTAATTTAGTATTTTTAAAATTTGATTTTTAATTTATTTAGTGGATCGAATCCTTTGCCTTTGGAATATTCCTTACACACAAGAGAATCTCTACATGTGCTTGAACTTGATGGTATTGAGTTTAAACAGGTTTTTATCAACGTTTTTCCTTTTCTTATCAATTTTAGTTTTTGGACGGCACGTATTTTTTAAGTTTGTGTTTTTACGATTTTCGTTCGGGTTGCTTTCTTGGTAAGCAATTAGTTCTTGATTGTATATCAACTGCTTCTCATATCAACATTAAAAAGGTTGATCCTTTATCTTTTATACATGTTTCCGCTTTATTTTAGAATATTATTGCTTCTTCCTCTGCTGATAATGAATCCCTCGTTATTGTTATCGAGTTAACAAATCGGTTTTTTGTACGTCCTTTAATAAAATGATTCCTTTTCAGTGACAAAAATTCTTTGGGGTGGACTATACTGCCGCTGAAAGACGTTGTTGAACAAATTGGCCCAGTTGGACTTGATGCAACCTCAAGATACAAACCAATGCTTCAACGGTAGGACCAGCTATTAGGTTATTCATTGTGTATCTATATTTATTTTTATTCAAAATTATAGTTTTCCGCTTTTCTCTGGATCTTGTCAAATGCTTTTCCTAGCTTCAAGTTATCAACAACTTCAACTAAATCTGAATCGGACAGATGGTGTACTTTCTGCTCATAAACGTCTATGCATTACACAAATTAACTTTTCATTGCCTCTTTTTCACTTTATTCTTCAATCAAGTGTTGATGACGAATCTGGTCTTCAGAAAATGTCGGCTATTTTGGATAATATATTGCTTAGGTATACTTTTACTTTATCCTTTTTTTGACATCTATAATTTTCATCTCAATAATTTTTAGCTTTTCTAATGCAAATCAATTTGTATGCGATTCTGTCATCTTGGATTTATTATCTCGGGAATTTTATTATTCAATGAATGAAAAAAGTATTCAGGGGCTCTCATCCTTTCGAATTTTAGAACGCCGTTTGCTGGTAGGAGCATTTTTTCTTCAATACTTTTTCTTTTTAGATAGGTTCCCACAACGGGTTAACATTTTTGGAAGAACCCATTTGCCTTCTTTTGGAACCACTACCGTTTATATCTTCACAGGGTGGTTCATTTTCACATCCACGTTCTGCGGAAAAGTTGATTAATTAAAAGACATAACATAATAATACTCATTTATTTTAGCCTTGAATTTGGTGTTCGTCAGTGTGTGCGTTTTCGTTCACTTCCTGTTCAACCAGAATTGGCTATTGTATTTCAGTTAATTTATTTGGTCGCTTGTCCTTCTAGCAAGAATGAGGTTTTATTTTTGCTGCTAGAGTTCTATATTTATTTTTTAAAGGATCTTATAACAAATATGCGTCTAATTCGTATTGCTTGGGCTGTTTGGTCTCCTTTTGTTGAAGGTAGAGAAAATTCAGAACTAGCCGATACAATCACACTTCAGGTTTTTAAATTTTTTGCATAAAATTTGATTATTTAGTTGGTCGGCGGTCCTCGATTCTCTCTATTCCAGACGGGATCTTGTTTTAGAGATCTTTCTACTCTTCCTTCTCCTTCAGGATCCGATCAATTTGCACCGCTTACTTCAAACCGTTTTCGTATTGATGTCCACTTCAACTTCGCCTCTTTATCTGTAACTTAAATTTCTTTAGATTATTCAATTGAAGTTGATATTTAAGGACCTGGGTGAGGATAATTTATCTACTCCAGAACCATCTCGTACTCCTAGTAATAGATTAGTTCAAGTACGTACACCACCTCAATCAGACCGCATTCTAAAAGTAAAGCATGGAGAGCTTTCTCAACGTTATAAGACGACGGACACTTCAAAATTGCCAGAACGTAACTTGGAAGTGCTACCGATGACAGATCATGAGACAATTGAAAATGATGCTTCTTTGCTTATGCCAACGGTTTAATTTTAATTTTTCTAGAAGGTTGCTCGAGATAATATATTTCAGAAAATCCATCCTGAAAAGCCGTTGGTCATTCAATCTCAAAAGTCTGAAAATTATGGAGCTATCTTCTCTGAGCTCCCTCTTGGCCGGTATTCTGATTCTTTCAAATAGCTAGTTTTTATCTTTTTATTTTCAGCATAAGCGCATTGCCTCGAACTTTTATTCCACTACTTTCAAAATTTCCATCAATAACATCCTCAGGCGGACCAGCTCTAAAAGCAGTTGATGTTGATACACAAAATGAAAAACATACTGATATGGAATTGGAATTTGGACAACGACGCTGGCCTGCCTCAGAATTTTGCCTTCAATTTCTGGCTTACTGTCCAACGAATGGAGGTTTTCCTCAGGCACAAACTCCCCTAAAACTTTTCTTTACCTTCCAATTTTACCGGTTCCAACAATTTATAACTGAAAGGTTTTTTTTATTATTTTCTTATTTTTAAATTTTTTGCATTTCAGTTTATTTACTAATTGTAATGAAGACAATGGTGCTCCGCAACCTTTAATATTATGGCGTCAAGATGCTAGTGAACATAAACAACAGCCTGGTTTATCGGTTTTTTCGTTTTCTATTTTTGTTTACAATCTTCTTTAGTTACGGTTTGTCGTTGATGGTGCTCAACAACAAGATTTCTGTACTTATTTATTAGAACGACACTTAATTCTACATGTTTGGGAGGCTGATTCAATTTTTCATTTGGGTGTTGCTTCTATTCCTTTGAAGGTTTGTAAAAAATTTTCCGAATTTATTTGTTTTTTTAGTATTTACTACGACAAGGCTCTTCGGGAGTTCAGTGCTCGCTTCAGTGTCAAGTTTTCCAACCTGGGTTTTCTCCTGATTTAAGCCTTTCACAAGGCCCTATTATTAATGGAGTACTTCTCTTACGTCTTGCTAATATTGGTCTTTCAACAGGTTTTATTCTTATTTTTGCATCTTAAATGTTTACAATTAGTTAATGCAATAAATATGAAGAGTAGTCTAACTGTTATCAAGCGAGTTCGTCAATTTCACAAAAGTCAAGAGACTCCTTTGGAACATTTCATGACACTACAAAAGTTATCTTACGATTTTTGTTAATATATTTTATTATTTTAGAATTGACTTTGCCCAAAGAGCTTCACAACTTTTCGGACCTAAAGAGCATCAAAAAATCCATGATTGGAATCGAATGAAAGAGGAGAAAACTGGGAAAGATGGTGATTTATTCCT
The DNA here is from genome assembly GCA_036172955.1 of Meloidogyne arenaria. Lineage (NCBI taxonomy): Eukaryota > Metazoa > Nematoda > Chromadorea > Rhabditida > Meloidogynidae > Meloidogyne > Meloidogyne arenaria. The sequence continues at coordinate 58,236 of JARQAB010000024.1, forward strand.
ACGAAGTGTTGGGAAATCAGAAAAATTTCTTTTTGCTGAAGAATTAGCCGCTTATCGAGCTCTTCGAAGAGAGAGTAAAGCGCATGCTCTATTAAAAGCGGTTGGTCTATTAATTTATGAAAATAAATTTTGGTACTCTTGTGTTATATGCCCCCAATTTTTATAGCTCCATCTCCTATTTTACAAATTGTAAAAACTTCCGGAATTTAATAATATATTTTACAAATTGTAAATACTTTTCCGGAATCTGATAAAATATTTTAAAAATTGAAAAGCTTTTCCGGAATCTGATAAAATATTTTACAAATTGTAAACACTTTTACGGAATTTAATAAAACATTTTACAAATTGTAAAAACTTTTCCGGAATTTAATAAAACATTTTACAAATTGTAAAAACTTTTCCGGAATTTATAAAAACATTTTACAAATTGTAAAAACTTTTCCGGAATTTAATAAAATATTTTACAAATTGTAAAAACTTTTCCGGAATTTGATAAATATTTTAAAAATTGAAAAACTTTTCCTGAATTTGATAAATATTTTTAAAATTGAAAAACTTTTCCGGAATTTAATAATATACATATTTTACAAATTGTAAAAACTTTTCCGGAATTTAATAAAATAAATATTTTACTTTTCTGATTTGTTTTCCCTTTAGGTTTTTTCATCCATCACAACAAAAGTGCGCGTCGATTTAACACTTGGTCAACTTCATCTTTTTTCCTTTCAACTTAGAAATCCTTTGGCTGAAGAATTTGTCTGCGAGTTGGAAAGCAACGATCATCGTCTTAGGTTAGTTGATATTCTTTATTTATTTTGTGGCAAAGAATTATTGATTTACCATTTTTAAGTCCTATCCGTTCTGCTAGTGAATTGAAATATTTGCAAAATCAACATTTGGATATCTACAAAATTGGGTCGCTTGATCTTATCAACTTGCAGTCAGGTTCAGCCTCAACAAATTCTTCTCGTCTTTGTTGGCAGTTAGGCCTTAGATCTATGGAACATGTAGAGTTACCTATGCGTTTTGATTCAGGATTTGATGATATATTCGAAAATGGTATTATTTAATTTTTTGAAAAATATTAGTTAAATTTCTACAAATTTTAGCAAATAATCAACAGTGTCTACAAGGAGATTGTCGCCTTTTTGTACGAAAGCTTCCTTCCGGCAGCCCTCTTGCAATTTTGGAACTAAATTATATTATTTGGCGACCTTTTCTCACACAGTATTTTTTCTTTATTCCGTTTTAAATTTAAAACTTGCAATTTTATAGTCATCTGCGATTTTTCACGGAGGAATCAAGAAAATTTGTACGAGCTGTATCTCTTTCAAATACCTTTGGTTTTGTCCGATGCTCGGATCCGACGGTGAATTTTGCAAACACACACTTAAATGTGAATTTTCTAGGTTTATTGTCAACTGCTTGAAGAAAGGCGTTTACTTCGCATCGAGGTTTTTGGCGTCACAAAAATTATTCTATATGTATTTATCTATTTTTAGTGTCAAACTGGGGATGCACCAAATATACGTGATTTTTTAATATTTTTCTATGATGAAAGCTTTGGACCAATTAAATTACAAGCTGTTTGGCGTGTTTCTATACATTCTTTTCGACGTTTACATTCAGAAACGGTTTAGTTTATATTTGTTTAGCAAAATTTTTTTATTTTAATTTTAGATTCAAGGTCAACCAGTTAGCGTTCCTCTTCATTTTGGCGAAAATGATTTACTTTCTGCTCCCGGAGGTGAATTGATTCGCCTTTATTGTTCGTCACCTTTACATTTACATTTTCTTCCTGGACATGTGTTTCCAGCTTCACAGACACCGGTTCAACCTACAATTTTGCTTAATGTTCAACAGCTTGGTATTTAATTTTTTGATTATAATTTCTAAATTTAAATTTTATTATTTTAAGGTTGTTTGCATTTGTTGGTAAATGCCGTTCGTGCAACTGCTCAACAAATAATTTCTCAATGGTTGATTACTTTGTCAGTGAGTCGGCCAAATGTAACAAAAACTTTTCAAGTGATTGTTCCAGCTCAAGTACAGACTGTGGTACATAAAGTAAAATTTTTTACAAAATATTTTTTTTTATTTTCCATTTTCCTTTCATTTTCGTTATTTAACCAATTAAGAGAATTCCTCTTGACAACCCTTTGGCTATTGAGCGCAAATTTAAGCTTACTTCCTCGGATCCAACACTTCTTTATGTATCAACACCATCTCCTCCACCTATTCCACCAAATTCTGCTTTACTAATACAACTGGAAATTCAACCAATTTCCTCAGAGTATAGGCCTACACAACGCCAGGTCCACCAGTTTTTATTCATTACTAGTGCATTTTGTAACAAATTATAGGTTCTTCTCTTTGTACAAGATTCTCAAACAGGAAATCAAGAAGAAACTTTTCAATTTAACATTCGTTTTCATTAAAATTTTTTAACACTTTTTAACAAAATTCCTATCTTTTCTAACATTCTGAACCTGGCATGCATTCTTTAAATTTTTTTATTAACGCACTTTGTTCTCTTTAATATTAAGCCTTTTCTCTTCTTAACATTTTACAATTACAAGCCATTTTTACCCAAGAAAAGATTTTTTCATTATTGTGAGAGAGAATTTATATTTGCAATAAAATGTCTAAACAACTGTTTAATAAAATAGGTAATCCGTAATTTTAGTTAAATAAATAGTACGTTCATTTAAAGTTTTTTGGCTCTATAAGCTTTATTGTTTGTGAGTTGGGACGAGTTTCTCTCGAAGGAAAGATTGTTGTCAGTTGTTTTAAATGAAATCGCCATAGGCTTTTCCTGTTTACCTTAATTTTAAGTTTACTACATTCCTTCAACAATGATAAACATTTGCCCATAACTCTCAGGATTGGATAAATAAAAAATTTGTATTTAAGTAAAATCTAGGCTAATAAAAATTAGATTTAATTTTCAATTAGTATTAACTGTTTTGATTTAATTATTATCATTTTAATTAGTCTTTTATTTGTACTTAAATTTGTGTTTGTATTTAATTACTGATTATCTCTTCTTGTTAAAATCACTGTAATTTGAATGAATTTTCTGTTTTTCCCGTTAGTCGGACAATTCGTTTAATCAAAGCTTGAAAAAAAACGCTTCCAAAACAACCTAAGAGTATGCTGCGCGAATTCTTTTCCTGCGTTATTCTAAACTTTCGGGCTTTCTTCTTCACATGCTTATTTTGTAAAAACATTCGTAACGTCATACTAAAATATAACGTTTCTTTACTCGGCACATGGTTTACTTTTTGGTGGCGGCGATGATTGAGCTTCAAAAACCAAAAGTTTTGACTTGTTTTTCTTTCCGTTTCCTCCCTTTATTTATTGTTTTCTTGGTATCTTCACGCCCCCACATGGTTGATGGTTTAGCTAGAAAACAGCTTATGTTAGCCTTATATTTGAAGGATGTGAAGAGGATAAGGGGAAGATAGAAGGTCTGTCAGGTGCCTTAAGTCCATCTGTCAGCCTCGATTTTTGCTTTGAAAATGATCGGGTCTAGCCTCTCTATCTCTTTCATGCAAGCGAGAAATAAAATTTACTGCCTGTGGCAATCTATTCGACTAAACTTATCAGTCCAAGTGAAAGACGCCCACGAATACACACAGGTTGTTGGTAGCGGCTGCTTGTTTCTACTCCTTATTTTTCCTTCTTTGCCAATGATCTGAAAAATGAGATCTGACTATTTTACTTTACATCTTAAAGCACTTCGCCATCATTTTCTTCTATTAAATTCTCTCATTTCTTCTATAATGCTAGATTTTAGTTTTTTCTTCCATTCACAATTTTTATTATTCGTATATATGCACATATGTATAAGCTCTATTTTTAAACAATTAAAAAAAACAAATATGGGTTTGGGATAAAATTAAATTATAATCTTTTAATGTTTTATTTGAATAATAAGTCAAGGATTTATTTTTTAGCAGCAATAACTTAAAACTTATTCCCCTATTCCCTGACCGATTGACCGACCGACTGACTGATTATTTTACATACTATTTTGTCTAGTGACTAAAAAAAGCTAAATAATTTTAAAATGGCTGAAGCACCAAAGAGTTATGGTGATTTTGAATCCGATGAAGGATATCCTTTTTTGGCCATAAGCAAAGATGATAAAATCAAGTTTGCTTCCCAACCATTCGATTCAAAGAAAAACTGTTGGATACCTGATGAGGAAGACGGTATTTTAATCGTTTTAAATCATTAATTAATTATGGTTTAATTAATTATTCCTAATTAACCGCTTATTATTAAGGCTTCGTTGCCGCTGAAGTTAAGAGCACCTCCGGCGAGCAAGTTACCGTGGTAACATCTAAAGGAAATGAAATTACCTGCAAGAAGGAAGAAACTCAGGAGATGAACCCACCGAAATTTACAAAGACTGAAGACATGGCTAACTTGACATTCTTGAATGAAGCCTCTGTGCTCAACAACTTGAAGGAACGTTATTTCAGCATGGTGATCAAATAACTCATTAAATCAATCATTAAATTATTCAGATGATTTACACCTATTCTGGACTTTTTTGTGTTGTAATCAACCCATATAAACGTTTACCTATCTACACTGAGGTATAATAAATTAATTTCATTCAACTGATAAAATTTTCAGAGTGTGATCAAGTCTTATATCGGCAAGCGACGAAATGAAATGCCACCTCATTTGTTCGCGGTTGCTGATGAAGCTTATCGTAACATGGTCCAGGATCGCGAAAATCAGTCTATGTTGATCACCGGTGAATCTGGTGCCGGAAAAACTGAGAATACCAAGAAGGTTATCTCGTACTTTGCTATCGTCGGTGCAACACAACAAGCAGCTGAGAAAAAGGAAGGACAGAAAGGTGGTACTCTCGAGGAACAAATTGTCCAAACAAACCCTGTACTCGAGGCTTTTGGAAATGCCAAAACTGTACGTAACAACAACTCATCACGTTTCGGTAAATTCATCCGAGTACACTTCTCAGGATCTGGAAAATTGGCTGGAGGTATTTTTAAAAAGTTGAAAGCAATTTTAAAAAGATCTTTGTAGGTGACATTGAACACTATTTGCTGGAAAAATCTCGTGTGGTTGGTCCTCAAATAATTTTCAGTTTTTTAACTTTCTGTTAAGGTACGTCAAGCACCAGGAGAACGTTGTTATCACATTTTCTACCAAATTATGTCTGGTTTCGATTCTGGATTACGTGCAAAGCTTCAGCTTACCAACGAGCTTAGCTACTACCATTTCCAGTCTCAAGGTGAACTTACAATTGAAGGCGTAGACGATAAAGAGGAAATGAAGCTCACTCAAGAGGCCTTTGACATTATGGGCTTTGAGGACCTTGAAGTGAGGAATACAATTCTATTAGTTATTTTCGTTATTTTTTAAGGTACAAAACATGTACAAAAACGTTGCCGGTATTATGCATATGGGAGAAATGAAATTCAAACAACGCCAACGTGAAGAACAGGCTGAAGTTGATACTGAAGATGGTCAGTATTTATTTTCTGATTTAAGAATTTTAATTGTCAATTAATTCAAATTAAGATGCCAAGCGTGCATCCGCCAACTTTGGAATAGATCATGAAGCTTTCCTCAAAGCATTGACCAAACCACGTGTGCGTGTCGGAAACGAATGGGTGAACAAAGGACAAAACCTTGAACAAGTTAACTGGGCAGTATCTGGTTTGGCCAAAGCAATTTATTCTCGCATGTTCCGTTGGCTTATTAACCGTTGTAACAAGACTCTTGATCAACGTGCTATTGAACGAAAGATGTGGATTGGAGTACTTGATATTGCTGGTTTCGAAATTTTCGACTTAAACAGCTTTGAACAACTTTGGATTAACTTCGTAAACGAGAAGCTCCAACAATTCTTCAACCATCACATGTTCGTTTTGGAACAGGAAGAATACAAACGTGAGGGTATTGCATGGACTTTTATCGACTTCGGTCTCGACCTTCAAGCTTGTATTGACCTTATTGAAAAGGTTAGAAATTGTTGTTAAATAAAAAATATTTATGAATATTAACAGCCATTGGGTGTCATCTCCATGCTTGATGAAGAATGTATTGTACCCAAGGCTTCTGACATGACATTCGTGCAAAAGTTACAAGATCAACATTTGGGCAAGCATCCAAACATGCAAAAACCGAAGCCGCCTAAAGGCAAGCAAGCGGAAGCTCACTTTGCCATTATCCACTATGCCGGAACGGTTTGTCTTGATTGAGAAGTTTAAAAATTTCTCGATTCCCCTCCATTAGGTACGCTATAATGCCAACAACTTCTTGGAAAAGAACAAAGACCCTCTTAACGACTCTGCTGTCAGCATTCTAAAGTCAGCACAAAACAACCAATTGTTGCTTGACATTTTTGAGGACTATGTCACACAAGAAGAAGCAGCAGAATTGGCTAAATCTGGACAGTCTAGTGGCAAAAAGAAGGGAAAATCCTCCTCATTCTTGACTGTATCAATGATTTACCGTGAATCCTTGAACAACTTGATGAGTATGCTTTACCAGACACATCCCCACTTTATTCGTTGCATCATTCCCAACGAAAAGAAAGCTTCTGGTGTCATTGACTCGGCTCTTGTATTGAACCAACTGACTTGTAAGTTTAATCCTTTTACAAATCCCGAGTAAACGATTCGTTAAGGCAACGGTGTGCTTGAGGGTATCCGTATTTGCCGAAAAGGATTCCCCAACCGAATGTTATATCCGGACTTCAAACATCGTTATGCGATCCTGGCTGCTGATGAATCTAAAGTGCCAGATGAGAAAGCAGCTAGTAAAGGAATTACTGATCGCCTTTGCCGTGAAGACAGTTTGAAGGTATTTTTTGAATTTTAACGTCATATGTTGATAGAACTGTAGTTTTTTGCATTCTTTATGTGTGCAAAAAAATGAGTTAAAAATAAATTTAAACCGATACAGCAAATGCTTATAAAAATATATGGATGAACCAAAGAACATAAAGAATGAGAAAAATGAATTCAAGATTTTTTATGAGAGAGACTAAAGATACTTATGGAGGGGGCAAACAATTTGCTTTTACACATTCTATTTTAAATAACTTTGAAGCAAATAACATTCCATTTTTTACAAAAAAACGGAAAAGATTAAGACGAAAAGTTATTCAATTTTACATTAAAACAAACTTTAAAACACTTCATTATTTACTAGGACGAAGACTTCAAACTGGGAAATACTAAAGTTTTCTTCAAAGCTGGTGTTCTTGCCCGTCTCGAGGACTTGCGTGACGAGAAATTAGGAATTATTCTCACAGCGTTCCAGACACGAATTCGTTGGTATTTGGCCCAGAAGGACGTTAAGAGACGCATTCAACAACGCGCTGGTTTGCTTATTTTACAACGCAACATTCGATCTTGGTTAGTCCTTAAATAATTAAAACACGCGAAATTATAAATTTCAAAAAATACAGGTGCACACTTCGCAACTGGGATTGGTTCAAATTATACGGAAAGGTGCGCCCACTTCTCAAAATGGGCAAAGAGCAAGAAGAATTGGACAGTCTGCAAGTCAAAATCAAGGAATTGGAAGAAAGCCTTGCAAAGGAAGAAGGCAACCGCAAGGAATTGGAGGTCCAAGTTGCCAAATTGGTCGAGGAAAAGAATGCCGTGAGTTTAACAAGCATGAAGATAATATTATGATTCAAAACGATTTCTAGATATTCTTGAATTTGGAGAAGGAGAAGGCTGCTCTCCAAGAATCAGAAGAAAAGGCTAACAAACTCCAGTCATTGAAAAACGACTTGGATCGCCAGCTGGGTGATCTTCAAGACCGACTTGGAGAACTTGAAGATCGTAATGCTGATCTTCAGCGAGTACGTAAGAAGGGCGAGCAAGAGATTGAGGGATTAAAGAAGAATGTTCAGGTAAGGAATTAGATATTTAGAAAATCTATTTTGTAATTCCTCATTTGTTTAGGACTTGGAATTGAGCCTTCGTAAAGCTGAGAGTGAAAAACAGGTATTTGACCAAATACGTAATAAAAACAGTTAATATTTTTAGTCCCGTGAACACAATTTACGCTCCTTGCAAGATGAGATGGCTCAGCAAGATGAGAATATTGCCAAATTGAATAAAGAAAAGAAGCACCAAGAAGAAATGAACCGAAAACTCATGGAAGATCTCCAAGCTGAAGAGGAGAAAGTCAACCATGTGAATAAACTTAAACAAAAGCTCGAGCAGCAACTTGATGATTTGGAAGATTCAGTCGAGCGTGAGAAGCGTGCAAAGCAAGAATTAGAGAAGTCAAAGCGCAAGACGGAGGGTGAACTTAAAGTAGCTCAAGAAAATATTGAGGAGTTGAATAAGCAGAAGCATGATTTGGAAGAAAATCTCAAGCGCAAAGAAACTGAACTTCACCAAGTGTCTGCACGTCTTGAGGATGAACAGTCCCTTGTAGGCAAACTTCAGCGCCAGATCAAAGAGTTACAAGCACGTATCTCTGAACTTGAGGAGGAGCTCGAGGCTGAACGTCAGTCTCGCCAAAAGGCTGACCGTTCCCGTTCTGAATTACAACGTGAATTGGAAGAACTCAGTGAGCGTCTTGATGATGCTGGTGGAGCCACTGCTGCTCAAATTGAAGTTAATAAGAAGCGTGAAGCTGAATTAGCAAAACTTCGCCGTGATCTTGAGGAGAATAATCTCAACCACGAGACACAGTTGAATGCTCTCCGTAAGAAGCACAACGATGCGGTGCGTTTTATTTTTCCTATTTATCTATAGGAAATGGTATTTTCTATTTAGGTTGCTGAACTCACTGACCAACTTGAACAAATGCAGAAAATCAAAGTCAAGGTCGAAAAGGACAAACAACAAATACAACGCGAGCTCGAGGATGCCACACAGACTGCAGATTCAGAACTCCGAGCACGTCAAGAAGCTGAGAAAGTGATTAAGAATTTGGAGCTCCAGCTTAATGAATTACAAACCAAAGCAGACGAACAGTCTCGTCTTCTTAACGATTTAGCAGCATTGAAAAGCCGGCTCCAAAATGAAAACTCAGACCTGGAACACCAAGTTGAAGATCTGGAAAATCAAGTGAACTCTCTGCACCGCCTTAAGAGTCAACTTGTGAGCCAGCTTGAAGAAGCTAAACGAACTGCTGATGAGGAAAGTCGTGAACGTCAGACATTAAGTGGGCAACTTAAGAATGTCCAGCACGAAAACGACTCGTTGCGTGAGCAACTTGATGATGAGCAGGAAGGAAAGGCAGAATGCCTTCGTCAAATCAGCAAGTTGAATGCTGAAATTCAACAGTGGAAGGCTCGCTTCGAGGGCGAAGGCTTGGTTAAACTGGAAGAGATTGAAGTAAGAGAAATCATTTTTAAGTGGTTTTATTAATTAAAAAATTTTGTAGGAGGCGAAACGCACATTACAGAAGAGACTCCAGGAACTTACTGATGCCAATGAAGCAGCTAACACAAAGGCATTCGTTTTATATCTTGTGTTTCTATATGAAATCCTATTTTCCAGATTCAATCTCTGGAGAAGACTCGCCACAAACTCATGGGAGATCTCGATGATGCTCAAGTAGATGTGGAACGCGCTGCTGCTTATGCTGCTGCTTTGGAAAAGAAGCAGAAAGGATTTGACAAGATTATTGACGATTGGCGTAGAAAGTGTGATGATATGGCCGCAGAACTTGATGCTAGCCAGCGGGATGCACGCAATCTTGCAACAGATTTGTTCAAAGCAAGGACAATTCAAGATGAATTGGCTGAAACATTAGAGGGCACCAGACGTGAAAACAAAGCACTCGCCCAAGAAATCAAGGATTTGACTGACCAATTAGGCGAAGGTGGTCGTTCCGTGCATGAATTGCAGAAGGTATAAATTAGTAAATTCGAAAATTTCCTTTGTCTTCCTAGATTGTTCGCCGCCTTGAGGTTGAGAAGGAAGAGATTCAACACGCGTTGGACGAAGCAGAAGCTGCTCTCGAAGCGGAAGAAAGTAAAGTGTTGCGAGCTCAAGTTGAAGTGTCGCAAATCCGCTCTGAAATCGAGAAGCGCATCCAGGAGAAAGAGGAAGAATTCGAAAATACTCGCAAAAACCATCAACGTGCACTTGAAAGTATGCAAGCTACGCTTGAAGCTGAGAGCCGCGGTAAACAAGAAGCTTTGCGTATAAAGAAGAAGCTTGAATCTGATATCAATGAATTGGAGATTGCTCTCGACCACGCAAATAAGGCTTATGCTGACGCACAGAAAACCATCAAGAAGCATCAAGACCAAATTCGCGAATTACAACTCCAAGTTGAAGATGAGCAGCGCCAGAGAGATGAATTGTAATCTTGCTTTTAACATTTGATTTTTATTATTTTATAATTAAGGCGTGAACAGCTTTTCAATAGCGAGAAGCGTAACCAAATTCTCCAAAGTGAGAAGGATGAGCTCATGCACCAAGCAGAACAGGCTGAACGCGCTCGTCGCCAAGCTGAGGCTGATTTGGTAAATATATTGTTTACTGTTTATTATAAATTTGTGTATATCAGATTGAACTTCGCGAAGCCGTTAACGACCTTTCCAATCAAGTTAATAGTTTGAATGGTTACAAACGCAAATTGGAGGGTGAACTTCAAGCATTACATGTAAATTTTGTTTTTAGACGTCCATCTTTTACCTTTCAATTAAGGCGGAATTGGATGAGACACTTACCGAACTTAAAAACGCTGATGAACTTTCTAAGAAGGCGTATGTTCTAAATTTGGTTAAAAATACACAAAAAATTTATTTAGATCTGCTGATGCTGCCAGACTTGCCGAAGAATTGCGCCAGGAACAAGAACACTCACAACATGTTGACCGATTGCGTAAGGGACTTGAACTCCAAATCAAGGAGATGCAAGTTCGTCTTGATGAAGCAGAAGCAGCCGCACTTAAAGGCGGTAAGAAGATAATTGCCAAATTGGAAGAACGCATCCGGGCACTTGAGCAAGAATTAGATGGCGAACAAGTAAGGAAAATTGTCCAAATTTTTCAATAGAAAATTTTTTTCTCCAGCGACGTCACCAAGAAACTGATAAGAACTACAGGAAAGCAGAACGTCGTGTAAAGGAACTCGACTTCCAGGTTGAAGAAGACAAGAAAAATAGTGAACGATTGACCGACCTTATTGACAAACTCCAAGGAAAACTCAAAGTTTACAAACGACAAGTAGAAGAAGCAGTAAGTTACCCTGAATGTCAATCCAAAATTGTATTGAAATCTCTCTTCTTATAACAGGAGGAAGTAGCTGCAACAAATCTTGGCAAATACCGCCAATTACAAGCACAAATGGATGAAGCAGAAGAGAGAGCAGATTTGGCAGAAAACTCGTTGAGCAAGCTTCGTGCAAAGAATCGTTCCTCAGCATCAATTGCTCCAGCATCTGGTAAACATTAGAAAATCTTGAAAAATTTATTTAAAAAATTCTAGTTGGTTTGGCCACATCAGCGAGTGCTGCTTTTCTTCGTTCTACTTCATTTGCACGAAATAGTTTTGCCGATTATTAAATAATATATTAAAATAAGATTAAAAATCTGAAGAAATTTATTATAATAATTGTTTATTCTCCCCATTTTTTCTTTAATTAATTCATTTCATAATTAATCTAATTGTAAACCCTTTCATTGAATTCTCCCTCTTTTTCTGTTGCTGCTGTTCATTCTTTTCAAATCCTAACTCTAATGTTAATATAGAAAAACATGAGATGTTATCCAAATCCCACTACAATTTTTAGTCAGTCACATAACTCACTGCCCCTTAAAATAATCTGCTATTTTTAGTAACTAGTCTTGGTCATTCGGTCATTTTTCCCCATATTCACAAGCATAAACGTTTTATAAAAAAAGTTGTGTTAAATTTCTTTGGGCTTTTTTCGTTATTAACGAATTTATTATTCTTAAGAGGACGATTGTGTTAAATCGTCTTGAAGGTTTTATGTTGGAACCTTGAAGCTTTTTTTACTTAGCTGACTTGACAATTTTTTTAGCTTTTTTCTTAATCACAAAAATTCAATTAATCTGCTTCTACTATACAGCTATGGCAGAATCGGCATATTCTCTAAACTTTAACATCGATGATGTGAAAACAAAAACAGTTGAACGGCTAATATCTCCACTAATTCACTTGGTAATTTTATTTAACCCAATCAAATAGACTATTCAGATAACATCTCTACATGCCAATATGCAACCTCTGAGTGGAGCAACCCGTGATGGAAAAGAAGTCATGAAGCGGCTTAAAGAACGCCTTGATAATTTCATAATGACTGGACAGCAGACAGTGCAAATAAAAACTCAATTTCCAGGTGCAGAAAAAATATTTGCTCAGCTGAATGATGCGTTAAATGATGTTGCACTTGCCGGTTTGTTTACTTTTAGAAATTATTAGAAGGATTTAAGTTAACATTTTTTCGGAAAGTTTGGTTCAGGCCCCATCCAGTTTTCCTTTATATTTTTTGACCATTTTTTCCATTTTCGTTAACAGATGACATATTGTTAGACACTTGCCTCATCAAAAATAAGGGAAAAAATAAGAAAAAAATATAAATGGTCAGAAATTATAAAGAAAAAATGTGGGGTGGGGAATCTATACCAAAATATTATCACCTTTCTGTTCCTTTTTTGTAATCTTTTTTATGCAAAACAGGCGATAATCTTCTTATAATTGGTGAACCATTCATTGCTGATGCAGAAAACCCAGATTTGCGTTCGCAAACAGTTGAGGCGAGTCGTGCTACTCTGCTGGCCGTTGCGCGTCTGCTTATTATCACAGATATGGTTGGTTTCTTTTATTTTATCAAATAAAGACAAAATTTATAGATTGATGTAGATATTCTGCTTAAACAAGCGGATAAAGTCAGACAAAATTTTAATGCCTTGAAGAATGCCCAATCAAAATCTGAGCTTCTTAAAACTTCCCAAAATTTGGATATGGAATTACACGAACTAATGGAAATGACAAGAAGACGTGTCCGTGATTTGCGAGATTCGGCTGCTCAGGATGATTTACAAGCTGCTATTGCAATGTTAAAAATAACTACACCTATAATGCTTGCATCTTCTAAGGTTATTTCTTTTTTTAAGCTTCTTTTTAGCTTTCTAAAATTTAAAATTTTTAAGGCGTTTCTTCAACATCCAGGCCTGGACGGGCTCAAACTTAATCAAAACTATGCGGAGGATGAACTTAATCGGGCATTGGACTGCTTCTGTGATGCTGTTCAAGGTGACCGCCCGCATGATGAGTTAGCTTTTTCTCAACATGGAAAGCTTAACGAGCTTGCTTTGAACTTTGAAAAATTCCAGGTTAACTTTGTTTAGGAATATTTTTTAAAATCAATAAAATTAACAGCGACGTGTTTATATGGATCCCTCTGAATATCAATCCCATCGACATCGGCCTCAATTGGAAGAATTACTTGAACGTATTGCGAGTAGTTCTGGCTTAATCGCTGATATGAAAACCACAAAACCTATGCGTCATGATCAAATTATTTCTGGTGTGAACAATTTACGGCAAGCTTTGCAAGATCTTTTGAAGGAATATGAACGAAATGTAAGCCTGAAAATTTTTGTATAAGATTTTGATTTTAACAAAGGTGGGGTCAGTGGAACCCTCTGAGGACCTCGACTTGTGCAAAGTATTTTTAGCCCACAAAATACGTGATTTACGTCGACATTTGCGTCGAACAATTGTTGACCATGTTAGTGACGTTTTTGTGGATGTTCGAACACCTTCGTTGCAATTGATTGAAAATGCGTCAAATGGTGATTTTCCAAACACTGAACGGGCAGCAACACTTTTTCAAACACAGGCGAACAATGTCGTTGCGGTAAAACTTTTGGGAAATATTTTAGAATTTCTTATTGATAATTTAAAGGTTGCACGTCTTGTTGCTAATGTTTCCAATGATATTGATGGGGTTAGAGTTCTTCGATATGCGACTCTTCTTTGTGAGAAAATTGCACCGCAGGTTTTTATTTTTGATGGATTTTATAATTTTATTGAAAGGTTGTCAATGCGGCCTTTTTACTATGTGAAGATCCACACAGTGAAGTGCTTAAGGTATCGAAAAATTTTGAAAAAATTTTCTTTTTATTTAAGGAAAATATGTCCACATTCAAACATGTTTGGTTTGATCGTGTTAAAATGCTTACAATGGCAGTTGATTCTCTCATCTCTTTTGATGACTTTTTAGCTGTTAGTGAGGCTCATATTAGCGAAGATTGTCAACAAGGAATTCAAGTTTATATTATTTTTTGTATTATTATAAATCTTTTTTCTAGGCAATTGTTGAACATAACAGTGAAATGTTGGATCGAAATGCTGGTTATATTCGAGGACGTTCAGTTCGAGTTTGCGATATGGTGTTAAATGAGATTGGTCAAGTACCTAGTGATTCTTATAGTGAAAATGTTAAGCGTGCAACTTTATGTCTTCGAGATAGTTAGTTTCTTATAATTATTTTATAATTTCTCTGATGGCTAGAGTTAACAAAAAATTTTCAGATGTTCTTCCACACTTTAAAAAACGTGCCGAACAAATTGTCTCTGCATTAACCGAAGTTGAAAGAACATTGAAGGATGGCGATGATGGGAATCAAACAGAGATGGAAACAAAACGAGAGGTGGATGAAATGATTGATGCATGCCAGCTAGTCTATGACGCTGTAACTGATATTCGTCATGCCTTACTAATGAACAGAAATCCAGAAGATGTAGATTCTGATAATGAATATGAAGAAGGTTTTAGATTAAAAAATTTTAAAATTTTTTATTTTTTGTTATATAGATGGTTTGCCATCTGATGAAGCTTGTAGTCAATCTTCGGCTTCAGAAATGCAAAATCAGCAACAAATTATGCGACAACTTCCGGAAGAATCAAAGCGTGAAATTCAAAAACAAATTGATGTTTTTAAGGTTAAAAAATTTTTTTCTTTGGCTTAAGATTTTAGAAATTTTTAGATAACTCAAAGAAAGTTTGAATATGAAGTAGGCAAATGGGATGAAACAGGAAATGATATAATTGCGTTAGCTAAAAAGATGTGTCAAATAATGATGAATATGACTGATTTTACAAAGTATTTTATTTGAGAGATAAATCCACAAGGTCAACAACAACCCTTCTTAATCCTTACGAATTCTTTATCCGCCCAAGTATTGGAGTTGACATCCAAGGTCACCAACTGGGAGCTCTAGATCTGGAACCTTGTGGAAGGATCCCTATTTTTATTTTTTCTCATTTTTAGAGGTCGAGGTCCTTATAAAACAACAATGGATGTTATCAAAGCTGCGCAGGAAATTTCTGAATATGGTGCAAAATTGAATGGGTTTGCTCGTCAAATTGGAAGCGAATCAGTAGAAAGCAATACAAAGAAGGATTTATTTGCTTACTTGGAAAGAATAACTTTATTTTGTCATCAATTAAACGTTACAAGCAAGGTTTCTTTTTAAGTACTTTTTGGTACTCTTGTGTTATATGCACCAATTTTTATAGCTCCATTTTCTATTTTACAAATTTTACATAAATACTTTTCCGGAATTTAACAAAATATTTTACAAATTGTAAAAACTTTTCCGGAATTTAATAAAACTTTTCCGGAATTTAACAAAATATTTTACAAATTGTAAAAACTTTTCGGAATTTAATAAAACTTTTCCGGAATTTAATAAAATATTTTACAAATTGTAAAAACTTTTCCGGAATTTAACAAAATATTTTACAAATTGTAAAAACTTTTCGGAATTTAATAAAACTTTTCCGGAATTTAATAAAATATTTTACAAATTGTAAAAACTTTTCCGGAATTTAACAAAATATTTTACAAATTGTAAAAACTTTTCCGGAATTTAATAAAACTTTTCCGGAATTGAATAAAATATTTTACAAATTGTAAAAACTTTTCCGGAATTTAATAATATGTTTTACAAATTGTAAAAACTTTTCCGGAATTTAATAATATATTTTACAAATTGTAAAAACTTTTCCGGAATTTAATTAAATATTTTACAAATTGTAAAAACTTTTCCGGAATTTAATTATATATTTTACAAATTGTAAATACTTTTCCGGAATTTATAAAAACATTTTACAAATTGTAAAAACTTTTCCGGAATTTATAAAAACATTTTACAAATTGTAAAAACTTTTCCGGAATTTAATAAAATATTTTACAAATTGTAAAAACTTTTCCGGAATTTAGTAATATCCCGTTCCATCCCTGATTTGTACTTTAAAGGTAAAAGCAGATGTTCAAGTTGTTGGAGATGAGCTACGTGTGAGCGGACTTGAAGCAGCATTTTCACTCATTCAAAATGCCAAAAATTTGTTGAATGCTGTTATATTAACAGTTAAATCAGCTTATATTGCCAATACAAAAGTATTTTTTCTTTTTTAGTTTTAAACTAATTTTCAATTAATTTTAATAGTATCGTCGAAAAGAAAATACAAAACCAAATGTTGTTGAATGGAGAATGGCTGCTCCACAAAAACAACCTTTAATCAACGCTCCAGCAAAGGTTACTAATACACATGGAATTGTTCGACGCGCTTCGGTTAGTATATCTCAAAAAAATTATTTTTTAATTAATTAATATTATAAGGAGAGACGTCAACCTCCATTACAAGCTTTGACGCAATTTCAGATTTCAAAATGAAAAAAATTTTTTGGTGCTAGTTGGCAATTTTCTTAAAACTTGGTTGTGCCTTAATTCATAATTTAATATTTTTTAAATTAATAATTTAATTTTTTAATTTTATATCTGCTTTTTTATACGTTTCCAAATAATCTCAAAATTAATCTTTCCATTCCAGCTATAAATTTAAAAAGATCTTTTTAAATTAATTTTTAATTTAGTAAGTATTGGTGGCACTGCCCCAATGTACTTTTTTATTTATCTTTTCTTTAATTTTCCTAATTTTTATAATAGATTTTTCATGATTTTCATTGATGCCGTTATGCATAATTTACCGATTTTTACTACTAAAACAAAAAAATTATTTCAGGCTAAAATCGAACCTGAAAAGGCACGTTCCATATTATGCCAAATCTATATTCTGCCAATAAGGCTAAAAACCACATTTTGCCAACACGGTCTTATTGGCAAAACGTGGATTTTGACCTTATTGGCAAAATATGGAATTGGCAGATAAGTGAGCCGAATTATTACTATTTTCCGGACCTATAATTAAAGCAGCAAAAATCCTATAAAAACACTTTGTTTTTAAAAAACAGCTTTGTCTATTTAAAAGGCTATTTACAAAAGGAAAATTCTAGAAAGACTTTTCCTCGTCAATATTTTGTCAGCTTTGCATTTTTATTTTTTTACAAATTTGGGTGAAGGTCGGCGGCTAATGTACTAAATCAGATAAAAAAAGGTTGTGTGATCGATAAAATCGAGACCGTCAAAAATATTTAGGAAAAGTGTGGCCCCCTTATTTTTACAAAATTTTCCTCCCTTTTCTTTTGCGCTCTCATATTTCTTTTCATTATTTCATTTTTGTCTCTAATTTTCTCTCCGCGGTTTGTACTCTAATTCTTTATAATGTTTGCAGACTTTTTATCTATTATATTTTTGTTCACTAGTTAGCGAGAATAGAAAATAAAGTCTGTGATGGTGGTGGTGTGGTGTGTCCTTGCCCGATTGGTTGTTACTATACGTGGCTCCAGTTATTGCTTTACACACCACTGACAGTGCTTAAAAAATTACATTATATTTTTTAAAGCCGCTAATATAATCATTAATTTATTTTTAATTTTTTAGATTTAAAAGACTTTAAATTTTAAAAAATCGTTGTTTGTATTCAACAGTAAAAATGGTGAGCAGGTTTTGTTTTCTATCTTTGCTGATAGCTTGTTGGCCAATTTTTGGAGCTTTTGGGGAAGTTTTCTTCAAGGAGGAATTTTCAGGTTTGTTGTTTTTTTATTTGGTGTGGTTCGAGTTTACTGGTCCCTATAGGAAATTAGCAAAGAAGTGCTTCTTTGATTTGATGCTTCCCAGGAAGTAATCGGGTGCTGGCTGACTTCGTGCTATTTATCCAAAATAATTTTGTAATTTTAGATGAGTCTTGGACTGATCGATGGATCCAATCTAAGCATAAGAGCGACTACGGGAAATTTGAGCTTTCTTCTGGAAAATTTTTCGGTGACAAGGAACGCGATCAAGGCCTTAAAACTTCTCAAGTATGCTTTAAATATTGTTCTTTCTACATGGTTATTTTTAGGATGCTCGCTTCTATAGTATTTCTGCCAAATTCCCAAAGAAGTTTAGCAACAAAGGAAAGACGTTGGTAATCCAGTTCAGCATCAAACATGAACAGGAGATTGACTGTGGTGGCGGTTATCTTAAAGTATTAAATCTCTATTTAGTCATTTAAAATGAATCAATTTAGCTCATGGCCTCAACAATTAATCAAGAGGATTTCCATGGGGAAACACCTTACCACCTTATGTTTGGCCCTGACATTTGCGGACCTGGAACGAAGAAAGTTCATGTCATCATTAATTATAAGGACAAGAACCAGCTCATTAAAAAGGATATTAGATGCAAAGTAACTTTATTTATTATTGAAGAAATAAATTTGTTTTTCATTTAGGATGATGTTCTTACTCACTTGTACACGCTTATTCTCAATCCAGACAACACCTATGAAGTCCAAATTGATGGAGAGAAGGCAGAAAGTGGAGAACTTGAAGCTGATTGGGAGTTGTTGCCGGAAAAGAAAATTAAGGACCCTGACGCAAAGAAGCCTGAGGATTGGGATGAGACGTATGTTTTTTGTGTTGATCTTATATGATTTTTTCTTTTAAGTGAATACATTGATGATCCTGAAGATAAGAAACCCGAAGATTGGGATAAGCCTGAGGTGAGTCTTTCATTCCGTTTCTTGAGTTTTTATATAATTTTATATTTTCAGACCATTCCTGATCCCGATGCGAAAAAGCCAGAGGACTGGGATGATGGTAATCAAAATTTTGATTTTTAAATTTTTTATTATCAATTTTTAAAGATATGGACGGAGAATGGGAGCCACCAAAAATTGATAATCTAAATTACAAAGGAGAATGGAAACCCAAGCAGATTAAGAATCCAAACTACAAAGGCAAATGGATTCATCCGGTATTCAATTTATTCTTTTTAATTTTTACATGTCGAATTAATTTTAGGAAATTGACAACCCTGATTACAAGGTCGATGATGAACTCTATATGCGTGAAGATTGGGGCTCTGTTGGTATTGACATCTGGCAGGTTTTGTTTAATTTTTAAGTATGGTTAAATAATTTTGACTTTTTTAGGTTAAATCTGGCACCATCTTCGACAATATTATTGTGACGGACAGCATTGATGAAGCAAAGGCTCATGCGAAGGAAACATTTGAACCATTGCGCGATGCTGAAAAGAAACAAAAGGAGGTTGCAGATGAGGAAGAACGCAAGAAGTTTGAGTATGTTTTTTAATTAAACTTTAGAGTAATTTTTTCAATTTTTAGAGAGGAAGAAAAGAAACGTAAAGAGGAAGAGGAATCTAAAAAGAAGGATGAAGATAAGGCTGGTGATGAGGAAGAAGAGAAAGATGAGGAGGAGGAAAAGAAGGTGGAAGAGGAGCATGATGAGCTTTAAATGAAAGACGAAGGATATATAATTAAAAGAAAAAAGGTTCACTTTTTCTCGTAATAAAATTATAAAAAATATAATTGGGGGGATTTGCTGCCACCTTTGCCTATTTTTTGGGGAGTTTTGTTTTTCTCTATCATTTAAAAATTAGTTTTTTTTCTTAAGAATATTTTTTTAATTCATTTGTTCTCTCTCTCCCAACCAAAAAAATACCGCACATTTTTTGACTATTATTGTTTGGTTTTAAATTATTTTGTTTTGCTTAAAATGAATTGTGTCTTCATTTAAAAATATTTTTTGTTTTATTTTTCCTTCGTTCTATTATAATTTTCTTTTTTTCGTGTTATTGGATTTCCTCAAGTCTCTCTATTTTTTCTTTTTATACTTAAAAGTAGATTTCGAGATGTAAAAAAATTATTTTTGATTAATGTGCAGTGAAGGAAGAGTTGATTTTAGAGATGATTTTTTAATAATTTCTTGGATTAAACATCTTGCAATCCTTATAATTTAAATCATCAATTACATATATTTTTGTGTTTTCTAAATATATTTAATTTAAATAAAATTGTTGATTCCTTCATTTATTTAAAAATTCTTGGAGTAATAACTAAAAATAAATTTGTTATGTAAAATTGGATTTAAATTTTTGCAAATTTGTACAAGAATCGAAAGGTTTATTTTTCTTATTAGAGAGGGTTTGGATAAATTTTTAAATTTTAAGATGACAGGAATATATCACAAATTCTGCAATTATAAAGACGGCGAACAGAGGAGCCTTTTTGTAAAATTATTTGAAAAATGTCATCTCAACGCAATGATGCAGAGTTTATATTATTTGAAAGCTAATGGCGCAATTAAAGGATAACAAACGATGAAGAAGGGAAAAAACTTTCAAAAGGTATTACTTTTTCATTTTATAACAAAAAAGTAAATAGCCGTGGGATCATCCCAAATAAATAGCTGACAAATAAACTGAAGGGGAATGGCCCGTCTAAATATATTTCAAGTTAAAAATTGTGCTCTTAATCTAACCGATACCACATCTTTGCTTTAACTATCCTTCATGTTGCGCGGAGCGACGGTGCGCATCCTCCATCCATCAGTGATTTTCATCCATGAAAGAGGACGTTTCTCCTCTCCCTTGTTTTCCTCTCGCTGCCAAGGCCATCCTTTTAAAAATTCTCTGCCATCAAATCCGAAACGAACCTTCAAATTCTATGCTATCCTAACATAAATAGCTATTTATTTTTCATTCATTTTCATTACATTAAAATCTGTCCGCCCATTTACATCCACAATTATTTTTATTCTTCTTTTTGGAAACCTCCACTTAATTTTAACACATCCTAAAAATAAAATGGATCTAAATTTACGGCATTTATTCCTTATTATGCTTATGCCTCCTCCTTGGCTCTTTCCATCATTTATTGGACACAACAGCATTATTATAGCCTCAGCTACATTATGCGGCCCATTACCTTCAACTTGTTTGCCAACACCACCTTGCCCACCGCCTTTAATACCTCCACCTCTTCCTCCTGCACCTCCACCACCGCTTCCACAACTTCCATGCCCGATGCCTTGTCCTCCTCCTCATCCGCCAGCACCTCCGCCACCACTCCCACAACTTCCGTGTCCAACGCCTTGTCCTCCTCCTCTTCCTTCTCTTCCTCCTGCACCCCCACCACCACCACTTCTTCAACTACCATGCCCGTCACCTTGTCCTCCTCCTACTTCTCCATCTCCTTGCCCTCTACCTCCACCAAGATTGCTAACGCCAAATTGTCCACCACCGCCAACTACATATCAACCTTTTCTGCCACAACCAGCACAAACCCAATATCAAACCTATCTTCCTTCACCTCAAGTTCCTTATGCTCCAAATCAACAACAAATTGTGCCTCCATCTTATTCAACTAGACCAATTCCTATTCCATTAGCACCTCAGCCAGTACCCCAATCAAATACATATCAACTCCCACAGCCATCCCCTTATGCAACACAACCGGGTCTTAGTTATGGATACGGTTATGGAAGACAGTCAGTGTCCCCCTATTATAATTGTAAAACTAATTTTTAAATTTTTATAATCATTAAAATTTCAGCAAATCCATATCAAAATCCTATACCGGCCAAAGAAAGATTTGTTCACAATCCGGAAGAAAAAGAAGAACAAACTACGCATGAAAAAGTGAAAGATCCATTTGAGAAAATAGAAGATAATGAGGCTGAAAATAAAAGTGGTGGGGATGAACGAACGAAAACAACGGGAAAACAGCGTACTAATCCACAATTTCAACGGGATGACAATTATATTGTCCCTGGTTATGCTCGACCAACTACGCCTATCGATGTTCCACTTCCAAAACCAATGTCTCCAATAATTTACCCAACACCACTTCCAGTGTATCAACAACGACCGCCCCCATTACAGCAAATGCTTCCAGCAACCATCTACCAGCCTTCACCTCAACCAATTTCACAACAATGGCAGGCGCCATATCCACAGGTATAATACTTTCATTTTTTAATTTGGACGGTAAGAGGATTATTTTTGAAAAATGTTTAACGGGGATTTAACGAATGTTTTATTTTAAAGGGAGATTTATAGAAATACACTGAAAATTTTTTTTTGTTTCAGCAACTTCAATGTCCTCCCTGCCCTCTTCCATCTCCTCAACCACTTCCCCCGCCTCCACAACCAGCGCCTATTCAAAATTGTTGTCTTCGCTGTCCGTATACTAAAACAACTGCTTTACTTAAATCATATGGTGTAAAGACAATCACAAAACCTTATTTACATAGTGGAATATCTTCTTCTGTTGATGAATTGGCATTTCATACAAAGAAGAGGGATGAGGGAAAATGTAACGATAAAGAACTGGCAGCGATTTTGGGAGAGGTTAAATTTTGTTTTTATGTTTTATTTATTTGTTTATTTTTTTTCTAGGTTTTTACGATGAAAATGAATTTAGCAAAAGAGGTTATTTAATTTAAAATTTTTTATTATTTGTGTAGTTTCCATCCCATACGTCCCGCTCCTTTTCTTTCTTTATTGCAAGGTTTGAATCAGTATTTTTATGTCTAAACGACCGAGCATATGTATAATAAAAATGAAAATATTGACAATGGCATTTTATAAGGGAAAAAGGGGTTGATGGGATGGAAACCACAAGTATCTACTTGGAAATTTTTTTTATTTTTTATTCAGACAATTTTGGAAAGAGTCGAAAAACGAATGTTAACATCTACTAGTGGACATCAACGACCTAACATTCTCTTTCACGTTGTTTGTGCCCCAAGAATGTTGGAATATATTGTAAGATCAGAAAAGTTTTGTGCAGGAGATGTTGCCGATGGTATTTGTTTTGTATTTAGAACGGGACAATAAAGAAAAATGAAATGTAAAAAATTGAACATATAACCTCTAGCAAAGTTTTTTTAATTTAAAATTACCCTTCCATGCTTTCCCCAACCAGTCATTTTTTACTAGAGTTATTTTTATGTTTATTTTCTTTCCTTTACACTTCCTTGTTCCACCACATTTCCATCAAAAAATAAACACGTAAAAGAACATTTTTATTGCATCATTAAAAGGCGTAAGGAAAGAAAATAATTACATCACGTAAAAAAGCATATTAAATGAATAAACCTATTTAAAGGAATAAAAAACGTGGAAAGAGAAGGGAAGGTGTCAAAAAAAAGGTGGAATTAGTAATTATTGGGAGGCTTTTTTAAGAGAATTGGGCAAATATAAGAGGAAACATAAGGAAATATTTCTATTATTATTTTTTAATTTTTTAAATTTTTGTTTGGGGGAAAGGGAGGAGAATTATTAAATTAAATCCCCTTGAAGTAATCCTCTTTTTTAGCCAAAATTAAAAAATTAAAAATCACTTGAGTATAAGGTCCAATGTATAAAATATTTATTTTATCATTTGATTTATTTAATCTTAACCCTTATATTATATGTGTGATTATTTTCACATGTTTATTGCATCATTGCTTTTTTTAAAATACACAGCTGTGTCAGTCTGGCAAATAATTTTATTTATTGTTAGAGAGAGGAAATAAAAGCAGTTGGTAAATACAAAATAAAAATTATTCTGTGTTTTTTGAAAAATATTTTTAATTTTTTAAAATTTTATTTTATCCTTTCATTGTTTGGGTTGCGCGATTGCTTGTGTTTTTCCTTACCATTTTATTTATCCCAAGCCCATTTTATCTTTTTTTGTACGCTATTTCTTTTTGACTTTAATTTTTGTTTTTTCATAATTTTCTCGAAATTTTTTTTTAAATAAATTTTTTTATTTAATTTTTGTTGCTTAATTTATTAAAATAGCTAATTTTAGCATTTTTCTAAAATATTTACTTGACTCTCTTAAAATAAATTTTTTCTAAATTTTGCTCTATAATGTTTACTTTTCTAATTTATTTTTAGTATTTTTTAAAGGCTAAAGATGGATACCTCCCCATCAGAAACAAACAATTCTCCGCCTGAAAAACGTGGAAAAGTGGAGATGGAAAGCGATAATGAGGATAAAGATGACTCTGCTTTAAATGAACAACCTTTGAGAGCAGAAATTAATTTAGAAATTGTTGCGAGTGAAGCAAATGGAGGAGCTCGGGTTTATTTTTTTTGTTTTTGAGATTATTTTGGGGGATATTGATGTCTATTTTTTGGGTCGGGTTTATTCTTGTGTTCGGGGCGGGTTCTTAATTTTTATTTTTGCTTGTTTAAGCCTTCACATTCTGTCCCGCTTCTGTCTATACCATTTCAACAACGTCCAGCTTTTGATAGTGGCCATAGAATTTCACGTCTTGGAGGTAAATATCATATAATTTTGGCTGTTACGGGAAGTGTTGCTGCTATTAAAACAAATGAACTTATACAAGAACTTAAACGTCAATCACCGCCTAATAAGCTTGTTGTAAAGGTTTTTTAGAGTTTTGATTTTTTCGTTTAAAATTGAGCTTAAAGGTTGTAACAACTCAGAGTGCTCTCAATTTCTTTGACCCGAAGGAGATGGGTGATGTAACTGTATATGAAGATCGAGATGAATGGAACATGTGGAAGAAACGTGGAGATCCCGTCTTGCATATTGGTATTTATAGACCTGAATTGCTGCCTTATTATTATTTTTACAGAGCTTCGTAAATGGGCAGATTCACTAGTTATTGCTCCTTTGGATGCTAATACACTTGCAAAAATTGCTAATGGCTTTAGTGATAATTTAGTAACTTCTTTAATTCGTGCTTGGGATCAGAAGAAGCTTTTGTATTTTGCACCAGCAATGTTTATTTTATTTTTTAAAAATGTTAATTTTTTTTTATTTTAAGGAATACTGCAATGTGGGAAAATCCGCTAACATATCAACATTTGAAGACATTGAAGGAGCTTTTACTTTATAGGGTAATTTTTTGAATTTCCTCTCCTTATCCTTTTACCTTAAAATTTTTAAAAATTAAATCCTCGTTTTATAGGAAATTCCGCCAATCGAAAAAGAACTTATGTGTGGCGATAAAGGTTATGGAGCAATGGCGTCACCTCAAATGATTGCTTCAATTCTTGCTTCTGATATTAAAAATAAATTTGCAGTATACTCCTACTCTGATTATTAAATATTTTTTTTTAATTATTTTTTAATGAGGGTGAAATACTGCGAGTATTTTTTGTCTTTTTCAATTTGCGCGATCCTTACTTTTCTGCATATTTTCATTAACTTGGTTTTGATTTTATTGTTTATTTTTTTAAATGCACAATTTTTTGCTTATCTATTTGACATTTAAACGCGTCTTTTACCGATTTATTTTATCGTATATTTCTATATTTTTAATGATCTTTAATTAATTTCTTTTAATTTTGGTTTCAGGTTTTGTGTAAATATTTGACAAAGCCGTATAATTAATTCGGCCGCTGCAATATTTTTTAAAATTATTTTCTACTAACTACGAGAACAATAAACAAATTATGTTCGTCTTTGGTTATGGCTCTCTTCTTTGGAATCCAAATTTTTCCTATGAACTGGCAATCCCTGGTTAGTTTTAAAAATTGTTTTTTAATTAGAGGGACGGGTAGGCTTTCGTTGAATTTTAAATTTAAATTTTTTCTTCAGGTGTTGTAATGGGCTATTCCCGTCGCTTTTGGCAGCTGAGTCCTGATCATCGTGGCACTCCTGATAGTGTAATTTTATTTTAATAGTAACCCAACTTTTTAAAATTTTATAGCCTGGTCGAGTTGTAAGCCTGGTTCCAGATACTGAAGGTTCTTGCTGGGGAATTGCTTATAAAATCCCTGAAGAGCGTGTACAACAAACTATTGAATATTTGGACATGAGAGAGCGAGCTGGTTATGAGGTTTAATTTTTGTCATCCTTTCAATTTTAAAGTTTCAATTTTAATTTTTTAGTTACAAATAGTTGAATTCTACCCAATTAATGGTTCTGAGCCTTTCTCGCTGAATGTCTATATTTCTCCAATTAGTCGAGATAATATTTACAATTCTGGTCCTTGTGACATCAGTGTAATAGTCAAACAGGTTTTTATTTTTAGTTGACAATTTTGAACTTTCTTTAAAATTTAAAAAAATTTAAAGATAATTCGAAGTCGTGGTTGCAGCGGCAGTAATTTGGAATATGCCCTCAGACTTGCTGATTGCCAACGACGTATGGCACCAAATATATTTGATGAACATTTATTCCAAATTGAATCAAAATTGGTTTAATTTTTGAAATTTTTTATGAATTTTAAGAAAATTTTTTTAGTTAGAGGAATGTGAATACTTGCAACACGATGATTCTATTTTGGAAAAATTGAAATATAATTTGCCTTATTTGGCTGATAAAAAGGGAAAAAGGAAGAGGAATGAAAGCACTAAAGGTTAAAACTTTTTTTTTTAAATGGAGAGCAAGTAAACTTAAAAAAGCCGGTGTGAAGAAAAGAAGAGAAATTATTTTAGTGAATTCTAATCATCAAAAAAGAATTTAAATATATTCACTTTTCTGTGTGTTGTTTATTGGTTTCAGATTAATTAGCAATTGCCTAGTGTTTTTTAAAAATTAACCTTTCAATGATCTCTTTGTCTTTCACTGAAATTTTGTTTTAAATTAAATTTTGAGTTTTTCTGGTAATCCATAAATAAATTTTTTAAACAAGTGGGTGTCCTTTTTAGAAAGTTTGGTGGGGACTGGTCAATATCAGGGATGTCATACAAGTTGAGGAAAAAAGTAGGGTCAAGTCTTCAAAGCTTTCTTTGGGTTGGCGTTTCAGGTCTCTGATCTTGGCTTGAAAAAAATTTTCGGATCAAGTTTTGGGTAACCCGTTATATACCTGGTCCGTATAAATTTATTAACGATTTTATTTTCTAGGAAGGATAATTAATTTTTTTCTTCTCGAATAGAATTTAAGCAAATGCTTAAGTATATAATTTATTTTTCCTTTCCCAAAATTTAACTCAATTTTGGGGATAGATTAGTTTTTTTTGTTTCTCTCTCAATTTTTTTTTTTGGTTTTTAAAAGTAATTTAGAGGGATTAAAAATATGCCTTGTAAAATGGTCTGGTCTAACTAACTTTTTTATTTGAAATGGACGCCCACTGGCCTTAATTTGTCATTTAATCGACTAAAGGAAAATGTCAATTATTTTATACTTTTTATGGATTAATATTTTTTTGTTATCCCATTTAAAATAAA
Source organism: Meloidogyne arenaria (assembly GCA_036172955.1). Taxonomy (NCBI): domain Eukaryota; kingdom Metazoa; phylum Nematoda; class Chromadorea; order Rhabditida; family Meloidogynidae; genus Meloidogyne; species Meloidogyne arenaria. The sequence goes on from JARQAB010000024.1 coordinate 85,568, forward strand.
AAATTTAGTCATAAAGTGCAAGTCCTCGGTTTCACTTAAAAATTATCCCAACAATTGTTTTTGATTTTTTTGGATTTTGAGTGTTTTTTTTTTGAGAAATTTAAGTTTTGGCAGTTGTTCTCAATACGTTCTCTTCACGGATCTGATCTTTTAGCAAAAAGTGTTAGAAATAAAAAATAAAAAATTTTCAAAAACAATTGTAAAATAAATTTGTTTTTCGCTTCTATAAAATTCAACAGAAATTTTTTAAATTGTTTTTGATTATAAAAATTTTTTGAATAAAAGATGTGATTCGTTAATAATTTGTAGACTTCTTTATTAAAAATGCTTCAATGCATTATGAAACATACTTTATTTTTATTTAATTTATTTTATTTTTTATTCTATTTTGTATATTTGGCCGTTCATGCTAGTCCACATGAAAGAAGATTGTAAGTTTTTTTAATTATTTTATTTGTTGTAGTGATTTAATTTTTATTCCTTAAGGACAATTTTTCCGAGTCCCCTTCCAAAAAATATTTAAAAAAATTTCTTTTAATAGGTATGAAGATCTCCTGCGCGACTATAATGTTTTGGAACGCCCTGTGGAAAATCATTCTCATCCAGTAACGGTACATTTAAAAGTGTCTCTTCAACAATTAATTGATGTGGACGAAAAGAATCAGGTAAAAAATACAATGAATTTCATACTAAAAAAAATTTTAATTTAAAGATTGTACATGTTAATGCTTGGCTAGATTATCTTTGGAATGATTATAAATTGAGATGGGATCCTAATGAATACGGAAATATCAGGTTTTTTTTCCTTAACTTATAACTCTAAGAAGAAATTTTTTAAGTGATGTTCGCTTCCCGGCTGGCAAAATTTGGAAGCCTGATGTTCTTTTGGTAGGGGTTTTTTCTCTCTTATAGTCTCTAATATAGAGTTTCTTATATAGAGAGTCTCTTATAGAGCGAGTTTAATAATTTATCATTTATTTAAGTATAATTCTGTTGATCCAAATTTTGATTCAACTTACCCAACAAATATGATTGTCTATAGCAATGGTGATATTAGTTGGGTACCACCAGGAATATTCAAAATTAGCTGTAAAATAGAAATTAAATGGTATTATTTTTTAAATGTTTCAAATTTATTTCCAAAGGTTTCCTTTTGACGAACAAAGATGTTTCTTTAAATTTGGTTCCTGGACTTATTCAGGATTTTATTTGGATTTACAACCTGCAAAGGTTAACTTTTTCTTTAATTTTTTAAATTTTTGTTTAAATTTAAGGGTGGATTCGATACAAGCGAATATTTGTCTAATGGAGAATGGGCTTTACCTATGACAACAGTGGCACGTAGCGAGAAATTTTATGATTGTTGTCCAAAAGAGCCTTATCCCGATTTAACATTTTATTTACATATGAGACGTCGTACTCTTTATTATGGATTTAATTTAATTATGCCGTGTCTTCTAACAACGATGATGTCTCTTCTTGGTTTTACTCTTCCACCAGAAGCTGGAGAAAAAATTACTCTACGTTAGTTCTGAAAATTATTTTTTTGGGGGTTTGTTAGTGTGTTATTTGCCATTGTCTTTTCCAAGACGGAGATCCGATTCCCTTCGACTTAATTCCTTTCAATTGTAATAAGGGTCTCTCTGACTGATTGTGAGTTACTTGTACGCTTAGGGTTTGACTTAACTGACCTTTTAAAGACGAGTGTTGGATTCCCTTCGACGTGCTTCCTTTTTTAATCAAATTTTTCTCTTAAAAAAATTTTTTACAGTTTTTAAAAAAATTTTTTAAATTCACTAAATTATTTTTAACATTTCCAGAAATCACTGTCCTCCTGTCCATCTGCTTTTTCCTCTCAATTCTATCAGAGATGTCCCCTCCCACATCTGAAGCAGTTCCTCTACTTGGCCTTTTCTTTTCTTCCTGCATGGTTTTTAATTTTATTTAAATTTCTTAAAAATATTTTATATTCTTTTAGTTGATAGTTACTGCATCTACTGTGTTTACTGTTTATGTAAATTTATTTAAAATTTATCTGTTTAAAATTTATTTTCAGGTTCTAAATTTGCATTACCGAACGCCAGAAACACATGAAATGGGCAAAACAGTAATTTTCAAGTTTTGATTTTTTTATTTTATTTCTAAGGCTCGCACTCTTCTTCTCTATTGGCTGCCGTGGATGTTGCGCATGGAAAGGCCCGGGATAATTCTTAGCTGGGTTTGCTTTTAAGTTATCGTAATTCATCTAAAACCTTTTCCATTTAGGAAACACTCCCTTCATTGTTGCCCTGCTCTAGACCAAAAAATCAAAGTCAGTCATTAATTCGGAATGTTAAAGACAACGAAACTGGCTCAAGGTTTGAGTATTTAATTTAAAAAATTAAAATTTATTAATTTATTTTAAGAGCTTCATTGGAAATTGATCATCGAGTCCATCAATTGCTTTATGGAAATGGTGATTGTGGTCGAAGAAAAAACCTGTTGTTACAAAGAGGAGCTACTATAGACAATGAAAGCAGCAGAGTGGATTCAAATAGAGAACATCAGGCCCTACTTTTGACATTACAAAGAATTGCTAGAGAATTGAGGGTATTTTTTTGAATAATTTGTTTCTAATGGGGTAAACTGAAGACCTGTTTGGCTTTAAGACCTGCAACTTTTGAGAGGGAATAATAGAGGGATTAAGGTGGATGTATTCAGCTTTACAGAGATAAACAGTTCTATATTCTAGAACCTATGGTCCGGTATTGTGATTGTGGACCATAACTCTGGGGGAATAAATCTCTCTATCCCCTCCATCAATATTACCTTAATTCCTCCAAATCCTAAGATATTCCCTTTTAAAAATTGTAGGTCTTCAGGGTGTAGGTCAAGGTTGACTCCACGTTAATAATTGCTTCTAATAATTTTTTTTTAATTTTTAAGTTAATCACTCGAAGAATGACAGAAGCAGACCGAGAAGGCGAACAATCTAGCAATTGGGTATTCTAAAAATATTTTTTCAACATTACACATTTTTCTGTAGAAATTTGCGGCAATGGTGGTTGATCGTCTCTGCCTATATATTTTTTCGTTTTTGATGATTGGAACCGTGGTTGGAGTTTGTGTTTCAGCACCATATATTATTGCATAATATTGATAATTATAAAAATTCGATTTTTATTACCTTATATTTTATTTTTTTGTGAGAAATACTCAAAAATTACACAGTTCTGTCTTTATTTCTTATTTATGTAAAGTTGGTAACTTATTTAACTTACATAAATGTTGGTAGACTTACATACATAAATGTTGGTAACTTACATAAATAACTTATTTATGTAAAGTTATTTATGTAAAGTTTTTTCATTAAAATTCAAATAGACCTTTAAAAATATGACGGATTTTACTTGAATACCCAACAGGAAGTTCGAGGAGGCTAGTTTCTTGTTACCAAGACTCAAGTAATCCTTTTGTTTCGCTGTCTCGCATTTTTAAGCAAGGTGGAATGTAGGAAGAAGAGAAAGAAAATGTTTGAGATAGTTAATATGCCGTGATGTAATATTAAAAGAAATGACATTTTGTCCCTTAATTTAGAGAAAATATAAAAAAGAAATAGTGTAGTTAGATAAAAAATAATTATCAAGTGTTTGGGTCGTTTCAGTGCTACATTCTGAGAGTGAAAAACTACTGTATTTGTAAATTTTTAGGTAATAATATGGATGAAAATAAGTTATAATCAATAACCTTTAACTTTTTGGATCACAATTACTAAATTAATATCAATATATAATCATTTTTGCGGACCCAAAGTTTGAGGACCGATATTTGAGTAAAGAAAAGAAAAACTACAAATTTTCTTTTTCGGTGACCCCGGCAAATTCTAGACGCCATAGGCTTTTTGAAATTTCCTAAGTCCAATACTCTACTTGCAGTCCGCAAATTTCTGATCCGCAAATCTCAGATCCGCAAAATCCAAAAATCTCAGAAATCTCCCAAAACATCAAATTCCATTTTCAATATGGATACCCTATAGATCACCTTCCAAAAGATCAAATTCCATTTTCAAATATGAATACCCTATAGATCACCTTCCAAAACAGCAAATTCCATTTTCAAATATGGGACCCTATAGATCACCTTCCAAAACATCAAATTCCATTTTCAAATATGGATACCCTATAGATCACCTTCCAAAACAGCAAATTCCATTTTCAAATATGGAACCCTATAGATCACCTTCCAAAACATCAAATTCCATTTTCAAATATGGAACCCTATAGATCACCTTCCAAAACATCAAATTCAATTTTCAAATATGAATACCCTATAGATCACCTTCCAAAAGATCAAATTCCATTTTCAAATATGGTACCCTATAGATCACCTTCCAAAACAGCAAATTCCATTTTCAAATATGGGACCCAATAGATCACCTTCCAAAACATCAAATTCCATTTTCAAATATTGATACCCTATAGATCACCTTCCAAAACATCAAATTCCAACGAAATTATTACCTAAAATTTTTTAAATACAGTAGTTTTTCACACTCAGTATTAGCACTGAAACGACCCAACACTGATAATTATTTTTTTATCTAACTACACTATTTCTCTTTTATATTTTCTCTAAGTTAAGGGACAAAATGTCATTTATTTTTAATATTACATCACTGCATCTTAACTATCTCAAACATTTTCTTTCTCTACCTACTACATCCCATCTTCTTAAAAAAGGGAGACATAGCAGTTTCGAAAAAAGGATTACTTGAGTCCTGGTTACGTGAAAATTGACCCGATATATTTTCTCTAAGGATCGATCTGAATTTTAAGTTTTCGATAACGTATAATGAAAAAGCGATAATTTAAAGACGAGTGATTTAACTTTATTTATTCAAAACGCATAAAATTTGGTTAAAAACAAGCAAGATTATATAAAAAAGCATAAAATTAATTTTTAACTCTTAAATTTTCTTCTCCACTTCTTTTTAATTCGAAACTTGCTGCTTGGAGCAAACCGACGATGGCGCATATTTAATTTGACAAAGTTACCTTCATTTTGTTTTTTGGTGGTTGTTCTTTTCTTTGTTGGATATTTTTTGATTGAATTTGAAGTTGTTTTTAGAGTGCTGTTCTCTTCTTTCAATTTTTCTTCCCCTTCCTCATCATCGTCTACTTCTTCATTTTCGTTGTCTTCATCAAATTCTTCTTCTTCCTCATCAGATTCTTTTTCTAAAAAAATTAAAAAGATAAATTTAGTATTTAAAAAGAATTTAGAAACAGGAAGGGGAACAAGAACTAATCCAAGAACTTCAGTGGACTAAAACCTTATTCCTTCCTGGCCACATTTGTTAAAGAGAAAATGGAACAGGGGTGGACCTGGTCGAGAAAATGCAGGATCGGGTTTGGCTAACACGATTAATCCCTGAAATGAACTCCCAAATTAACCCTCAATTAATAACTCCAAGCTTAAGTTTAACTGTTGAAAATAAGTTAAACAAGGGTTTCAAAAACAAGGGATTTTTAAAAGGTAATGAATGAGAAAGTCTCTAAAATAAAGAGATCCCTTCCTAAATGACTCCCAAAAAATTTAAAGAAAAACAAAGCAAACCTGGAGTCATCAGCAACAAATTTCCAATATTTTTACAAATAACAGATTGCTTCATCATTCGGGCTGGTGAAGGCGTTTTTAACCAATTTTTGTTGACATCAGTTGAAGAATTTGAAGGAGAAGACAAGAAGCCTTTCCATTGTTGTTTTAATGGAGAAATGAAGGATTCATCAATTCGAGGGCGATGAAATAGAAATTTATTTGTAGAAGAACTTGTTGCTGTGGAACCAGATTGACGGGAGAATTCCTCACAAGTGTTTGTTGACTAAAAATTTTTTTGGAATTAATTGAGATCTATTTTTAACCTGACCCAAAGTTTAAGCTAGAAAATGTTTTTGAGCAAATATTTGGTTTGTATTTATTTGGCATTCCGACAGCATATAGGGGATTGATTTTCGTCACTTCGGTCTTTTCGGATTTTTCCGGAAAAAGTAGAGAAACCAGACCATTTTAATAAAATCCTACAAATTTTGGCCGGTTCTTAAAAGCCTACAAACAAAATTTCGAGAAAACAGTGTCCTAAAACCCAAGAAATTACGCAAAAATGAATAGAAAAAGATTAACCATTTTAGCTCTTCTCTTCACAGGAGACAAAAATTCTTCATCTTTTAATTCATTCGGCTTCAAAGTTAATTTTTTGCGTTTTAGAGGTGTTGATTTATTGTTGTTGTTGAACATTTATTTAAATATTTATTGAAAGATCTAAAAAATAAAAAGGAGATTATTTCATTTTAATGCAGAAAATGACACGAAAAGGATGGGGGAAAATAATCTCAAAAAATTGGAGCTAAAAATGCGAAAAAAAATAAAATTGACATTAATTTTATCTAAATTGTTTTTCAAATTTAGTATAAGGGAATGTCTTTCTGGTAATAAGTTTCCCAGAAAATATTAGAATTTTTTCGGATACTGCACTATTTCCAGAAAAAGTTCATTTTAGACAATATAATTCCGGAAGAATATAATAAAATGTATTTTCCGGAAATTATTTTAGTCTCTAATAGGTAATGGAGCTAAAGTAAGGATGAAGTGTTATTAGGGACTCCGCGAGTTTGGACTACAAACACCTTAAAAACCTTCATCGCCAGGCAAATTAATGAAGCAATTTTTACAACTTCATTTGACAAGCAAAACAGGGGCTTGAGGGGCACATCTATATCCAAAGCAACACCAGACTGTCCAAAGGTTTCCTAAAAAATGGAATTTTTTTCAACAGAAAAAACCAAACAAAACCTGAAACTCTGCAATTTATAATTTGTAATCAAATCCACAGACGTTCAGGATGGAAGCCGAGCGGGTTCATCATCGACAAAACTCATTGTGTTAATGCCAAGTCCTAAAAATGCTTAAAAACCCCTTCCCTCCCCAGATACAAGCCAGGGATTTAAGTGGACTTATTTGCGGACAAAACTTGCGGATGTTTAGAAAATATAACAAACACTACTTGTTGCCACGACGTCCACTTGCATCATGAAGAGCAATACCATTGGGGCCCCCAAAGGCGGTCACCGATGAGGGGCCACAAAGGCGCCACCAGAAGAGCAATACCATTGGGGCCCCCAAAGGCGGTCACCGATGAGGGGCCACAAAGGCGCCACCAGAAGAGCAATACCATTGGGGCCCCCAAAGGCGGTCACCGATGAGGGGCCACAAAGGCGCCACCAGAAGAGCAATACCATTGGGGCCCCCAAAGGCGGTCACCGATGAGGGGCCACAAAGGCGCCACCAGAAGAGCAATACCATTGGGGCCCCCAAAGGCGGTCACCGATGAGGGGCCACAAAGGCGCCACCAGAATAGCAATACCATTGGGGCCCCCAAAGGCGGTCACCGATGAGGGGCCACAAAGGCGCCACCAGAAGAGCAATACCATTGGGGCCCCCAAAGGCGGTCACCGATGAGGGGCCACAAAGGCGCCACCAGAATAGCAATACCATTGGGGCCCCCAAAGGCGGTCACCGATGAGGGGCCACAAAGGCCAGCCAACCAACCACCATGAAGAGCAGCCTTAAAAATATTTTAAAAAATTTAAAAATATCAGAAACCGACAAGTTTTGTCCGCAAATACCCCCCCCCCCCATTCAAGGATTAAACCCTTTTCTTTTTCTCTTGCAGGTGTGGAGTTGTTGTTGCTACATAATGTTGTCCGGCCTTTGCTTAGTTTCCTTCTTGATGTCTTTTGTGCGCAGTTTCTATAAAAGGAAAAAATTCATTTAAAAGAAAATTTTTTATTGGCATAAAAAGCTCCTAGAACACCCCGTTCACTTATAAGCCTGACAACTCATTTGTTGTGTCAGTAAATGGAAAAGATCGGAGGACAGAGGGAATATGGACTTTTATTAACCTGATACCCCATCAACAGACAGGATCGAGACAAAGGATCTGTGCCTGACAGGGGATAAGCTCTCTTTTACAAGCTTACAAAAAGACACCCTATTCCCAGAAAGGACAACAAAGATTATCAAAAAAACAAAACCTGAAGTCATCAGCAACAAATTTCCAAAGATTGTTCCATCATTTGAGCTGGTGAAGGAGTTTTTAAACAATTTTTGTAGACATTTGAAGCAGGTGAAGACCAGAATCCTTTCCATCGTTGTTTCAATGGAGAAATGAATGATTCATCAATTGGAGAGCGTTGAAATAAAAATTTGTTTGTTGATGAAGAACTTGATGTTGTTGAAGAACTTTGATGAAATAATTCTTCATCAATTTTTGAATTGCTTGTTGACTAAAAAAAAGAATAAATTAATTACTCATCTTTGGACTCGGTCAACAAAAATGTTTTTAAAAAAGTAGTAAACAAACAAAAAAAGGTTATTGAATGAACAAAAGACGCAAACAAATCAATAACCCTTTTCCCTTATGCAAAACAAAAAAGTAAACTAACGTCTCTCATGTTTTTCCATTATCCCTCTTGTTTTATTGATTTTCTTCTCTGACCATTGCTTAGACAACAAAATCGAGTACTGGTCAGAGAAGTCATATTTATTTTTTCCAACGGTAAGGTGAGGGAAAATAAAATTTGACTTCTCTAACCACTTCACGATTTTGCTTGTCTAAGCAATGGTCAGAGAAAAAAATCAATAATTAAGGAGAGAGATTGCAACAACAAGAGAAAATGGACGGTTAGTGTAGTTCTCTCAGTTCCTTAAACGTAAATGGGACAGTTGAGTCTTGCTTAAGTTCAGATCGAAGTCGAATACGGTTGCTCGAACTCTTCTTCAATTTCCTTATAATTCAAAAAACTTTCAAAATTACCTTCATTTTGTTGTTGGTGGTTGTTCTCTTCTTCCTTCAATTTTTCTTCATCTTCCTCATCATCTCCAATTTCTTCTTCATTTTTGTCGTCTTCATCAAATTCTTCTTCGTCTTTAGAATCGTCTTCTACAAAAATTTAAAAATAAAGTTTTATTTGGAAAAATGTGTTGGAGGAGAGGGGGCTACCCCATAAATTTAGCCACAACTTTTTTTCTAGTAACAGTACACATTAAAAAAGAATAGATGGAAGGCTCAACCAATTTCCACTAAATTATGGTCATTCTTTTTAGATTAACCCCTTCAAGTAACTTAAAACCTCAAGCTTTTCAAGACAAAACTTGCGGACAGACCTTAAAATTCCATCAAAATCTACCCAAAAAATCAACAAAAAATTAAAAAACTAACCATTTTAGCTCTTCTCTTCACTGGAGACAAAAATTCTTCATCATCTCTTTTAATTCATTCGGCTTCAAAGTTAATTTTTTGCGTTTTAAAGGTGTTGATTTATTGTTGGTGTTGAACATTTTTTATTTAAATATTCTTCTTTGATTTATCTAAATAATTATTATAATTTAATCAAAAAATTACGTAAAAAATTGGTAATAAAAATTGGTAATAGTTAAACATTAAAAATTACAAAACACATTTAAACTCGAAAGGGATCGAACTCAGTACTCATGCCCTCAAAACCAGGAACACTAACCATTACACCACAAGCGAGCTTACTCCACTTACAGTTAGTAACAATTAAAGAAAACACTGAAAATATCAACAAACGGATAAAACCAAAGAATAGGAGACAACCCTCCAAACTAATAACTTCTGATACCAAAAAATTAAAAAAGAACCTCCACACGCCACAACAATAAATATATCCATCCAGTAGTCAGTAAGGGGTTGAATTTAGAATTTTATTTTTGTAGAGTTGATCTCCTGGAAAAAGAAATTAATAATTTATTCCTCAATAAAGACAAAAATATAAATCTATTTTTAAATAAATATTCAAAAAAGAAATAATTTAAAAATTAAAAAAAATGTATAGAATAATTTTAAAAAATTTTATCGAGGTATACATAAAAGGAACATTAAAAACGCTTTGAAACGCTCATTTTTAAAAATTCAAAAAAATGTCAAAAATAATATTTTTAAATTTAATTTTAACAATAATTCTTTTAAATTCAATTTATTGCACTTTTTGTATGGATACAAGTCCTCCACGTAATTTTCGTACAGCCACTTGTCACCATTATAAATCTGAGGAAGACTGCCTAACCCCTCGAATTGTTGGACAAAAATCCTCTGGAAGTTGGTGCCAATGGACGACTTTGTATGGGTATCAGAGTTGTGAATGGTCCCCAGAAAGTATTACAACACATTTTTGCAGACCATCAAAATATTGCGGAGTAAATAAATTGAAATTTAGGACTAAAAACTGGGGATCAGCCTAGATTTGGATCCAGACCTTGATTTTTCTGGATCCAGAACCCTTTTCTGGATCTGGATTCAGCCCTTGATCTAGAGTATAGGTCAAGGATTTTAAAAAGGTTTCTGGATTTTCCTTGACCTTAATTTTACCTTGACCTTAATTCTTCCTCAACTAAGGACAAGAATCTAGTTAAGGGTCTCGACTAAAATCAAGAATCAAGGTCTATGTTTTTTTTAATTTCCGATCATTATTAAAAACCCCTTTAAATTTCCTCAAATTTTTCAGGGTCCTTATTGTTATCTCTACGAGGTATAATTTAAAATTTATTTACCGTCTCTAATAATAAATTTAAAATTTTTAAGGGTAAATGTATAAGTGCTCCTTTAAGTTGCTTGTCACGCGTAACTCACACAAGCTGTGAAAAATCGGTGGTATTAAACGGCAAATATTGTCGGTGGTATAATGTAAGTTTATGTGAATCTAAAACCTACCTAGAAATTAAAAAAAAATTTTTAAGAAAGGGGAAACACATGACAATATTGGTTTTTCAATTTGTGGAGTTTAAAATTGAAATTGTTCTTGTTTTGAGGATCTTTCATTCCAGAAGGAAAAAAGATGCTTTCCAAAAAAATTTTTATATTTTATAAAAAATTTTATAAAATAAAATTTTTTTCAATTATTTAAATTAAATAATACAATTTAAAAAAAAATATTTACATAAGTAAAATGAAGGGTTTTAAATGCTTTAATTTAAAAATCCTTCCTTATCACCAATAAGAAATTCATTTTTTTAAAGCATTTAAATTAAAAAATAAAATTAAGTTTTCTATTTATAAATTCATTTAAGGCTTATAATTTGACCTTACAATAAAAAATAGGGATATTCTACCAAGGATATTGCAACCCAAAATTAAGTAGAAAGACAATCTGGTACACTTAAGTAGAAAAGCAGGATAACGAAAATGAAAGAAAAGCAATATCCGTGATATAATTTCCCTCGTTTAGGCAAAGATAAAAGCATTTTTAAACATAAAATTAAGGGGAAAAATTGTGGAAAATTTGGGAGAGGAAATTTTCTTAAGACAATTTTTAAATGATTTTTAAGTGAAAAAATAAAATAAAAAAATCGTAAATTTAACAATAAAAAGCAGTTTTTTTAAATATGATTTGCTTATATTGAAAAAGATACAATTTTAGTCAAGATATGTATAGTTCTGGTATTTTGGTGCTTAAAATTTAAAAAAATGATAAAGGGACGAAAGGCAGGATGAAGGGACGACAAGGCGCAATAAATAAATAATCTAAGGAACTAAAATTTTTGAAAAAAAAGTGCGTTTAAAAATAGCAGAGAAAAGTAAAAGAAAGGAATTTAATAAGCGACCAAAAACATTTCTGGAAAAGTTAAAAGGAAAAATTTTCAAAAAAAACCAAAACAACAATATTCATTTAGAGGCCAGTCTGGTACACTTATTAAATAAAATAGAGGAAATTTTAAAAAATATAAAAAAGCTTAAAAGTTTTTCAAAAGATATATTTGATTCTACTAAATAATCTAAAAAATAAAAGTCAAGTCTCTCTCCAAGTTATCCCACATGAGGACGAAAAAAACAATCAAAAACTACGAGTCTCCAGTGTTATCCAACACTTAAGGACAAAAACTATAGAGAAAAATACGAGGCCCTCTCCAAGTTTACCACATAATTCAGAGACTAACTCAAGGAAGGAAAAAAGACTAGGATGCAAACAAAAGACTCCACTAAATTTTTCAGATATTTTTACCCTCTACATACTTACAAATCTAAAAAAAATTAAAAAAAAATAAAACCTTTTCCTCAGCGTAAAAGGCTAATTGTAAGTTCATCTCCACTAGGTTGGTAATCACTTGGAGTTAGTCCAGTTTGTTGCGCCCCTAAGACACTATATGATTGACCTAAAAATACAAAATTAAAAGCAAAAAATTAAAAAAAAATAAACCTGTCAATTGTCCCAAAAATGATGATGGAGTATAATCACTTCCAGATGTCGATGGATAAAAACCTCCAAATCCTCCATGATTTTGTAAATTTCCTTCAACCGGCAAACCTTTTGATGGTGTAATAGCAATATAACCTTCTTTATGAAGACAATCAGCTCTTCCTCGTAAATTTAAAGTTGTCGGCCGATTATTATCATTATTATTATTTTCACAGTCAATTGAACGAATTGAAGATGTTTTCATATATGGAGAAATCTGAAAAATAAGAAATCAAAAAATTGGCAATCATCTAGTTTACTGATCCTAGAAAAAATTAACAGAAAGCATTCTTTCGACATTTTTGAGGTTTGCCAGTAGGTAATAGATGTTCTGAGCGTCGAGTATGCCGAGTTGTTCATTCCGAACCCCGGAACCGAATTCAACCTGGAATTCAACCGAATTCAACCTCTCGATTATTCACAGGGCATATTTGATTATCTACAGGTAAACCTCAAAAATATCTGCTTATTTTTCTAGGAAACAATAAACTTAAAGATTAACCCAAATTTTTAAAAATTTAAACCCGTCTGTTGTCAGCATTTTCATGATCCTCAAGTCCGCCCAAAAGATGTGATGGTTCAACTTTAGCTCGTTTAATACGTCCAAACAAAGGAGGATTTTGAGAATAATTAGATGTTGGTGTTTCCATTAAAGCTGATTCTGATATTACTAAAAATTAAAAAAAAGTAAAAATAACTAAACACAAAAAATAAACCTGGATCCGTTCCATTAACCAAAACAGAACAACAACCTCCTCTAGAATCATTTCTGATTCCCCTGTGGTCATAAGAAGACAAATTTGGAGGTGGTGTTGAAGGTGATATTTCTGTAGATTCTGTTGTATCTGCTGCTATAGCAGATGAAGAGGAGGAAGAGGAATGTTGGCAAGACGTATTATTCATTGCTGTAAGAGAAAAACATTGATTATGATGTTGTTGTTGTTGAGGATGAATTTTAGTACGTTCAAGTTGGGGAATTAAAATACCAATACCACCACCACTAGGGACTAAAAAACAATTTATTTAATGTAAGATAAATAGCATATAGAAAAAAGGTAGAGATTGAGATTTTAAAAACCTTTAAGTGAAGACCTTGACCAGATTCTTGGCCTTGAATCAAAAAAAAATCTGTCAAGGAAAATCCGGAACTCTAAAAAATACTTTGACTCTTGATCGAGGAAAAATCAAAGAATGGATCCAGATCCAGTTCGATCTCTAGAAAAAAAGAACTTCTTGGAAAAACACTGGGCAGAATCCAAGGAAGTACCATCCCCAAGTAACTCACCTAAAAATTCCTTAATAAAAAATTAAACCTCTCGTGTTATCATTCTGTCGATGTTGTAAAGCCATAGTATTTAATGGGAATGTTAACAATCCTTGCTCATTTTCAAATTTTTGAGGTTCAAATTTTAAAGAAGGCTCGCCGCAAACAATAGATTCTTCTTTTTTTGAAAGAATTCCAAGTAAACGATTTTGTTCATCTCGTAATTTCCTAATTAAATTGTCCTTTTCATCATTTGCTGCTTGTAAAAGTTGTACTTGCTTAAAAATAAAAAAATTCTTATTAGAAAATTCTAAAAAAAATCCCAACCCCTTCCAAACTTGACATTCTTTCTTCACGTCTACGTCTACAACGAGCAGCTGCTTCCTTATTCCTTTCACGCCTTCTTTCGCGACGGCCTTTATCTTCATCATTTAAATTTTCCTCTTCTCGTTCTCGCGGCCTTCTACCACCTCGCCTTGGCTGTCCTCGTGGCATTGCTGAGACTGCTGCTGTTGGTGGTGTAGATTTACTAACTACACTTAAAGGTGGAACAAACACACTGGATGCTGAAAATAGGAGAATATTAAGTGTTATTTTAAAAAGGACTGACTTATTTGTACAATTAAACCATGAAAAATAAGAAAGTCAAAAATAATAAGAGTAAATACATGCCTGTTGTAGAAGTCGAAGTCTTTTCCTGTTTTACCCCACCACTATTTGCAGTTGACTTATTGCTTGAGGAATTGCTGCTAATTGCTGCTGCTTCAGCAAATTGTTCAGCTAACCACAATTGGTGTTGTTGATGTTGAATAGAATTATCTAATAAAATAGAGGAAGAATTTGAATCAAGTTGCTGCTGTGTAGTACAAAAATCAAAGGGAGGTGTAAATAAATGTTGTGCAGCTGTGGCGACAGTAGGTGAATGAAATAATAAATTAGTGTTTTGATGTTCAACGGCGGTGCTGTAGCCGATCTTAAAAATAAAGTTTAAAATTTCAAGGGGAAAATACCAAAAATTAATACAAGACTTAAAGGAAAAAATAGAAAAATAAATAAAATTGGAAGCCGAGAGAAGTGGAAAAAAAACAACTGGTAGAATAAATTAAAAAACGAGGAGAAAAATAAATAAATAACAAAAAATACGTCTCGGCCAATTTATTCCCTGTAATAAATTTTACCAGTTTGTCTATTCCCTAACATTGTTTATATGTACTCGAACACGCTGCTGTTTCTAATAAAACACATCTCCCCCAACAGAAAAAAAGGCCAAGGGATAGTCTTCTACTGCTGTGCACCTCTTTCGCAATTTATTGGTTGATAAGGGGGGAAACGACCAACCAAAGTGAAAAAAAAAGAATAAAAAAGTTAGAAAAGGGAAGAGCAGCCGCGATCGATTTGATTGAATTTGAGAGAAGAGAGAGAATTGTTTAGATGAAAAAAAAAGAAAATCTACTTAATGAAAACTTCTGAAAATTAAAATTTTGTTTTTGTAAAATAATAGTAACGTAAGTAATAAAAGACAAAAAAATACACACGTAGAACGGCAAGTTTCTTTAAATTTTGTAAAATCTTTTTTAAATTAAATTTGTATAAAACAAATTTGGTGAAACGAAAAATTACTTCTCCTTAACAATTGGAAAATAGAAGCGAAAGCTCTACAGAAGTTAAAGAAATGAAAAGAAGAGAGAATACAGGCAGGGGTAAAAAGAAAAAAGTTAAAGAGAAAATACGAAAAGTAAATACAAAAAATCTAAAAATGTGTCCGGACAAATCGCTCCATTGCCAAATCATCAACATAGGCACTCGGACAAATAGTCAGATGACAAATCGTCAGTGAATACAAAACCGGACAATTTGTCAATAATTAAAGGACAAATCATCAGTTAAAGCAGACATGGACAAATGGTCCAAATAAAAAATCGTCAGTAAGCACAGCACCTGACAATTTGCCAATATTTCAGAATAGCCAATATTTCATGATTTAACCGTATTTAAGAAATAAATTCCCTACCAGATCGCTGCTACCAGCACCAAAAAGCGGGTACCAATTGCAAAGAAAAGCATCAAATGGTGTTGAGTTTGCAGCTGCTATTGACGAAACTGTTGTGGCATAAGTTGGAGGAGGTTGTGAACTACAAAAGGAGAGAAATTTAAAAAATATTTTTAAAATATCCACCCAATCATTGTTGAAGTTCCAATACCAAATTGGTGAGTTGGCGTATTTGGATCAGATGGCTGTGATCCATCGTATGGTGAATAGAGAGACGGGGTGATGCTCTAAAACCAAATTTTTAGTCTTAAAAATTGCTGATAAATGATAAGAGAAAATCACGTGAAACTGCGTCGATTGTGGCTTTCTAAAAGCATAAGCTGCAGCAACCAACGGGAATTGTTCAGATAATGAGCCGACTGAATAAGAATTTTGTTGTTGCAATTTATTTTCGCCAACTGGTGAATTTTGTTGCTGCTCTTCTTGATTATTTTGATGATCGAAAATTGCACCATAATTGGCAGATATAGCAGCTAACCCAGCAGAAATTCCGGGCAGGTCTGTTGGACGAGGCCTTGAATAAAAATTAAATTTTTAACGAGATACAGCCAACAACCTATTAAATAAAATAGGAGGGGTTGGTGGTGAACATGTTGTTGTTGAATTTGAATGTTTCGTGTTGTTTTTGCCTCGAAATGTTCGGTCACTATTATTATTATCATTTGAAGGGTCCATAGGCGGAGTCAATTCATAAAGTTGACTTCTCGTAGTTTTTTCTTGTTGTTGTTGATTTACCTCCATTCAAACAAAATTTTTTATAAACCAAAAAAAAATTTTAAATGCCCCCTTCAATATTTTTTTCCTTTAAAGAAAATTTAGTATTGGTCATCATTGAATCAGCTGGAAAAGAACGGTCAGCAAAAAATGATTCAGTTATGAATTTGACTTTCTTTTTTTAAACTTTTATTGTTCACTATGTTTAACATCTAAAAAAAGTTTTTTTAATAAATAATTCATTTAATAAATGAATATATTCATTATTTATAAAAAACGATGGGTTAAAAAACAGAGGTTTGAATAGCATTAAAAAATAAAAGGGTATGTGATGATGATGATGTTAGGTCTCTGGATGGGGTTATTTGGCCAGGATAGATAGCAAAAAAAATATGGGAGAGGCAAAAAATAAAAAAAAAGTTGTCGTCCCGCAACAGCAAGAAACAAACAAACGGCTTTTTTGGACCACCAATCGTAGAGAGAAGCAAGGAATGTGAAGGAAAAAGAATTTTTTGTGTGGGAGAGAATGTTTAAAGGGAGGTAAAGGATTGAGGGATTGGAAAAAATCTACAAATCAAACACACAGTTTCCTTTAAAAAAATTTTTTTTAATGTTTATGTGCAAAGATTTTCTTTCTTTTTTACCCTCCGCTCTACCTCTCCGCCGTTTTCTTTCTTCCTTTTTAAACCTTTATATTTAAGCGGAAGACACAGTATGCTTTATATATTCAGCCCTTCCCCCTACGCACAAAACCAAACACAAAATTCCTTTTTTTGCAAAATAATTTTAACAGCTTCATGCACTCTTTGTTGCTTTTTCTTTAAAAATTTTTTTTTATTTTATTGCATTCCACCTTTAAATTTACTCTTTTTTCGAAGTTTATAAAATTACAGTAAAATCTTCAATAGTAACAACTATAATAAACCAGCCGTTTTAATAGAAAGAGGGTCAAAAACACAATGGAGCTCAATCGAGCTTAACACTAGGTTAGAGTTGTCGGACCAGCCGCTCCCTTGGTTTAGTGGGTAACACGCCTGACTAGTACTTTCATGTGACATGGGTTCGAGGCCTAATCAAGCATTTGGGGTCAAACCTTTAATTTTCTATTTTTAAAATTCAAAATATATTTTTTTGATTGTCCCAACTTTGCCCTATTATTATTTAAATTTTTTTGAATTCAAAAGTTAAACTTAAAAAGAAAGGTTTTTGCGTTCTTTCTTTCTTTTTTAATTTCAAAAATTGCATAAAAATTAAAAAATTTAAAAGATCGACAAAGCCCCAAATATGGAAAAAAATACAATGGAAAATGTCAAAAAAAGACAGAAGCAAAAAAGAAGCTGACATTTGGATTTATTATAAAACATTTTTTATTCTTTCTATTGCCCCTCCCCCATACCCCCTTCCCCCATCTACCAACCACAATTTATAACATTTAAACCACCCAATTGTGATTCAGAGGTTACAAGGGGGCGAAATAAGGACAGAAAAGAAAAGCTCTTTCTCTCTTACTCTTCTTTTCTATATTTTTAAACCAAAAAAACTGATTTTTAGTGACAGACTGACATTTCCCGCAAACCATTTTTTAGAGAAAAAAGGAGAGAAAAATTAAATTAATATATTCTCTCTACAAAAATCCAAAAAAAAATCCACAAAAAATTAATTAATACTAGAACACCCACGCAAAATTCGCAGCTTTTTTTAATAATCACAGACCTTTTTTTCTAATAACCAGAAAACGCGCATATTAATTAGTAGTTTTGATAGTATGGTCGATAAAAATTATTAAAAAAATATTAAACCAAAAATTAGAAAACTAAAATATAAATTCCAAATAAATTAATGAGGAGGGGAGGATGGATAAGCGGAAGTTCTAGAGAGACTCTTGAGGTTTTGAAGGTTTTCTGGAATCCAGGCTCGAGATCCAGGTCCTGTCAATTAATCAAACACTGAATATATCCCAGCCCGAGATTATTAAAAAATTTCCGGATCTTCAAAAAGCATATAGATAATGAGAAGAAACTTTTTAGTCAATTTCTCTAACATACTAAAAATTAAAAATCCTCTTCAATAAAAAATTTATTAAAAATCCCGCAAAAAACGATTTTTTTGGTCACTAAACCTCATCATTAAACTATCATAATTTTCGGAAATGATTCATTCTCAAACAAAAAAATTTTTACAACATTTTAAAAATAAAAAGGAAAAACCGCGACACACTTCTTTCCTCCCTTCTCCTCCCTCCCTCAAAATCCTTATAAATATTTACTCAAATATTTGCCTAGGATTTTGTACATTGATGCGGATTTATAAGCTTTTTAAATGAGCGGCCAAACCCTTCTTAATATTTTTTAATATTTTCTCTCTTTTTCTCCCTAAAAATTCTTGGATGTTCTCCTTCCTTCTCCTTTTTTAAATACCCCGCTTTAAACTCTTAGAAAGTCGTAAAAATATTTTTATATCTTTTTTTAATAGCATATTTGGAAATATTCTTTGAAAATATTTTGGCAATTAAAATTAGTTTATATAAAATAAAGAACAAAAAGGACCAGGTTCTCGCTACAAAAATTTTTTTGAGGGAGGTAGAACAGGCCCAGGAAAAAATGTACTCTTGTGTTATATGCCCCCAATTTTTATAGCCTCAATTTCCTTCTTTTCTAATTTCTCTTTAGGATTACAAAATGGTCCGGAAAAGTTTTTACAATTTGTAAAATATATTATTAAGTTCCGGAAAAGTTTTTACAATTTGTAAAATATATTATTAAATTCCGGAAAAGTTTTGTTAAATTCCGGAAAAGTTTTATTAAATTCCGGAAAAGTTTATTAAATTCCGGAAATGTTTTTACAATTTGTAAAATATTTTATTAAGTTCCGGAAAAGTTTTACAATTTGTAAAATATATTATTAAATTCCGGAAAAGTTTTATTAAATTACGGAAAAGTTTTATTAAATTCCGGAAAAGTTTTTACAATTTGTAAAATGTTTTATTAAATTCCGGAAAAGTTTTTACAATTTGTAAAATATATTATTAAATTCCGGAAAAGTTTTATTAAATTCCGGAAAAGTTTATTAAATTCCGGAAATGTTTTTAAAATTTGTAAAATGTTTTATTAAATTCCGGAAAAGTTTTACAATTTGTAAAATAGAAAATGGAGCTATAAATATTGGGGGCAAATTCCACGACAGATAGTGCGTTAAACGCTCCCGACTTGTATTAACAAGTAAACCAGGTTCGATACCCAGCGGTGCACAAAGATCGTTTTGGTGTTCTTGGAAAATCTTAGAGGATTGAGACCTGTTCCTTTGAGTTTTAGAAAAGTTAAAAAAATTTTATAGTGAAGTTAACCCCTGTTAAAAGTATACGATTTTAGTCCCTAAAAGAGTAACTAAAAATTTTCAAAAAAATTTTCAAAAAATAATTTTCTTTAAAATCTCAATCCTCTATTATTATTAATTGTTGTTAAATTATTATTATTAAATTGCCTGTCTTTATCCAAATCCAGAATTGAAGCTTCCTTAAATTTTAACTGTTGTTGCTGTTTTTGTTGTTCAAATTGTGGAAGAGGAAATGTTTTTTGTTTTCTTTTCCATAACAAAATATTTTCAAATTTATGCCTTCTTTTATTATGTCCAATTAAAATACAATTATTATTTTCTTCATTTTTATTTTTTAATTGTTTTGTTAAATAATTCCAGATTAATGCCAAAAGTAAAATTAAAAGGCAAAACAAAAATAATAAAATTGAACCAAAAGGAATATTTGAAGCTAATAAAGAAGAATTATTTGAAGAACGACAATGTTTTGTTGATGTAGGCAATGAATTATTTAACAAACGAAGAATCATTGGTTGATTTGCTGGAGAAGATTTAAATTTTATGTAAAAAATTTTTTGAGGAGAAAATTGAAATCTTTTGAAATTAAAACAGACGGCTGGGTTATGTCCTAATTAT
Source organism: Meloidogyne arenaria (assembly GCA_036172955.1). Classification (NCBI taxonomy): domain Eukaryota; kingdom Metazoa; phylum Nematoda; class Chromadorea; order Rhabditida; family Meloidogynidae; genus Meloidogyne; species Meloidogyne arenaria. The sequence continues at coordinate 105,831 of JARQAB010000024.1, forward strand.
AGTTGGACTATTCTAGTAGCACAAAACAAATCAAAACTTATTCATGTTATAGAACAAAGGCTTTCCGTGTTTCTATTAACAGAAGCCTTCCTATTATTCTAGTACCCAAACGACCCCCGGATTTACCTAGAGAACGGGTTCAATCTTATAAAAAATTAAATAAAAATTAACCTAAAGAATGCTCATCAAGTTCAATAACAAGTAAAGATTGTTCAGGCAAATCAAAATCAGCTACTTTTCTTGGAAGACGACGGTCAATTTCTATTTCTTAAAAATTAAATTAAAAATAAATCTTTTTCCAAAAGAACCTTGATTGTTGGTTGTAGGCGTGTCTCTTCGTATTGGTGAGTTGACCTAAAATTTGAAATTTAACAAAATTTCTAAAATTAAAAGAATACTTCATCTTGGTAAATAGCATCCTGTTGCATCAAATCAACTAAAGATAAAGTTTCACTCGGTTCTAATATACTTTCTTCTGTTGTTGATGAAACTTCTGTTGCTGAAAAACCAAAGAAAATGAAAATTTTGAAAAAAATTTTTTCAACTAATTTTGCGGAAGGTTGCGGACAAAAAATATTTTTAACTGAAACCTGTCTGCTAGCGTCTCAAAAATAAACAAAATATTTACCATAATTACTAGCCACAACTTCAGTCTGAGGAGATTTCATTCTATTATTATTGTCCACAATTGTTGCAGTTGTAGCTGTTCTTCTCCTCCAATCCTCGTTGATACGATAATGTGCTGGAGGTAACTCCTTTTCTCTAATAATTTGTGTTGTTTTTGTTGTTGGAATTGAAGGAGTTTTTGTTGTTTCTGTCGTTTTTGACGGCAAATTAATTTTTGAATTTTCTTCATTTACTTCTTGTATTTCACTATTGCTAGAATCATATTGAAGACCATATTTTGATAAAATTTTTGTTGTTGTTTCCAACTGTTGAAATTGTTGAGTATATTGATATGTTGATGCTGGAGAACATTTTGGTCTCTAAAATTGATTTTTTTCTTAAAAATTGCCGACGTCCACAAATTTCAAAATTTTATTAAAAAATTTTACGTTAGGTTCACATCCATTGTTAGACCATTCCTCTCTCAATGTCAACTCAATTTGGCAATTAAAATGTAATGTTGGTTTGTCAGCAAATTTAAAAACAAAAGCGGATTGGCCAGCAGTCAAATCATCAGTGTATTCTTTTTTTTAATTTTTATTTTAAATTAAATTTAAAAATCCCAAACCTAAATCCCGCAATAAAAGTGCATCCACTCCACATCCTTTTTTGTCAATCACTTCAACAGGTTCTCCCCCTTGCCCATCAGAAACTGTGCAGCTGTGGACACGCATGCAATAAGTGCCAATTTCTGGTGTAAGACAGCTCCACCGATGAAAAACCTTTTTTTAGAATTTTATTTAAAAAATCCCTTAGAAAACTCACAACATCACCAATACGCGCAAAACGAATAGATTGCCCTCTAGCATTCTGCCAAAGAATATCATATCTTTAAAAATTTTTTAAAATGTTTATTAGCCTTTAAAAAACCTGCATTGTGGCATAGCTTCACTCTTTCGAAATAGGTTCCCTGAAGTAGTTAATTGACCAACCTCCAAATGTTGTGTAAATGTTTTGCGCGTTTCAGTGTAAAAACAATTTAGGCGATAAGCACGGTCAAGTTTAGTAACAAAAATCTTTAAAAATAAACGTTAAACTTAAAAATTCTGAACTTTTTTGTGGTATGCATCAGATATTACCCAAAACTCGGATATACCTAATTCGACCCGAAACCCGACCCGAGAAACTTTCGAAAACCCGACTCATAAAAAATCAGCAAAATTTTTTATGTAAATACTTGCGGTTAAACATTTATAGACTATTTTTTTAACATAAAAAATCCTTACTGGATGAAAAGAAACAATTACAATTGTTTGTACACTAATTCCATTAAGTTCTCGACTTCGGCGCAAACCGCATTGTCCAAACTGAACAGTAAATTGGAGACGTTGAAGTGAGCCATTCCCCAACAATTGGCAATGTTTTTCTTGACTAAATCCGCTGATGAAGAAACGTCCAGAAAATGAATTATTTGTTTTTATCTAAATTTAAATTTAAAAAAGTTTTTAGGAAAAATAACCTCTAAAGAGAGAGAATCAATTCCACACTGAACTGTTGGTTCCCCTGGAAAAGTCTTTGGAGTTTATAAAATTAAAGAGGTATTTAAATTCAGCGCTCGTAAATTAGGGCGCTTTAGATTCAAACAGCAAAATATACCCTACCAACAACTCCATTTTCTTCCATTTTCTGATTTACAACTTGTCCAGTTTGGTAATTTGAAGCATCCTGACATACAAGTCCATTCAAAAGTATCAGAAATAAAATCAAATAAAAATATAGGCACATCCTCGAGCCAAGTTTTAAACCTGAACAAAAAGAAAGAATTTCGTAAATATAGTCTATGCCCTATCAGAATTCTATCAATAACCCATCGAAAAAGCCTAGGGCCTCGGCAATCACGGTAACTTAAATTACTAAAGAGAAATAAAAATTTGACGGGAAAATTAATAAATGAATAAAATAAATAGAAACACATTAAAAAAACAAACAAACCTTTATATAATTGTTTGCATAAAATGATGAAAGGTGAGGAGGCATAAAATTAAAAATCTGTTGGTAACGGTTCCAGAGCGTTATATATTTATTAAAACACAAAACAAGTTGTAGATAAGTTGGCCAATAATCAAAACATGGTAATTACATTATGTAGATATATTTAAATCTAGAAATTAAAAAAAAAATTTTTAATTGATATTTGCCGACAAACACTTGCGAATAAACAGAATGCTGGTTCATAACCAAAAATAAGGTCATGACGTGAAATATGCTACCAAAAGATTACTAGGCAACCCTACCAGGCAGTAAACAGAACATTTATTCCAATTTCAATAAGCTCCTTTTATCCGCAAATATTTGTCCGCAAAAATCAGTGAGCCATAAGGGAACAAGTTTTCTTTAAAAAGCCCGACCTTCCCCACACATAGCGTGTTACCCTTTTTATTGTTAATCTCTTTATTATTCTTTAAAAAGCGGTGGAAGAAGATTGCTAGTGTTTTATAAAATGGATAATAAAGGAATTATTATTGTGAAAAGCTTGAATTTTTTACCTCACTTAATAAACAAAAAACTTGAATTATTAAATAAATTAATGGAGGAAGCATTTTTGAATCTAGAAAAAAAATAAAAATTAAAAAAGATATAATTAGTAAAATTGAACATAAATAAAAATAAAAAAAACCTATAATAAAATTAAAAAAATTATTTATTTATCACATGAAAATAAATAAATTGATATAAAAAAAATTTTTTTTAACCAAAAAAATTTTCAAAAAATATTTATTTTAAAGAAAATCATCTGCTGTAGCACCCTCTGTTATACTACAATTTTCATCTGTTGTTGCTGTTGCAGTTCTTGCATCAATGGTGGTATTATTGTTAAAATTACCACCACTACATGTAAGCAACTGCACTTGGGCAGAAAAATTTTGATTCTTTAGAGAAAAAAATTAATTTTCTCAAAAAAATTTTAATCGCTTACTTGCCAAAATTCTTGATTGTTCGGCCCTCCATTTGTTGTGCTTAAGTTACTCGAAGATTTACGTTCAACCATTAAAGTGCACGAAGTTCCGCTTGAACCACGAGGGCGTCCAACACCTCCTCCACTGTTACTTTCATTTGTTACAGAATTATCACGACGATATCGCCACAATTTTTGATTGGCGTCACCTCCACCAAACCAACCAGAATTTACACCACCTCCACTACTTCCTAAAGAGAAAAAAGAATTTTTAAAAAATTTTTAAAGAAAACAAACCATTCTCAGAATTTGTCAAAATAATTCCGATAGATGATTTTTTACTTAAACTTCTTTTTACATCACAATTTAATGCTGCTGCCTCGTGAACATTTCCAACTCCAAGCATTAGTTGATGAGTTCGTTCTAGGCGGCTTTAAATAGAAAAATAATAATATTTAATAAATACCGTAAAGGTTCCCGTATATAAAATACAAGTTTCCGGAAAAATTAAATAAAAGTTTCAGGAAAATTAAGTACAGGTTTCCGTAAAAATATTTCCGAAAAATAAATAAATATTCCGGAAATTAAATACGTTTTCGGAAATACATAAATACAGGTCTCCAGAAATTTTAGATGTTTCCAGAAATTACTATAAATATAATCTTCCGGAAAATATAAAAATGTTCCCAACAGAATAAAAAATAGGAAAAAAACTTTTCAAAATAATAATCAAAAAATTCCAAACCGTCTAACAGAACCACTAATTCTTGCATGTGCCAATGCATTACAAAAAGGAAAATAACGAAGTAAACAATGAACAGGTTTGAGTGACAAAAATGCTCGGCAATATTCTGAAGAGGCCATACAAAAAATAAAAAAGTTGAGGCAATGGTTTAATACTTCTGCTGTATTAGCTACTTGACGAAAAACCTTTTAAGAAAAATTAAAGATTAATTTTTCAAAAAAATTTTTTTTGAATTACTTGAAAACTAAAAGCATTGTCTAACGCTTCGTTTTGCATAGCCATTACAACCTGAAATTAAAAAAAATATTTTTAAAAAATAAAGAAAAAAAATTTCCCACCATCTGTGGAATATTGCCAACAACCTGCAAAAAAAGATTTTTTTAGAAAAAAAATTTTTAGAAAAAAAATTTGAAAAGTTTTAAAAGTTAAAAAAAATTTTTTAAGGTTCTAAAAAAGAAATTAAAAATTTTCAAAAAAAATTTTTTCAAAAAATTCAAAAACATAAACTAACAAAAATAACACAAATAGCCACCATTAAAGCAGTCAGTTTCTTTTCAGTAAATGAACGCATTAAAGTATTTATATCTCTTCGATTGTTGCTTATACTAGGTGTTGCTGGGCGTATATGACAAGGTTGCTGTTGCTGCTCATTATTATTAAAATGTTGTTGTTGAAAATAAGTATCTGGAGGTGAAGAACTTGCTGCCCGAGCATTTTGATGTTGGTAACAATTTAAATTTTGTTGATGCCTCTGATTGCAATTTGAACAAATTGGGAAATTTGCTGTACTATTATTTCTTTGAATTTGATTGTGCTGTGAAGGAGGAGGTTTGTGATCAACTACTGCAGATGCTTCAGTTCCTGTTGTTGTCATACTAACACGTTTAATTAATAAACGACGATTTCTCTAAAAATTATTTAAAAAATATTTAGTATTAGATTTGAAATTGGAATTTAAACAGAATCAGAACTTATAAATTAGAAATCAAAAAATCTGAAAACTCAAGAAATCCTCTACAAAAATTTTATCGAATTCGCACTAACATTAAACGATGTACCTTTCTCAGAATAATGACTGTCAGTAATCTTTAAAAAAATTTATGGATAGGTAAACCAAAATTTATTTTTAAAATCCAAAATTGTGGAAGCTCTGGTCAGAATCAGAATTAAAATCTGACATCTAATCAAATTCCACCTTAGAAAAAATCAGAGTTGAATATAAAAAACATTTAAAAATATTTTTTAACAAACCTTTGCAACTTGTAAATGTCTAGCAATAACAGCATTTAAAATAACCAGCAATAAAACACAGAAAAATCTTAACAATTCACGTCCCATTTTGTAATAATTGTAGAGAGCAAAAAAAGGTTCGCGGCACAATAAATCTCTATTGTTGAATTTTCCTCGAGCCCAATGGAGGCAGCTTACTTTGTGGACTTCAATTTCTATGATTTTTTAATTAAAAAAAATTGTAAAAAAATTTAAAACGACCTTTATTTTCATTATTATTAATTAACGGCTCATATTCTGAACATTTTGCTTGCCACTAAAAATTTTTTTAAAAAAATTTCACAAATTTCCAAAAAAAACCTGTAAAGACATTGGTGCATGCAATAATAAAGCAGCTAACAAAGCAAACCCAATTTTAACCAAAACAGTATTTTCTATACTTAAAAGACGTCTTCCAGTTGATAAAGGTTTTCGAATTAATAAAAATCTTTTTTAAAAGAAAAAAAATTTTTTTTTGAAATTTTTTTTAAAAATTAATTACCGTTCAATTGTTAACAAAACAGCACAATATAAACCGGCAACCAAAAAAGAATTAATTAAAACATCTTGTACCCAAACTTCATAAAAAATAACTATATCAGATTCAATTTGTAACCATTCAAGTGAAAAATGTAGAAGAATTGCTGTTAGACTTATCTTTAAAAAATATTTAAATTTAATTTAACAAATATGAGAAATATTTTAAAGTCTGTAAGTTTTGTCCACAATTTATTTTGGTTGAATAAATTCCAAAATAATTTCCAAAAATTCAAGTGAAAAATTCAAGTCCAAAAAAATAATTTTCGTAACAAAAAGCAAAATCAAAGAAACAAAAATACTTAGGTTAGGTCCATTGGTTAGGTCAGGATATCCCAGGATTTTCCCAGAACCGACACCCTTCCTCTCCCCCACACCTATTAATATTAACCTTTACCCCTTCCTTTAAATTCATTAATCTCTCACATAAACTTCCTTAAATAGTATACAAAGTCATGTGTTTACTTAATTTAAAAAATAAAGACAAATATAGATTTACTCAGACTAAAAAGTTTCCAATTTCAAAAGGAAATAAATTAAAAAAAAAAGATTTTAAAATTAAAAAAGTTTTACCAAATCAAAAAGTGCCAATGCGCGAATAAACATAAACGGAACATTTCGAAGCGATGGGCTTCGTAGTGTCATTAAATTTAGAATATTACCAGCCACACCAAGTGCTGAAATTACAACCTGTAAAAAATTAAACATCAAAAATTTTTTAAAATAAATTTTTTAAAAATTATGAGACATTTGACATTTGCGGACATTTTTGAACGAGACTTGCGGACATAAGGATTTGCGTAGATTTACCAAAGCATGCGTATAGGTCACGGTATTTGACATGACGTAGGGGCTATCAGTACCAATTCTATTAACCTTAGTTTTTCAGCAAACCTTGTGTCCACAAACCTTTGCGGACAGTTTTGTCCGCAAATGTCGCTGGGTCTAATAACGTCATAATTCCATCTCAATTTCCCTCAATTTATATATCTGTCAATAATCCCAACTCATCTCTTATAGTATATAAATAAATACACTCAATTTCCGGATGAAACTACGTTTTATGTAGCTTATAAATTTAATAATAATACTAAGAAACCCTTTCCAAATCCTTTTCCAAATCCCCTACATTCTCTTCTATTTTCCCTCACTTTTTCGTAAATTGCCAAATTTGAAACCAAAAAATTTAGTTTCTTTTGTTCAATAGGTTTCTCACGTTTTTTCTATTAGCATTTAAAAATATTTAAAGTCCTTGAGGCGAAAAAAAAACTTTTTACCCTCCAAAAAGAATAAAAAAAAGAATTTTACTAAAAATGTGTGTTGTGGTGCACCGTCAATTTTTAGCTTTTTCCCATAATAAAAAGAATTTTAAAAAAAGTGAGAAAAACTAGAAAAATGTTGCTAATTTTAGCTGCTAAATATTGACACAAAAATAGGCAGATTTGAAAATTTTGGAAAATTTTTTGGAAAAAATCCTACGTCGAAAATTTTGGAATTTTTCCATTTTTTTCAAAAAAATTTCAAAATAATTTTCAAAAAAAAATTTCTAACTCACAATAATTGTTCGAAACGTAGACTTTAATCTATGCAATGCTTCTATAGATGGATCTTCCTCAACAATATTTGATGAAAATGTTGTTGTTGTAATTGTAGTGTTTAAATCGTTGTTGTTATCGTTCTTTAATTGACAAAATGAATCTAGACCACCCATATTTTTTTTGAAGTTAATTTATGAATTTAATTAAATTTTGAAGAGATTTTCAACTGAAAATTGTAAAAATTAAATTTTAAAAATTATTTTTAGAATCAATTTTCAAAAAAAAGGTAAAGAATAAAGCAAAATAATAAAAAAAATAACTAAAATAAAAATGGACGGATGTTTGGCCTTTCAGAAAAAGCAAAGTAAAAGGATTAAAAAAAGAGGAAAAGTTTTTTGTTGTTTAACAAAAAAGGAAAAAAAACATTTTTGTGAAATTTTACTTTACCCTAAAGCATCCGTTCCTCCCTTCCTCCTACCTCTTCTTTCCCATCCCCCTCCTCTTCCCCCTCATCTCTCACCTCCCTTAAAATCTCTTTTTTAACTTCTCTCACACCTTAAAAATAAGAAAGGAATCTTCCCAAATAAGTAGTAAGAGATAAAGCGAATAATACCCCAAAAAATCCTTCTCCTTAAAGAAAAAATGTAAAATACTAAGTATTATTTAGCTCCCCTGCTTATATCTGATTTTAAAATAAGAGAAAAAATAAATAAATAAAATATTAGAGAAGAAAAAAATTGTTGAAGAGGGTTCTCCAACCTTCAATTTAAAGATATTTTTTGACAAAAAAGGGCTGAAGATATCTTTAAAAAAAAGACAGAAAAAAGAGAAGGCAAAGTACTCTAAGGATTCTAAAAAGCCATTTTTCTCATAAAATGGCAATAGGTAATGACAAGAAACAAAAAAATATATAAAATTTAATTAATTTAGTTTATGCGCAAATATAAGTAAAGTCCGTCTAGAATATAACGGAGATAAAAAAACATTGAAAGTCATAAAGAAAAAATTCCATGAGAATTATAGCCTTTTGAGGGGTTTATTTGACACAAGTTGAGAGGAAAAAATAAAAAAAGAGGCTATGGATTGAAGAGACTTTAAAAATTTAAAGAAAAAATTTCGAGAGGTAGCCTCACCAAATTTTTAAAATTTAGAAATGTCATTTTTAATTTTTGTGCTTCAGAAAAAAAGTCTGGAAAATAAATTATTTATAAAAAATAAAATAAATGGAAAGGTTATTATTAAAGAATAAAAAAGAGGAGAAGAATATTTTATCTTTTAAGCGATGTGCGCGAATATTATAACAACTATTCTAAATTAGAATAATATTAAATGGCATTTTTTAAGTGTCGTAAAAGTGCGGATGAACCAAATAAAGAAAAAAAATTTTTAGAAAAATTTTAGAAAAAATAAGGATTAGAAATGAGGATTAATAGAATAAACCATTCTAAAGACAAATTTAAATACCTCTATCTATCTATTTTCTTTTAAGGTATATCTAATTATCTTTTAAAAATGGAAAAATTAATCTTAAAAAATAATTAATTGAAAATTGATAGTATAAGCTGTTAAAATTTAATTGAAAAATTAAAAAATAAATTTTTTTTTAAATTTTAAACAAAAAAAGCCCACAAAATTTTTTTAAAATAAAAGGGAGTCTTTGAATGATCAGAAAAAATTTTTAATGGAAAATTCAAAAAAAATTTAAAAAAATTTTAAAAATGCCCTCAAATATTTTTAAAAAAAAATGTAAGTAGTAAAGGAAGTCTCTTTTAATTTCCTGTTTTTATAAGCAGATTATTTATACTAAAAATTATTCTAAATTAATTTCAAAAAGACTAAAACATTGCGTAATAAAAAGCAATAAAAGTGTCACATCCGCTTTTTTTTAAAAGGATTTACCAAAAATAAAATTTTAAAATACCAAAAATTCCCCAAAATTATTTTTGAAATTTAAAAGAAATTAATTTTTAAACTCTTAATTTTTACAAAAATACTATTTAATCCGTTAAAAAACTAATTAATTAGTTAAAAATGGAAAATTGCCCAAAATGGAAAATAAATTTTAAAAATTTTAAGAATAAATCTCTTAAATGCTTTTAAAAATTTGTAAAACCAGAATAGAAAAAGCACAAAAAATTAGCAGAAAAAATAGTTAAAAACACACAATTTGGGTTCGAGAAAATACAACAAACAACTAGGCCTAAACAAATATTCAAAAATAAAAAAAACAATATGTTAAAACAATAATTAAAACAAACAAAAAATATCGGTCAAAAAACCCCGGAAGTGTAGTACACTCTCACATTTTTAATGTACGTTTTATTAAAGTTTGGGGTTGACTATTGTGTGGGGGGAGGATATTTGCATAAACGATGCCCCCACAATTTAAAATGGCCCCTTCAAACAAATACACACACGTGGTTTGCAAAAATAAAATTATTATTATTTTAGTCATATGAATATTTTAAAAATAATTTTTCCTTTCAAAATTAAAAAAAAGGCTGCTTAAAGCCAGAAATTTGAGTTGCCAAATATTAAAAGAAATAAAAGGCAAGTGACCAAAAAATAGAAATTCCAAAATACACATTTAAACAGTCAAAATGTCAAGAATAGTCTCGAAAATATGAAAAATATTGAATCTTAACAATATTTAGCTAAAAAATAATTTGCTAAAAAATTCACCAAACCATTGACGTACTTACTAAATAAAAATCACTAAAAAATTATTTTTAACGACATTTTCTTAACGAAAAATAAAACAAAAGTTGGGTAAAAGTTGGGTAAAAATTCCAAATAGTTAGGCTTTAAAAGAAAAAATCTTCCTTACATCTTGTAACATTTATTTTTTGCCTTTTTTTCGCGCTAATAAATGTGCCAAATTGTGCCAATTTAATATTTTAGTTGTCTATTATTTTTTGAAGAAAAAAACTTTTGTTAGTAAAATAATCAGCATTAGTTAGTAGACAGAAATAATTTGGGGTTAAAGTAAAAAAAAATTTGACCGACTGAGAAAAAATTTTCTGACTGAAAAGTATTGAAGCATAAACCCGCAAAAAAAATTTTTTTAGAAATTTAAACAAAAATTTAAAAAGATAAGGAAGTTTAAAAATTAGTTAGCTAACCTATAAAACACACAATTTTTTTAATTAAAGAGAAAAATGCCTAAAATAAAAAATTTTCTATGAGGGTTCAGGTGGGAAAAAAGATGAAAATAAAGGCAGACAGGAATTTTAATTTAAAAAGAAAATTTAAAAAATTAAAAAAAAATGATAGAAATATGTTGATAAAATAATTAAAAAAAAATTTTTTTTTTGCAAAAGTCCTCAAGATATAAGTCTCAGTCAAGATATAAATCCTCAGAACTCAAAAATACTACCTCAAAAACCACACAAAAACAAACAAAAATTTTTTTGATAAACATTTGCTCTTCTTTAAAAAATATTTAGGTAACTTAAAAACAAAACAAACATGTAGGCGTAAAATTACGTCTTGTTTATTTAAAAAGGAAAAAAAAATATTGCGTGTTTAAAAAGGTCAACTAGTCAAGTCAAAAAATAACAACAATAAAATCAAAAATTAAATTAAATTAACAAAAAAGGTCAAAATATACAAAATAAACAAAAAAATTTCAATTAAGAGAATTGCCAATATTATTTTAAAATTACAGGGGGAATCGTTTTTTAATTAAAAATAGTACACATATCCAAATAAAAATCCCTCCCTTCCATCATTTTCTTAATTAAGTCTATTGAAAATTTAAAAAAAGAACAATTTTTGGCCCTACTTTCCAATACTATTTGAAATTACTTTAATTTTTTCCTAAATTTCCAAATTAAAATTTATTCTCTATTCTCTTTGATTCTCTATTAAAAAAATAATTTTCTAATTAATTAACACCATTTTAATAACCCATTATTATTATTCTTTATACGAGCACAAATACACAATTATATTTACCCTCAATTATTTTTACTACACAATTTATTAACTTAATAATTACTCTGAATTAATTTAAAATTCAATGAAAAATAAATAATGCAGGTTTTTAATAAAAAAATAATGCACACACAAACATTTTTCCAAATTTAGATTTCAAATTTAATTTTTTATATTTGAATGATTTTTAAAATGCCAACAATAACTCCCAATAACTTTCCAAAGTTGAAATACATAGTTGAAAATTTTTAAAATATTTTCCACTCAATTTTTATATTTTTTAAAATATTAAAAGTTATTATATATTGGCCACCTGAAACTCTTCTCCTTTTTTAACCACTTCTCACTTTTAAATGACTTTTACACTGTTTAAATTTATATGGTTTTTTTTTGATTACCCTATTCAATAAAAAATAGGTAAATGTGTTATGGAAGCTTTACGTCAATATACAAATTTTCCAATAATACCTCACAAATATGAGAACTTGGAAAGAAACAAAAATTGGGGTAGAAAAATCAGAGTAAGCTTTAAAAAATAAAAATATTCTTAAAAATATTCCTTTCTAAAAATATTATTTTTTCAAAAAAATAAATTTGAAAGTGACGGCATTCTATGAAAAATAAAAAATTAAAAATCCCCCAGTGTAAAACTAAAGTAAAAATTAAATTAAAAAATATTTAAAATTTAATTAATAATAAAATTATATCAGTAAAAGCATGAATAAATAAAAACAACCTTTGCGATAATTGCTTATTTTCAATCTCCTTCCAATTTCAAAAAAAAATAACTTTAATTCTGATTTTGTCTTAAACCTTAAATTAAAGACCGGACCGGGAGAGCCCTATGAGAATCGTGAGAGATATCCCAGAAATCTCTATCTTGATAATCGACTTATACATATATGTATCAAACAAAAATTACCCCTCCACTTTCCCTAGTTTTGTCAATGTTTTCTATTAAAAATGTTTTCTATTAAAAAAAATTTTTTAATCTAAAAATTTAATCTCTCTCTAAATAAATTTTATTTTTTTCATATTTCGTTTTTGATATCACTTTTAATAAACACACACATATTAAAATATGTAAATGTCGTTTCTGGATATATTCGTGACCTATTAAAAATAAACAAACACACAAAAAAATAGTGGCAATAACAAAAAATTTTTTTGTTATTTTTTTGGTTATTATTCTAAAAATAATTCTAAAAAATATTTAGAAAATCAGTCAAGTTTCTAACTTAAATTATATTTCAGTTTAGCTTTCAGAATCACCACAAAATCACTGGATTTAATTATTATAGTCGTCGGCTTCAGCTATAAGTACCATCGAAGTCTTTTGGAGAGGGTGTGGTTTTTCTTATCTTTTTATCAGGTAATAGGATAGAGCATGATTACCTGGCACTTCATTGATATACTGCACACCCCTATTAAGTCTCAGACTCCCAAAAGCAATATAGCGTGGAGTGAGTAGTAAAGTGCCCAACTAAATTTGCCTATTTTTTATTTCCAAATTAAAAAAAAATTAATTAATTTTTTGCTTTAAATATTTTTACTGTTTTTGTGTTCTAATCTCATTCTCTTTCATTGTTCTTTTATTTTATTAATCTTTATCCTCTCTCTAAAAATGTCTTTGTTTTTTACAAATATTTTTTCCTCCTTTTTTATCTTAATTTATTTCAATTCTATCTCAATATAATACACCCTTATTTTACGCATTTACCCTTATTTTTATATAATTTTCTTGGACAATTTTATATTCATTTTCATTTTCCCCCTAATATTCTCTTATTTTTTTTTATCTTTTTTTTAATATAAATAAAATGGGCTTGGCCTCTCGATTAATTAAATTACGCGGAAGAATTTTCAGACAACAACCAAAATAAAAGTAGGGAAGAAAGTGACACAAGAAAGAGACTAAATAGACAATGTTCACAAAAGCTTCAAGTCCTAAATAATACGAAAAACAAGGTGCCAAAAAGTGCCAAAAACAAGAAGAGAAGAAAATTGGAGAAAATTGCAAAATTTTTCTTTCTATTTAATCTCTTAACGGATGACACCTCTTTCCACTAATATTTATTTATATTTACCCTTAAAAATGAGAAGAGTATTTAATGCGGAAGTAAATAAAAATAAATGTAATATCCTAAAGTCACTAAGAAAATTAAATGAGACCTCTGCAAGAGGAAATCCTTAAAGAAAAATTCCTTTAAAAAATCTTCCAAAAAATTCCAAAAAATTTTTTTACTCAATTAATAAGCAGACTTTCTTCCTTTAAAATTTTTCATTTTATTTTAACTTTCCCCCACCTACACAAAATTTTTTTTCATTATTTCCTCCTTTTTTAATGCTCCATTACTCCCTATATTTTTCCACTATTTATTCACTTTACATCATTTATTTTAGACATTTTAACATTTTTAAAAAATAAAAAAAAAGCTTAATTTTCTTTCAAAAAAATGTGTATTTGTTTTGTATTTTTTAAAAAAGAAAATTATTTTCATGCATGAAACAAGCACAAATTTAATTTTATAAGAAATATTATTAAAGTACTTGTAAAAAATTGTAAAATAAAAATTAACTTAAGTTAGTCTAAAAGAAGACTAAATAAAAAAAGGAGGCCCTTAAGAGACCAAAAATCATGGCAAGAACATCCTTCAACAGACAAAGAAATTCTAAAAAAAAATTTTTTTAATTCTAAAAACCCCTCAAAATCCAACTAATCTCCAAAATCCAAAAAATCCCTCAGAACCTAAAGAAAATTCAAACAATTTCCGAAAATCCCTCGAAAATCCAACAAAATTTTGAACATGACTGACCAAAAAACACAATTCCCATTTTATCATCCCATTCTTTCATTTTTAATTTTAAAGAGATTGAGACGAGACAAAAAAGAATTTTTTATTTTCATTTTTAATGAACACCAAAAAATAACTCAAAAAAAGAAAAGAAATTCAACCCTAATCCCAAATTAGCTCAAAAGATTTTTTATATAAAATTTTTAATTACTTTTCCTTTCATTTTTCCTTTTAAAACAAAAAAAAAACTTTTTCTTTTCACGTGTTTAAAAATGCTTTTCTTTTAAATTTTTCTTATCCATTTTTAGTTAATAATTTTCTCTCTCAAAATTCATTTCACTTAATTTTTTCTTAGAAATTTCTTTTATTTAAAAAATCTTTTTTTAACTTCTTTTGACATGCCCGACCCATTTAAAAATTAATAAACCTAAAAAATGCTTATAGACAAAGAATTATTCCTAGAAGGTAGGTCAAGGATGTGCCTATTTTTGAGAAGCTTCTAAAATAAAAAGATTCAGAAAAAGATTCAAAAATATTAAAACACACACACACCAGGGATGTCACAGGTTGAGAAAAAGTCAAGTCAAGGTCTAGGATCGTAGATTTTGTTTCGGATAATCCGTGACACCCCTGACACACAAACACAATAAACATTCCTAGAAAAATAAAATATCAATTCACACAGTTTTTATCAACCAAAAATTATAAATAGTCGCCCCTTATCATTTTTATTTGTCACCCTATTTTTCAAAAAAAAACACTCAAAAAAATTTAAACAATTTTTATTTTTCAAGCTTTTCCTCTATTTCTTTCCCCTTTATTTGAAGAAAAAACACTTAAATATTTCCATAATTTTACAAGGCCCAAAACTACATAAATTTAAAAGAACATAGAAAATTGGTGTCCAAATAAAAAAAAATAAGAAAAATAAAAAGTTTCCTGCCGTTTTATATAAAAAATATTTTTTTAATAATTTTAAAAAATAAAAAAAAAAGTATTCATTTATTTAAAAACATAAAAGTTAGCTTTTAAAAATCCTAAAAAAATTTTTTAATTTTAAAAATTCGAAAAAAATTTCTGAATTACTTTTATATTTTCAAAAAATAATTTTAAAAAATTTTTCGACCAAAAATAAATTCACCCCTTCCTTCTAAAAATTTCTAAATCTTTTAAAAATTGTTGTCCTACATTTCTAAAAATAGAAAAAAATTTCTTCCTAAAATAAAGCTAATTTTTAATCATAAAATGTTTTTTAACAAAAAATAGTACAAATTGACCTGCAAAAAGATGAAAATAAATTAGGTAGTCCCCTAGGAAAAGCTTAAAGCTTTCTTTAGATATCCAAAAATTGCTTAAGTACACTTTAATAAATATTTACAAATAAAAAGCTCCTTTTCAACAAAATTTCTTTCCTCAATTTTTCAAAAAATAATTAAACTACCTAATTTTGTATTTTCTCGACTCCTTTAAAAATTTTTCTTCAACATTTTCCAATAACAACTTAAAAAGTCTGTCAATTATTGACCCCCATTTCTGATTCGAAAAACAAATTACCTAACCTATTTTTGTAACTTAACCTCTTGACTCATTTAATTAATAAAATTCTTCAATTAAATAGAATTTTCCAGCCTAAAAATTTTTTATCTAAAATTTCTAAAAGTTCCTTAATAATTTCCAAACTTAAACTATAATTCTTCCAACTTTTTCCCCAAAAAATAACTGTTCAAAAATTAATATAAATATATTAGCATAACAATCAATGGGGATGGGATGTTTTCATAAAGCTTCTATATTTCCCATAAAGGCTTAAAAAGTCTGTCCATTGTTTACCCCATTTTTTATATTCAAAAAAGTATATTAAACAGCCGCTTTTTTATAAATAATCAAAAAGGGGTTTTTAGAAGCTGTGCACCAAACAACAATTTTTAGGGGAAATTTCAAGTAAACAATAGCTAAAAGACTAGAAAATTAAAAAGCGTCACACACCTTTTGCTACTTTTAATGAAAAATACCCGTCAAAATTAACTTTATATATTTATGTTTTTCAATTAACCCCTATAATTTAATAAACAACAAGTGTCATTCAAAATAAATATACCTTCATGGATAAAAGTATTTTTCATTAAAAGAATGTTTTTTGACATGCTACTTCCTCTTATTTTTTACTAGACTTTTAATTATTATTGTATCAAACACCGCTTAAATTAAAAAAGAAAAACCGGAAGAAATCTATCCTAAAAATTATCAATACCTAAAAATCTATCCTAAAAATCATCAACAAAAAAATAACAATCACAATTATTATACAATCAATTTTCATCCAAACAAACTCATTCAAACAAAAAACCCCAAACCAAAAAATCAAAAAAAAAACCCTTTATACAAAAAAACCCCCAGAAAACCCCTTTAAAATCCAAAAAACCCTTTTAATCCCTTTAAACTTTTAACAAATTAAAGCGCTTAAACCATCAACTAAAAGCTAAACAAACATCTTTTCATGATTGATTGGACTTTAAACTTTCACAATTAGACAAAGCTGTGAGAGAGATTACCCCATAAGTTCACACAAATCAACTTATACCGCCTTTCAGTCACCAAAATCCACTGGGTGAAAAAAGGGGTTGTTGGTCAATATGATTTAAACGCAAAAGAACACACATATGACTTGCAATCTCTAAAAACAATTTTCTCAATTTTTCTCCCCCTTTTTTCACCCTTTCTCTACAAATTTATCCCCTCCTCTCGGTCTACTTCCTAAAAATACAAAAAAATATTTCCACCAAAAATTCATTTAAAAAATTTCAGAAAAAAAAGCTTAAAAAATGATACAAGAAAAATTAACTACAACAACAATGACAACAATACTTTCCCGCATTCAAATGGAAACAATACAACCCCTCCCAACAACACCCATCGCGCATCAAAATCGCTGCCTAACCGAGGAACAAATGCAAATGCACGGTAAGAAAAATAAAGAAAAAATTTGAGAGAAGTAAAAAAATAATTTAAGAAATGAAAAAATATTTTAAAAAATATAAAAAGATAATAAAAATACGAAAGTTAAAATAATCAAATAAGTGAATACAAACGGATTCAGACTCCCACCCCTTTACTGCCCAAATCCATAACACTAACCACTAGACCAGAAGTACAAAAATACAACCGCGGTCTAAATGCCTCTCCTGGACCCAAAACCTAAATCCCAAAAATACTTTTTAAAAATTCCCTACAGGCTCAGAATTTGAATGGTATTTACAAAGATACCTGTTTCCATCTCTAGTCATTTTTGGAATACTTGGCAATGCACTCAATCTCAGCGTGTTGCTTGACAAGAAGATGCAATCAAGGGCAAACACGTTTTTGGCAATGTTGGCATTTGCTGACATTTTCTTCTTATCGTTGGTAGGTTGAAAACTCTTCTAAAATTGAGTAAATTAATTAAACGATTTGAAAATTCAAAAATGCCATTAAACGTTTAAAAAGTATTTTTAAAGTTGGTCCCCAACATTTTGGCCAATTACTCAATTTTCTCACGCAATTGGCATTTTCGAATGTTTTACCTCAGTGCCAAAGTCCACTTGATTTCTCTGGCAAATTGGGCATCTGCTGTAGCTATTTGGTAAGTAAATAAGATTCTCTTCTTTGTGTAGTTTAACTAGAAAATAAATTTGAAACTGTTTCTATTTAACTTTAAAAAAACCTTTAAATCAAGGTGTGTAATCGCTGTTTGTACTGACCGTCTAATCGGCATTAGAAATCCACTTGCCGCTCGTGGGCACATTACAAGAAGAAAAATGGTCGGATTGATTTGTGCTATTGTTGCCGTTCCAGGGTTGCTTACTGCACATCAAGTAAATAAATCATTTAAAGTTGAAGTTGAACTAAAAATTGAAATTTTAACGTTCACTAAAAAGAAACCATAAAACTGTTAAAAATTAAAAAACATCAAGAAAATTACTTGGGGTAAAAAAAATTTTCCTGGAAAAAACCGACGCTAAATGACATTTTGTCCAATAAATACATAATGCCAAAATATTAAAAACTAATTTCTTTTAAATTTTGTCCAACTGCGCGATCCCTCCCCAATTTCCTAAACTAATTTCAAACCCCATTGCTTAATTTTCTTTTAATAATTTAGCATGTTGCACATGTCTGCCTAGTCAGAGCCTTTTGCAATGGAAGTCAACTCTACTCAAAATGTTTGCCTGTAAATCAGGAGCGTTGGTTTGCACCAAATCAGAGCAATCCGTATTCAGAAACCTTTAGAAAATTTATCGTAAGTCTCTAACTTTTAAAGAAATCAAATTTGATTTTTAGTCTGTCAGCACTTTACTCAACGTTCTCTTCAGGTTTTTCACATAAAAATATTTTCAAAAAATTAATTTCAGTATAATTTTTCCAATTATTGTTCTCGCCATTTTAAATACAATGCTTTTGTGTGCATTAAGAAGGAGATCAAAGCAATTAAATAATTTAAATAGAAATGAAAGTTGGAGTCAAAAACAACACAAAAATGTAGAAAATGGAGAAAGTCTTAGGGAAGGCAGTAAACAACCGCTTAGCAAGTTTGTTTTGTTAAATTTGTTTTGGGTATTTCTTGGGGTTCTTGGGGCCGAGGGCCAGAGAGACGATTCTGTGTGTAACGTTTTTGGCTGATTAACTCCCTCTGAACATTCAGGCCCGTGATATGAGCTTCCTGTCAGGCCTCCTTGTAACAACCACCCTTGCAGACTCGCTAATATTCAGGACTCCTGATAAGCTTAACCTTCCAATAAATTCCTTCTTTATTCCAGGTTTAGTCAAAGCAGTTCCCACTCTTCTGAGGGGTTAAACCAACACTTATTACACGCAAAAACAGAACAAAGAGTAACAATAACAGTTGCATTGTAATTATTTTTTAATTAAAATTCTCCAAAAAATTTCTCTTTAAAGAATTGTTTCAATGTTTACTTTAACTAATGGACCCTCAGCAATTGTTCATTTACTTCAAAATCTTTTATTGACTGGAATTGATCAAAGGGAATGGTACAATGCAACCTTAGTTTGCAGGTTCTTTTTTAAATTTATTTTTAAAAATTTCCCACCCAATTTTTTAGCGCTCTAGTCATTTTTGGAAAGGCTAGCAATTTTATTCTTTTCTGTCTCTTTTCCAAACACTTTAGAAGACGATTATTCGCTTTAGCACAAAAAAGAGTTCATAAAAGATTAGCTTCATCAGTTGGGATGGGGAATAAAGGAGGATTTGTTGGTGGAAGTAAACGAAGTAATTATAACAAATTTAGAGGGGATTCATCAAATGCCGGAAAACAATAAATAATTTTGATTTAATTTTTAGTGATTTTCCTTAAATTTCGTATCTTAAATGTAAACAAGGGATGTCAGGGATCAAGAAAAGTGTTAGGCCGGGTTTTCAAAAAATTTTCCTAGGATTGTGTCTCGCATCGAAAAAAGTCTTGTTTTTTGGATACACAGTGACATCTCTTGGCTCTGATTTAGTTTATTAGTCCAATGAAGCGCGAGTCCATTGAAAATTTGGCTTTAATTTAGTTTATAATCAATGAACCTTAAAAGTCATAAGTTTTTTAGGGAACTCATAAACTAGACCAGAGAACATTTCTTATCTTTAATATAAACGATCTCACTTTATTTTTATTTTCCAGTCAAATATTTTGTTATAACCCTTAATGTAATTGTTTTGACCATTAAAAATATTTTTCAAAATTTGGAGTTATTTTTTATTAAATAATTAAACTTAAAAGGGTTTTTAAAAAAATATTGGTTTTCATGTTAATATAGACAGAATTTGTTTTTTAAATTTTTTGGGTATATAAGGCTTAAAAGAAATGATTCTAAACAAATTTTTAAAGAGAAAATGAGATAAAATAATTAGTAAACTTATGTTAGAACCACTCCAAAAAATACAATAATTCATTCCAATTGTTAGAGTTGTCCACTATCGGTTTTATTGTTTTTTTTTTAAATATAACCCCTGAAGTTCTAAAATTTGGAAAA
Organism: Meloidogyne arenaria; assembly: GCA_036172955.1. Taxonomy (NCBI): domain Eukaryota; kingdom Metazoa; phylum Nematoda; class Chromadorea; order Rhabditida; family Meloidogynidae; genus Meloidogyne; species Meloidogyne arenaria. The sequence continues at coordinate 126,225 of JARQAB010000024.1, forward strand.
AGGTTATTAACCGATCTTGGACAACCCAAAACTAAAATCCTCAAAAAACTTGGACATTACAACATTAATTAAACCTTCAAAATCCTAAGAAGCAGGACGCCGTTCATTTAGCCACCAAGTTAAAGCAAACAAAAGTGAAGGTGGCGCTATAGCAATGTTTATATCAGAACGGAATTTGGCTGCTTCTTCCGGCTTCATAAAAACTTTTTTGATAAATTCTCCTTCAGAAGGATTACCGCCACCATCTGACACGCGCATTGCCTCGTTCTATTTAAATTTTTAAAAAATCCAAAAATTTCTAAAAAAAACCGACATACAATTTCTGCATAAAACAAATGTTGTGTGGAGCCAGAAGTAGAAACACCAGTCACATAACGTTTTATTGGTTGAATTAAATTTGTGGGCACATTATAACCACATTCTTCCATAATTTCTTGATGGATGTGATCCAATGTGGAAGTTCCTGGTTTATCCTAAAGAATGTTGGGGAGATTTTTTATTTTTTAAAAGAAAATATGGCAAGTTCCTAAATGATTTAAAGTAGGGGATGGAAGCGTCTTGGAGAGGGAAGCAACCAATTGACTTAACGGGAGACTTAGGTTCTATGCCGGCGGTAGTGATAAAGTCTGCCTAGCTTTCACTAAAAAAGTTACTACTAAAAAAGGTACCATAAGGTACGATTTTCAGTCCTAAAGAGAACCTAAAACTCGTCTAACTTATCAAGACAAACTTTAAGAAATATTTAAAACCTCACAATTAATCCAGCACAAAGTTCCAACGTCTCGCCCAATTCAATTGGATATTTACTCCATTCAATCTCATTTAAAGACTTTTCGACATTTTCGGGCTTTTCTCTGACCGCGTGAATAAAAACAGCTAGAAAAATTAAAAAATAGAAGACAGAAAAATTAAAAAAAATTTACGAGGTCTAAACTGTTTAACAAGCAATAACTCTTTTCTTTCCAAATGGTAAAGAAGAACGGAAACGCTGTCGTATTCAAGTGCAAAGTCCCTAAAATAAATTTTTTAATAAAATTTTAAGGTAAATTTACCAGACAAGCTGATGTCCTTTTCTCATATAGTGCATTCTCATTGGGCTTAAAAATATTTCTATTAGTACTGGCTCCATTTAATCTCATTTAAAGATTCTGGAGATGGATCCAGATTCGTAAATAGAGCCGGACAGAATGATTTTTGTGGATTAATCAGATATCGAAATAATAACGAGATCGAGAAAAAACTGGATTTCGGTGAGATTAAATTAAAAAAACTAAAAAAATTCCAAACTTGATATATTTCGAATCTGCCAAAGCCATATCAAATTTAACATCTTCAACATGCTCAACATGGTTGTTTGAAGTATCATTGGAAGAGTCCTAAAAATTTATAAATTAATATTTAATTTAGTAGTAAACATTTTTCGAAATTTCATTCATAATAGACCAAAACCAAAAAATTTAAAATTTTAGGCAACCTAGAAAAAAATTTTTTAGCATGAAAAAGAGTTAGTGGCGAAGAAAGCCTAAAATTCTATTTTACAGAATGAAAATGTGTTCTAGAAGTAATAAAGAAAAAGGAAAAAAATATAACAGTAAATAAAGAGAAAAAGAAATAGAGTAAATAATAAACTTTTAATTACGGTAGGAAGGTTGAGTCTAGTAATATTCAAAATGATTCTTTATAAATTAAAATATACTCAACAGGTCGATTAATTGATTCCTTCCTTTTTAGAGAAAAGTGCACTTGTTTATTTTCTTTTTGGCCTTTATTTTTATTTTTTTGGTTACTTAATATTACGTTTTAATTGAATTTTATAGATTTAATACGACTTTACTTAATTACTTAAGATGGGAAAGAATAAAAATAAGAAAAACAAGCAAAATCCGGCAGGAGGAAACAGATTTGGTTCTGGACCGTTTAATAAGAAGTTTAATCAAAACAAGCCAATGAACAACAATCAAGGAATAAAAAAGGATAAAGGCGCTGTTAATGGCGGTAATAAAGGGGGTTTTAAGAAGGGAGCATTTAATGGTGGAGATAAATTTGAGAAGCGCTTAATGAATGAAAAATCTGCATGTATGATTTTGGGAGGGTTTTAGGCAAAAAATTTTTTTCTCTTAAGTTTCCGCAAAAAAGGACTTTATTGAGGATAAGGGTGACCATGCTGAGGTTTCAAGCCCGCAAAAACAACACCAACGTCCTAAGGAAAATAAAATGAGGAATGATGGATTCAACGCTGTTCATGTTCCAATGAGTCAGATGAAACAGGTTTTCTTTGTTTATTTAAACTCATACCTTTATTTAGCAATTTAACAAAAACTTTGGTGGGCAGAAGACTACGCCAAACACGAGTGTTTTGTCTAACAAGGAGAAAGGTTTTTATAAATCGTTTTATTGTTGATTTTATTTTTTTAGAAAGTCCCAAGGATTCTGGCAAAAAGAAGGTCAAATTTCAAACTTCTTCCGATTCTTCTGATGATGACTTTGAAATGGTTGGCAGTGCTAAAAATGATGTGGATATCAAAAACGATGCTCAGGCAAAGCGTTTTGGTATATCTTTATTTTTGATTTTATTCATGTCTTCTCTATTACGAGTTTGATGATTTTAGTTCCTAACAAATTTATTTTTCGATCCTTTGTTTTCTTTTTACTATTTTCACGAGCAAATAATTATTTATGCTCTTCTTTCAGGTAGTCCTCGTGAGACTCCTCCAACAAAGCGCGTCAAACTCGAAACCTTGGCAAGCTCTTTTGGAAAGGACATGGAATTGAATACCAACGCTAAAAAGAATACAGACAACAAAAAAGATGGAATCGTCAAAAATGATATTGGAGGGAAAAAGGACCTTAAACCAAAAGGTTTGTGTTTTTTAATTTTATTTTGAAATTTAAAACTTTCAATTTAAGCCAAATCAAATGTTGTTTTCGACGAGAATGGCAGTATTAATGACTCTGACATGGAAGATGAATCTGATTTGGAGGATCTTGAAGATGAAGATGATGGCGAGTCTTTGGGTCTTGATGATTCTGAAGATGGTGAAGATGATTCCTTGATGGATGAGGAGGATGATTCTATAATTTTTGATGAGGAAGAAGATGAAAAGGATAGCGGCAGCGAGCCTGATGTTTCTAAAGGTTTTATTCAATTTCGTACCTCCCGTCTATTTCCTTCCACAATGGAAATTGTGAAGGACTTAAATTGTGCAACAAACTATACTCTATAGCGTTAAGTATAGTTTGTAAATTTTTTTTCAGAACTAGGTCCAACCTTAGTTAGTATCCCACTGCTATTTGAGATATATTCGCGGTATTTCTTAAAATTTTTATGGGAATGGACAACGTTAAATTTTTTAAAATTTTATAAATTTTTGATCTTTTAAGACGTGCTCGACATAAAAATCACTGGTTATGACATTACTACAAACACTGGAAATTGTCTTGTTTTCAATGCACAGAAGGATTATTCTACAGCTTTGAGTCCATTCAAATTGTTCAAATTTTCTGAAAATACTGAACATTCCGTTCAAGTTGGCTTGAAAGTTTTACAATGGATTTTGAGCCCAATTGTGACTGATGAATTTTTCAAGTTTTTAAAATTTTACTTTAAATATTTTTTTTCATTTAAAGCAACATTTTTCAAAAGCGTGTTCTTGTTTTGAAGCGTGCTACAAATGGTTATTTTGATGGATTTTTTAATACCGAGGATTTTAAGGATATGCTTAAGAATGTGAGTTGTTTTAGCTGTTTTCCTTCAATTCTAACGAGGGAATAATTTTAAATAGTTCTGGTACCATTCGTTGGAAAACCCCCGGCTTACTATTGGGAAGTAGTTATCCAGTGATATCCACTTTGGGTCGAGTTATTGCCGTTCAAATTTAGACTTTTAAAATCTGACGTTATGGGATAAACGAGCAGATTATCTCTTATTTTTAAATTTCAAGAAATCCACCCGCCCATATTTTTCTTTACTTATCCTGTCATTTTTAGAATAATGTTCTTTATGGTCAAGATGTTAATGTTGCAACTTACGTCTCTGGTGTTCGTGAAACCCACAATCCATTAAAGAAAGAGATGCAACGCGCTACAATTGTTAATGCTCTTCAACATTTTCAAAATGGACGTTCTCTTCAATGTGTTCATCCTCAAGTTTTTAATGACAAAGTTTGGTATATTTGTGATGCTCTTCAAGAAGTTTTTTGTTCTTATGTTGGAGCTAACAAGTTTTTTTGAAAATTTTTTGCCTATATTCCATTTTAAAGTTATTTAACTCCTGCTGGATCTGCTGGTTTTGCGCCACATTATGATGATATTGATGCTTTTATGTTACAAGTTGAAGGCCGTAAAAATTGGAAGATTTATGCACCGAGAGATTTGGATGAAACTTTGCCGCTTGAATCAAGTCGCAATTTTACTGACAAGGATTTTGCGAATTGTAAGCCAATTTTTGATGGATGGTTAGAACAAGGCGATATTCTTTATGTTCCTCGTGGATTTACTCATCAGGTTCTTGTTTTTTGATTAAAAAAATTTTTTTTGTCCTTATGAAGGCTAATACTGGTCCAGACAAGCATTCTCATCATGTTACTATTAGTGTTTGTCGTAAATTCTCTTATGCCCAGTTTTTTGAACAAGCATCAAGTGAGTTTATTCAATTATTGACAGATGGGTCAAAACGTTTGAGAGGTTCACTTCCTCCACATTTGTTTGATATGTGTGGTATGGCTAATATTGTTTATCCTAATGAGGATTCATTGAACAATCGGTTTGTTTTTTATTTTTTAGCTCCTTTAAACATTTAAAATTTTTAAGGCTTATTCCATACGCCAAAATATTTTCTCGAAAGTTTGCTTCTGAGTTTGCGACGTATGTTCCGTCATTTATCGATTTAATAGCTAAAGATTTCTTTCGAACCGCACTTCCACCATTATTGAGTCCTCAAGAATTTAAACAAACTTGTATGGGAGGAGGTGGTGGTTGTGACAACTTTTTGAATAAAGAAAAACGTCCACTTATTGTACCAGAAACTGAAGTTCGTTTTGCAAGGATGCATGGACAACGGTGAATTTTTAATAAAATTTTGTTTCAAAAATTTATTTTTAAGATTGATTTATGAAGATGAGGAGTCTGCTTATCTTGTGAATCGTATGAACAATTCTCGTCGTTATGATGAAAACAATGATGAACTTTCTATTGATTTTGATCTTAAGGTTGTTTTTTAGCTTTTGGAGTTTTGGTGCCCGGTTTTTTGGAGTTTGATGGTGTGTAGATCCTCCCCCTTAACCGCCCTTCCTTCTTTTGGGTTTTTCTCGTTCTTTTTATGAGCAGTGGGTGAGTGATTGGTTACTATCCACTCCTAGCCTATTTGATGAAGAACTAAGTCTATGGACGAGGGGTTGAAGGAGGGGCAGTGAAGGGAATGGGTGGGGGTCAGGGCGGAGTTTTTCAGCCCAACTTCTTTATAAAAATATTTCTAAAAAAAATTTTTTTTAAGTACGAAGATGCATACGTTACATTATGCAATTCTTATCCAAAATGGAAAACTGTTCAATCTTTGGGCTGTGATTCTCTTGAAAAAAATATTGAATTGGCAACGTTACTTTTTAATAATTGTATGCTTATGTTGCGTCAAAAGGAGGAGAAATGAAGAGTCTTTTTGAAAAGTGAAGAATATTTTAATTGTTAAAGGTTTTTCTTTTTTTTATTGGCTTCTCATTTATTATTTTTGTTGGATTTAATTTGGAGATTTGTTAAATTTTATTTCTTTTTGAATTTTTATTGAATAAAAATAATTTTGATTTTCATCAGAAAATTTTGTCTTAATTTTGTAATATTCATATATCTTTTATTTTTAAATTTGTGATGGATTTGCGCGTAATAAAGGTTTTTTCTGTTCTCTTATTTTTTCTTACCCTTTCAAACTTTTCACTTGTTCTTTTTGTTTTTAACATTTTGACATAGTTGAGAAAAATACAGTTTTATAACTAGACTCAATTGTCCTGTTCTCTTTAGAGCGACCAAAAGGGTTTTGAAATATTTTTACTTCCATTTCAGATAATTATATAAACTTAGATTTTTGTTTATTTGCCTTCATTTTTCTCATTTTCTTGTTTTCGAGTTATTTATTGATGACGACTTAGGTCGGTGTGTATTTTAGCCCTTTTCTCTTTATTTCTTGATTACCTCTGAACTATTTTTGATTTTTTAATTTTCTTTTATTGTCTTATTAATTGTGTGCCTTAAATGTCAGTAAATGATGAGGATGTTCAAAACATGGCTAGCCAAATTTAAAAGATTATTACTGACGTTTGTTGAGAGGAACTTCTATTTAAATAGCCGAAACCATCCAAGGTTTGTAAACGTTTTTTGTTTTCCTGGCCTAGTTATGCACTGGCTCGTCGTTCATTTAGGATGTCAGTTGCCTAAAAATTTGGCATACTGATTCACCTAGCCCAATAGTCGTTACTATTGAGACCCTTTTTCTCACTGGTTTTCAGCTCTAAAAAATTTCAGTTCCTTTTCACAACGATCATAATTTTGCGATAATTCCACTGTTCTCTATCTTGGAACTGATGATTACACTATTTTCCATTCTCGTCATTTTGCAAGGAACTCGTTTCCTTTTTCCAGGGTGAATTTTTAATTTCAATTTTATTCTAGTAATTGTTGGTAGTTCTAAAATTTGGCTAGCCATGTGAGAACGTCGCGCATTCTTTACTGTCATTGGGAGTTTCTCCGTCTAGCTTTCGCGTTTTGGTTTTACTGTGCTCTTCTATGTATATGGTTTTTTACATTTTTTGGGCTGTTTTGATGTAGCACTAGTTTTTTTCAATGAGAAATGGGCTCGCAACTAAAAACGAAATTTTGAGTAAATCATTTTCTTTTGATCATGCAGAATGTGTGAACGTTCTGGTTCCATCAGTTTCTCCTTTTATCCTCCATTTCCCACTGTTTGCGTAGAATGAGTCATGGCTTTTATGGGCCTGAAATCCATGAACATTTTACATTTAGGCTATCCCATCCGTCTTGGCTTTCTGCTCTACCGGTGTCTCTGCCATCTTTTTCTGCCCATCTTTTTTCAACCGAATACTCTAATATTTTCTTTTTCATTGGCCTTCTGTAATTTCATTCATCTATAAGCTATTTGGGTCTTATTAATCTCTTATCTTTAAATATCATCCTTTATCATATGAGTCGCACTTCAAAAAAATTATATTAGGGAATAAGTTTTCCTTTACACGCTGTTATTTATAAAATAATTTCAAAATATTCGAATATCACAGTTTTACATTGTATTCAGTTCTTCCTAAAGTCTCTAAAGCACGCTCCATTTTCTTTATGATCTCATTATATATATTTTTAGTCACAAACAATCCCCTTAATCAAATAAATTTGCCTTTGGATCGTTAAAAAATGATTAAGACTAGGCTACCTATTGAATTATTACATGAAATTATTACTCGTTTGCCATTAAATGTTAGGTGGGCAGAGTTACGCGTTTCCTTAGTTTTCGACCTTTTTTTATTATCTTCTCAAAAAGAAGCGATTATTTTAAAAGATAGTGTACGTTTTTTACTTTTGTGATAAATTTTTCAAAGGCTTTTAAAAGTCATAAGATTATACATAAATTTATCTCTTTTTAACTAGTATTTTGGAGTCATTTCTGCTGGAATTGGACGTTTAGAAGCTCTACGTGTTCTCGTTGGACGTACTTGTACAATAGACGGGCTCAAAATTTTGGCAATCAAATTGACAATTATTTATTTTGGTTTTTTATTTATTTTCACTTTGATTTATTTTTTAATTAGCTTCGTTACCTGTTCCGGACCGTATTATGGCGAATGAATTTTACCAAGAGTATCGACAAATCCTTACAACCTGGTACAATATTCGTGAGGATTACAATGTTGCGAATGTTTGTTTTTAAAATATTTTAATAACATGGTCTTATTTTCTAATTAGCAGCTTATTTCCCTTATCAGATTAGAATTGCTTTAAAGAAAAAATTAAATTTTAGGGAATTTACTCATTTATAAATTTAACATAAATTTATCACTATTTTTCTAGATGCGTGTTGTGGTGAATGAACGTATAAATTGTATAATAAATTTATACGATTTGCAACTCCGTTACCGGGAGCTAGTTTTTAATGTTACTGACTTTGAATTGTTTCCCAATCATAATGAATTGTGGGACAAGATTACTTTCGAATAAGTGGTTAGTAAATGTTTTGGATATGTAATCTCCAAATTGTTATAACTTAAAATTTGTTGATAAAATGTTTGGTTGTATTTTCTTTAATTGTGTACTTGGTTAAAATACCATGATTTTTAAATTAATTGTAGACTTTGTTGGTTGAGAATTTATATTTTCTCGAATATTTGTAAATATGGATTTTGGTGCCAAAACTTTGAATTCTTTTTCAATTGCTTCAGATTTTACGAGTACACCAAGTGGAGGAAAGGTTTCCAATTATAATTTAGAAAAATAATTGAAAAATTTTTAAGGATCCGTATTTGATAACATTTGACCCAATCGCTTTTAGATATATTGGTCGTCGTGTCATTGGTTCATCTACTCAACGAAAATTTACAAAATTGGGAGAAGACTTTAACCTTTGTTTTAAATTGATTAAAAGTGATTCAAAGCTCGTAAAATCGTTGCTTTTTAGTTATGGATTTTTACAGGTTTTTTGTGGTTATTTTAATATTCTAAATTGATTTTTGAAGTGTTCGGGCAAAAATCTTTATTGCAACTTAATTTGGACGAACACCCATCTATCCACAAACTCGATGCGACAATTAAAAGCTTGGCAAAGAATGAACCATTTTCCTAGAAGTTGGATGCTTACGGTTTTTTAAGTTTAAAACATTTCAAAAATTTTTCTTAAGAAGAAGGATTGTTTGTACGAAAATGTCAACCGAGCGGGTGCTTTGTATGGACAGGAATATTTTAATTTTGTTAGTTTTATTGGTATATATGGGTTATCCCAATTTGTTTTCGCGGACTCATTTAGAGAGGTATCAGACTTAACCTTTTGTGGTTGGGATACCCATAAGATCATATTGTTTTTATAATCTAAAATTCGCGTTAGCGATTTCCTAAAATTTTTTAAAACTTCTAAGATTCCTGATTTCTTCTGCACGCCTTTAAACGATAAAAACTGCACAAAACTGGTCAATTGCTGCAAAGAAATTGAAAATGGTAAGCAATCTCCATTTATTGTTAAACCTGCTGGTGGCTCTTTTGGCAAAGGAATTTTCTTTTTAAGCAGAGCTCAAGAGGTTTTTTAATGTTTTTAAAGGAAATTTTTAATCTTCAAATTTAAAGGTTTATTCAATCGACAATAGTCAAAAATGGGTTATTTCACGTTATATTGAACGCCCTTTATTAATTAATGGATTAAAATGGGATTTGAGGATTTATGTTCTTGTCACGTCTTTCTACCCTTTGATTGTCTACATGTACAGGTTTTCTTGTTTTTTTCTCTTATTGAAGTATTTGATTGATTAGGATTACTAGTTGAGCATAAATCGTGAAAAACGGTGGAATCTTTTCCCTAAAGTTAATAGGAGGGACCCTGAAAATGAATGGGACCCTTCTTAATATTGCACTAATTTTTTATTTTTAGTGATGGATTGGCTCGATTTGCTGTTCATACTTACAAAGATGGAAAAACTAATTTTGATGATTTAAATCAACATTTGACAAATTATGTTTTGAATAAAACAAGCGAATATTTTATTAGGTTTTTTCAATTATTTTAATTTAAAAAGATTTTTTTTAGAAACAACGATTGTTCTGTAGAAGATATGGGCCATAAATGGACTTTGGGAGCCTTACTTAGACATTTGGAGGAACATTCTAGAGTTGATACTGAATGTAAATTTTTTTTAATTTTTATTTTGACTTTTTTAGATAGAAAACAATTTTTAAGGAGAAATAGGTGTCGAAAATATTATTTACCGTTGGTGGGTATCGAACCACCCTCGTTTTTCTATTAATTTTAAAAATTAACCAACTTAACCAATAAAGCGTTTTTCTTCCGCTGACTTTTATTAGACTAGTTGTTGTTGTTCTTGATATTGAAATACTTAAAAATTATTTTTTGGGGGGTTTTTGAATCCTGATTATATTTAATATTTTTTTTTGAAATTTATTTTGCAGTATTAATGGTACGTATTGAGGATATAGTGATTAAATCACTTTTATCTATTCAACCTCGAGTTGCTGCAATGTGTAGAAAATGTTTGTTTAATAAGTTTTTAAATAAATTAACTTTATGTTTTTTCAGTAAATTTACATCCAAAATGCTGTTTTGAACTTTTTGGGTTTGACATTTTGGTAGATGAACATTTGAAGCCTTGGCTGCTTGAAATAAATTTGTCTCCAAGTTTATCATGGTTTTTTATAAATTTAATTTTGATTATTTTTAATAATTTTTAAAGTGATTCTCCACTCGACACTTTATTAAAAACGCATCTTTTTTGTGATGTTTTAAATGTAGCTTCGATACCTTTGGTTAACGATAAAAATATGGAAAATGAATGTTATTTCAGCGATGAAGAAGATGAAGTGACAGATGAAGGAAGTAAACGAAGGAAAAAACAGTCTAACGATGAAAAATTGGATAATGGAAATGAACAAGATTTGGTTTGTTTTTCGCTAGATTTTTTTAAACTTTTGTGTGAAAGAAAATTTTGGGAAAATTTTTGATTATTTTTATTTCGGAAGAATTACTAATTTTGCTTTTATTTTTTTAAAGGTATATTTTTAATTTTAGAAAAATTCTTTTCATCCTCAAACGCCTTCAACGAGTTCTTTATTATCCTCTTCATCTGTGAATCATTTTGTTTCTTTGAGGGATGATGACGAGGTGATGTTACAACAATGTTCTTCAAGTAAAAACGAAAAGGAAAAATCGAAGCAATTACCCAGAGCTTCTAAAATTAAAAGAATGCAGACACCACAAAAGGTTCTAGTATTATTTTTTATTAGGGTTGGGGGGAGGGGGGAGGTCATTTTTCCATTAAAAAATTCTTTTTTTAATTAAAAATTTTTTTTAATTTTAAAGGTAACCTTCTCGTCCGAAAGAATGTCAGCATTATATTTAGAACGTGTTGAACTACTTTATGAAAAATTAAAGTTGGAAAATAAACGACGTGGTCATTTTAATAGAATATTTCCTAGAAGAACAACTTGGCGAATTTATTGGTAAAAGAAAAATTTTTAGAAATTTTTTTCTGGGAAATTTTTAGGAATGGAAAAATATTTTTGGGAATTTTTTGAGATTTTTTAGAAAATTTTTTGTTTTTTGGAAAAAATTTATGGGAAGAGGGGAAGGGTATGAAATCTGAAAAACCTCAAAAATTCTAAAATTTAATTTTGCCAAATTTTAGTTCAATTTTGGAAGATTGTGGTCAAGAACAATGGGATAAGGCTTTACATACTTTATTGTCTGCTGAATATAATCAGGACACGACACCTCCAAAATTAACAATGTACGATGTTCAATTAACCCATGAACAATTAATGAATGCCGAAAAATATTCAAAGAGAGAATTGTTGGATCCATCAGTTTCAAACATTGCACTGGCTGAAGCACTTGAAGAAGCAAAATGTTATAAAAAGAAGAAAGTTTATACAACTGCAAGTAGTAGTGGAGATTTTAGACCATATCCATGTAAGTATTTTTAGATGGTTAAGTATTTCTAGACTCAAGTTCCCACTAAAATAATTCCCAATTTTTGGAAAACTGGATTCCGACCAAAAAATAAAGTATCAAGATTGGGAACTCGGGATCCTGGCCCTAAAATAAATTTCCGATTTTTCGTGAAATCGAGATCCTGCCTCAAATAAACGTCGAGGATTTTGGATTTTTAGGTGGGCGTGTAGGATAGATTCTTTGAATTGGAAGAAAAATTTAAAAAATTTCAAGGGAAATTCAAAAAAATTTTTTTAGCTGCCCTTCCAAAATTGCGTTCATCAGCTAGAAGAAGAACAAAAAGTCAATGTTTAGCAGATGAATTAAAACAAGAAAAATTGGAAAAGAAAAAAGAAGAAATGGCAGCAACAACAATAACAGCTTCAACTGATTTAAATATTTCTTCAAATTCTCCAACAGCTCCATTACTTGAACTTGATCCAAATTTGCCTTCTTTATCTTTATTAAAAGAAAATGAAGGAAATAAGTATGCTACTATTAATGAAAATCAAAAAATGTTGAAGAAAAATGGTGTCAAGTGAAGAGAGGAAGTGAGAAGAATTAAGAGGAAAATTGAAGAGAAGAAATAAAAAAAGGAAGAAAAAGAATTCTTAAAAATCTAAAAATGATATTTATATAAGCCTCAAAAATTCCAAAAAAAAACACAAAATCTCAAAAAATCAAGGACGAAACAAGTTTTTTCTTTTTTTACAAATGGCATTGTGGGTTTCTTTTTTTCAATTTTTAAAAATTTTATTCAACCTTAAAAATGAGAGTTTTATGAGGCTAACACAAGTTAAAATTTTGTTTGTTTAATTGTTTATCTTTTAGTTTTTATAAATTTTGCTTGAAAATTTTTAAAGAAATAATGAGGGGCTTTTACTGATTAGAGGAATTAGGCTTAGGAGGAGGGGTTTTCCTCCTAAAAATTAGGCTCTTTTTAGGAGGACCAAGAAAAAAATTTTCGAACTAAAAAAATTTTTTATCAAAATTTTCTGAAAATTTTTTTGCGAAACAAAATATGTAGTAGATATTCATAGAATATTTTCTGTTCCTTATAGTTTCCTGATTAGCTGTTTTTTTCTGGTTCCAAAAAAATCAAGAATTTAAGATTCCTATTTTTTGGGGAACCACAAAAATTTATTTTTATTCCAATTTTACATAATTTTTTTCCTCCAAAAATAGTAACAAAAGGAAAGATTTGGAATAATAATCTCTTTTTGTCACGTGTTTTTTTCTTTTCCTTTTTTATCTTGTCAAAAAATGCGTGTTAATAATTGTAGTTGTAAAACTAGGTGAGAGTGAGAGTTGATGGATAGGAAGGAAGAGGATTCAATATATATCCCCTAGAGAACCGTTGCCTCATTTTTGGCAACATTTGTTGTTGTTGAGGGTTTTTTTGATGATGATATTCTTTGATTTATATTTTATTTTTGGAAAAAATAATTTTTTAATGAAGGTGATTTAGTATTTTTTTTCGAAATTTTTTTTGATTTTGAATTAGACCCCCTAATTTTTCGCCTACTCTTTCTAGTAATATTTTTCAATTTAAAATTTTTTTTGAATTTTTTTGGTTTTTCAAAGAATTTTTTTTGAGAGTTCTAATGAGAAATCACAAAATATTTTTGGCCTAGTTTCCGTAGTGTTATTTTTAATTTTTAAATTTTCTGGAATTTTTACTTGTTTCCTTCTATTTTCACCATCTCCTTTAATTTTTTTATCTCTCTTCTTATTTTTACTCGAATTTTTTACTTGGCCAATTTAATTTTCCTAAAAAGCGCATTCCTGCATCTTGTCAAGAAGTCAAGATAAGCTTTTAAAAGAGAAAAAAAAAGCTTTATTTTTGCACCTTCCGGTGCTTTTCACACACAAACAAAAGCATTTTATTTTTAAAAAAATCACACCGTAAAATTTATGTGTGTTTTTTGCTTCTTCTTGACAAGATATATAATTTATGTCTTATCTACTCTTAATTTATTTTCCGAGGGAATAAAGGAAGGGGGAAGGTTTCAATTACTATAAGTCATCCTTCCAATATGGCTCTAATTTATTGTCCTAGATGACAAAATTTTAAAAGAACACATAATTTTTAGTAAGGGTTTCGACAGAATTAAAAAAAAATTTTCTGGAACCTGTGATTTTTTAAATTTTTAAGTCGAAACTTTGGTTTTATTTTAACATAGGGTCACTTTTTTATAACCCCTTCCTGGACACCTTTTTTTCATCGAATTTTGTTTTTTACTTTATAGAGGTGTTGCGAGATGTCTTAGGGTTGCGAGACTTACTTTTAATTTTTTTGGGAACCTGCGATTTTTTGAAAATTTTTTAAATCCAAGTTTCGGTTTTTATTTCAATCCTGGGACACTTTTTTTAAAACTTCCTGAACTCTTTTTTTATCAATTCTTGTTTTTCTACTTTATAGGGATGAAAGAAGGGATGTTTTATACTTTTAGTAAGAAGAGATTAAGTTGAGAATTTGTAAAAAGCATTTTAAATTTAAATGTCAGGAGAAAAGCAAAAATCTTGCTAGGAACTAAAAGCATGAAAAAAGATTCATACAAGGGGAATAAAAAATTGTTTTTGAAAAAAAGTCAATTTAAAAAATAAAATAATAGTAGCGCGCGTAAATTGCTCAAAGAGGGTATTCATTATTCAATCTTTGCTGAAGAAAAAAATTTTTTTAAAGCTTAAATTTGAAATATTGTTGGCCATCAATACACACATTTTTATTATTTTTTTGTATTGACGCCAACGCATTTTATAAAAATAAGCTTGAATTTAGTTGTTTTAACAAGTTTATTTATTTTTTAATATTTGTGTTATTGTTGTTGCTGCTATTTTTGGGATTTTTATTGCGGCAAATTGAATTTTCAGAATTTAATCAGAATTTTTCAGAACTTACCCTGAGTTTACTAAAATTAATTCTGGTATTTCTCATAATTGCTTCAGAATAAATTTCAGAATTTATCAGAATAAATTTTAGAATTTTCAGAATTATTTTTCGAATTTATCGGAATTTAATCAGAATTGATGTCAGGATTTTTCAGAATGCTTCAGAATTAATTTCAGAATCTGTTAAATTGTTTATCATAATTTTTTAATTAATCTACTCCCATCCAATTTTATTTTTTTTTTATATCTCTAAGTTCAAAAAATATTTTTTAATTTTCCCCCTTATTATATTTTTTATAAATATTTTCCCTACTTATTTTCCCCACTTTCAGGTAATCTTATTTAATATGATTGATTGTAAAAACTTTTTTTTATAAGAGTTTGACGTGTTTTAAGCTGGCACACATGTGGCAGCTAAAAAATTTTTTTTTTATTTTTTATTTTTTGATGAATTTTAGAGTGTTTTGAAAGGGGGGGAGAGGGACTTAACTTATCATTTATTTCAGATGTTTTTCTCTAATTTTTTTCTTCTAATAAAAAATGGGAGGGGAAAGGGAGGTTAAATAATTATACCAGTACCAAAAAAATTAAAAAGTTTGAGGGAATTTTGGGGAAAAAATTATTTTTTGTTCCTCATCTTAATTATGAATTATGAAAAATTTCTTTCTTTCCTTTAATATTTTTCCGTTAGCTTTTTGTGTGTGGCCTTTTTTATTTTTCCTATTTTTCTTTGCGCGATGGCACGCAATAATTATTTTTTTGAAAATTTTTTTTTGAATTTTTAGTGCTTTTTTTCTTGGAATTTTTTTTTGATTTTTAAACAAATATTAGCAATGGAAAAAAATTTTTTTTCTAATACCTCCAAACTTTCTTCAAAAATTTTTTTGAATTTTTTAAAATTCCCGAATTCAATACTCCTTCCATTCATCAATTCGTCTTCCTTTGAAAAATGTCCAAAAATTCAAAAATTTTTTTTTGAAATTTCCTTATTTTTAAAGTCCCAAAATTAAATATTCTTTTCATTCATCTTTTCATTTTCATTTCAAAATTAAAAAAATTCTATTGGAAAATTTTTAAATCCATAAATGGAGATTAATTACTTCTACTTGAAAAAAACGTTTTTTTAGATTTTTAAAAATATTCAAAAATAGTTGCGCATTTTTCTAAGAAATTAAATTTTTTAAGAAAATTTTTTAAGAAGCATTTTTAAAGCAATCATTAAATTAACAATTAAAAAACTGCGTATGCGCATCTCTCTTTTTTCTTTTTTTTTTTTAATATTAATTATTTTTTTTTAATTCTTGTCACGTCTTCCAATAAATTACATACACTAGCATTTAAATTGGCAAACATATAAAAAAATATTTTTTATATGCTCTATCCGTTGCCATCCATCTATTTTTTTCAAAAGAAAATATAAATAAAGCCTTCCCCTCCCCTTCATTAAACATCCATTTTTTCCTTCCCATTTTCTCTTCTTTTCCTTCCAATTCTTCAAAAAATGCCATTATTTTCATCAAATTTATTTATTCTCTTTCATTATATTTTATTTATTTTTTGCGCTATTTTTGACACACTATTGCGCAATTACTAAATTCTTTCTAAAATTATTTTTTTAATTCTAAAATTGTGAAAAATCTAAAGAAAGTCCAAAGAGTGTCCAAAAACCCTCTAAAACATCTCCTAAAAATCCCCTTAAAATTCAACCTAAAAATCACCCTTAAACCTGCCAAAAATTTCTCCAAAAACCCCCAAAACCTTATAAAATCCCCTTAAAACCCTAAAAATCCCCCCTTCCCTCAAATAAAAAAATAATAAAAATTCCCTAAAAATGATCCCTAGAATTCGTTGGAATTCCCATTTAAATAATTCTAATTTCCAAAATAATAATAGCAACAACAGAGGTTCTCAAAGAGTTTACCAGAGACATAATTTTCGTCAAAGACAGCGACAACAAAGCTGCGCAGATTTATTTAATTTTGCGTTGATGAACTCAACAAATTCAAGGCAAAGTCCTGCAACATTGCCGTTGGTATGAAAAATTTTTTTGAAAATTTTATTTTACTCTAAAAATTGACATTTTGGGATGTTGACATTTTGATATGTTGACATTTTGAAATATTTACATTTTGAAATATTTACATTTTGAAATTTTGACATTTTGAACATTTTGAAATTAAAAATTTTTGAATTTTAAATTCAGATGGACTCCGACAACTCAGAAGTACCAAGAACAACAACAATGGAATCTTGGCCTTCCATCCCTCACAAAACAGCATCATCAAGTACAACACCAAATGGAGATTTAAAACAAGAGCAAAAAGCTTCCTCAGCTTCATTCCCTTCTGTAGCATTACCTTCAAATAATATTAAAAAGACGTCAAAAAGTGTTGCAATTAAAGTGGACGACGATGAAGAAAATAGGAAGCGAGATAGTGAAGATGATGAACATGATGATGATGTAGAGCCTCTCAAAAAATGTGGAAGTGGACTACAACTTAGGCTAAATGTTGGTGGGCGAAGTGCACAACTTAGCTTGGCAAAGGTATATGATTTTAGGAATGGACATTTTGATATGTTGACATTTTGAAATTTCGACGTTTTGAAATGTTAACGTTTTGAAATGACGTTTTGAGATGCTGACATTTTGGGTTATTGACATTTTGTGGTGTTAACATTTTCAAAGTTGTCATTTTTAAATTGACGAATTTTAAAGTTAACACTTTGACATAAAATTTTTATTATCGATTTATCTAAAAATTCCAAATCCTATCAATTTTCAGTTTCGTCAATGTTCTGATCGTTCTCGACTTGCAGTATTCGCAGAAAAAGACCATTCACAAAGACTACTAGATTGTGATGCTTTTCTTTTTGAAACAAATGAATATTATTTTGAACGTTCTGCTGCTGTATTTGAACATATATTGGATTACTATATTTGTGGAAGAATGCATAGACCAGTTGATGTTTGTTTTTTTAGTAGGGGAGGGAGGGGTAAAATACCGTCAAAAATCGTCCGAACCTTGGAGCAATTTTGTTTTTCGTCCGTTGCCTAATTTTTGTTTTTTACCGGTTTCGTCTTTTTTCGCCATTCGACTTTCGCTTTTTAAAGTATTTCGTCCACATCCCTGTACTAAACCTAAAATTTTTGTGTGGACGGTGAACTGTCCCTACACTTATTAGATATGATTTAAATTTTTTTTATAGATTTGCCCGATGAGATGGCGTGATGAAATTGAATATTGGCGTATTCCAATAACTGCGTTAGCTGATTGTTGTCGTATAGTTGATGCTCTAACTCCAAGTTGTAAAAGAATAGGAGGAGGTGGAGGATTTGCATCTAGTCCATCACCCTTATCTTTGGATAATGTTTGTTTTTTAGGTTTTAGGATTTTTTAAATTTTGCTTTTTTTCAGATTTATGTTGAGTCAAGCTGTCCGCCAGTTGAATTTGAGGTTTAATTTTTCTTAAAAAATTTTTTTGAAATTTTTTTTCACTCTTAAAGAATGTCCGTTTTGGCCGTATCCGCCTTATTATTTGGACATTTTTGGAAAGTCCTCGTTCTTCATTCGCTGCCAAATTGTGGTCCTTTGCTTCAGCATTATTTGTACTTCTCTCATTGGCTTGTTTAATACTTTCTTCAATGTCAGAGTTTCAATTAGAGGATCATATAACGCCTGTTGTTGGAATTCAAATACTCGAGCTTTGGTTCAATTTTTTAAAATAAATTTAGGGGGTCACTTTCAAGCCCTATACCCTGGAATGCCTAGGCCCTAAAAGCTTATACCATTTTTAAAGAGAATATAGAAAGATTGGTATGATTAAATGGGGTATTGTTGGATTTGTGATTGAAGGTGGTAGAGAGCTTTGCTCAACCAGAGATTAAATCTACACGCGCGCACTGCTGTACCATATGTCCTAAAATACAGAACTGGCTACTTATTTTCGTATATATGGTTGCTTATCCCCCTTAATCCCTCCAATTCTTTCGTTATTCCCCTTCACAATGGTGTAGGCTTTTTAAGGGTGTAGACATTCAAGGTTGGACTCAAATTTGCATTAAAATTTAAAATTGTTCTTTTTTCAGTTGTATGTTCTTCTTTACAATAGAATATTTGGCACGTTTTGCTGTAATCCCTCATAAATGGCATTTTATTAGGCAGCCACTTAATATAATTGATTTACTAACTGTGGTGCCTTTTCTTGCTGAAGCTTGCCTTCCTTTGCTAGGAATTTATGATGTTGAATTACGCAATTTTAGAGGTTTTTTGTAGTTTTTTTTATTTTTTAATCTGTACTTTGGAAGTCGCCCACCTCTTTCTTATTTCCATGCCCACATTGATCTTTGATTATTTTGAGCTTTCTTTTGTAACGAATTGAGCGATAACGATTTCGATTTTTGAATCGAAGAGCTTGGAATATTTTATCTTTTGTAATACTTGTTTTACACGACTAATTGTAAGGTGAAGGAAAATCTAAAAATGGTCAGGGAACTAGGAAGGAAGGAAGTAAAATAGGGGCGACTTCCAAAATATTATCCTCTTATTTTTCCCCTCTTTTAAAGGAGCGCTTATCGTAATTCGTGTTCTAAGGCTAGCCCGTGTTGCTCGCATTTTCAAACTCGCCCGTTACAGTATTGGCCTTCGCGCATTTGGCGAAACTATGCGTCGTTCAGCAGCAGAACTTTCAATGTTGGGAATGTTTTTATTAACTGGAATAATGTTGTTTTCTACTGCAATTTATTTCTTTGAAAGAGATGAGCCAAATAGTAAATTTTATTCAATTCCTTCTGCTTGGTGGTGGTGTGTAGCGACGGTTTGTCAATTTTTTTTCAAATTGGGAAAATTCCGTTATATCACCCATTCTTTGATTCAGCTAAACAAGATGTTTTTTGAAAAACCGAGTTGAGTCGAATAACACTAGAATTAAGCTTGTGCCTCCCTTAATGCCGAATTATGGCCTCAAGATAGATAAAAAGTCTAAGGTGGGCCAGGCTAATTTTTTGGTGTGAAAAATTTAGATTATACAAATGGAGCTTGGTGAACTCTTTCAAATGACATCTTGTTTGTCTGAATCAGAGTTTGGATGATATGACGGAATTTTACCTTTAGATTTTTTTATTAATATTGAAAAAAATTTATTTTTAAAGATGACAACTGTCGGTTATGGTGATTTAGTTCCGGTCACAACAGGAGGAAAAGTTGTAGCAGCAGTAGCTTCCGTTTGTGGAATTATTGTTTTGGCCTTTCCAATCTCAATGATTATTGATAAATTTGCTGAATCAACAGGTCATGGAGGAGGAGGAGGAATACCACAACAACAAGAACAACCAATTTCTTTTACTTTGGCTGCTGACGATTTTAATAGTAGACATGTTTCTCCCTTTAATACTGGAAAAGGTGGAGGAGGTTTCAATAGGCGTGCAAGTCTTCAAGCTGGAATTTTCTCTCGTGGCTTCAGTCGAAGACAGAGGAAATCGAGAAGATATTTGTTTTAATTAGGAGGTTTAAATTAATTTAAAAATGATAACGGGTATTTAAACGATTTATTTTTTATGTTAGACGGTTTTCTTGTTGGTCCTTTTAGTTTGGAAAATATCGGGCCCCAACGGGGTTCGAACCTTCGACCCCTCTCTCCTCCCGTTGATTTTCCAATAATCTCTCGAAACTGATCTTTTTGGAGAATTTATTTTTGTAGAAACATAATTAAGAAAAATGGAGGGTGAAAAATTTATTTTCACTCGTTTTAAAAATATCGGGCCTTGAGCGGGTTCGAACCATCGACCTCCCAATGGCATTAAATTTTTCGTTATAAGACAAGAATTCCGTTAAAAAATTTTAATTTTATTTTCTCTGTTTTTTAATTTTTTTATTTTAAATAGTTTTTTTGATTTTAATGTAGTTACTTAAAAGAAATTTTTTTATTGAATATACTTGCCATTTTTCATTCCAATTTTATATTTTTTCTTGATATAATTTCATATATTTATTAGATTTTTTTAAATTGTAAAAATTTAATTATGCAAATTAAAATAATTTAAATAATAATTGATTGTTCAACATGCAAAAAAAATTTCGAAGAATTCCATGTGGCTATTGGAAAAAGATGATGTTCTGTACAAAAGGATGTATTTCTTCTTAAAAAGATGTTTTCAATAACAAGGTTTGAGTTTTAGGGGTGGGTCACGGTTTTTTTCCTTTGATTTTTTTGATCGGGTGGATCAAATCGGACATCGAATTTTAGCCCGAAAGACCTTTCACCGAAAGACCTTTTCATTTTTATCGTCTTTAATGCCTTCTTGACGCCTCTGTCATTTTTCCTGAGATTTTCTTGAATTATTTTATTATTTTTAGAAAAAATTATCTGATGTGAGACTTAAAGAAATGGTGGCCGTGGTTTTACATGATTCTGACAATAAGCCTCAATTTTTATATTTTGATGAAAATATTAATGGATCATCTACTGGCTGTTGCAAGGCGGATGGCGAAAGAGGTTATTTTTTGATTAAAATAATAGGAATAGTGTCTAGAATTTGTTTGAGGGAATATTGAAAAATTTTAATCTTTTTTTACTTGTGAGTTTAGGCCTTAAGTGCCGCTTTGTTTGGTCGAAGGTTCGAATCCGGTCGGCGCCCGTTTTTTTTTAAACGAGTAGGAATTAATTTTTCTGTCTTTCTCGCGCATTTCTCTCTGTTTTTACCTTCCGGAATATTTTTTATTTTCTTTGTTTTCGTTTTTATATTCTAAGAAAGTCTCTTTTATCCATAAGAATTTAAGACATTAATTTTGCCTTTTTTAAATAAAAAGGCATTAAAACCCTCATTAGCTTTAGTGTCGAGATTTATATTTTTTTACTTTACACGTTTCCTTCCTCTACGCTTTTATTAAAATAAGAAAGCAAAACACCGATGACTCTACACATTTTTCTCATTTTTGTGGCACTTGTGTATGTGTGTGTTCTTCCGCTTTCTCCTGTAATTTTTTTAGTTTTCTTCTTTTATTCGTTTAAATCCTTCCTTTGGCCTACGCAGAAGAGCAACACGCTAAAAATGGTGTTGGATTATTTTTGAGATAATTTTTGGATTTTTAATTTGAAAAAAATTTAGGAAAATGATGCTCTGGTCTCGCCAGGATCCATTAAAAATATTAAAAAATTCCTTTTGAATTTTCTAAAAAAATTTTTTTTGTGTTGCTCTTCTGTGCAAAGCTTTTCCTTATTTTATGGGGGAGACTTTAAATAATTTTTTCTAATTAAAAAAAATTTTTTCCAATTTTTGTTTTTTGCGTTGCTCTTCTGGGTAAACCTATTTCCTTACATATTTTATGGCAATCTTTTTTTTTTAAAATCTCTTCTTCCCACTCGTTCTTAAGCGTTGACAAACATTTCTGACTTAATTTCAAAGCAATTTAACGCTCTTTTTAAGATGCGGGGAAAAAATTTTTTTATTGAGTTTATTTTATTTTTAGTCATTTTTTTCTTGTAATTCTTCTTTTATTTTCTAAAATAGCAACATTTTTTTGTGTATTTTAATTTTTAAGATTTTAGGAATTTTTAGGTTGATAAGAGAACCTTTCGAACTATGACTAAAAATTTTTTTGAATAATTTTAAGGAGTCAAGAATCCCAAAAATAGTCATTGGGTTATCAACCATGCTCTACACG
Organism: Meloidogyne arenaria; assembly: GCA_036172955.1. NCBI lineage: Eukaryota > Metazoa > Nematoda > Chromadorea > Rhabditida > Meloidogynidae > Meloidogyne > Meloidogyne arenaria. Next base: position 148,479 of record JARQAB010000024.1, read on the forward strand.
TTTCTAGAATTTTAATTAAAAAATTTGGTCACCGTTCGAAAGTGTCCCTTATGAAAATTTTTTTGACCCTTTCGAGCCTTTTTTAATAATTTTTTTAATTTTCAGACTTTATTTTCTCCTCATTTAATTTTTCTTGGAATTTTCTCGAAGTCTGTGGAGATAAAATGGTTTGGAATCGTTACGGTTTTAATTTATTATTTTATTTTCTAAAAGATTCTTTTTCTTCTTCAAGAACGCCGACATTCAACTTGGCGCAACAACGAAGTTTTTCGTTTAAATGTTGGTGGCAAATCTTTTTGTTTTCGACCAGATACTGTGCTGGATCATAGAGAACCCAATTCTTTACTGGTTTAATTTTAATTTTTTTATTTTTAAAAATTTTTTAAAGGCTCGTTTGGTCCGGTTGGAGCATCATCAACGCCTTATGCTTACAGACGGATTTCAACATGGAGAATATTACTTGGAAAGAAACTCGAAAGTTGCTGAACATGTATTAGACTATTTTCTTACAGGTTCATTTTTTTATAATTTTTAAAAAATTTTTTAGGAAAGCTTCACAAACCTCCTGAAATTTGCCCTCAACGGTTCAGTGAAGAATTGCTGTTTTGGAGGTTAACTAGAGTTGAGGTTATTTTTTGTATTTGAATTTATTTTTAAAATAATTTGTTTTTAAAGTTAGCACCCTGCTGTTCTGTTTTGACGGATACTCAACAGAAGTTGAAACGTACATTGGACACTGAAAGGCAGCTTGATCAGGTTTTAGTGATTTGTTTAATGATAATTAAGGGGAAAAATTTGGTAAATTATCTTGTTCTTGTTTTCGACTCTAGGTGTTTACCCGTACCTTTATTTTTCATTTTTCTTATTAAAAAATTTTTTTCCCACAAAATTTTTTCGACTAATTTTTTACTCTAACCAAATTAATTTTAAAAGGTTGATTGTTGTCGCGGTCTTCGCAAAGTTATTTGGCATTTACTTGAAAGCCCTTCCTCATCTCTCTTCTCAAAATTATTTACCTTGCTATCAGTGATTTTTATTGTAGCTTCTGTTGTTGGTCTTGTACTTGGTTCAATGCCTGAATTTCAAGTTTTTTTTTTTGAATTTTTTTTTTCAATTTTTATTTTTTCTTCAATTAAGGCGGATTCTCGCTTTGCTGATTCTTACCATGCTTTGTTGGGAGCAAGAAAAGGTTACAGTTCTAGTAATTTAAATGAAAATAATATAACAACTACAACAATGCCAACAACATTAAAAACGAGAAAAATGAAGTTTCCTGTAGGTAGAGAAAAATTTAAAGAAAATAAAAATGCGAGTAATTTTGTGGAGAAATCGACTACAAGGCCGAGTAGGAAGGTATTAAGTTTTAATTTAAAGAGTAAATGACTTTATTTTTATTCTTTTCTTCATTAAAAGGCGGCATTAAAAGGTGGTTATTGAGTTTTTAAAGTTTTCTTTCATTTTAAAAATATCGGGCCCCGAGCGGGTTCGAACCATGGACCCCTCAACACCACAAATAATTTTTTCAACATTCTTTTTTTTTTGTTGACTTTCTTAACTTTATCTGATATTTATTTTAAGAAATTCTTCTTCTGTCTGCAAATTTCCTGATAAATTTTAAATATTTTTAAATTAAAAAAAATTTTTTCTTAAGGAATCCTCACCACCCCAAGTCTTTGTTTATCGTCCAACAGATAATCCACAACGATGGCTGGTAATTCTCGAAAATTGTTGTATTGCTTGGTTTACAATGGACTTTCTTTTACGGTTTTTTTTAGATTTTTTTTATTTTATTTTTTCTGAAAATATTTTTTAAGTTTGTTGGTGGCTCCTCGTCGATGGATGTTTCTTCGTCAACCTTTAAATTTAATTGGTTTATTTTATATTTTTAATAACTTAAATTCGGCTCTAGTTTAGTTTATGAGTCCCTTGAACCTTTATGAGTCCAATGAACTTTAGAAGTTCCTCGGTGGCTTTGGGTTATTTTATCAGTCCCTTGAACCTTTTTTTTGAACCTTTACCAATCCAGTAGTGACTCTGGTATAGTTTATGAGTCCTATGGACTTTTAAAATTTTTCGGTGGTGCTTCATTGGTCTCTGAACTAAACCAGAGCCTTATTTTTATTTCTTTTTTATTTTTTTAAAGACTTGTTTACCGTCTTACCATTTTATTGTGAATTGGCACTTTCACAAATGGGTGTTTCCAATACTGAAGGTTTAAAAGATTTTGCAGGTTTTTTTTCATAATTTTTTTTTTGTTTTTTATTTTTTTACTTAATTAAAAAGGAGCAATGCTAGTTATGCGTGTTTTACGCGTTTTAAGAATGGCAAGAGTATTTAAATTGGCTAGATATTCAACTGGACTTCAAGTTTTCTTTTTTATTTTTGAGCTTTTTAAATATTTTTTTAAAAAGGTGTTTGGTGCAACTTTGAGAACTTCATTAAGAGAACTTTGTATGTTGTCAATGTTTTTGCTTTGTGGAACGATTTTCTTCTCTACGCTAATGTAAGGGGGTTTGGAATTTTTCTGAGAGAAATATTTCTTATATTCCTCGCGCTTTTTTTGAAAAAATAAATGTGGACAGAATTCTTTATAGAATTCTGTGTCTTATATTTTGCCAATACTTATTTTGCCAGCAAGGTTAAAAATTCAAAAAAAAAATTCATTCTACTTCTCGAGACTAAAAACAAATTAACTGACAAAACATTAGTTTTTTGTCTTATTGGTAAAATATTGGTGAGCCGAGAATTCTCATTAAATTGGAATAATCCATTCGTTTCCTTTTGTTTCTAAATTCCTCCAAATTTATGTATATTTTTTAATTCTAAGATATTATGCAGAAAAAGATGAACCTGGATCTGATTTTAAAAGTATACCAGCTGCTTGTTGGTGGTGTATGTAAGTTTTTAATAGTTTTATAAAATACAAGAAAATAATAACGCTGATTTTTCTTCATTTTAAAAATGTCGGGACTCAGAGAGGGTCGAACCCTCGACCCCCCAAAAGTCTTAAAATTTATTTTTTAATTTTTTTAGTATAACAGTAACAACTGTTGGTTATGGTGATTGTCAAATATTGAGTTGGGGTTTGTTTTTTATTTAAGAAATTTTCTAAAAAAAATTTTTTTTAAGTTGGAAAGTTAATTGCTGGTTTATCTTCTGTCTTCGGAATTATAATCCTTGCTTTCCCTATTTCTATGGTTGTTGAAAATTTTGCTGTGGCGCAACAAAAATTAAAATTGGAAAATCAATTAAAGGAAGGTGAGTAAAATTAAATTAAAAAAATTTTTCTAGAAAATTTTTCTATGCTCCTTGGGGCCGGAAACTGTCATATAATAATTTAAAAATAATTATTCTTCATTTTAAAAAATCGGATCGGGACCTAAGCGGGTTCGAACCTTCGACTCCTCTTCTCGCAAAGATCACTCTAAACTTTTTTTTTCGTTATTCTAAAAATTCTAAAAAAATTATTTTACTCCTCGGGACTGTAAACAGTCAGATAAAAATAATTTTCATCTTTTTTTAAATTCGGGACCCAAGCGGGTTCGAACCTTCGACCCCCTAAAAGTGCCAACATCACTCAAATTTTTTTTTATTTTTCCCTCTTTCAAGTCCAAATGTCACAAGTAGCAAATGATTATTTAATGCGTCGTTACCCTTCACGTCGTAAAGCATGCCGTGATCCTTTAGATGGTAGTTTACATAGACACCAACAACAACCACAAAATATTAATCAAAAAATTCCTTCATCACCACCATTAACCGATTTATCTTCAAATGTTTTAAATGCTCCATATTCAGCATTAAGTGAAAATTTTGTTTTGGCAACAAATTGAAGCAAAAATGGAAGTAAAATTAAATAATAAAAATTTTTTACTCATTGGGATTAGGGATGTCACGAGTTCTTTTCGATTCGAAACCCAATCTAAATAATTTTCCAAACCCGACCCTGACTTTTTTCCTTTTCAATTCCCCTAACTAGCTTAAAACCCGATTCGAGAATAATTTTTCAAACCCTAAACCGACTTTTTTTCAACTCGTGATATCTCTGCTTGGGACCGAAAAGCCAGGACCCGGTCAGGACCCGTTTTATCTCTCTTACTAACTGGTCCAACTCTGGTTTTTCAACTTGTGACATCCCTGACCCTCCCATACTCTTTTTAAATTTAACTAACTTTTTTAATTTTTTAAAAACTAATAAACTTTATTAAATAATCCTTAACAACTAAAATTTGATTTTTAAATTTATAAAATTTAAATTTAAAAAAGGGGATTAACACATTTAATTTTAAATAACGGACAAAAAATTCGGGATAAACATTTTGTAACCTCTTAAATAATATATTATTTAAATACTTTTTCTGTCCTTTTTAATATTTAAATTTATTTAAATTTAAAATGGGAAAAAGTTCTCTAAATTGACCCGGAACTATTTAACCACGTTTAAAATTTTTTTTTGAAATAGGGATTCGCTTACTAATTCTCTAATTCATTTTTGTTTAAATTCCTTACCCTTTTAATTTTCATTTTTTTTTTTGAATTAGGGAACTCTCATTGGATAATTTTCTAATTTATTTTTATTTTCTTTTAAAATTCCTCACCTCATTTTTAGTGTAAATTAATTTGAAAAGTTACTTGGGTTAAATTTATTTTTAAAAATTTTCCCTAAAAATTTTTATTCTATTCCTTAAGACTAAAAACAGTCAGATAATATTTTTAAAATTGAGTTTTCCTCATTTTAAAAATTTCGGGACTCGAACGGGTTCGAACTTTCGACCCCCTTCCCCCTCTCTTAATTCACTATATTGGTCAAAATTATTTTCAAATTTTTTTTTGTTTATTATTTTCTTGGATTAAGTCCAATAATTTAGGCCAGACAAAAACATATTTAATGTTCTTCCTTCCCTACTATTTTTATTCATAAATATTTTTAAATCTACCCTAAATATATTTACATATTTACTAAAGAACTGTTCACATTCCTTTCCTTTTATTATTTTTTCTTGATTTAAAAACTGTGTGTTTACATCAATTTTTAAATTAAAAAAATATTTTTTTATTTAAAAATTTAAAATTAAATAATTTATCTATTTATTACAACACACAAATTTTTTTTTAATTTCTTTTATTTTTTTATTTTAATTCAATTTCTTTCTGATCATGAGAGAGAGAGAATTCACCTTCCCCTATATAGATCTATCTATTCATTCAATTTTTCTGTTTAATTTTTCTATTTATTTTTTTTCTCGTTTCTATGCGGATTGTTTTTTTTTGCGCAATCCATTTTTGGGGTGAATTAATTTTTAAAATTTATTTTTTGAAAAATATAGCTTGGAGTGATTTTGGAAGTGAGTAAGGAGGTCATGGGTTCGAATCCGCTTGGGTCCCGCTATTTTTTAAATGAACAAAAATAATTTTTAAAAATAGTATCTGATTATTTTCGGTACCGAGGAGTAGAATAAAAAAATTTTTGACTGGATATGAAAATAAAAGGTCAATTTTTCTGGAGAGGGGGTCGAGGGTTCGAATCCGATTGGGTCCCGCTATTTTTTAAATGAAGGAAACCTCCCAAATTTAATTTTAATTTATTTTTAATAATCTAGTTTTTTTTCTCTATTTTTGGGTCACATCTCGTTCCAATTATTTTCTTTTTTTTCTATTTTTTGAATTTATTCTTCTCGTTAAATTTATTATTTTATTTCTGACCTTGCCTTGGGCGTTTCGGAAGGATAAAAGAAAATAATAAATATATAGAACAAAAAAGAACACAAAAAAATAAAATTTCATTATTTTTATAGTCTTTTAGATCAATTATAATTTTTAAAAAAAGTTTCTTTGCGTTTAAAAATATCGGGACTCGAACGGGTTCGAACCTGTGACCTCCTCTTTCCCCCAAGGAATTATCAATATTTTTAAAAAGTAATTTTTTATTTAATATTTCCTACTATTTTAATACTCCACATTTATCTAAATCCAAACTAAAATTTTTAAATAGTCTATTCAGCAAATTTAAACAAAAGTTACGCTTGAATAACTCGCGCACGCGTGATTTTCGGTGCTCCCAATTTTTTGCCAATTTGGTGACCTTTATGAGTGACGAAGCGTTTTTTTATTTATATTATTTTTTGTTTAAATACACAGTCAATTTTTTAAATTTTCGACTCCGGAAATGAAAATCGGCAGATAATATTTTTAAGAAGGATTTCCCTTCATTTTGAAAATATTGGGATTCGAGCGGGTTCGAACCTTCAACCCCCCTCAACACTAAAAAATTTTTTCTTCTTAAGTTCAGTCTAGAAAAAATTTCAGTCCTTTAATTATGCTTCTCAGGACAGGAAACTATCATGAATCGCGTTTTTCTTCAATTTAAAAAATTCCGGCGCCGAGCGGGTTCGAACCTTCGACCCACCAACATTACTCAAAACAATTATTTTTTTCTTTGTTCTTTTTTTTCTTGAATTTATCTGATATTTTTCTCTTAAAAATAATTTTTTTTTAATTTTCTCCTATTAATTAGCCATAAATAACACTTAATCAATTTTATTTTTTTTTTCAATTTTTCCCTTTTCCCCTTTAAACAAAATTTAAGAACTTGAAGGACAGAAAAAACTACAAAATATTTATTGTAGTATTGCTGACGAAATTAAGTGGAGAAAAAAAAGAGAAAAAAATTTTTTAAGTTAAAATCACGTTTTTTTGCCCTTTATTGTGTTCCTTTAAATTAAAAAAATTTTTAAATTTTGGATTCGACAATTTTTTAATTAATTTAAAAATATTTATCCGCTCATCAAAATTACTAGCTCAGAGAATATTCCTTTTATGTGGCATTATCAATCCTACAATAAGTGAGTCATTTAAAAATTTCAAAAAATTTTCGAAAAAAACCAACAAAAATTTTTTTTGAAATTTTCTAAAAATTTTCAAAATTTTTCAAAAAAATTTCTAAAAATTTTTCCGAAAAAAAATTTTAAGATAATTTTCAAAAAAATTTTTTTTCAGGCCTATCACATGGGAAAATTACTATTCACAAAGTTTGTGCTTACAGTAAAAATTTAATTTTTTTAAATTAAAAATTTTAGGGCATGCTACAATAACTTCAGGAATTGCAGCAGCCACCACAATTGTTATTTTCTTTGTTATTTTATTGTTAACGTTTGGTTGTCGCTTCTTCAGCAATAGAAGAAGAAGGAGAAGTGGAAGAAGTTCGGATGGAAATGGAAGTGTTGGAGGTTAGGGAAAATAAAATTTATAATAATTTTTAAGTCAAGAACGAAGAAAAAATGAGTTAGAGTCAACTTTAAAAATATCGGGCGCCAACCGGGTTCGAACCATGGACCCCCTCACCTCTCGCTAAAAGTGCCATTATCGTCCCAACATTAATTTTTTGGATAATTTACTTTTATAAAGTACCCATATTCTTCTGAAGAAAATAGAAAGCACAGAAAATCATTTCCACCTATTTAAAAAATATCGGGCCCGAGCGGGTTCGAACCCTTGACCCCTTTCCAGGTGGCCAATTTTAATACACAGCACATTTCAACACTTGAGATACCCAAAACTAAACAATACCTTACAAATTTACCTTACTTTAACAAACAATAAATACAACAGACACAAATTTAGATACACAAAAAATACTTTAGAGATCACACAAAATTATATATAGATCACCCTAATCGTTTTTCTTCTTTATTCTCTCGCTTTATCGCTTCTTGCCTCTAACCAAAAAGAAAACTCCAATTACCACAAAAGACGAAATGAGCCCAGTAGTAAGAATTATAGTCTTATCGAAGCGTTTAGGAAGTATTATTGGCTCTTCTCGCTTTATGGTCTGTCGAGGCAGATGGTCAGCGGACAAGTCAACAACATAGGCATACTTAAAAAAGGAGGAAATTATTTTAGGCTTTGAAAAGTTTTCTTTACCTTCGGTTCAAACTTTGGATCAATCTTCGTCTCCTCCATACCCCTCCATACAGGATTTTCAGCAATCGGTTCAGGAGTATCCACAAAATCATTGTCTCGCGAATCGTCCTCTCCACTCAACGAACTTCTCTGAAAAAATTTTCAAGTTAAATAGGCTTTAGGCAGCTTTCTTACCATCTCCTGTGGCATCAAATCGAACGCAGTAACCGTAGTATTGTCGAAAAAAGCAGTGCCAAATGGATGAGGCTTTACAACTGGTTTCTTTTGAGGAGAAGGTTGAGTAAGAAGTTCTACACGTGGAGAAGGTCCTGCAGGAGATTGTGGATTAGGAGAAGTTGGAGAAGTCTCAGTCTGAGCAGAAATCTGAACAGGAGAAGCCTTTTGATCAAGTTGAGGAGAAACTTGTTGTTCAACTACAAGCGGCTTCTTCACTGGTGGAAATGACAGAACTGGAATTTGCTCATAAAGTTGATTTTTCGGCTTTTGAACTACTTCCGGCTGCGGCTGGACGACTACTTGCTGTTGAGGCGGATTATCACCAGATTCCGTCAAGGAAACTGTTACCTCTGCAGAGCCTGGAAAGGAAGGCGATCCTGAGAATGTTGACGTTGAATTTGTTGTTGACATTTTTGACTAGAAAAATTAAAATTTAGATTTGAAAAATAAAGAAAAAATAACCTAAACACAGGAAGATTGTAGAATTAAGCACGCAACAAAATACTGTAACAAGGGAGAGCAAGATACTATTCTCTTTTATAGTTTCTCTAACTAGTGTATGAGTAACAGATTCTCTAACTTTAAAATTTCATAATGTCAACTAAACATAAAATTTCAAAATATCTAAAGTGTTCCTAAATTTTAGTTTCTCTAACTAGTGTGGTAAGAACTGCGTCTCAAACCTTAAAATTTCATAATGTCAACTAAACCTAAAAATTTCAAAATATCTAAAAATTGTTTTTATGAGTCCTGTTATTTTTAGCATCTCAACAATCTCTTGATGATCAAAGGATGTTTGTTATTTGCAATTGCAGCATTCCGCCACCCTTGCCAAGCTACGAAGATGCCTTAAAAATGGTTCCTAGACCTCTAGATATTGAAAGAGGAGAAAAGGAAGCATTGCCACCTCCCCCAAAATATTCTTTAACTAGTGGAGAAACAATTTATACCATTACTGCAGTGTCAACTTCAACAACAAGTATTGCTCAAACAACAACAACGACGGGTGAACAACAACAACAAGGAGAAGAAAATCATCAACAACAACAAGAGAATTTGCCTTCTACAACAACGTCTTAGAAAAAAAGAAACGCGAATTTAAATTTGTTTCTCTGCCATTTATTCCGATTTTTCACTTTGAAAACGCTTCACTTAACTATTTATTTTTAATAGGATTTTTATGATTCGACATTTTGAAAATTATCAAAAAAATTTAATTTGTTGGATTTATTAAAAATTTTGATCTGTTTTTGTCTTGTTTAAATGCGAGGTAGCGTTGGCTTCCTGAGACTCTAATGTCTTTATTTTTTAAATTATTTCTATAACGCCAAAAGTTTTGAAACGATTGTTTAATCAATAAAATGCGAGAGATGCAATGAAGAGAAAAATACAAAAAGTGACGCTTCTGTTTTTCTATTGGAAATTTTTGCAGTTTTATCGTTTTTTTTGGTTTTTTCGGGGGTTTTTTGCTGTTCAGGGTATGCGTTTTTCGGCTTCGTTCATTTCCTGGCCATGCGGCTTCTTTTTTATTTTTCCCGATAGCCTTCCAACTTCGTTTGGATATCTTTCCACTTAGAAATGTTAATGTACTACTCGTAACATTATTTTCTATCTTCCTCTAGTTTGAGCAGTCAATCATTCTCTTCTTATTAGAAAATAACATTCATTTATAAATTCAGAAATTGATTGACAACTTATTTTTAATATTAAAAATTTAAGTTTTACATTGTTCAGTATGTTAATCCTCTTAACTGTTTTCGTTCATTTTTCTCTTGTTGATGCAATTTTAAATCAAATTGGGAACTAAAAACGCGTCCCCTCGTGTCTTTCCTTTATTTCGAATCAAATTTTGGCCATATAATCCTTAAACTGTTTATTACCTTGATCACACAAGTCACACGTTTGTTTACTTCTTCCATTGCTTTTTTGACGTAAAAATAAACGTGCCTTCTATAGTCCTTGTTTTTCCTGGTCTATAGTCCTTATTTACTTTTTTTAATCTTCATTTCCTTAATTTTATTTTTTTCAGTAAACTTTACTTAATTCTTTTTAAAAATGACTGCTGATGGTTTGGATGTCGATAATTTGATCACACGGCTTTTGGAAGGTTTTATTTTAATTTTATTTTATTTAACTTATTTTTTTCAGTTCGTGGCTGCAGGCCTGGAAAAACTGTGCAAATGACAGAAAATGAAATTCGAGTTCTTTGCATCAAGGCTCGTGAAATTTTTCTTTCGCAACCTATTTTGTTGGAATTGGAAGCGCCGTTGAAGATTTGTGGTATTTTTTAGTTTTGTTTAAATTTGTACGAATCTTTGTTCTTAGGCGATATTCACGGTCAATACAACGACCTTTTACGGCTTTTCGAATATGGAGGTTTTCCGCCTGAGGCGAATTATTTATTTTTGGGTGATTATGTGGATAGAGGAAAGCAGAGTTTGGAAGTTTGTTTTTTGGTTAAAATTGGGCTGATTTTGATTAATTTTAGACGATTTGTTTGCTGTTGGCCTACAAGATCAAGTACCCGGAAAATTTTTTTTTGTTGAGAGGCAACCATGAATGCGCTTCTATCAACCGAATATATGGATTTTACGATGAATGTAAGAATTTTGGTACTTGTGGGTTGTCCGCAAACCAGTTTTTGCGGACATTTTTTTGCCGACATTTCTATTCCACCTCCCTTTATCTCCTTCAAGCAATCACACTGGACTTTGACTATTGAGTCCGCAAAACTGGTTGGGGATAGCCCACATGTACCGACTTTTTCTAATTTTCAGTTAAATTTTCAAATTTTTTCAGGCAAACGCAGATTTTCTATAAAATTGTGGAAAACATTTACTGATTGCTTCAATTGTCTGCCAATAGCTGCTTTGATCGATGAGAAAATATTTTGTTGCCATGGAGGTTTGTCACCAGATTTGCAGAATATGGAACAAATTCGAAGAATTATGCGACCGACGGATGTGCCAGATACAGGTTTGGGGGGTTTTGGCTTTTTGAGGTGTTCTGTTAGAAAGGCATACACTGGGATGTCAATGGATTTTCGAAACTCGATACTCCAACTTCTTTCGACTCGTGACTATTTTTCTCAACCCGTGACATACTTTTACTCTCAAACCATGTTCAAAAATTATTTTACTTTTTTAGGTCTTCTCTGTGACCTTTTATGGTCTGATCCAGACAAAGATGTCCAAGGATGGGGAGAAAATGATCGTGGAGTCTCTTTCACTTTTGGACCTGATGTAGTTGCAAAATTTTTGAATCGACACGATTTGGATTTGATTTGTCGAGCACATCAGGTTTAATTTTTTTAATTTGAAAAAATTTTTGAAAAATTTTTTTCAAAGGTTGTTGAGGATGGTTATGAATTCTTTGCAAAACGTCAACTCGTAACACTCTTCTCGGCTCCTAATTATTGTGGAGAATTTGATAATGCTGGTGGAATGATGTCTGTAGATGAAACTCTCATGTGTTCTTTCCAGGTTTTTTTTTGAAATGTTTTGGAATTTTTGAAATTTTTTTTCAGATTTTGAAGCCGTCAGAGAAAAAAGCAAAATATCAATATGCGGGCTTAAACAGTGGTCGTCCAGTTCAATCACCACAACAGCGTAGCAGTCCAGCTGTTCCTCAACAATCTCAACAGCAAGGACCTCCAAGCAAGAAGAAATAAATGAGGGATAAATGAAGGAATGTTTTTTTGTCTATATAATTAAATTTGGAAGTGAAAAGGTTTATTTTATTTTTTTGCTGTATCTAAAGGCAGGAAAAATTTTTTTGAAATTTTCTGATAATTTTTTCCTGTCCTTTTTTCTGAATCGTCAAAAATTCTTTTAATATTTTTTGCTGTATTTGATGAGTTGGTAATTCAATGTTTTTTGGTTTAAAAAAAATAAAAATTGTGCTTCCCATACCTAAAAAGTTTTATTTCTGCATTATTATAAAATTTCAATTTGCTTGGGAATAAAAATTTTGATGAGAAATTGTTTGTAAATTTTTTGAAATTTTTCTTTGGTTTATTCCATCACCATATTTAATATTCAAATTTAGAGTTCAGCATGTGCCGGGCCCAGGATCTAGGGGTTTTCTCAGGATGACGCGGGCGTTGTTTTCCTGTTTAACTCTTGAAGGACCGGAAGTTTGAAAGACCTGGTTTTATCATAGATACTCGGTTCGAGGCTTTATGGCTCGGAAAACCCTTACCTGGCCGGTTTCAGACTTTATTATTGATTGTAAAAAAATTTAAGTTTATTCTAATAGTAAGGCTTTAATTTTAAAAATTTTTTAGTTTAATATTTAGCTGAAATTTTTTTCTTGAAAATTCAATTAAAAATAGAGGGATTAGAATTGACAAAAGCAGATCCTTTATTATGCGCTTATACGATGTGCCTTGGATATCTCATGAAGGTTTTTTTAATTTTTTTGTGAGTTTTTTGTCTTCAATTTCAAAATTTTAGGTGGAAATATTTTTTCTTTGGACGTCCACCCACGCGGAAGCATATTAGCCACGGCCGGTCAAGATGGAGGTGGGGCGGGACTTTTAATTGTTTGGGATCTTGATTTTCTCAATGCATCGATTGATGAAACAACTGAAGTTATGCCTGCGTACAATAATCATCCAATGGCTAGAATACCTCATTCAAGTAGAGTTTTGATTTAATTTTTAGGTGGTCTCGGGTTTCTTTTTAAGTTCGCGGACCTTATGATATCTATTTCACTTTATTTACCTTTTCATTTGGGTCTTGTGTGGATTTTGATTTGAATCCTTTTTTTTTTGAATTTTTGAATCCCATTGAATCCCATTCTCTGTTTTGCCTAGGCCTCTACTTATTTTGGGCAGAACTCGGTTTTTGAATGGACCCTAGTCTTTCGGTTTTTCAAAATTCGCTTTTGAGTTCTTTAAAAGTTTCAGTTTCTCTTAAAAATTTTTTTAGGCAGCATAAACTGTGTCCGTTGGACTCGTGATCCTTCCTCTAAACGCCTTGTTTGTGGTGGTGATGACCCCGTTCTTTGTATTTATGAATGTACTGGAGTCTTCACAAGTATGGGTTCAATTGACCAGCCTTCTTCTACAACTTTGCCTTCTGAACAACAAGAAATTTTACGAAAAGTAGAAAATTATAGATGTACACATAAATTGTTTGTTTGTTTGTTATTCTTTATAGGGTTCGACTTATTATTAGGAAGGAAATTTCTCGTGGGAAAGCTTGTGGGGGGTCAGTCACCGAAACCGATTTTGCCTCAACGTCCTTTCCCCGGTCAATCTGTTCCCGCCTCGTAATGTGCCCCCTAGTTTTTATTTAATTTCTAATTTTCAAGATTTGGTCATACTTTGGACGTTTTACATTTGGATTGGTCTCCAGATGGAAAATATTTGGCTTCTTGTTCACTTGACAATTCAATGTTTTTTTACTTTTTTGAATTTTATTTTTTAATTTTTTAGAATAATTTGGAATGCTCGTAAATTGCCTGAAAAACTCACAACATTAAAACAGTCGGGTGGAGGTCATTCACGAGGCGTCAAGGGTTTGGCTTGGGATCCTGTTGGACGGTTTAACCATTTAAAAAATTTTTTTTAATTTTTAAATTTTCAGCTTTTTAGCTACACAAGCAGAAGACAATACCCTAAAAATTTGGCAAACTGATAGTTGGACCTGTGTACATACATTCTCTGAACCTTTTGCCGAATCAGCAATTTCAACACTTTTTTGTCGAATGGATTGGTCTCCAGATGGTTGTTTTCTAGTTGCTCCCTGTGCAATGAATAATGGAGGGCCAACAGCCAAAATTTTTATGCGTAAAGATTGGTCTTATTCAAGAGATTTGGTTGGATTTAGAAAAGCTGTTTGTGCTGTGGTTTGTTGATTTTTTTGAAATCTTTTGAGAAAAATTTTTGGGACCTGTTAATAGGGTGAGAGGTGTTTTTCTCGTTTTTGCTGATTTTCCTTATTTCCTCTGGTTTTGCTTCAGGGACGGTCTGGGATATCCGAAACTCGTACTTTTTCCGACGTGAATCCTTCCTTTTTTCTCAACCCGCCTGATTTCTGGTTTCCATTTTGATATTTAACCAGACAAAAGGCCTCAAAAATTGTCCGTTCAAAAGTTGGCTGCAGAAACAATTTTTCAGAATTTTTGGAAATTTTTTTTCACATTAAGAGAGCAAATCCTCACTGTTTTCAACGTACAAATTACTCTGGTACAAATTCCAACTTTGCTTGTTTTGCAATAGGCAGTCGTGATCGCTCAATTTCTATTTGGTTAATGCCTAATTTTGCTCGTCCCCTTGTTGTTGTTGAAAAAGTTTTTAAAGATTCTGTTGTTGATCTGTCATGGTTTTTTTAATTTTTAGTTTTAAATTTTTGTTTTTTAAAGGTGTGATTTAACTTTAGCTGCTTCTTCAAAAGATGGCGTTGTTCGAATTTTAAAGTTTTCTGATAATGAAATTGGCAATATGCTCTCAACACAAGAAACGGTTCTTTTATTATTTAAATTTTTTTGAATTTATCTGGAGGTTAGGACCTTATTATAAGTTGAATAATTATTTTAAAGTGTGGGATGTCGACTAGTCAGCTCTAGTGGCTCAAGGAGATTGTCCATGGGTCAAGAGGACGGCTCCAAAGTCTGAAAAGGTCGAAACTGTAGCTAGTCAGCTCCCACGCCCTTGCCCATGTTACTTACCTTACCACTTCTTATACTAACGGGTCCCGGTTGCCATCTAAATTGAAATTGGCCATCTAACTTAAATTGAGGGATTACCGAGGTCCTACCTTTTCTAAATTTTTCTTAATTTAAAGGCATCAATAATTGAAAAACTTTATGGAATTAAACAACACAATACATCTGATGAACATTTAAATAATAATGATGATAGTTTTTCTTCTACTAATGGAATCCAAAATATTGCATTTCCTTCTTCCTCAGATTTTGGTTACACTTCAATTTGTGAATCTCTTGCTCGTCGAGCTGCTGAAACAATAATAAATAGTGAAGAAGAATTGTTTAAAGTTGCGTTTGGTCGTGAACCTCCAAAAAGACGTGTTTCAATGGAAATGTTGAAAAGATTTGTGAGAAAGGCAAAAAGACAAAAGGTTTTATTTTTTAGCTATTTTTAAAGCTTACCCTTCTAACCTTCTAAATTGAACCTTCTAAATTGAATTGAAGTTGGTTATAGGTGAGCCTGGATATATGATATTTGTAGGATATTATGGTCGGATGATAGTTGTAGGAGATTCTGGACCCCAAAAATACAATTTTTTAAAATTTTTCCTTAAAATTTCAGAACGGCACTGAACAACAAAACAATTCAATACCCCCTAATGGCTCTGAAAAATCTCTTCATCCTTGTCAAAATGGTGAAACTAATGGAATAAACAACACAAAAATTAATTCTGACAGACGTTTATTTAAAAGAGCAGAAAATTTCAAGGAAAGAAGAAAAATATTTGAATTGCCGGAAAGAAAGCGTCTTTTAATTGCGAGGATTGAAAAAGTTAAAAATTTCTTTTTTAAATATTTTTTTAAAAATTTACATGTCCTCCCATCAATGGACCCTTTTTTAATATATCTTAAACTGGGGAGTATTTAATATCTTTTAATGAGTTCTGATTCTAATTAAAATTTTTTTCATACTTTTAGGATTCTCCCATAAACTATATTGAAGTAGTAAATAATTATCCTTTAAAATCTTATGTTGAGCCTAGAATTGCAAGATTATGTGGATATAATAGAAGAAAAGGAGTTGAAGTAGAAGAACATCAACCAAACTGGACTTGGTTTTCCAGACGACATATTTCACTTCTTTTGGCGAATCGGTTTTTTTTGAAATTTTTTAAGAAGGATTTTTTTAATAGAATTTGGACAGCTATAGCAACTTTTGATGCTCATTTTCTAACATTTTCAACACAAACTGGACGCCTTATTTTTGATGTTTGCCTTAAAGAACAAGCTTCATTTTTTCAACAATTAAATTTGGAAAATTTATTAATTGGTGGATGTGGAGGAATTATAAGTGTTTGGTAAAGATTTTTTAATTAAGGTTTCTATCCCGGTTTTTGGGAAATGGGAATTCCTAGGTGTGATGTTCGCGGGGACCGATCCACGGATTTTCCGCAGCCTCCGTTCTCTGTTGAATCGGTCCTCGTCCGGTAAGGTCGGACTCAAATTTATAGGAAAATTACTTGTACTTGTATATTTTAGGCATTAAATTTTTTTAATATTTTTAATAAGAAGGCTTTTTATAGGAATATACCTCAAAGAAGACAAGAAATGCAACAATCAATTTCCCCTCTTTTTACTTTTCAAAGTTTTTTTTTAAACTTTTTTCCTAAAAATAATTTAAAAAATTTAGATCAACAATTAATCAGTGCAATACTTTTACCTCAAACAAATAATGGAAATAATGGTGCTAAAGAAATTTTTGCAGGAATTGATTTAAAATTTAGTGATTTGAATGTTTACAGATATTTGCCAAATTCTAATGGATGGTAAAAAAAATTTTTTGGGGATTTATAAGTGATTTTTGTGAGGAGTATTTTGGTTGAAAAAGTGATGTTAGGTGAGAATATCTATTTAAATTCAAAAAAGCATGGGGGTGGGGTCATTGAAAAGTCCACTTTATGTTCTTGTTTATTGGAAAATCTCCGGACATTCGCAACTCAACCGACGAACCAGAGCGGAAAATTCTCGGTTCTTCTGTTCCTCTACATCTGGATGGGATGTGAAGGAATCTTGTCCTTTTTTATGAAGGACCACATCCCTTTGATTAGTTACTTACTAAAATTATATAAGTCTTTTTTAAACCTTATTTTCTTTAAATATATTTTTATAATTTTCTAGGTCTAAAATCAGCACATTATTTGATTACATAATCAAAAATGATGTGCCTGATGATATTGTTTCAATGTTGATGGAACAAGAAGAAGAAGAAATTCAAGATGACTGATCTCTCTCGTTTAAATTTTTTTTTGTTAAAATATATATTTTGGTGTAAATTTTGAGAAAATTTTTGGACTGTTTTTAGACAAGTTTTATGCTCTAAAAATATTTTTTAACTTAAAAATTTTTTTTTAGATTTTCAGATTTTTAGGAAGTGAGGGAAATGCTTCCACTATGTCGTTTTAATTTATTATTCAATCAGAAGCTTTTGAGAAGTCAAAATTTTTTATTTGTTCATTCTCTGGCTTACAATCAACAAAATATTCCTCTTCATTCAACAGGAGATGAACCAACAAAAAAGAAGGAAATTTATACAAATGTTCAACGTGAAAAAGAAAGACGTGAACGTATAAATCAAATATCAGATGCTATGAATTTATATATAAAATCAATTAATGAACAAGAACAATTTATTAAAGATGAAATGGTTGGATTGGAAAGAGGGAAAAGACATTTGGCAAATATAATGGGTGTTGATCCTGAAACTATGACTCAAGTTTATTTTTTATTTTTTGTAGTGAATTGGGGATAAGTCTTTTTGGGGTTTGGTATTTTTAGGATTTTGATGAATTATCTGACGACTCTTGTTTTTATCGGGGTTGTGACTATTGGAGATTCATTCAGAAATTTCTTAAACGTAGAGAATGAGGAGAGTCTTTAGAATGGGGAGAGTCTTTTTTCTGAGATTTACCCAAAAAAATTTTAAAGGGGATTATTAGACGAGTCATATTTTGCTTTCATTGGGCTTGTGATTATTGGTAGCCTTATTTAGAATTTTTTGAGGTAGTGAAACTCGTCTTTTTTATTGAGAAAGGGATCTTTGGGAGCTTTATCCTGATTTTTTAAAGTGTAAGGGTCAAGAGCACCAAGTTTTGAGCAATTGTCCAGGGCATCATATTCTCAAAAATTTATTATTTTAGAAACAAATCAACACATCAATTAAATATTTGTTCCCTTCTGGCTTATTCTCTTTAAAAACACGTCCTGTGATGCAACCCTATTCACTTGATCCAATAAAGAAAATTGATGTGGATCGATATGGAGTTCCTCGGCATACACTTTTTTATACTCTAAAACCTCGTTTCTTTGCTATTCTTTCGGTAATCTTTTTGATTTTTTTTCGAATTTTTTTTTGGAATTTTAGGACATAAATCGGCGAACACTTCGTTTAGTTCGTGAATATGACAAAAGACAATTAGCATTGCAGAAAGGAGAAATTCGTGAATCTGAAGCAAAAGAAGGAACTTCATTACCCATGAATCGACATTTTTGGATTACAAAAGAAGTTTTGCAACTCAAAACTAATGGGGAAAAGATTACTGATGAAATGGTTTTTAAATTTAATTTTTTAAAAAGTTTTATTTTTGTTATTTTAAGTTTGCTGGATTTATTATGGCATTGGAATATATGGTTTGTAATTTTTCTAATGGTTTTTATCGGGGAAAGTTTTGTGGACAAATTGATTCGTCAAAAATTAACTAGTCAAAACCACGGATGAGTTGGGTTCCCGATAACCCAACTTGAATTTGAACTTAAGTGACTTCAACTTTTTTGAACTCAGTGAATTTGAAGAAATTTGGACTTTTTTCCGACCTATCCCCAGATTAAAATAAATTTTAAAATATGATCCAAACCCTTTCCTGCTTTTTCCTCAACCCGGCCCCATTTCTTATCGGAGCATGTTTTCATATGTTTATTAATTTGGAGTTTCAAATTGTCCTGACATTAAACACTTATTAATTTCGTCCTCAAAATTTATCCTCAAAAATTTCTTTAATTTAATTTTGTTTTTTTCAAGTCTCAACTACCAAATGCTAGTCTAGAAAAAGAATTTATTGATGATTATCGAACTTTGCGTGCTGGAGATGTTGGACATGAAACTTTACGTCTTTATCTTTCTGAATTGCCAATAGTTTTTTAAATAATTTTTGATTTTTTCTAATTTTTCTAAGGCTCATGTCCACCCAGAAACAGGCTTTTTAGAAGCTCATGGACATTCTCATGTTAAAACAACAATTGCTACAGCTTTAGTAAGTACTGGTGGAACAGGAAAAATTACAATTGATGGACATCATTATGATATTTTGAGGGATATACAAGCGAGGTTTTTATAAATTTTTTGAAAAAAAATTTTTTTGGAAAAATTTTGAAATTTTTTTTAATTTTAAAGAGAAATTCTTTTATCTCCATTAATTGTTACTGGTCTTCTCGGAAAAGTTGATATTGAAGCAAAAGTAATTAATGGAACTGGTGGAAAATCTACAACTCCTAGAGCTATTAGAACAGCAACAGCTTTAGCATTGGCTGCTTTATATCCTGATTTGGCTGAAAGATTAAGATTGGCTGGAATGTTAAATTATGATAAACGGAGAAAGGAGAGGAAGAAGGTTTTTTTAATTTTTTTAATTGGTTAGAGGGTGAAAATGAAATTTTGTAAATAGGGTTGGGGCTGTATTACTATCTGGTTTTCACTATTTATACTTAGTTTTCATGGTTTCCATGAGTTAGTGTGGTTAATTATTTGGGGGGTTAATTACTAATTTATACACAGTTTTGATTATTGGACGTTTTGTGTCTCTAACTTCGACATGTGTCTTATCTTGGTTCCGAGAGTTAGTTTTCCGGCTCATACGGTGAATTAAGTTAATTCTCCGACCAAGTCATAAGCACTGCTTTTTCTCGTCAACACAAAAATTGTTCATTCCAGAGTTTTCTGAGAATGTTTTCTGGGGTTTTTCAGGTTATCTAAATCCAGAATTCCCAGTCCTCACCATGCTTTCTATTTTTATTAAGTTTTGAAAAGCTCTAATTTTTTTAAAATAATTTTTAGCCAAGTCAAAAAGGTGCAAGAGCAAGATGGATTTGGCGTAAACGTTAGGAAAATTTTTTTTGTTTTTTTTTTTGTTTTAATGATTTACTTTTTCGGATTGAAAAAAAAATTTTTTTGGTGAGGAAAAAAATTTTTAAATTTAATTAGGTAATTTAATAATAAAAACTGAATTTAATTTTCAATCCCAAATAAATTTGTGAAATGTTTTATTTTTCCCCGTTTATTTTGTTACTTTTAGGAATATTTTTTTTGTTTAAATAAAAAAAAAAATTTTTTCTAATTTTAATTCTAATTTTAATTTAATTTTTAAAAATATTTTTTTAAATTTATTTCAAGTTTTTTTAAAGCATTTTTACATATTTATTTTTTAAATTACCTAATATTATTTTCTTATTATTGTCAAACAATTATTGTGCAAATATTCAAGTGGAATTAAACAACAACAACAGCAAATTTATATTTATCTACAAATTTATTTTTTTACTGCAAAACAAGGAAACAATTAAATATTTATTTTGTGTCGATGGATGGATTAATTGATGCATAAATATATACATTAAAAGGTTGGGAAAGATTTTCTTTTTATTTTTAAATTATTTCTTTGGGGGATAAATAGGGGCGAACCTCAATAATATGAGATAGGATCATGGGGCTATAATTAGGCTAATATAAAAAGAGTGTCTTAAATAGGAAGGTGGTGTCGCTAATTTGTAAAAATATTTTGAATCTAATTATTGTGTGGATTATTGGGTCTATTTTATAAGAAGAAGTTCAACTGTAGATTAAACTAACTGTCCAACCATGAGGTTCGACCCCAAACCTCCGGAGAAATACAAAAAAATTTTTACAAAAAAATTTTAAAAAATTTGATTTTTTTTCTCGTTTTTTCATTTTTCCAAATTTTTTCTTTTATTTTTTTCTCATCGTTTTCATATTCTAATTTAACTATAAAAATTGGTTGAAGGGAGGGAGGTGGTCGGCCATTATTTTTATTTTTTTTTAATATAATTTTTTCTAATTTTTATTTTTTTAACAATCTCTTCCCAGCTGCGATGTTATATTTAATATATTTTTATTTATATTTATTTTTTTACTTGAATATTTTTATACTTTATATGTGCATATAGTCGTCAATGAGTTTTATTTTATCTTTTTTTCTTCCCATTTAGTTTTAGCCTTCAAAATTTATTTTTCGATTTTGTTATTATTGAGTATTTTTAATGTTTAAGTTGGAAAGGAAAATGTTGGAAATAAAGAAAGCTAAAAATGCTAAAATTAAATGGAAATATATTAAGTAGCTTATGTTGTTAGAACAAATGTTTCTGTTTCTTGTAAGCAATTTAGTTCGTTTTTATTTGATGATGATAGGTCGCTTGTGTGGTGTACTGGTTGTGTGCTGGGTTAAGGTGCTGAATGGGCAAGGTTCGAGTCCTATTGCTGGTTATTATTTTTCTAAATTATTTTCTGGTGTTCTAACAATTTTTTTAGTGTTTCATAATTTTTTTAAACTTATTTTCTATTTTTTAAATGGTTGCTGGATCTAGATAATTTTAATAACTCGTTCAAATCAAGTAATTTTACTCCTGTTTTCTCCTTTTTTATTAAGGAACCTCGCTAATTTTCCTCCTCATTCTCTCCATTATTAATCAACTTTTTCAATTAATTTCTTAAAATAATAAAAAATTAATTTCTCACCTTTTTTTCCATTTCTTTTATTAAATATTAAAAATCTAAATTACTTAACATTCTCAATTTTTATAAATAAAATCGATTTTGCGACCCAATAAATGAAAATTGTAGAAAAAAAATATAAAATTGGGAAGCCATTAAAAAGGGCAAAACTCTCTCTGGTTAAACACACACACACACAATAATGTTTTGTTTATTAAATATATTTTTATTTTTAAGTCGTGGATATACTAGTAATTGAGAGAAAAGAAAAAAATTTTAGGTTGAAAAAGAGGGGAGACTTATTGACTTCGTTTTTTGAGGGATTTCTTATTAAACTAGAGAGTTCGGCACGATTAGGATTAAATCTTCTCTGGTTCTTCCGATTTTTGGACGACAAAATTGGACCATTCGGGATTTTTGAGGTTGGGCTATTCCCAGGATTTTCTAGAGAGAGATCCAGTCCCGTATATAAAGTCCGGCAGAACTAGGATAGGATTTTTTGGAGTCCTAGCTCTACTCCATCCCCTCTTTAAATTCTGGCAAAATTAGGCTTTTTCGAGGTTTGGACTATTCCCAGGATTTTCTAACGAAATACAGTAGCTACCAGTCATCCGGGCTCCAAATTTAAAATTTTTGCCAGGCTCTAACATGAAATTCTTTCTCTCTTCTGTCATTTTAACATTTAATCCTCTCTACAATTCTTTATAATTTTTAAAATTCTAAAAAGGTTATTAACTTGTAGCCAGCTACCTTTTAAAAATTAACGTTTAAAAACAAACAATAAAATCCAAAGATAGCTTTCTAGCCTTATTTTTCTTTTTTCTTAAATAACTAAAAACTACTCTTTCTTTTTTTTAACCACCTCACAAAATTTCCTCCTCCTCAATCTTTAAATCCATGCATTTTTTTATTTATTTTATACACACTTTTACACATATTTTCATTTTGTGAGTTGCTTCGCTTTCCAAAAATTTATTTATTTTTATTATATTGATTTAGCGACCGGCCTGGTGGTTTTGTAGAGGAGATGATGATGTTGTTGATGATGGCGGATGGGTAAAGATTCTTCGACTCCTTCCCGCTTTTCTCATCATCCCCTTCTTCAACTACTAATTTTCTCTCCAAAGTCCAAAACCTCTTTTTAATTTTAAATCCTTTAGCCAAATAAATAACCTTTAAAATCTCGAATAGAATGTGCCTCACCTCCAAATTAATGCCCATTATAAATAGAATGCCCCTCTCCAGTTGAATGCCCCCTCCAAAAAATTTTTTTGAAAGGTGATTGAGAAATAGAATACCTCCCTCCGGTGAACGCCTCCCTCCAGCCTCCAGTTGAATGCTCTTTTGAAAGGTGACTGAAAAATAAAATGTCTGGACTCGTATCCTTTTTTAAAACCCAAAACTATTTTTTTGGTGTTAAAAAATATTTGTGGACCTCTAGCTTTCTTTTTTTCAATGGAGGCGAGAGTTTCTTCTCCCCCTCTCCTCCTTTCATCCAACCTTTTTTCCTTTAAAAATTTTTGGTGTTAATAATTTATATTTAGTTTTAATTTTATATTCTTGCCAGTTTTCACACATTTTCTTACTTGTTTTAAGCTTAAAAAAATTTTTTTTATTTATTTAATAATGCTCCTCTCCAAACCCCACCAACCTCCTTTTTATTTCTTTAACTCTTTTTTTTATTTTTTTAAAAACGAGAAGCGACATTTTTCATTTTCAGACTTTTTACATATATACAACAAAACAACATTAAATATATATTCATTTTCTCTATTATTGGTGCTTGCTTTTTTTTATTTTTAAAATCTTCTCACACCGCCTGCCCAATAATATATAATTTTTTTATATTGACATTTGGAAAAAAGAAGAAAAGAAATTATAAGGACGACAACCAAAAATTATAATATTTTTAATTTTTAAAGTTTTTGGAAGAAGAAGAAGAAAAAATGTCACAAAATATGTATAAAGTTGGAGGTACTATTTTTCTTAATAGAATTTTTTATGGGGAGAAGGGTTAAGAAGTTGGGTGTGTTTAAGGCGTTGTTGTCCCTGATCCTAAGGCCGAGGGTGGTTGTCTGATAGTTGCCCTAGGTCCTGGTTGGTTATTTGGTGGTTGAGAGAGAGTCGTTGCTCGTGGTGTTTGTTGCTGTTTGGGTGGGTGGGTAGGTGTCCCTCACTTGTTCCTTTCCTAGGGGAAGGTAGGGGTTGAGGTTTTGAAAAAATTTTATTTACTCTAATTTTTCTAAATTTTTAGATTATGTCTATTTCGAAGCGCAACCAGCTGCACCTTTCCATATTCGAAGAATTGAGGAATTAAATAAGGTGAAATTTTTTTTTATTTTTAGTGAAACAGTTTGTGTATATTTTGGTGACTATCTTACGAATTTTTATTCGTCCTTCACATTCTTAAGTTTGTTTGAGTGGTTTGGTTTTAGGCTCTAGCTTGTGACTGGGCAGGGTTCGAGACCTTTTCATGTTCATTGTTTTTCTGTTTCTGGAAAATGTTTTTTTTTTCAAGAAAAGACTTGAAAAAAAAATTTTTTAACTACTTTAAAATTTTTTTTCACCGTTTTTTAGACCTTAACTGGAGCAGTAGAAGCAAAAGTTACTTGTTTCTTTAGACGTCGTGATTTGCCTGATTCAATTCTTAAAATTGCTGATCAAGCTGAGAGGCAGAATAAAATTTGTATTTTCTTTTTAATTTAAAAGATTTTTGAATTTTTTTTAAATTTTTTAGTGTCAAAACCGCGTAGAACTTTGTTAGATTTGAAGGAAAGTGTTACTTCTTCAGCTCCTGTTTTAGAAGCAAATGGAGGGGATTCAAAATCTGCTAGTCCAAAAGAAAATGGATTGCCAGAATCTAGTAATGAGGCACAAAATTCAGCAAATTTGGACGATGGGAAAAAGGGTTTCTTTAAAATTAATGTATTAAAACACACTGGGGTGTTGGGTTGGGTAACGGGTTGGTCTTTTGGTGTGGACTTGGACCTTTTGTGACTTCGGCTCCAGGATTTTCAAATTCCTGGCTCCGGCTCATGACTTAGCTCCTGAAGCTTTACGCACGCTGTTTGGCAGTGCTGGGAATTAGGCGTTTTGTTGATCGCTACGGTCCGAGGGTCCCCGGAATCATACCCTGCACTGGTGGTTGTAAAGTTCCCCGGAATCATACCCTGCACTGGTGGTTGTAAAGTTTAAAACGGTCATTTTTTCCAGAGTCATGTTCTTCTCATTCTCAAAATAACAACGATGAGGGAAATGTTAGCAGCAGCACAACAACTTTTTCACATCCAAAATGTTATGGTTTTGCTGGTCTTCCACGTGGAGCAACAAATCTATCTTCAGAACAATTACATGAATTACGTCAAAAAGAATTATTTCTTTCAAGAATTGTAGAAACATTGCCAGCAACACAAGTATAAAATTAAAAAAATTTCTTTTTGAAATTTTTAAAAAAATTCTAGATTCGTGGCAAATGTTTGGTAGTAATATTAAATGAAGTAGAAACCTGTGATATGTATATTGGGAAAGATGTAAGGGTATTTTTTTTTAATTATTTTTCCTTGTACTTTTGGGTTAACGAAAACCTGTTTTTGCGGACAATTACTTTTTGCGGACATATTTATGCGGACTCATAATGGTCAAATATGAAAACCTCATAATGGTCAGCTATCACTTCCTTGCATTGAAAAAGGGAATATGGATGCTCTGACCATTATGAGACCATTATTCTCGACCAGGTTGAGTCTGCTGCAAATACTGTTTTCTGGTAACCCACAAGTTCCTTCTTGTTTTTTCTCTTAATTTTCTATTTTCTAAAGGATTCATTTTTCTATTCACTTGTTTACGATCCTTCAAATCAAACATTATTGGCAGATAAAGGACGTATTGAAATTGGAAATAGGCATCAAGCAATAATTCCCGATTTGTTAAATGAAAAAAATAAAAATGATTTGGAAACGATGGAATGTGATGATGATGAAAGTGGAAATGGAGGAGTTGAGGATGATGAAGAAAAAATGGATGATGGAATTGGGAATGAGGAGAAAAATGGGCATGAGGTTTTTTATTTTTTGATATTGGGTTAATACTGGGCTAGTTTAACATTTTTACGGAGGGAAATTAAATTTACGGAGGGAATAATTGCTGGGAATAGTTTTTTCTCAATGAATTGTGGATCCTTGGTGTGGGTCCCAAGACTTATAGAATTCGTTGGCTCCGTTTTCCTTTTTTTCCTCCCTGGATTCTCATCTCTGCTGTCTACGGATATCCAGGGATCCACCATTTTTTTTCGCCTTCGACGAATTCCATCTTTTTTGGTCCTTCAGTCTTACACTTTTCCTGTCTTCCTTTTTCTCCTTTGCTTCCTTCCCTGTTTTCCGACTTTTATTTTTGCTAAAATGTGGAAGAATTCTATCC
Source organism: Meloidogyne arenaria (assembly GCA_036172955.1). Classification (NCBI taxonomy): domain Eukaryota; kingdom Metazoa; phylum Nematoda; class Chromadorea; order Rhabditida; family Meloidogynidae; genus Meloidogyne; species Meloidogyne arenaria. Next base: position 174,463 of record JARQAB010000024.1, read on the forward strand.
CTGATGTCTAACATTAAAAAACAACAAGGATGAGATTCACTGATGGACAGTCCATCAATCCGGCATTTTCTCATGTCAGTCCAGGGAGCTTTCCCCCAAAATTCTAACGACATTTTTTCTCAACAATTTTTAGATAAGAAAATAATTTTTATTATTTTTTCAGGATAAAAAAAGTGAAGAGAAACTTCAAAATAAAAAAGCTGAGGAAGAAGACGATGATAAAGCATCTTCTTCATCACTAAAAGAAGCTTCCTCCAAAATTTCAAAAAATTCAACAAAACAATTTCATTTTGAAGGCGAAACAAGGCGAGAAAGATGTGTTTATCATCCTTATCATAATCTTTCAGATTTGGAAATTGATCAATTTTTATTAATTTCGAGGTTTTTTTTGAAAATTTTTTTAAGAAAAATTAATTTTTTTAATTAAAGAGCGGTTGGAACATTTTCTCGAGCATTAGACAGTTCCTCTTCTATCAAAATACCAACACTTCATCAAACAGCAGCGGCAGCTTCTCGAGATATTACTCTTTTACATGCTATGGCTTTATTGCATCAATCAAACTACGATATGGGAAAGGTTGTGGTAAATTAATTAATAATTTTTTAATAGAAAAACAAAAAAAAGAGAAGTCTATAGAGGAAGATTTAGGGATCTAGGGAAATGTTTGTAGGGTCCACCTAAAATTATATAGGCTGATGTGGGCAGAAGCTCCCCTTTTTAAATAAAAAACATCCTCAGGGATTTTTTAAGGCTGACTCAAAGATGTTTTAAGGCCAATAGCTTCTTTTAACTTGTATTTTTTGATGATTTTTGGATTGATTGAAAGCTTTTGATTAACCTACTTGATAACCTTACAAGAATCAATGAGATCCTATTGTCCCATAATAAAGTTGTTTTGAACCAACACGATTTTCGTGATTCGTGTTGCTCAACTTTCATTAGAAAATTTTTATTTTTTTGGGGGGATCCTATACGTTCTAAAATCAGATTTCTAATGTTAATTCTGATTTTAATTTATAAATATATATATTTATTTTTTAAGGCAACAGGTTTTCTCGTTCCACCAGCAGACAACAACCACCACTATCCACTCGAAACAGATAAATTAACGTCAAACAAAACAGTAATTTTGGGTGGTCCAATACTTTGTAGAGATCAATTAGAAGAATGGTCAGCTTCTGAATCAACACTTTTCGAGGAGGGTGCTGAAAGATGTGTGAAAGATTTTCATGATATTCGGCAAGACTTTGTAAGTAAAAAGGAGAGGGGTTTTTTGAGGGTTTTAAAAATGAGAGACCGGCCTAAATCAGAATCCATACCTTTTGGATCGAGAGTCAAGATCAAAGCATTTTTCAGTGTTTCCTGAATTTTTCTTGACTTTGATTTTTTCTTTGACTTAAAGTCAAGAATCTGGCAAGCTCCTCAACTAAAATTAAGAATCAAGGTTGTGTTAATTTTTGCGATCTCTAAAAAATTTTGACTATTAATAAAAAAATTTTTTCTCATTTTTCAGCTTCCGTGGAAATCAATACGTGATATTGTCGAATACTACTATATGTGGAAGACAACTTCGCGTTATGCTGAAATTAAAAAATCTAAACATAAAGATCGAGGTTTGTTTTAAGCTTAATAAAGTTAAAATACGAATGGACTAGAAGAGTTTTCTAGAAATGTTAGAGATGTTAAGATTTGGTTGAGTGGTATCGTTCGTGGATTGTCTTGTGAATAGTCATGGGTTCGATTCCCGTTGCTGCCCCTTTATTTTTCTTTGAAGAATAAACATAGAAAAGTGGATTAGATTATTTAAAATTTTTAAAAAATTTTTTCTAAAATTTTTTTTTCAGAAAATAAACTCAATCAAGTCTACATTCCAAGTTATAATAAGCCAAGTATTAATTTAATTAATTCTGCACCAACACCTTTTGAATGTGTTAAAAGTAATTATCCTTGTGAAGGATGCAATGTATGCTTATTTAAAAAATTATTTTAATTTTATTTATTTTTTTAAAGATAATAGAAGCTTATCAATGGTATTTGTGGGGACCAGCAAATCAATTGAGGCTTTGTGGTGATTGTTGGAATATTTGGAAAAAGAGAGGAGGTTTAACTAATCCACATGAATTAGGTTTGTTTTATTTTTTAATTTTTTAAATTCAGAGGGTAAGGGTTCTAGTAGGTAAATAAACCTTGAATTTTTCTTAGATTCAGATACGTTTGATCTGGAAGGTTTAAATCAGAGTTTTCTTTTTTCTTTTCTGACTTTTGATTTTTTCTTAAATTAAAGTCAAGGAGGATCAAGGTCATTTAGTCTTTTTGTCCCATACGTAGCGAGGGGGGTTTTCCACTCTCCGTAAATTTTTTTCTGTCTACTCCCTCCCTTGTGTCTCTGGTGCTTCCAATAAATTTTCTGGACAACCTAAGACACATTTATCATTTTTAGATACATTTGATCTGGAAGGTTTAAATGAAGGAGGACGTTCTGCTGTTAGTAGTGGTCAAACTGGCGCGGTATAAAAAATTTTTTTTATTTTAAATTTAAAAATATTTTTTGAAGAATCGTCAAAATGTCAATTCAAAAAATTCATCAAATACTAGTGGCCCTCAACAACAACAGCAACAAACATTGTTGACCTCATCAAAAAATGTTGGAGGAAGTTTAATTCCTTCTTCAATATCAGGACAAATTTTAATTGGACAAAAAGGCCGTGTTGCTTTTTGCCTTAATGCACCATTAGAAACTCGAATAGCTAGAAGGTTTTTTTTGAACTTATAAAAATTAAAATTTTTTAAAAATTTTTCAGGATAGCTCCTAAGCAAATTTTTAATGTTCGTAAAGCAGCAAGAGCACCTTTCTTTGAATTTGATCTAAAAACAGTTCAGGATTATTGTTAGTTTTTAATTTTTCTGAGAGGGTATTCTATGGGCACCCGATCATTTTAGGAAGATTCTTGGGTGATGGATCTGAAAATTGAGGGATATTTTGAGTGGGTATATACCAGGCTAGAATGTTCCCGGGCCAATTTATTTTGAGGATATTTTTGGGTACAGATCAATGTCTAAGTAGATTTTTGGGCACTTCATTCTTCCAGGAAGCTGACTCCCTTTGTGACCATTTTTAGAGGGGGTATACTCGGCTAGAATGTTCCTGGGCCATAAATAACTCTTAACTCAAGTGACTGGTTCTCATCATTTATTACTTAAAAATCAATTTCTTTTTTAGATTTTTGCCGTCCATTATCCGACATTTTACAAGCTGCTCGACAACTTCCACATGGTAATCATATTTCTCGTTCTGCTATTGAACATCTTTCAAATTTGCACAAAAAGAGGGCTATAATTGCAAATGGAGGAAAATAAAAAAAAAGAAAATTGAAATCCTCATTTCCTCATATTTTTTTTTTGAAAAATTCCCAAAGAATAATACACATTGTTCTGTTTTTTTATCTGTTATATAAATTTTGCTGAGGGATTTCTAACGTATTGATTTTATCGATTGATATCGATTTTTTGAAAATTTAGAATTTTTAAAAAATAAATTATCGATTAGTATTGATTTTATCGATTGATATCGATTTTTTGAAAATTTAATTTTTAAAAAATAAAATATCGATTAGTATTGATTTTATCGATTGATATCGATTTTTTGAAAATTTAATTTTTAAAAAATAAAATATCGATTAGTATTGATTTTATCGATTGATATCGATTTTTTGAAAATTTTGAATTTTTAAAAAATAAATTATCGATTAGTATTGATTTTATCGATTGATATCGATTTTTTGAAAATTTAGAATTTTTAAAAAATAAATTATCGATTAGTATTGATTTTATCGATTGATATCGATTTTTTGAAAATTTAGAATTTTTAAAAAATAAATTATCGATTAGTATTGATTTTATCGATTGATATCGATTTTTTGAAAATTTAGAATTTTTAAAAAATAAATTATCGATTAGTATTGATTTTATCGATTGATATCGATTTTTTGAAAATTTAGAATTTTTAAAAAATAAATTATCGATTAGTATTGATTTTATCGATTGATATCGATTTTTTGAAAATCTAAAATTATACAAATTTTGTTGTGGATCCGACAAAATGTCTCTTAATTATGAATGCGACAAAATGTCTCTTAATTATGAACGCGACAAAATGCCTCATAGTATTAAACACGACAAAAGAACTCTTAGTTATAATCACGACAAAATGCCTCATAGTAGTAAACCCGACAAAATAACTCTTAGTCATAATCGCGACAAAATGCCAATATTCAAAATACGACAAATTGCAACTCTCAAAATGTAGAATTTTATAATGGTAAATATATAAAAGTATAAAATATATTTAATTCTAATTTTCTAAAATCCAGATAAGGACAAGTTGAGGCCAAATTTGAGGAATGTACAAATATTCGACGACTCGGTCAAATCAAGGGCATATTCTGTTGTTTCCTCGAGTCAAAAGTGTTCTAAAAATATTAGAAAATTTTTAAATTTAAATTAATTTTTAACTTGAAAATAAAAGCTGCAAGTACTCCTCCCAACAAAGGACCTAACCAAAAAACAAAATGGGAAATCCAAATTGGATCAGTTAATTTTGTGCCAGGCCCCTAAAATTTGAAAAAAAATTAAAAATTATTTTATTGAAAATTCCAAACATTTTGCAAAAAATAGCTGGCGACGAGGCAAGGACCAAAAGATCTTGCTGGATTCATTGAAGCACCGCTAAGTGTGGCTCTAAAAAATTTTTGATTAATTTAAAAAAAATTTTAACAATTTTTTATTAAAATTAAAAATGTTGGGAAGCAAGAGGATTCGAACCCTCTACCTTTATGGGGTGTAGTCAGACACACTACCAACTTGACCACAAGACAACATAATAAAAAATAATTTTAATTTGCTTATATACATAAATGAATTTAATTAAATTTGAAAATTACCCAGCAAATATATCCAAAGCAACAGTCATTCCAATAGCTAAAGGGGCAACAGAAACTGAGGAGGTGTCAACGGCACATGTAAGGATTGTTTGGGCTAAAATTGCTGTCAAAATTAATTCAACCATTGCTGCCTAAGAAAAAGTCTTTTAATTTTTAACAAAATTTTATCTTTAACCTGATACCAAAGTTGATTAGGAGGGACTATAGTAGCTCCACCAGCAATTGAATCATATTGTTTTTGGTCTGTCACAAACTGAAAAAAATATTTTTTAAGAGGTAATAATAGAGAGGAACCTGTTGTATTATTTCTAGTTATTCTTGATTTTGATTTATAATAGAAATCGGGAGCCGGGCCAGAACATGGACATGGGTCTAGGCCAAAGTATGGAGATCTCTGACAATTTCTTTCTGGGGGAAAGGCTATCTAACCCCCGTTAATTAACAACAATCAAACGAACTTAACTAACTACAATAAGCTTTTTAAACTTAAAAAAAATTTTTAAATTTACCCTAACAATTAAAGCCCCACAAAACCCTCCAGCCAATTGTGATATCCAATAAAATATAGCATTTAAAATCTTCATTTTGCCTACAAGTACAACAGCTAATGAAATTGCTGGATTGAAATGGGCCCCACTGAAAAAAATTTAAAAAAAAGATAAGTTTAAAAAACAATAAAAATTTGATTTTGGTTCAAAGTTAGTCCCGACTCATCCCTAGACTTTTCGACTTCAAGAGCAACGAAATAAAAAAATCAGACCAGCGAACTAACTAATTTAGGGCTTTCCGCTTCGATAAAACACCCCCCCCCCTAAATTAATAAATTTAAAAACCACCTAATATGTCCAAAAGAAGAAACCAAAGCGAAGATAGTCAATCCATGAGCAAAAGCAGCATGCAATACAGCGTTGGAATTTGAAATTATATTTAAACCGGAAAGGGAACCAATAAACGTTAAAAGAAGCGTTCCAATAAATTCAGCAGACAATTTGCTTTAAAAGAAATTTTTTTTGGAAATTTTGGAAATTTTCAAAAATTTCAAGGATTTTTTAAAAATTTCTCAAAAATTCTCAAAATTACCTAATCATTGTAAAAGGCCTATCTCTCAATAAATATCCAACATTTCCTCCTCTATTATTATTTTCTCCAGAAGAATTTTCCATCCCGCTTGCACTGCTTAATGAGCCACCTCTCATAAATGTCTGAAAAAAATTGAAAATTTATTTTATAAAATTATTTAAAAAATTGTGTAAATATTTGGGGGAAATCTAAGAGAGAATTCAATAAAAATAGAAAAAAAAATTTTTGTGGCACAAATAAAAAAAAATAATAATAATAGGGCGAATATAGAGATATCCAATTTTTAATTAAAAAAATGAACAATAATTAATTCGTTTTTTGGTTAAGAAAATCCAAAGAGTATATCGACAAATTAGGAACATTTTTTAAAAAAATAACTAAGCCATTCCCCATAACTGAATTAAAAAAAAATTTTTTAGAGAGAATATAGACTTTCGGATAATTAATTATTTAAAAAAAAATTTTGGAATTTTGGTAAATATGTGGTATTTACCGGACAATGAAAAAACTACTAAGAATCAAAGTTGTAACTAATTAAATTAGTTTTTTTTAACTTTAATTAAAAAATAATAAAATTTCTAAAAATAAATTTCAAAAAATTTTCTTAAAAAAAGCATGACTGACGTTTATAGAGAGACAATACCACACAGAAAATAAAAATTAAATAACAATAAAAAAAAATAAAAATAATTTTTCTAAGAGGGTCGTTAAAAGCTTTTATTATTTTATTAATTTTTAATAAAATAAGGAGAGAGGAGGGCAGTTAATAAAATTGCACTTTTCTTAATAGAAAAAAATAAACAATTTTAAAAAATGTTTTGAAAAAATATTTGAAGTCAAAAAAATTATTTTAGGAAGGAAAAAAAAATCACAAAACCCTCAAAAATCTCTCAAAAAATCTTATTCCCAAAAATACCAAAAATTAAATTTGGTGGGAAAATTAAAAACTTAAAAAAATTTTTTTAGAACCATGTGGTTTGTTTCCAATTATATATTAGTAAATACTGGGAATTTAATACATGGGAAAATATATATTTTTAAAAATGTAGTAGAATTAATTTCTCGTTATTTTTGAATAAATTAGGTGAGAAAAAAATTTGGCAGAAATAATATGAAAAAAGGAATTTTTTGTAAAACAAGAAAACAATTAATTGGTTTTTTAATTAAAAAACAATTATTTGTTTTAACTTAGTGCTTAATTGGTTTTTAAAATTAAATTGTTTTGACCAATTAATTAGTTTTGTTAATTATTTTCTTCAACTTACAGGTTACTCAATTAAAACCCCCCAAATTAATTGTTCCTACCAAATAAATTTTTCCCAAATTAATTGATTTTTAAATTTAATGGCTACTCAATTTAAGCAGTCCAATTATTTGTTTTTCAAAACCAATTAATTGTTTTCTTTAATTTTAATTAATTATTAACTACCTTAGTAAAAGCCCCACTCCAAGGACTATCTCTTCCACCACTTCCACCTCCATTATTATAATTAATTCCACTGTTATAAATTCCAGGAGTAACCACCGACGTAACCGGCACTAATAAACAATGATCTGCAGGTTTTCCAACTGGGACAATAACTTTGTTTCCGATACTTCGATAGGTAGGGATTGGAATATTTGAGGAAGTTGTGTAGCTGGGAGAAGCCATTATGTAACACTAAAAAATAAAAACAATTAATTGGTTTTGAAAAACAAATAAATTAAAAAAAAGAACAAATAATTGTTCAAAAGGTTCCGAAATAAGGAAAAAATATTCTAATAACGCCCATCTCTAATAGAAGCTAATAGACCACCATACCCCTATTTAACGAGAAACTTTGAAAAAAATGGATGCCAAAGGGCTTAAATTGGCTTAAAAATAATATTGAAAAAACCAATTGTTTTTGAAACAATTAATTGTTTTTTGAAAGAAAATAAAAATAATTTTCTTTAAAAAATAAAAATTTAAATAAGTAAAAAATTGAAAAAAAATTAAAAATTTATTTGTTGTTTTAAAAATAAAAATTTATATTTAGGAGGTTTGTTCTCCCTTCTACAAAAGTCACAACAACAAAAACTAGCGCAACTTAATTAAAAATTTATTTTATTAAAAAAAATTGACGGAAATAAAAGGAAAAAGAAACGGGAAAAATAAAATATTAAAATAAAATTAATTTGTGAGAAATTAAAAGGAAAATTTCGGGAATTGAATGGAGGTTTTTATGGTTTGTGGGGGTTAATTTTACACAAGAAATCTTTTTGTTGTTCATTTTGCGTTAAACAAAAAAAATTTTTTAATTTCCCATAAACAAAGTTACGCCCCTTTCTTTTATTTTTTTTAAATTTATTTTTAAATTTTCTTAACAAAAAAAATTTTACCATTTTTAGGAAAACGTAAAAATATTTTAAACAATTAAAATAATAATTTAAAAGGAGTTAAAAAACAATAGGCAATCGAACCCAGGCCCTTGTAGTTGTAAAGTCTAACACACTAACCATAACGCCATCGACTAACTGTACAAAATTTTATAAATTAGATTTATCTAGGTTAATAGGAAGATAGAAAAATTTTATAAAAATAACGCCACCCTATCGGTATCGAACCTGGACCGTTCAAGTTAGAAAATCTAGCACACTAACCATAAAGCCACCGATAACTATTAGAAATTTTTTTAATTTAAGCTATTAGATAAATAGAAAATAGCAAAAATTAGTAAAATAAATGTTCCCCAACAGGTATCGAACCTAGGTTGTTCCAAAAAATTTTTCTGACTGGAACATTATTATTAAACAGTATTTTATATATTTATTTTTTAGGTTCTACTTTAAGGCAATTTTTAAAAATGTAAAGATTAAATAAGGTGATAAGCCAAAAAAATAAAAATAAAAAGTAATAAAACACAGCTGGATTTGCTTTTATTTTTAGAGAGTTAATTTTTACACTCCTTTTACACTCAAAAAATCGCGCAAAAAAATTATAAAATCCCTTTTTTAGATTTTTTTCTTTATTTTTTAATATGCTTTTCCTTTTATTAATAAAATTTCCAGTTGTCCCAAAAAATAAAAGCAATTGAGGCATAAAAGGAGAAGCTTCTATTCACTCTCCTCTCCTTTTACGGACACCTTCCCTCATTTTTAGTTTCCCTCAAAAGTTAGTTAATAAAAAGAGGAAAAAAGGAGAGGAGGAAAATGAGTGAATTTGTGTGAAATAAAGTAGAAAATATATAAAAAAAAATTAAAAATTGAACAGTCCAAAAAAATTAAATAAAAATTAAATATTAGGCAAGATAAGACTAAATGGGAAGACAGAAAAAATTTAAGAAAAAAATTCAAGAAGAATCAAAATACTAAAACAAAATAATTTATTATTAAAATAGCCCCAAAATTTTAATCAAAAAAATTAAAATAAAATTTCCACAAGTTTTCCTCACTTAAAAAAAATTTTTTTTTCGATAAGCAAAAATATCTATTTTAATAAATGTATTTTGATAAAAAAAACATTACATTCCTAACTATAATAAGATAAATTAAATTGAAAAATAATTTTTAAAAGAGTCCAAAAAATATTCTTTGAGGTTAAAAAAAGGTTCAAAAAAATTTCTTATTAAAAAATAAAATATTAAAAATAGAAAAAATTATTTTCAGAAAAATAAAATACTTAAAAGTGCCAATAAAAATATAAAAATAAAAATTTAATTTACTTTCCCCCCTCTAAAATTTTTCTAAAAAATATTTAATTTAATAAACAATAAAAAATTAATTTAAAATTTATTTTTTATTGTTTGGGGTAATTTTGTTTGTGTGTGTATAATTAAATGCTAAAAATTGCGCGGGTTAAATTAATATTTTTTTCAATTTATTTAAAAATAGTAATAGAAAATTAAAAAAATATTTTGATTGTTTCCGGAAATATTAAAATAAAATTAAAAAGTTTTGCGGATTATTCCAATTAAGACTAATTTAAAAGAAAATTCTTCGAAAAATTTTTTGTGGTTCGGAAAGCGGTGTGCCACAAAAAAATTAAAAAATATTTAAAAAAAAATCCCAACCTAAACACAACACAGCAACCGAAACATTCAGTTCCAAACCACAAAACATCTCTTCAAATCATCCTTCAAAAATCATTATAGAAAAATCAACGCATTTTGAATAAAGCATAGAAAATAAAAATGTTGTTGTTGATGATTAAATTAAATTTTATTTAGTTATTCTAAAAAATTTTTTTAATAAAAAAAAATGAAAAAAAAAATAAATAAATTGAATTAAAACAATTCAAAAAAAAATTTCTTAATTTAAAAAATAATTTTAAAAATTTTTATTTTAATTCAAAAAAAAAGAGAGATCAAAAATATCAACAAATTTTTTAAAGCAATCAAAAAAAAATAATTTTTCAAAATCAAAAATAAAAGTCCATTTACTTCTAAAGAATGACTCCAGCAATATCTTCAATTCCAACAACACAAAAAGGCACTAAACGATTCTCAACATCTGGATTTTCTCTACACCAAACACCCCTTTCATTAGTATCTGGATCTAAAAAAAAAATAAATTTTAAAAATGATTCGCAAAAAATTTTTTTGCAGACAGTTTTTTGCGGACAAATTTTCCCTTTTTTATCATATCTTTTATGTGTTTGATAAATTCTATTAGGATAAAGCCTAAAGTAAACTGAACAAAAAATTATGAAAAATGAAATTTTTTGTCCGTAAAACTTGTCCGCAAAATTGAAAAAAGATAAAAATTAAAAAAACTAACGACTTTCTTCAAAAGCAATTGTAAACATAATAATTTTATGATCAACATCCTCAACAAATCCAAATTCCTCATTAAACAGTAAATGCCGAGAAGTAAAATAATTCGAAGTTAAAGGAATATTAAACTTAAAAAAAGCAAAAATTAAATTTTTAATTTTATTTTTTTTATGCGGACCGCAAATCTCGTCCGCAAAAGATTAAAATTAAAAAAAAATTTAAAAAAACCATAAAAGCGTCCTCTTCTCCATCAATTTGTTTGAACAAATATTTGTGATGCTGAACCAATTTTATTACACTCAGGATCCGATAAATTTTAGCCTTTTCATCAAATATTGCATTAAAACTAAACCAATCGCCAAGACTAATTTTTGATTTATTTGTTGTTTTGCTGTCGATAAACATTGGAAAATTGCAAACATGAGGGCAATAGACTGCTCCTTTACGGTTTATTCTAAGACCAACAGAGGTAAAGGCATGCTGGAAATTTTGAAAAAAAAATTAGAAAAAAATTCGAGTTCAAAATGTCAAGTCAAAAAATATTTCAAAATGGTAAAAATCAGAAAACATTCCGAAATGGTAAAAATTAAAAAGTTTCAAAATGGCAAGTCAGAAAATATTTCAAAAATCAGAAAAAATACAAATTTTTCTTACATGTTTAAGACCTTCCAATTCACTAGGTAACGGCCTCGCCCACAAAGGTAATTGTTTTGTTGTTGTTTTGAATACATCAAATAATCCAGTAATTTCCCAACGAAAAACTTTGTTGTCAGAATTAAATTTTAACCAAACTCTGACTCCAACATTTTGTTCCTTTTCTTGTTGATACATTTTATTAGAATCTCCAAGCAAAACTCTTCCATGCAATACATTTTTTGGGTCAACAATTAGAGGGATGCAGAAAGTGCAGTAGAAGTTGTTGAAACGACAAAGTTTGACATAACCCAAAAACTTTAAAGAATTAAATAAAAAAAGAAATCGACCCCAAGAAGGTTAACACCCTGGAGTCAACTTCAAGGAGGTCAACACCCTATTGTGAGCCCATCCAAATTATCTGAACGGGTAAAGAAAAATTTGGTCGGATTAAGGGACAGAAGACGGAAAATATTTCATGCAAATGTCAGACAAGGCAAAAGGGAGCGCTAACATATTCTCGATCTTGAGTCCCTTTTAACCGCCCAAATAAGTACTTAACGGGTAAGTTGACATTCTGGGAGTTTCAAGAGTCCTGGATCCTTTGGGGCTGGATCCTTTTGGGTCGACCCATAAAAAAATTAAAAAAATATTTAGAAAAACCGGTACTATGCGTTTATATCCCCCCATGTCCGCAAATGTTTGTCCGCACTTTTCTTTCTTTTCCTTTCCCCTCTCATGGATTATAAATGGTCAAGTAAGAATAAAACTAAAGAATTTTCACATGAATATTAAAAAACATCAAATACGCTAAAGCATCATTCGTATAAAATGGAAGTCAAAATGAGAAATATGTCGTTTAATATTCTCATTTTTCGAAATTATTTTCAGATCTATGAATTTTTTGAAGCTTCCTCAATCTGAAGAAACAGCCATATTATTTTTACAATCAAAGAACATTCTACCGACAAATAAAATTTGTGTAAATGGACTCGAAATGAAGCTAAGCATTGGGAAGCAAATTAGATGGCGATGTCGTAAATTTACTTGTCGTTCTGAAGTCCAGCTGCGAGTCGGAACATGGTTAGGCTTTTAGAAAGCGTAAAAACAACAGTGGTAGGGGTCTTACCTCAGCAGTGGATTTTTGCTTTTATATTTTTTATAAATGAATATTTGTCTGTACTAAGTTTTTACTTGACCATTTTAATCTTTATGAGAGGAGAAAGGAGAAGTGAAAGAAAATAAGAGTTTTTAATACTTGACCATTTATAATCCATATGAGAGGGGAAAGGAAAAGAAAGAAAAGTGCGGACAAACATTTGCGGACATGGGGGGATATAAACGCATAGTACCGAAAAACCTCTTTAACACCGCCATCTTTCCAATGTGTATACATTGGGTTCTCTGAACCAATCGTCATTGGTGTACACCAAGCTAATTCACGAAGTCCGCCCTTTCCAAGAGGATGAGGATAATAACCATAAACAATATAAGCCATATTGTAGCGACAAAAGTAGAGCTGAAAAAATGAAAAAGAATTTTAAAATTGTTTAAAAAATTTTTGGAACTGTAGAAGCTAGGAAAAAAAATTTTGGGAGCCGGAAGGGTTCGAACCCGGAACCACACAAAACAAGTCCAAGACGAATCCACTGAGCTAGGTTACTCTTAAAACAGTTTTCAAATAAACCCGACTTAAACAAATTTAAAAAATCACTATAAACCTCACAACCAAGCACACGACCATCAACATACATAAAATCGCCAGGAATAATCTAGAATAAAAAAATTAAAAAAATTTTTTTATGTTAAGATAATAAACTTACAAATCCAATCAACCCTTTATGATTAGGTCGGTGTACAACAAACACTTCTTTATCATTAATTACAACACATTCCGAGCTTATTACCTTAAAAACACGATGAAATATTTTTAAAATATTTTCTTAACCCAAAATAGGTGGAAAAATAAAATTCAAATAAAAAACTGGTCCTTAAAGGATCTAAACAGGCCCCTCAAATATTCCAAAAAAAAACAAATATCCAAAAATATTTTTAAACGTTCATTTTTAGACCCAAAATGGAAGAAAAAATAAGTAGGAAAAGGATAAAAAGGTGTGGAAGGAGGAAAGCCCCCCTATCAAATGATACCCAAAAAATAAAAAAATACCCCATATTGAGAGGGTCCCTCAAAAAATTTATTTTCAAATAAAAATACAAACCTTGTTTTGATCAGACCACGGCAACGCACTCTTTGGGTATAATGGGTGAACAGGCACAAATACACTGCGAGGTTCCCAAGGCTAAAATCCAACAATTTTGTATATAAAATAAATTTCAAAATATATATAAAAAATAAATTTCAAAAAATAAACCGCTCCAGCAATAAAATCATCAGATTCTTCATCAAATTTAACTCCAAAAATAGATTTCAATTTTAACCTCTCAGCACAAATTTGTTTAAAATCCTCACTTTCTTCCATCTTTTTAATTGCAACAATACAAAAATAACAAACATTTGGAAGAAAATCGGCCAATTTACCAGTTGTTGCTTTCAGATTTGGAAATTGATGACAATGAACACGTCTAACTTCTTCATTAGAAATTACACAATAAGTTGATATATCTGTTGCGTTTGAATAAGGTTGTTTTTGTTGTGACATTGTTTTGCTAAAGAGAAAAATTAAAATGTCCGCAAAAGTTGTCCGCAAATATCTAAAATATCCGCAAAATTACCCAACATAAAATATAGAAAATAGATAAAAAATTAAGAGATAATTTAAACAATTTAAAAAATTGTTACAAATTACAGAAAAAAAATAAAAATCAAAAAATTTTTATTCGCCAAAACAAAAAATGGGTCAAATTTTTATTTAAAAGCAACAACAAAATTGGAAAACATTTTTCCAAAACAAAAAAATTTTTAAACTCAAAAATGTCTTATAAATTAACAAAAAAAATATTTTTTTTAATTACTCAAGCCCTCTCATTATATTGCTTATTGAACGTGTATAGCGTTCAACCGTCTCAAGAATTACCCGAACTTCGTTAATATCATTTTGGTCCATTACAATATTCTCCAGCATTTTCCAACCAAGTTGACACCATCCCTCCAATATTTTAAATTTTCTTGCTACACGAACTCTCAACTAAAAAAATATGCAAATATTAGATGGATAAGAAAAAGGATATTTAATTTTTTAAATCATTAAGACTAGTGAGCGGAAAAATGTATTTTTCCGGATTCCGGATTTGACAATTGAGCCGGACCGGATCCGGCCGGATTTTTCCGGAGTAATCCGTACTCCGAAAAAATCATTTCGGATCCGGTCCGGTTCAGCTCACTAATAGACTCAAAAATTACTAAAAATAAATTTAAAAAGCTAAAAAGATACATTCACATTATCCGCACCCGGGTAATACAAATCCGGCCAGACCAAGTCATATTGATTAAATTGGGGCAAAAAAACCATATTATATTCCAAAATTATTTCACAAATTGATTTACAATCTAAAAATAAATTATAATTTTGTAATTTAAAAATAACCTCGCCAAACTTACTATGAAAAGTAATATTTGTTTTTTTATTAATTGCATCTAATCCTTCTACACTAAGCCGACCAAGATTTACTGAAAATTGTTCAAATTCTTCCTTCTTTTGATTAAGCAGATCACGGATCTTAAAAAATTTTTTATGATTTACTATAGGCTATATTTTGAGAAAATTTTTTATACCCTTCAAAAGCCATATAAGGACAAGGGGGATAAAATAAAATATGCAAAGACAAACTTACTTTTTTGACAGTTTTGTTAAAAAGAATAAAATGATATTGATTTTTAAAAATAAAAAAATCGAAAATGAAAGAGATTCGTGAATCCGCCCATTTGATATCAAATGGAAGAAGATTAACAATCTCGTGTATTAAGTCGAATGAAAGATTGGATTTTTTAATGCTATAGGAATGCATTTATATCCCACAAGATTAAGGAGGATACAACCACAAGTATTAGAGAAAAATGGTCAGAGTGAGAAAAGTTATAATTGGTCAGTTACTTGGATCGTTAAATTCCTGTTAGAATATTCTCAAGTTTTTCCAGAAAAAATTGAATTTAATTTTTACTTAAATCTGAAACAGCTATATATTCTATGAAATGGTTAAAGCGGACTTTTGCAAATGGATTAATTTTTGGGATAAAGGATATCAAAATTTGGGATTAAAAAGTGAGAGAATAATAGAAGAGATCGGTTAGAGAACAAAAGAAAATAGAAATGTGTCCAATTTAAAGCAAACAGTATGTTTGAGCGAGGACGTCTTTAAGCAAAGTTTGCGAAAGAATTGAGAAAGAAAAAAAAGAAATGGAAATCCCAGAGTACAAAAATATTTTTGAAAGACAAAAAATTTTCAAAAAAATTTTTTTTTTGAATTTTAAAATCATATGGCTTTTGAATATCCAAATAGTTAAAAATTAATTTAAAAAAAAGACCGGACTTAGTGTTTCAGAATTATTTCTTAAAATTCGATTAATCCCCAAAATTTTTTTAAAAAATTATCTTAAGGGTGGTCAGAAATTTAGAAAAAAATTCAGTCCGATCTATGCTAATAAATTAAAAATGATCAAACTTACGGATGGTGGTTGCGGATTATTGCCAGCTTGAGGAAATGGATTTAAAGGTTGTTGTTGTTGCATTTTCTTGAACCAGTTTAAATAAATTTATTTTTTTTTAAATATTTTTATAGGCTGAAAATTAAAAAAATTAAAGTAATTACTTAAAAGCTCTAATTAAAGCCCTGGGCGTCTATTTTTAATGGAAAATATTCGAAAAATAACTTGGGGTGAAGCAGTCACCAGGGAGGAAAAGGTGAAAGGAGGCGAAAGCTGTCCTATGGTCACTGCATTCCTCCAATAACCGAAGTTACCGCATTTTAAAGAGAAAGAAATATGGAAAGATTTCCCACCCCAACATCAAATATAAAAAATGAGTTTAAAAAATTAAAAGATAATTAAAAAACAATTTCAAAAAATTGTTACAAATTGTATAAAAAAAATCAAAATTCATCCGAATTTATCCAACAAAAACAAAAACTTTCATTGCAAAAATTGGAAACTCGAAAAATTTCAATAATTTAAACCTTTCCTTTCAGAAGAAAACCTGCCAAATTCAGGCACTGGCAAATCAAAAACTTCAAATTTTTTGTAAGGAGGACCTCTTGGATCTGGAGCAACCAACTGGCAAGAACATTTAATGGCAAAATCAGGAAGCGGTAAATGGACATCCTCCACTTCACTTTCTTCTTTAGGTGGCCCTCGAGGATCAGGAGCAACTTGTTTGGAATAGCCAACTAGAAAATTAAAAGAAATTTGATTTGAACAAGATGAGGAAACATCTCACTACCTAGGAAATGTTACTCGACGTAGGGAAGGGAACCTAGAAACATTGGAATCGCCAAGCTGACCTACTTAAATTTTAAGGAACCAATCTCGGGCGGGTAAAAAAGCCCTTTGATAGAATACCAGGCCTCCTAAACCCCTGTTGATTAAAAGAACAGGGACCGCTGTCTGGAGGAATCCCCCAGACCTAATTCTCCATCATAAAACAAAAATTCAAACCTTGCGTTACCGGCTTAATATCAAGACTTGAAATATGCTCCCGCAGCAATTTAAACTGGTGCTCAACATCTTTGCGGCTTAAACCACTCTCAGGAGAAGAGTTGATCGTAACTTTGAGTTGCTCAAAAGACAAAGAAGATGCCATTATATAAAACTAAATTTTCTGAAAAAAAGTTTAAAGAAGTTCAGGAACAAGAAGAGAAAAAACATAAGATAATAGAAGACACGCTCAAAAGGGCGCGTGCCTATAACGGCGCAAAGCCATAACTTGCTTCAAGATGCCCTAATCTTACCAAATTTAGTAAAAAACGTTTCATCTCATCGAACTAAACAGATTGGTACAAAAATTGATAAGGGCCAGAAAGCAAAGTTATAGCTTTGCGTCGTTACAACCGCGCGCCCTTTAGGGCTTGAAAACATTGAAAAATAAGACTTGATAACTAAAAAAAGAACAAAAACCATCCTCATTCAAGCATTAAACAAGCGGGAAAAAAGTTTTTTAGATATTATGAAATTAGATATTTTAAAAATATTTAAAGGCAAATATATCAAAATGTAAACAACATTGTTTAAATACAAAATGTATAAAAATAAAAAAATTTTTTCATTTAGCCATAAAGCATAAAAATTTACAAATTGTCACATGAAAGAAAGGGAAGGTGTGTAAAATAAAAAAATTATTTTTCGTTTTTTAAAAAATTCTTTGGCACTTTTTTTCGTTTTGCTTAAATTTTTACATGCATTTTTTAATTTAAAAAAAAATTTAAAAATAATTCCAATTTTCACGTAATATAAACAAAAGTGTTCATATCCACAGGGTCACGACCCAAAAATTTTTGTTCAATTAACCATTCAATTTGTTCTTTAATTAATTTACGAGAAGGCAAAAACATATTTTTGAGAACGTCAACAAGTTCTGTTTGCAATTGGGCCTTAAAAAGAGAAGATGAAATATTTTAAAAGGCCAATTAAAACCCCAAAAATTTTTTTAAAAATTCTGGAGGCCCTCATATTTTTTCCAAAAATTTTCTGAAAATTCCCGAGACCTCAAAATTTTCTAAATTACTTAGGCCCTCAGAAATTTTTCTTAAAATTCCCGAGGCGCCTAAAATTAAAAAAAACTCCTGAGGCCCCCAAAAATTTTCTAAAAAATTCCCGAGGCCTTTAAAAAATTTCTTACAAAATTCCTGATGCCCAAAAATATTTTTTGAAATTTCTAAGCCCCTCCAAAAAATTTTTTAAATAAAACCTGAGTAAAACGTTTTCTTGTTTTCATTAATTTTACAACAGCTTCTTGTACTCTAAATTTTCTCAATTGTAAAATTTCTTCATGTTCTTGTTCAACACCTTGTTCTTGATTTAATTGAAGACGGCCAATTAAATTTAATTTTCCTCGAGTTTGTGGTTTATCATTCTTTGGAAAAAAATTTTTTTAATTTATTAAAAATTTAAAAAAACCTTTATTAAACAAAATTGTTGATTAATCCAAAATTGTGTAGTTTTTCCAAAACTTTTTGGCAAGATAGGTTGTGGAGAATCACACAAAATTAATTGATGACGAGTTTTTGGGAAAGCGACTAGTGACTAAAAATTTAAAAAATTCTGTATAAAAATTTTTAAAAATTTTGAATTATCAAAAAATTATTTTAAATCAAAAAGGAACAAAAAACAAGCCCAAAGGAATAAGAAAAAAACACATGGAATCAAAAGGAGCCGAACCTCCGACCACCCCACCCAAAAGTCCCAAGCGCTAACCAGTCGACCAACGAGACATATATTAACTTTCTTCTATTTTTCAACTTATTGCTTATTTTAATTCTCCATAAAATTAATATTCATCAAGAGGGGCCATAAAAAATTAATTTAAATTTTTAAAAATTTCTTAAAAAATTCCAAAAAAACAAACCAAAAGTGTTTTAATTAATTCAGTTTCCGACAATTCTGTAGCTAATCTTATAGCATCAAAGGTAAGCCTATCCATAGGTCTATCATTCCAACAGAAAAGGACAGCCATTTGTTGAGTAGTTACTTCCAATTCAAATTTTCCAATTTCATTTGTAAAAAATAACTTTAAAAAAAATATTTTTTTAACTAAAAAAAGAATTTAAATAAACCGTTCCAGTAGACCAATGATGTGCCCAATTTAATTTCCTTCCACAATGCTGTTTTTTATAAAATTCATCTACTTCAGGCAATAAATCTTCCAATTCTCGAGGCAATGTTAAATGAATAGTTTCTCTATTACGAGACCAGGCACCAGCATTGAGGATTTTTATGTTTACACAGTCTATAATTTTATTAAGAAAAATTTTAAAAAATTAAAAAGCCGTTAAATTGAAGGTATTGCTTGGATAGCACTCCCAAGCCAAAGCTTAAAAGATTAGCTTAACTAACTTGAGATGATTTTGTGTATCTAAAAATTTTAGGGCATTTAAAAAGGAGGCCTGTCGGACTCCTAAAATTGACTTAAAGCCTTCCACCTTTCCCAAAAAATTTTCTAAAAATTTTAAAAAAGCAAACCTGCCATCTCCGAACAATTTTCATTAAGTGAAACAGACTGTTTAAATGCAGCATTCAAATCTTTATTGACTTCAATATCCTGCAGCATTCGAAATAATTTATTTACAAAATCTACGGGCATTCCAACTTCCTTAAAAAATAAATTTTTAAAAATTTCAAAAAAGTAAAAAAAACCCTAAATTTATTAACAAGCATTTCTTCCTTTTCTTGATCAGCAACCAATTCTAAAATTAATCTTCTACTTAAATGGGTTTTGTGGTAACGCATAAAAACGTCTTTTGCTTGGACATATTTGAGGACTAGCAACTGAAAAATATAAAAAATTTCCTATAATTTAGAAAATTTTTAAAAATTTAATAAAAAATTTTTTAAAAATTTTCAAAAAAATTTTTTAAAAATTTTCAAAAAAATTTTTTTTCCTTTATAGCAACTAAAAAGGAAAAAAATTTTTTCTAAAATTTTTCAAATTTTTAAAAATTTAATAAAAATTAAAAAAAATTTTTTCATAAAAATTTTCCAAAAATTTTTTTCCTTTATTAAACTAACCACATTATTAAGCCTTTCATCAATTTCATCACAAGTATAACGTTTTGTTAAAGCTGATTTTCTTAGTAATAAATCACAATAATTTGCTAATAATTCTGGGCATTTTGACTCGGTATTTTGGGGTTTCCCAGTTCTTAAAAAAATTTTTTAATTTCAAAAAATCTAAAAAAACCTTTTTCCCCCTCCATTCCCTCCCAATTCAAGTCGAAAAACATCAGTATTATTTACAACTTCTCTAAATGCTTGGTCTCGAATTGTGAGGAAACGGGCATCATTGGCAAATGCATCACGCATTAATGTTGAGAATCGAGTGTATTGCTCTAATAATTGATGGACATATCTTAAATTTAGAAACTTGGAAATTTTTTTTAATTTTTGAAGAAAGCATTATTTTGCAGATATTTCTTGCGGACATTTTCAAAAAAAAATTTTGGAACTAAAACCTAATGGGATGAGAACAACATTCCCTAGATCATCGAGAACAATGACTCCTAATAAGTCATTAGAAAATATTTTGGATGAAAAAATGGACCCCTATGTATAGACAGAAAAAAAATTCTATTCTAATAAGTCAAAGGAAAAAATCTATTTTTAGCCGAAAACCAACACCAGGGATGTCACGAGTTTGGAAAAAAGAATCAGGCCGGGTCTCGTGTCGAAAAAAGTTCGTGGATTGAGTACCCCGAGACATCCCTGCCCCATCCCTATTTAAATTTCCAAACCTTTCAGAATCAGTGCATATTTCAGCTGCATGTGCTTTCATCGCTGCTAATCCTTCTTCACAAATATGTGAACGTAAGGCATCCAGTAATGTTGGAATTCCATCCAATGTTCGATTTATTAGACGATAAAGAATTTGTAAACGATCAATTTGTCCACTTTTAATGAGTCCTGGAGCTTCTGCTAATATTTGGTCTTGATAATTGATAATTAATACTTGAACACATTTTTCCATCAACTTAACTAATTTAATTGGGGAAACATTAAATAAACATAAAAGTCAAGCATCAATATAAGATATTCCAAGAAGTGTCGTTTCCTAGGGTTAAGAAACCTCTTGAAATTTAGTTAGCCTCTGGTTGGAGCTTTTTAAGCGATAGACCCTATTTTAAGGCCCGTCCATTAAAGATGTTATGGAGTACCCGAAACTCAATATCTGAACATTTTTGACCCAAAACCCCGGCCCAGGAATTTTTCAAAAACCCGATCCGACTCTTTTCTCTACTACTCTGCATAACTGAATCGAACAGAAACGCGACCCGATCTGAAGAAAATTGCGAAAACTCGACCTCTAACCCGCCCGATTTTTTCTTCAACCCGTGTCAACCCTGCACACCCGCATCGAAAGATACGTCCTTCCAACTTAATAAAGTTATCTTATATTGAGGTTCAACTTTAATTTAAAAATCCAAACCTTTCCCTTTGATTTTCCATCAGTTTCCCCATCCAAATATTTTTTGGCCCTTTCCTCTTCTTCAACCAATTTTTCATCAACATAGGCCATATAAGCCAAAACTCCATTTTCTGCCAATATTTGCGAAGTCCGCGAAGAATAGAATTGTTCAGTAAACGTAATGTATTGCTCTTCAAATTGTTCAGCATAATTGAGGTTTCCAACAATGCTTAAATCAACTTGAAAAAATTAAAAATAAATTTAAAAATAAAATTCATATACCAAAGGATTCTTGAACACCAATTATATGTTGTGAATTGACTAATTCTCCATTACGTTCACGATCGATTAAACTTAAAAATAAATTAGGTAGGTAAAATGCTCAAAAGTTTATGTTAGGAAAGCCCGTAGTAGGGGTTATCCGAAACTCAAAGTCCGGACTTTCTCGACTCCAAACGAGGTCCGGAGAAAATTTTGAAAATACGACACAAAATCCATGGTAAGTAGTCATCAGAAAAAAAATTTCCCAGGAAGGTTCTTAAGCCAAAAAAATTTTTTAGGGTAAAAACTAGACAGAAAATCTCAGTAAAAACCCCAAATCTGTCAGAAAAAATTCCTATTAACTATCCCCTCCTAAAATGATCTATAAACAAAAAAAAACAACTAAAAACCTCATTGCTGCATTCAACAAACGAGTTGAAATTTTGGAAAACACGTATTTATTCCAGCGGTCAAGCATTAACTAAAAAATTTAAAATTTTCCTAATTTCTTAAAAATTCAAAAAAACCTCTCTAACTTGCATTCCTTGTTTATTCCTCCCACTTTTTGATTCCTTTTCTCTTTTTTCGACAAAACAAAATGGAAGAGGCAAGTAGCGACATAAGATTGAATAACCTTCCCATTCTTGAATATAGGCTTTGAGCAGCGAATCGACATCAGAATGAGGGAGAATTTTCTTTGAAAAATTTTTTTCCGAATTTTTTGATTAAAATAAATACATTAGTGGCTTCACCAACATGTTTGGTCAATTCCTCTTTTAATACTGAAAGTAATTTTTCATTGCCAGAGTCAACCCAAGAAGTGATCCTGTTGTTTGTGCTGAACAAGTCTTGCCATTCAAATTTGGAAACGTTCTAAAAAAATTTTTGAAGGCGATTAAGCTGGGATAAAACTTTTTAGGGATCTGATCAAATAATTATAAAAAATTTAAATGACAATTGGACTCGAACCAAGGTACCTTTCGAATTATAAGTCAAAACTTGGTACTTTTTTGGTACCCTTGGATAAAGCATCGATTTATTACAAAAAATTTCTGGTTTTTCCCCCGAAAGGAAGCTAAAAAAATTACAGGGCTCCAAAGTTTGCCAAAATTAGGGGAGATACCCCAAACAAAACTATGCAAACAGACACTACTAAAAACAAGAAAATCCCCAAAAAATGCTAAAACAAAAAACCTGTCGGCAAAGCAAATTTCTAACCACAGGCAAAGATTTTGCCCATTCTTCTTCGAAAATAACATTATTGTTATTCTTAAAAATTTTTAATTTAGTTTTAGTTAAAAATAAAAAAATATACACTGCCAAGCAAGAGCAAGCTTTCCATTTTGTGTTGAGCCATTTTCTTTAATACAGTTTTGATTAAAATTAAAAATTCTAAAATTTAAAAGTAAAATGAGTTTGAAATACACAGAAAAATATAGTAAAAACATATTTAGAATACTTTTGCCGAAACAAAAAAAATGGAAAAATATTTATTTAAAAAATCAAAAAAAGATTGAGAACAAATTTTCATAAACAACATAACTTTTTAATCAAAAATATTTAAACAAAAAACAATTTTTTCATAAATTAAAAAAAACATTCAATTACTGATTATTCTGATTACCCTCGATTATACTAATAATAGCATTTGTATAAAAAATGAGCATCAAAATAGTTCCCATAATATGCCCAATATCATTTTGAACCGTCGGGAAGTTGGCCTGAACCATATTTACACTAAGTTCACAAAGATTTTCCAAAATCTTCATTTTGTCGGAAACAAGTTGTAGCATCTAAAAAATAGCAAATATTAGACAGATAAGTTGAAAATCATTATTTTTCAATTTCTTCTAATTTTAAACATGAAGATCTTCACGGGTCAAAAATCAATAAAAATAGTTAAAGATAAAACGAACATCTTCTCTATTTGCATTATGAATATACGAAGTCGGCCAAGCGACAGAGTCAAATCGAAATAAAAATGGAAGATTGTATTTGACAAGTGCTACGCCAATTAGCTTGCAATCTTAAAAATAAATTAGAATTGAGAATAAAAATTTAAACAGAATTTTACAAAACACGTTCGTTTTAATGGAATTTGAAAGTTATTCAAATATTTGAAAATACATTTTTTGTGCAAAAAATTTTTTAATATTTTACTACGCAGGACTAAATAAGTTATGTTTAACCGACCAAAACCGAAAAAGGGAGATTATAAATTTATAGCAACGAAACAGAAAGAACTAGGGACCTAAGTTTCAAACTAATAAGCCCGCTCGATTTTCGAAACATACAATGAAACGAAAGATTTGCTTTTTCATTAAGTAAATTCAAATTGTCCAAGCTGACATCCCCAAGGTTACGTGAAAAGTGTTCAAATTGAGTTCTTTTCAACGTCAATCCATCCAAAATCTTAAAATTTTTATTAGATTTATTCGGCTTTTTTAAGAAAAATTTAAGCATACCATTCAAAAGCCATTAAGGACAAAAGTTAAAACTTACTTTTTTCACACGTTTGGAAAGAATAATAAAATGACGCTGATTTTTTAAAAGTAAATTATTGAAAATTAAAGAGACTCGAAAATCCTTCCACTTGAAATCAAATGGAAGAAAATTAACAATCTCGTGTATTAATTCGACTGAAAGATTGGGGTTTTTAATGTTATAGGAAAGCATTTTTTATCCCACAAGATTGAGGATATTATCAGATACAATTACAAAGTATTAGAGAAAAGGGTCAGAGTGAGTGAAGTTATAAAATGGTCAGTTACTTAGATCGTTTTATTCATGTTAATATGTTATCAAGTTTTTTTCAAAAAATATGAATTTAATTGTTACTTAAATAGAAATCTATAAAATTGTTTAAGCGGTTTCAGACAATGATTGCTGAGATAAGATTCAAAGTTGGGATTGAAAAAAGAGAGAATAAAAGATCGGTTAGAGAACAAAAGAAAAAAAACAATTTATTGCAGCCATGTTTGGACGAGGACGTTTTTAAGCAAGGCTTGTGAGTGAATTTTAAAAGTTGATTTATTAAAACAAAAACTATGCCGGAAATTTAAATTTTCGAACATTTTTTAAAATTAAAAAAATTTTTTTAAAAGAAGAGATCAAAAAATAAGAAAAAAATTTTCGTCAAAAAGTTATTATGGCTTTTGAATGATATTAAATGAAGGTACTTTTTCGTTACGGGACCAAACGCACATTAAAAATGTTTAAAAATGACCATGAATATGAACAAAATAAATGTCAATCGAAAGAGACTGTCGAGCTGAGTCAAATGGCACCAAAATTATGCAAATCTAAGACACGAAATGGTCAACACAATTGGGCGGACTACGCTAAATCTTGGGGTAAAAATGTGATTTGCGCCTTCAAAAAAGCTCATCGAGACAAACGAATGACATCAAAATCAACGCGATCTAACAAATTTGGGCAAAGTAACGAAGAAAAGCCAATTAAATTTCAGCCCGGTTCTTGACACTTTCGGGCCTAAATTTCAGCCCAGTGTTGTAAACTGCAAATAATTTTGGCGGCATTCGACTCAGCTCAACGAGCTCTTCGAATGACATATATTTTGCATAGGCGTTTTCATAACGAAAGAAAAAAATAAAAAAGATCGGATTTTTTTTGATTATCGAAAAATTGTCCAAAATTTAGAAAATTTTAAAGTCCGATCTCTGGTAATAAATTTAAAAAACAAAATTACCAATTGTTCTGGAGTTGGATCTGGTCCGCCATTAACAACTCCATTTTGTTCCAAATTTTGTTGTTGTTGTCCTTCCATTTTTGATGAAAATAAATTTAAATTTTTTTTTAAATAATTTTATCGGCTGGCTGAAAATTAAAAAAAATTAAATTTAGATTAATAGCTTAAACAAAAATAGTAAATACTTTTATTATTAAACTTTAAATTTTTGTGGATATCCCCTCTCTAACAAGCGCTCTTAAAACAACAACAAAAAATATTTTGGGAAATATAACCTAAAATTTCTGTCACAATTAGTAACAGATTTAGATAGTTCTAAAAAATCCTAAATTTTGATATTTACATTTAAAATATTTTTGAAAGCATGATTGACTGCAACGAAAGTTCTTGATGGGTACACCGCAGAGCTATGTATATTTAACAATAAGACAGCAGGGTAGAAAATAAAGAAAATTAACCTTTTCTACGAAATAAATGAAAATATTTCGACTCTTTTACCCTATCCAGGGCATATTTTCTAACTCCTCTTAAAAAGTCGAAATCAAAAAGTTAATCAAAATGAAAAAAATCCAGAGGTTTCGGGTCAACTCTTCCCCCCAAACTTTCAAAATTATTAAAAAAAGCAAATCTAAAAATTTAAACTCGAAATAAAATCAAGAGGCATTCCCTAGAAAGGTAAGGCCGAAAAGAATAATTCTAGAAAAGAATGACCAGAAAAATAAAATCGCGATTTTTCAAAAAAATGAGACAAGAGTAGGATCCTGAATGCATAAAAACCTTCCACTCACGAATTTCGTGAATCTGGTCAGCAGGAGTTAGAGTAGACTAAAATGGACTGCCCGAAACAAAAGTTCAGAGAAATTTTAAAGACGAAAATTCCGGACCCCTAAGAAAATTTATGGGCGAAAAATTTCTCAAGATTAACAAAGAATAAATAAAGAAATTTGAAAAAAACCGCAAAAACAACAAGATTAAATAAACCTAAAGAAAACATGCTATTAAAATAGGCGAGGTTAGAAACACTTCACAAACGGTTGACAAAGCTTCGCCGGTGAACGCCCAAAATTACAGTAAAAGAACACTTGCTGACCACGAGCTAGAGCCTCACAAGTTGCAGCAGAAAAGGAACTAAAATTATATTTAAATGTTGAACAAGTTTAAAGCCTGGGAACAGAATCTTCCTTAACTCTAGACCCAAAATCTAATACCAGTAACCCAAAAGTTCTCCCCAAAAAAAGGCTCTGATGAGTGGCCAGCAGAAATTGTAACCGAGGCCAACCTCATGTCAAGAAACTATAAGTCCAGCCTGTTTTATTGGAGCAGGAAGCTAGCCCAGGAAGCATTCGCTTCATATCCCTGAATCAAGACATGTTCTATGTAAGCCAAGTAAGAAAGTACAAGATGCGCCGTTATACTAAAAACAGATATAAGGATTAACCCAGAACTTCAGTAGACCTCCAATCACCTTGTCATAATCTTGGTACCAAAAATCGAGCTCAACCAGTATACATGAGTATCGTTTAAGTCAACTGGAGTTCTGGACAAAACCCTATCTCGGTTTAACAATACAGGCCCTGAGCAACACCTGGAATTTCATACTCAGCTCACACATGACACGTCATGCCAGGTATAAATCAAAGTAATAATAGGACTCAAGGACCAAGGGGAGCAGGAAGCTAGCCCAGGAAGCCCCCACCCTAGAATCAAGAAAAATCAAACAAACAAACCTTGTACGGACTTTAAATAATCCAAGTCATTTGATCCAAGTCTTCAAAGCTCCTTTCCTGCAATTTGGGCGTCTACGGCGAATCTTTGTCAACCATTTTTGTTCAACAACATTAAGACATCCAAGTGTTATTAAAATAAGTTAAAACAAAAAAAATATTTAAATTAACATGAAATTTAGAAAAACGCGATAAAGGGGAGGGAATGTTGATGACGAAAATCAATGAAGAAATGTTGAAAAAATAATTCTAGAATCTCAAAACATGGTACAGTATTTGTTATAGAAGTACCGTAAATATTTTAAACAAAAATAGTTCGCAGAGATGGGGCAAAAGAAAAAATAGTGCAGAGAAAGAAAGAAAGTAAAGAGAAACACAACAGAACATACACGACAAAGGAGAAATTTAATAAAAATGTATTCTACGAAACACCAAAAAGACAAAAGGTAACTTCTCGATAAATATGACAGAAAGTCGATTAAAAGAGTAGAGTAAAGAGAAACACAACAGAGCAGACAAGGCAAAGGAGAGATTTATTAAAAAAATGTATTCCACGAAACATCAAAAAGACAAAAGGAAACTTCTCGATAAATATGACAGAAAGTCGATTAATAGAGTAGTGAAAGACAAAGGAAAATAAGTGTTCCTTTAAATGAAAAAAAATAATTAATCTCTGTAAAAACAACAGAGCTTCAAAAAAAACAACAAAAAATAATAAAAATTGATTCAATTTATTCAATAAAATTTTTAAAGATTGAAAAAATACCCCCTTTTTTGGAAATTAGAGTCAAAAATAACAATACAGTGACAAATGGGATATTTTGTCGTATATTTAGTTTCTAGTTATTTTGGGATTTGCAACCAACAAGATTTTAGATAGTCTATTGGATAGACAGCCCTTTTTTTTTGGGGGGGGGGGGGGAGAGAGAATGTTTAACCACAAAATTTTTTCGTTGGTTAAGTGGCTTAAACTCTAGTTTCCAGAGAAAGGGTTTTAGTGGGCAGTGAACTCTGACGCAAATAACAATAAAAAAAATTCAAAAAAAATTTTCCTTTCAAAATAACCAAATTTTCTATCTTCCCCTACTAGTTTTCCTCATAATAACACCAAACAGACAAATCAAACATTGGCCACAAATTAAAGTTGTTAAAGCTAATGTCCATAAAGGCTCATGAAATTCTTTTGAAAATAAAATATTTAACAAAATAAATTTTTTATCTAATAATGTAGTTGTTGTTGTTGAAGGAGGTGTTGTTGATTGATACAAAAGAGAAGAAAATGAAACATCAGCTAAAAAAAGAAAAATTTTTTAAGAAAATTAAATTTAAAGGCTAGTCCGCAAAAAATTGTCCGCAAACGCGACGTTTTAAAAATTTTCAATTACCTATCCCACTCTTATTCCCTTTAAAACTCAATTCCAAACCTAAATTCTTCAAAATTAATCCAATTGATAAAATAATAGCAATAGGCATATAATGTTGTAAAGCAGCAGTACAAGCATATGAGGCATAATTGGCTACCTTTAAATAAAAAAGAAAATTTTTGAATCTAAAAAAGTCCGCAAAATTTGCAGAAAAATGTCCAAAAAAAATCCGCAAAAAATATATTTCTGCAGACAATTTTTTGTGGACATTTTTTAAATTAAAAAAAACCTTTCTCTGTTTTTCTTCATCCTTCAAATTTCTAAAAGAATATTCAATCAAAACTTTTTTAGGTTTATCCAAAAATGTTTGTAAACAAATTCGTGAAGCATAAATTCTTGCAAATAAAGTTATAAATAAGGCCAAGAGACGAAGAGATTTTAATTGATCCTGAGTGATACTGAAAAAATAAAAAAATATTTTTCCAATACCCCCACAAAACAAGAAAATTCCCACTAGACAAGCGGAGGAATCTTTCTTCTAAGTTTGAAGAAAAAATGGGGAAAAAACAGTGAAATACCTCTCTCACCCATGTTGATAAAAGTATATTAATGGGGCCCAATGTCATTTTGTCTAAAAAATCAAAAGGTACTAGTTCAAGCGAACTTTTAATTTTTAAAAATTAATTTAAAAAAAATATATATACAGTGCAGTGAGGGAGATGCTTATCGGCAGGAAATTCCCCTTCCACAAAAATGGAGAGGAAATGGAGAGAAGCATCTTCTCCTCAAAAATGCAACCTTTCTTCTAAATTTGAAGAAAAAAGTTTAAAAAATATTTATACCCTTACAATTGAGTTTCCAAAATTTGTTCAACAATAGGACGTAAAAATAGAAGCAAAACTCCAACTGGTGCCAAAAATGAAAAATGAAGCACACAACTAGAAAAATTTTAAATAAAAAATTAAAAAAATTTTAAAAAATAAACCTCACAAAAATGTTTTTAAATCCTCTCTCCTTTTCCTCCTCTTCTTCAAAAAAATCAAAATATAAAGACGTATATTGTAATAAAGGGAAGAAAAAAGCACTCAAAATTATTGAAAAAATTAAAGCCAAACAGACTAGAAATAATAAGGGAGAGCGTGAACTTGAAGAGAATAAAGGTTGAAAGCCATGTTCTTGCAAAAAATCATTTAAAGAATTGATAAAGTTGAGATAACCTTAAGGAAAAAATTTTTGTAAATTAAATGACATTTGGTCCCATAATTAAAAAATAGAAGAGGTCGGGTTTTTGTCAATTTTTGGAATTAATCTCATGGAATCCCGTCACGTTCTAACTTTGATAACAAAGCTAATAAAGATAAAAACGGATGCCACTGGGATTAATCTAGAAAATTAAAAATTATGCGTGACGGGATCCCTTCACTTGTCGACCAGGGATGGGTCAAGGTGGTCAGATATTTTTCAACTATGGGATCAAATGTCACCTAATTCACTAAGTTTCCAAACCCACTAGAATATCAAAAATAAACCTTTAGAAATTTCAATATCCAAAAATTGATCAGCAAAAGCATTAAAAAGTAAAGATCCCAAAAAGAATAAACCAGTTGCACAAATAAGCGTATTTCTTTCAGGGAATAATTCAGCCAGAGAAACTTTTTCAAAAGCAATATTTAATAAAATGTGTATTTGCAAAATTAGAGCACAAAAAGTCCAAATCATTGAAGCATTTAAATCTGATTGTGAGAAATTCTTTTAATTAAAAAAAGTTTAGGGATGAAATGTCATCCATGGGACGAAATGTCATTGAGAAGGCAAGATGTAACCAAGGGAAGGGCAAGACTTAAGGAATATCTATGAGACCAAATTCACAAATGGAACGAAATGTCAACAAGATGAAGGTTTACCCGAGATAACGCTAATAAAACCAAGGGGTCAAAGAGGATAAATTTTCGGGATTAAATTCTCGACCATGACTTCACCCTTCTAAAATTTCCAAAATTTCAACAAACCTTTATTCTCCGGAAAAACCAAATTGTACAAATCACTCAAGACAAAAACAAACAAAGCAAAACAGCTGTAATTAAAAGTCCAAATAAGTGAATCAAAAAATGGAACACCTTCTAAAGCATTCAAGTTTAAAGGAAGACGAATGAGACGATCCTTTTGTTCTTCTCCCATTTTTTCTATGGAGGATTTGTTGTTGGTAGCCTTTTGACTGGGAAAAAATAATTTTATACGGTTAAAAATATAAAGCGAAGGAAAGAATAAGAACATTGTCATTTTCATGAGTCCGCAAACAAAAAAATTTCGAACAAAAATTACTGATAAAATTTTAAAGAGGGCCAAACGCCTAAACACCTAGAACAGCGAGTTTAATGGAAATCCTCAAGAATAAAAACTTGCAGACTCTGCCAGTCAGACTCCAACCCCTCCAAGTAAAAAATTTTTTCTAACCTTGTATTTATTCCACGCCTTTTACCATTTCCTCCTTGATAATTCCCCTTCTGTTGTTGTACTCGTTTGTGCTTGACCAATCTCGGAAACAATGATCCTTCAAGTAGATAATAATACAAACTAAAATTTTTTTTATAAAATTTCTGTAAAAATTTTCAAAAAAATTCACAAACCCTTTAAACACAAAAATATCACATAGAGACAAACGTCCTTGAATCTTGCCAAATACACTAGCGGACAAAAGCGTAAGGATCACATGAAAACCAAAAATAGCCATTTTTCTCTAATTTGAAAATTTTTTAAATAAACTCTAAAATCTAAAAGAAAAACATTTTTTAATTGTTTAAAATATCAAAGAAATCAAATGGTATTCTGCGACATTCGTGGACAATTTTTTTTAAAAATATATTTAATCCGCAAAGTTAGTCCACAAATGTCGAGACTAACCAATAAATTTTTAACAATTTTTTTTCAAATATCATTTATTTATTTTCAGATTGTAGAGATAGTATGAGACTACAACAAATTTTAGAAAAATAAATAAAATTAAAAAGGAGAGCATTTATAGTTACTGAAAAATATCAAAAAATATTTAAATTCATTCCTGCTCTTCTTTAAAAAAACAAAAAAAAAATTTCCAAATAATTTAAATCAAATAATTATGGTAAACGGTACAGGCGGTTATATATTTAATTTCAAAATCCTCAAAAAAAATTTTTTTGTCCCCACAAAAATAGTAAAAAAAATTAACGCCAACACTCTACAGAAATTCACGACAAAAAATTTTTTTGACATACCCCAAAATTTCAAAAAAAAATTTTTTTTAACCGCCCCCTATTGTGTCTTACAGAAAAAATATCTTTTTATAACTAAAAAACGAACCTTCAAAATAAATTAACTTTTTAAAAAAAACCTCTCCCTCATCCAAAAATCATTGTCATCTTCAATTTAATTTCTTCTCTTCTACTTCCTAAAAACAGCAACATTTTTCACCAATCCATTTACGCAAAGGATCCAAAGAAAATTCATTATTTTCTTTTTCTTGTTCAATAGCACTACATTCAACAAAAAGTGGACGTTCCTTCTTAAAAATATAAAAAAATGTAAAAATGACTTAAGGATTTTTTGGAGTTTTTTCATGTTTTTTGCAGATTAAAAAATTAAATTCCTCACACGGGTTCGAACCCACGACCCTAGAAATTTTTTTCAGATTTCAAGACACCAAATGTCATGTGATCCCAAAATTTCATAACCAAGTGAGAGCTCATTTAAGCAACACTAAAATCAACTTGATTCGATGATTTTGCACCAAGTTATGACTATCTGGACAAATCGAATTCAGGACCAAACCATTGTGGAAATGATCCTAAGCTGATTTAGGGTCAAAAAGCCGATATACAAATAAAAGCTCATTCTAAAGAGCTCTAAACCCCACACAAACATAAAAGGGGGGTTTCGGGTTCGAACACGCGTGGGGGCAAATGAAATTTTTTCCTGTTCATTTCACATTTTTTATTATTATATAAAAAAAACCTTATTCTTAACATCATTCAAATTTTCCCATTTAAATTTCTGTCCATTATTTGTCAAAATTTTTTGTTGTTCAGCCAACGATAAATCTCCAGAACCTTCTGTAAGCGAAAGAGCAGCTTCACGAGAAATATTAATTAAACCAAATTCTTGTTCAATTAATTTCTCAATTAACTTAAAAAAGTATTTTTTAATTTAAAGATTAAAAAAAACGACAAGACGGCAGAGGTGAAAATGTCAGTTTTTCTAAAAATCGAGTAATTTTCTTTATTTCTTGGGAGCTCCGGTTGGGTAATAGAGAATATTTTTCATCGAATAGAATT
This sequence comes from Meloidogyne arenaria, assembly GCA_036172955.1. Classification (NCBI taxonomy): domain Eukaryota; kingdom Metazoa; phylum Nematoda; class Chromadorea; order Rhabditida; family Meloidogynidae; genus Meloidogyne; species Meloidogyne arenaria. The sequence continues at coordinate 207,282 of JARQAB010000024.1, forward strand.
CATTTTCCAAAATTAAAAAATAATTTCCCTGAGCGGGTTCTAACCAAGGACCCCCCCCCCCCCCCCACGAATCACCAAAAAAAAAGAGCTCCATAATTTTTTAAGTATTAAACTTTTAAAAATATGAACCTGTCCAGCCTTAGCATGAGCCAAATCCTGTTTGTTACAAACCACTAAAACCGGAATCTTTGTATTTTTAGTTTCATAGAGAACATCATAAAGATACTCGGCAACGTCCTTAAGTAATTTTTCAGAAATTAAAAAATTCAAAAAAACCTTTTTCGAAAAAGTAGCGCTATCAACTACAAAAATAACACAACAAACAGAATCAATTTGCTTTGAAAAATTTTTTTATTTTAAAAGATTAATTTATTCAAAAAACCTCAATAAACCATTTATTAAACAAAGCCTTTCGAAGGGTTTCAGCACCTGGATAATCTACCAAAATGAAAGGTTTGTCCAATCCTTCCTTGCAAAGATAGTCAGAATAAATGTTTTCTTGAACAGAAGAAACTGTAGACCATTCATTTTCTGTTTAAAAAATTAAATTAAAAAATAATATTTTCCCTGGGCGGGTTCGAACCATGGACCTCCGAGTATGATTCAGAGTCCGTGGCCCTCCATAAATTAAAAAATCAGAACATATAAAACTGGTCTTAAAGAACCCGATTAAGTACTAAAAATTCAATCGAAAATTCGTTAATTAAAAAATAAAAAAAATTTTCCCGAGCAAATTCGAACCACAGACCTCTAAATCATCAACAATTCGAAGTGCATAGGGCAATAAATATTAAAAAATCAAGTGTAAATTATTTTAAAAAACCCGGTCGGGTAATAAAAATACTTTTTGACTAAAAATTTATAAATTAAAAAATAATTTCCTTGGACAAATTCGAACCATGTACCCTCTAACCAGCAACTAAAAAAGTCAAAAACTTATCTTATTAAAAAATAAAATTTAAAACAAAAATACTTTGATTAACAAGCTTTCCAAAAATTGCAGATTTTCCAGATCCCGACGGTCCAATAATCAAAATTGTATTAGCCTTTGCTTTGCTACGTTTATAGAAGAAAAATACCAGAGAAGTAATAACCAAAATAATTAAAGTAACAAATGCAGGAATAAATATTTGGTTATCTTTAATTGAAGCAATTAAAGTTGAAGAATAAAATTGGTGTTGTTGTTGTTTTGCTTGTTGTTTAGTCATTTTCCTTACTAGTCATTGAAAATTAAAAAGTTTAATACATTATGCCCCCATCCGTCCGCAAATGTTTTCTTGCGTACGTCCGCAAACATTTATCCGCAAATGGAGATATCATCATTCTATTCGTCTGACCCTTGTTAATCCTTGAAGCTTCTTTTAAACTTCATAAGAGAAGAAAAGAGGGAGAAGGTAATTTGCGGACGAACAAATTATTGCGGACAAACATTTGCGGACGTATGGGGGGCACAGTTCGCTACAACAACTAAAGTTAAAAAAAAATAAAAATAATTATAGAACGGTTAAAAACCGAAAAAAATATCAAAATTAAAAATAAACAACAATATTTATTATTAAAAATACCAATATAACCTCAAAAAACTTTTAAAAATTTTTTTATTCTAATCCAAAACGTTCCTTAACTCTCAGAGGCAAAGATTCTCTTCCTTTAATATGCTCCTTCTCCACATACAAAACTTCTTTTCCAACTAGAAAAATTAGAAAAAATTTCTTTTAATTAAAACAGTCCGCAAGTTTTGTCCGCAAGTAAATTTAATCAGAAAAAAAGAAATTTACAAGGATTTCATGCTTCTTTTTATACAAGATGCATGTTTTCTTAAACAGAAGTATGTGTCTAGAATTCCTTTCATTTAAAATACATAAAATTCAAAAAATAATTTCCCTGGGCGGGTTCGAACCATGGACATCGAATTTGATAAATGAAACCTCCGTAAAATCGAAAATTTTTTACAAAATATTTTTCACTATATTTACCAAAAAATAAATTAACTGATAAAACCTGCGGACTTTTTAACCTCTCGCAAAAGAAAAAAGAACCCAAAAAATAATTTTTCAAAAAAAACCTGCAGGATCATAAAATATTCCTTTAGATTCAGGTGATTCTCTCATTCTAACCCATACTTTGGCGGTATTTGAAATAACACTAACCAGGCGTACAACTAAATATCTAAAAAATAAGAAAAAATTTTTTTACAAACTTTTAAAAGATAAAAAAATTTACTTTGTTTTCTTTGCCATTTTTAAATGTTCCTTTTTTCAAAAAAAATTCTTTTTGGCTATCTAAATTATTATTAAAAAAATTTTTTCTTAATAAAATTTTAAAAATATTAAGCTATTGTAAATATTAACAAAAATAGATTTTTTAAAATTTTTCTTTTAAATTTTTTTAATCAAAAAAATAACAAAAATGACTCTTGTCTAGTTTATAAATCCAAATTAAAATTTATAAACACACTCTAATGTTCATTGGATTCATAAACTATTGTTCGAAAACACAAAAGTTCAGTGGACTCATAATCCAAACCAGAACCTCGAGTGGACACATTGGACTCATAAACTAAACTAGAGCCCAAAAAATTAAAAAACAAAAAAACTTTACTTTTTATTCATTTTCAACTTCCTTCTCATCTATTCTTCTTCTTTTTCATTAAAACAGCTTTTTGACGTTTTCTTGCTGGTTCCAAATCTTCATCTTCATTATTTACTCCCAACATTAATTTATGTTTTTTGGATCCACCTCCTTTACTTCCTTCCAACATTTCTTTGTAGCGCTTTAAAAAGAGAAAAAAGTAAGGGGAAAAATGAAAATAAAAAAACTCAGAAAAAAAATATGTCAAATTCAAGGTCTATGGTTTCCACTCAGGAAAAATTATTTTTTATTTATGCATTTTTGGTCAAAAAGTATTTTTAAATTCACAATCAGGTGTTTTAAAGATCTTTCATATGTTCTCTTCTTTGTAAATTTATGGAGGTCCCCCTTTTATTGATGATTCAGGAGGTCTCCTTGGTTCGAACACGCTCAGGGAAAATTATTTATTTTTCCAAACTTAATTCCAAAGAAAATGAACAACCCAAACCTCTAAACCCTAATTTCCCAAAATATAACCCCAACCCTCTATTCAATTTATAAATAAATTTACATTTGCAGCCATCCTCCCAGCTTCAGACACTCTTTCCACCAATTTCATCACCTCTTCATGATTAACTTCCAACGGGTCAAGTCTCTTTCCAATAGAATTTTCAACTTTTTGATAAATTTCAACATCGTATTGAGTGACTATTGTGATTGAAATTCCTGACTGAAAATTAGAAAAATTTTTTGAAATTTCAAAAAGTTGACACTTCGACATTTTCCAAAAAAGTTGACACTTTGACACAAAATTTTTTAATTAAAAAACAAGAAACCTTCCCAGCTCTCGCAGTCCTTCCTACACGATGAACATAATCTTTAGAATGTGTTGGGACGTCATAATTTAAAACCATATCAACATGAGGAATATCAAGACCTCGAGAAGCAACATCAGTACAAACCAAAATTGGACGATCCTTTTTCTTGAACTTATTTAAAGCTCCCAAACGTTTTGGCTAAAAAATTAAAAATAAATTCAGAAAATTTTTAAGAAAAAACCTGTGACATTTGTCCATGTAAAGCTATTGCTCCAAAACTTAATTGCCTTAACATTAGAGCTATTTTTACTGAACTTGCACATGTTGAACAAAAAACTATTGCTGTATTGCCTGCTTTTTCGTTCAAAACGTGGACTAGATAAGCCTCCTAAAAATTCAACATTAATGCCATCCAAAGAGCTTTTTCCTAGGAACATGGTTCGAACCCGTTAGGGGAAAATTATTTTTATTTTAATTTATTTTCAAAGAGTATGAGTTGGTTAAATAAACTACGACCTTTTTAATAAAAAAGCCAATAAATCCCCACAAAACGAAACAATAAAATTAAAAGCAAAACTCAAACCTTATACTTGAAGGGAATAAAGAGCATATTTTGAATCAATGTGCTAACTGTTTGATATTTGGTAGACAATTCAACACGAACAGGCTTCTTTAAATGGGCCCTTTCTAATTTCGAAACCTTCAAAATAAATAAATTTAAAAAAAAATTTCACAAAATAACCTTGTGCGTCATAGTTGCCGAAAATAAAAATGTATGCCTTGTATTTGGAATAACTTTAAGAATTTTATCCAATTCCAATTCAAAGTCCATATTAAGTATTCTATCCGCTTCGTCCAAAACCAAATATTTGACTGATCGAAGATCAAAACCTTTGGTGTTTTCGAGGTGGTCAACAAGACGACCAGGAGTAGCTGAAAATAGATGAACAATTAAAACAACAAAAATAGAAATTCTGAACTTTAAAGGCCCCGTTATGAATTATTCACAATTTCCCGTGACCTTAGGGGCCCGTTTTAAAGGTTAGGAAGCTCAGGCTTCGTTTCCCTATACTCTTGGCCAAGAGGCGCATTAGGGGGTCTTTCAGGGGAAGGGGTTAAAATAAGTGTGTGTCCTTACATGAACACTTATTAAAGCCCTCTATTTGATAATGTCTCCCTTTGGAAGATGATTGAAAAATAGAGCCCCACTTTAATAATACGAAAACAGGGAAGAGATGAAAACGGGCTCATAAAGTTCAAAATTCCCCTTCAACAAACTAACCAACAATAACATGAGGCCTTTTAGATAGAGACAATGTTTGTGTCGACATATCAATACCACCAACAATTGTAGCTTTAAAAAATTTATAAATTTCTCTTCAAATTTACTAAAAAACATACAAACTTGGAGGCCGATAGTTGCACCTAAAGCCACAAATTGATCCGAAATTTGAAATGCCAATTCTCTCGTAGGAGCCAATACAACGGCAAAGAGACGCTGTGGATTGGACATTAAGGATTGAAGTATCGGAAGAGCAAATGCAGCAGTTTTGCCAGAACTAGAAAAAATCGATAGTTGACAGATGAGGTCCATGGTTCATTAATTGGGTGGTAGAACGGGTTTATGCTAAGTGAGAGAGTGGATCGATGAGAGAGGACAGGCAGGCCCTTGGCCCCCACTCTCCCGAAAAAATCATGGTTACGGGCCTGAAGACAGTTGAAAGTGAAATATTCTTGTCTTGATGTATAAAGAACGAGGCCATTTCGAGATCCCCAATGATTTCCTAAACTTAAAAAAATCACCCAAAAATTAACCACCAAAATAACAAAAAAACCCTCTACCCAGTTTCTGCCAATCCAATCACATCTCTACCCTTTAAGGCAACAGGAATAACTTTTTGCTGTATAGGCATAGGTTTTTTCCAACCAATACGTTCACAAGCACTGCATAATTCTTCATTTATCCCCTAAAGATTTTTGAAATAAAAAAATGTCCTTTAAAAATCAAAAATAAACCAGTTCTTTGAAAGTCTCAATTTCCTCATTATTGTTGCTATTTTCAACAGTTTCTTCTTGTTCTTTCATTTAATAACAATACCTTTAAACTATAAAAAAATCTTAAAAGATATAACCAGTCTTAAAATTCAGAAAAAAAATAAAAAAGAATCTCGAACATAAAAATGAAATGACCAAAGTTTTATGTAGATATTTCGAAAATTACCCAGTAAAAATGTCAAAATGTAAAAAAGAAAAAATAATTTCAAAGTGGTAATCTATGAAACACCAACTTTTTAAACGCCAAAAAAACAGCGAACTTTATAATTTTAAAAATTTTTAAAAAACGATAAAAAAATTTACAATAAAAAACAAGCAAAAAATTTTTGGAAATTAGGAGATCAAAATAAACTACAAAAAAGCACAAAATTTTAAAATTCAATTTTTCTGGTTTGAATTGTTAAGGACCAAAAAAATTTTTTATTAGAACCAGAAAAATAATTTTTTAAAGAGAAGACAAGTGAAAAGGCGCAAATGGATTTTGACTGAAAAATGGATGGCTTTTTGAAAATATAAATAAAAATTTGTATTAGTGTATACAGTCAGACCTCGCTATTATAACCCTCTTAGATCAATCGCACCTTACAATGAAGTTTTCTTTAATTAAAATTAAAAAAAAATTCCCTAAACTTTAGTTAAGTGGGTTTTGATATCCTGACATCTTTTCCCCCTTGTTTGGCATTCTGACAATATTAGGGTATTTTTGCGGACAAAATTTGCGGACTTTTCTTTAGAAGAATAAAGAGGAAGAGAACCCTCTAATTTTTGGCATTAAAACGCGTTACGCTTATCAATGCCTAGTAATCAAAAAAATTAAAAACGTATCTTAAAAGTAAGGTCCGACTGTATAAAAAAATTTTTTCTATAAAAATAAATTTAAAAATAATAAAATAAAAATAAACTGTAGTGCCACAAAATTTGTTCTCCTCAATGAATTGTTATAAAACAAATCTCTTGCCAAAAAGTCTATAGCACCATCACCGCTTTTACCAACAGCAATATTACGACGTTTTTTACTTTAAAAATTAAATTAAAATTTCTTAAAAAATTTTCAAATTTTTCAAAAAATTTTCAAACTTTTTGAATTAAAAGAAATTCCCAAAATTTCGAAGAATTTTCTCAGAAAAAAAATTTTTCAAAAAAATTTCTAAAAATTTTCACAAACTTAGAATTAACAGGAGTATCTAATTGTACAAACGTTCTTTGACTTATCCATCTTTTATCGTCTTCATTATTTAAAAATTTTGTTGTCTCGTTAAATTCATCATTTAGAAAACACTCTTCTGTCCAAACCTTTTAAAAAAAAAATTAATTTCTTTTATGTTCCTAAAAATCTGCAAAATTTTTAAGAAAAACTTGTGAAAAAATTTTCCAAAAATTTAAAAATAATTTTTCAAATAAAAGAAATAAAACCTCCATTTCAACTCTCCACCCTTTATCTAACAATTTGAAACCATAACAATTTGAAAGAGGCAATTGTGCTGTTGAACTTTTTGCATAAAATTCAGACAAACCAATTTTATTTAAATTTTTATTTTCTAAAGAAACACGTCCATCATATCCAATAAATGCCTTAAAAAATAAAATTTCTTTGCGGACAAAACTTGCGGACTTTTTATAAACATGAAGGAAGAGAACCCTCGCAATTATTTATCATTATTTTTAGGTCCTCGGTTTAACAGAGATGGGCGAAATAAAATTATAAATTAATATAAGGATAACCCCTCCCATTGTCAACAAAATAAAAAAGCACATTTTAAAAAGTCAGCAAATTTTGTCCGCAAAAATTTTTTTAAATTCAAGGGCCGCTTATGCCAACAAACAAAAACATAAACAGACCTGAATAGAATTAGGTACCCGTGGAGAATTTAAAAATTCTGGTTCTTGATCAAACAAGTAAATAACCTTTAAAAAATTGATCAAATCAAATAAAAAATTTAAAAAATTAACCATTCCACTTTTCCTTTGAGGCAAAATTGTTTTTTGTTTTGTCTGCCTTTTTGTAACAAACATTAAACGTCCTTCAACCAATTGTTTTTTAAATTTTGGAGAAGCATTTTCTTCCTTTTCCTCATCAAATTTTCCAAAATCATACAAAAGTAAAGCATTTGGCCAACCCAAAAAGGCAACTCCTTTAGGGCTTAAAACAGCAGTTGAGGAAAGAAAGGGAGAGGAAGAACGTCCAGCAGCTGGATTTGAAGAAGGGAATTGAAGACTGAGCCAGTGGGAAGAGGAAGGAAAACCCTTGGGGGAAGAATTTTTTATTTCAAAATGCCAAAAATAAAAAAATATTTCAAAATGTCAACTCTACAAAATATTTCAAAAATTAGAAAAAAAATCCCAACCTTATTACTCTGTTGCCGTCTAAATTCCTCATCATTGTCATCACCTCCCGATTTTGAAAGGGCCACAAACCTTCTTATACGATTTCTCCAACTTTCATCCAAATCAAATAAAAGCCGTCTCTTTTTAACATTTTTTTCTTCAATTCCAATCCTTGCCAGTCTACGTAAAGGTGAATCTGAATCAACAACATCGCTTACATCTCCACGCAAAACTAAATAAATTGGAGGAGAATCGATGCCTAAGAGCCATTCCAAAACCTTTAAAAAGAAAAAAATTTTAATAAATTGCGGACGAAACTTGCGGACATACAAAACTATGTCTCAATCAGGGATGAGTTAGGTTAGCCGATATCTTAGACTACCCGATATCTTTTTAGACCTTTACTTTTTTCGACCCGAAACCTGATCTTGGAAATTTTCGAAAACCCAGACATGAAACCCGACCCTAAATTTTCTCAACACCGACCCATCCCTGATTTTATATTTATAACATAACTCAAAAGAATTTTGATGAGCAATAAATTTGGATCATGGCACTGATCACGAACAAGTACCGTTTGTTAAAATTAGAAAATTTTAATAGGTTTAAGTTTTGTCCGCAAACTTTATCCGCAAACTCAAAAAACCAAAAATTCAAAAATTTTTTTAAAAACCTCAGCAGAATGTACAGCATCATTAAGCCTCATATTTAAGAGAATAGGTTCTATCCTTTCCATAGCTCTAAGTAATTGTAAAAGTCTAAAAGCTTGTTGCCAATCCAATTTATTAAAAGCTGTCCAATCTCCTCCTCCTTTTTCAAAAGAACTTGTAGTCCATCCCAAGGAAAGAATTGATTCAGGTAATAATTGATGAGCAGATTCGAGAAATGGAACAATATCTACTGGCTTCTAAAAAAATTTTAAAAATTAGAGAGAAAAAATAAAATTAAAAAAAGCACTATTAAAGACTGAAGGTTTTTTGCGGACATTTTTTTTCGGACATTTTTATGACTTCCTTTTGGGGACTTTTAGCAGAACACTTAATAAGAGACTTCTGCGGACACTTAATAGACGTATTTTATATAGGTATATAGAAAATCAGCAATAAATGTCCGCAAAAAAATCCGTAAAAAGGTCCACGGAAAAACGTCCACAAACAAAATCTACAAAAAAAGTCCCACAAAAAACCCGTCAGTCTTCAGCTAGTGCCCTTACAAATTATAAGGAAATCATTACCTCTGAACCCAATCCTGCGCCTTGAAAAGTATTCTACAAAAAAAATTTTTTTTATTAAATTTGCTATTTAAAATAAACCGCATGAACAATTATTGGCACATTGAAACGATTAGGACCTCGAGTTGCTGCATATAAGTGTTGAAGAACTGGTCTAACTACTTCTGTTGTTCTTACTGATATTTTTAAAGCTGAAAAGAAATTAAGAAATTTTTAAAATTAAAAGTCCGCAAAAAATGTCCGCAAAAATTAAAAAAAATTTTTTTTTATTTAATTTTCAAAATTTTTTAACGCTCTTCTCTCCCCCCAATTTTTAATCCAAAAAATAATTATTTTCTAACCAAATAAGCTTAAATTATTTTTTATTGTAATTTCTTCTTTTTTTGTTCAACTTTATTCCAAGGATTAACTGGATTGGAATAATGAGATGATGAGAGGGGTAATTTTTTATTTATTTATTGTTGATATAAACAAGAGAAAGAGATTTTCTCCCTTACAAAAATAATTATATAAAACTTGGGGGAGAGATTTGCTTCGAAAAAAAAAGATTTTTTTTTTCAAATTACTGGTCATTTGCTCATTTTTGTACGCTAAAATAGGAGACAATAAAAGTAATTATTTAAGGGAATTGGTTGAAAGAAATGGCGGAAAAAAAATTTTTTTTGTTTTGTTACTAAAACTAAAAAAATAATGAGAAGGAAGTGAGAGTGAAAATTTGTTTAAAAAATAATTGAATTAAAAAATATTTTTACCAAATTTTTCCCTCCAAAAAAAATTTTTATATCAAAAATTTAAGGAAGGAAGACAAAAATAGATGTCTCTATAAAAATTCCGCAAAAAATTTTAAATTAAAATTTAGTAATTTAATTTTAAATTTTAAAAATTAAAATGAAGGAGAGTGAGGGATGAGAAGCTAACAGAAAAACATTCAAAAAAACTTTTCTTAACGTCAAGAGGAATGAGGATGTTACAGAAAATTACCCAAAAAAGAATAGAAAAGGTTATCGCTCCCCCCCCCTCTCAAAAAAAATAATAAAAAAATTTTAAAAAAACCTTTATCTCCATTATGATACACTCTCCTCAACCAATCTTTAAAAGTTAAAGCATCTGAAAATCTCGAAGTTGTTGATATCATTTTTTCATGTGAATTTCCAAAATTTTGTTGTTGTTTTTGTGAACTCATTACAGGAATTGCTCGATGTCTACTCTTTTTTGTTCGAAATAAAAGCACTTCTCCTTCAGAGAGGGCACGACGATCGAGTAGAAAAAGTCCTTTTTAAAAAAATTTTTAAAATTAAAAAAATTTAAAATATTTTGGAATGCAAATTTTAAACAGAATTTTTGAAAAAATTACAACAAAAACCCGATACCCACAGGAATTAAAAAAAATATTTTTCTAACTCCAAAAATATTTCAAAAAAATTTCAGAAATTTTTTCAAAAAATACAGCCTTTAGAAAACAAAAAAAAATTCCCTAACCTCAAAAATATTTTTTATTAAATTTTGGAATTTTTTGAATAAAATTTTCAAAAAATTTTCAGAAAAAAAATTTCAAAAATTTCCCTAACCCTACAAAAACATTAAAAACCCCCCAACCTCCTTCCGATTGAACATGCCCAGGAAGCCATTCAGCAAAATTAGTTTCCTCATGTTGATGTTGTTGTTGTTGTTCTCTTCTTTCCCGTTTCTCGTCATAATTTAAAGAATATGAAGAAGAACTACCTTAAAAACAATTAAAATTTGAAAAAATGTTAAATAAAAATTTTTTTTCTAGGGACCTGAGACTAGCAGAAAAAATATTAAAAAATTAAATAAAATTAGGGAAATAAATTTAATTCTCATAATATTCAAATAAAAATTTATTTTTACTGTTGTTGTTGTTAAATTTTAAAATGCTAATAAAAAGCATTCCTTTTTTAAATTAAAAAAAAATAAAATAAATTTAAAAACAAAAAAAAACAATGCATTTTAAAATTAAATTAAGGGAGAGAAGCTTCTTCAAATTTCGAATAAAATAAAAATTGTAATAAATAGTAGGGGATAAAATTGAAAAGGAAATTTGAATAAAAATTGATTGGAGACATAGAAAAAAAAATTTTTTAAGAGAAAATTTAAAAAAAAAATAAATTTTCTTAATTTTTTAAAAATTATTTTTCTTTCTTTAAAAATTGTTTCGCGCATAAAAGTAAAAGCAATTTGCATACAAAATTATTTTCGACAAGGAAAAGAAGGTGGTTGGATGAGGGGCGGGGAAGTAAGAAAAAAAAGGAGGAAAGAAAAAATATTATTATTATTTAGATGAAGCTTACAATAAATAATGAGAAGCAGCTGGAGAGAAGAGAATTGAGGTGTAATCAAAAATTGAAAAAAAAATTTTTTTTGAAAAATTCCCAAAAAATTAAAAAAAATTTTCTTTGAAAAATAGCCTCTAAACCCAGACCACAATCACCGAAAAATTCATAACAAATTTCACAAAAATCAAATCCCCTCAATTTTGGTATCATTCGACGCAGCTTGAAGAGCTCTATCGAATGATACCAAAATCGAGTAGATTTGAGTTTCAAAAAAATTTTTTTATAGACTCGGAGTAAGCGTGTTGGTTCGCCCACCTAGTTTATGCCAATTAAAATCAAAAAAAATTTTTCCTCAAAAAATGGTCAATTTTTTCTAAAATATTTTCGGGTATTTGTTCTCCCTTCTTTTTAAAAATATAAAACCCAAGAAAAATGAAAAGAAAAAAAAATTTTTTAATAAAAGGTTTCCAAGGAGGCATGTTGGTCAACCAACACATGCTTGGTTGAATAGAAAAGGTTTTAAATTTAACAAAAAAAAGGTATATTAAAAAGAATTTGTGGACACAATATTTTAAGGTTTATTGTGAAATAGAGCTGTAAATATTTTATTTAAAGAAATAAAATTTTAAAAAATTTAAAAAGTTTCACTGAACAAATACATTTAAAAATAACTAAAATTTGTTAAAAAATCATCCTAACGGCAAAAATCAAAATATACAAATGAGGAAGTTTGACCATTCCGAGGCAGAATAAGTATAGTGAAAATTAATCTGAAACCTAAATAGGGGTGGAGGCCGATATTTAATAAAGTACCTAAAAATAACTGAAAATTTGTAAGGCTAATAGAAAAACAGCTAAATAGATTAAAATAAAATCTTTAATGTAAAATAAATCTTAAAAAATTCTAGGAATTTTTTAAAAAATAAAATAAAAATTATCAAAAAAAATCAAAAAAAAATATTTATAAATTTAATATAAACTTTCTTTTTTAATTTTATTTTGTGGGAAAATGCCACAGGCAATTTAACAACAAAATAACTCCAAACCAAATGAAGCTTAAAATTAAAGAAATATTTTTATTAAAAAAACAATAAAAATATGTGTAGCTTAAAAATAATTTTTCTTAAATTTTTTGAAATTTTATAAACACAAAAGACGATTGAAACAAAGCAAAAAATGCAAGACTGCGCGAAATAAAAATTAAAAAAAAAGAAAATTTTTTTAGATGATCAGAGACACATAAATAAATTAAAAGTAATAAATTAACTAAAACAGCGGGAAAATTGTGTTCGGACAGGACAAAAAAATTAAAAAAAAAGTTTGAATTGAGGTTAATTTGAATTCTTTAAAAATTAATTTATAGAAGGGTATACAAAAAAGTATAAAAATTTTTGAAAAACATTAAAAAATTTTCTAGAGGGTAGAAAAAAAATTTTAGAAAATTAGAGAGGTTAGTCAGAGTTTAGAAAATTTTTTTTAAATTTTCAAGCGAGAAGAAAGGGTTTAGAAAAAAATTTAAAAAAATTTTTAAAAATGTTAGACAAAGTTTAGAAAATTAAAAAAAATCATTTTTCTGTATTTTCCAACATAAAAAATTAATAAAAATTTACAAAAATTAAAAATTTATTTTTCAATATTGGGTTGACTTAAAAAAATAAATTTTTGGGTTTAATTTAATTGTATTTTTTCTACCTAAAAAATAAAAATATGGCTCTAATGAGTATGAAAAGTCGTCTCTAAACAATTAATTGTTTTTTTTTCACTGATTTAAATTGACAGGAAGGTAATAGAAAAAATATAAAGACAAAAAAAGACGAAAAACTGCCCTAAAACTAAATATAAATTGCGCATTCTTGGACGATAAAGAAGAAACCGAAAAAGTGTTGATTTTTAAATAAAAATATAGTTCAAAATAAGATTAATTTGGGCTAATTTTTATTTAATTTTTAGATTTTTTTAGAAAAAATTAAATTTTTAAAAATTCCTAGAATTAAATTTCCCTTAAAAAATACCCCAAAAATATTTTTAAAAATTCCAAAAATAATTATAGAATAACAAAAATATTTTAAAAATCCTCAGAAAAAATTTTTTTTAAATATCAAAAAATATTTTTAAAAATATATTCAATTTTTAAAAATTATTTTAGAATAAAAAATCACCGCAAATTAACAAAATGCGCAACAATCGCTAGAGGGGAAAGAAGATTTTTGGGAGAATTAATTGTCAAAGTCAATTATTTATATACTCTTTTCTTTTTTTAAATTTTCTTTTAACCTTACTTCTCCTATAAAAACAAAAATTTCAAAATTAGAAAAAAAAAAGAATTTGCGCATCAGTTAAAATCTCTTCCCTTCCCCCTTTAACTTGTTGCGGTGCTATCAATCGACTCAGTGAAACGGAAGTTGAAAAAAATTAAAAATTAAAAGAAAAAATACCGGAAATTAATTTATATACGAAACGGAACTTACAAAAAATGTGTTTATTAAATTTAATTATGAAATTTAATTAGATTATCAAATTTAAATTTTCATGCTTAAAGATTAAAAATTAAATAACATTTCGGATAATAAAAAACGGAAAATACAATTAAAATATGCATAAGATAAATTCCGGAAAACAAAAATAAATTAATCGAGAAATCCGGAAAAGATGGGAAAACACACTGTAAAATATAAAAAAGAATAATTAGTACACAAAAATACAAATATATTCCGGAAAATACAAAGATAATAGTTCAGAAAATTTTGTAAAAATACAAATAAATATTAAAAAAAATATTACGGAAAATACACTAATAAGTAATAAAAAAAAATAAAATACAACCGGAAAAATACAAAATTAATTAAAACTTTAATAAAAAACACAAAAAAATACTTTCCGGATTATTTCCAAATAAAAATAAAATTCTTTTATTAAATGTTCTGGGAAAATAAAAAAAAACCTCAAAACAATTAAAAGTAGTACAAACAAAAATTAGGTAAAATTAAGGAAAAACAATTAATAAAAAAATTTTCTTTTTAAGAAAAAAATACCCGCCGTGCATGGAAAAACAAAAAAAAAAGTGTTGTAAAAATAAAGCAATAAATCTTTTCTTTATTTTTTTCTATTTTTTAAACATTTATTTGTGGGTGGGTTACCGAAAAAAAATTTTTTTTGACATGAAAATTAATTTTTTTTTATTTTTTTTTATAATTTTATTATGATTAAATACCTGTGAAAGAAAAATTAAACATAAATAAATAAAAAAAATTTTTTTTATTTAATATATAATTAAATTGGTATTTTTATTTAGGTGATGGACGGAAAAGGACAGGTTTAAAAAGCATCAAAAGAAGAAAATGAGAGAAAAAAAGTGATTGAAGAAAATTAAAAATGAATGAGAATAAAATTAAAGAAAAAATATCCGCAGAGACCGTTTATAGCAAGTTTAGAGGGGAGATTTTTGTATTTTAATTGGAAAAATAAGAAGAAATTAAAAGAAGTTTAAAAATACATAATTAAATAGGAACTGTTCCGGAAAATACTGACAATGAAAAATTAGAAAATACAAAATAAACCGGAAAATACAAATAATTCCGGAAAAACAAATAAAAACTTAACGTAAAAATATAATCCGGAAAACAAAAATACAAATAAAATAATTCCGGAAAATACAAATAAAATAATTCCGGAACACACAACTAGAGAATTAAATGAAAAAATACAATCCGGAAAATATATTAGTAAAATAAAACATTATAATCCGGAAAATACAAAATTATAAAAATTTCTGGAAATAAAATACACACAAAAATACCGGAAAATACAAAAAATACAAAAAAGAGAAAAATACAAATTTAAAGAAAATGCGCAAAATACAAAAATCAGAATACTCAATCTTTAATTTTTCCCCTTTAAAATAATCGTAAAATTGATTGGCAGTCGATCAAGCAAAATATATTTATTTATTTTAATGTGTTTTTAGGGGTGTAATTTTCTACGAGAGCAACGGCGCGAAACAATATTAAAAATGCTTGGATATATATTACGCGCAGCAGAGTTTATATTTATTTATTTGGGGGAATGATTGGAAAGAATTTTTAACCTTGACTAATAAAACTTGGGGTAGGTGTAAGTGACAGTTAGGCGCCTAGAACAGAAAAAAATTTTTTTGAAAATTGAAAAATCAAAAAATTTCTAGAAAATTAGGAAAAAATTCTCTTGAAAATTTCAAAAAAATTCCAAAAAAAAATTTCGAATTTTCAAGGAAAATTAAAAAAAATGTCAGTTGATGTTCTACCTGTCCGCAACGAGAATGTGCACTTTTCTTTCCTTTACTCGAAATTTTTTCACTAAATTTTTTAAATTTTCTTTTGAAAATTTTTGAAAATTTTTTGAAAATAAAAAATATTTTTCCCCAAAATTTATTAAAGCGGAAATAATTAAAAAATCAGAAAGAAAGCTTTTTCTTTGCGCGCTAATTACCAAATGGAACCTTAAATGGAGGAGAACCTCTCTCCATTTTTGGCCTCATCAAGAACGGATTTGGAGAGAAAAAATGGAAGAAACAAAAGATTGGATTATCCTAAAAATAGGACAGAGTTTAAGTGGATATATGGGAAAAAGAGAAAAAATTTTTTGAAGAGGAGAGAAAATGAGGAAGAATTTAATAAAGGGGAGAAGGGGAAGAAAAAATTAAAGTTGAGAAAAATATTGGAAATAGAAAAAAATCCTCAAAAAGATCCCACGTCCTCTATGAAGTTTACCGGGCTAGGGATTCACAACACTAGCCCAGTAAAATTTGAAAAAAATTATAAAATTAGAAAATGAGGTGAGCTGAATCTGTGAAGGGCTAAACAGTTTTTAAACCCAGAGCCTAAACCCAGATAATTTTTGAAATTCCTGGGCTTGTAGTTTTTCTTGGATTTCAGTTCCGAATCATTCAACCCTTGGTTTCTTAGATCCGAGGCCCTTAGATTTTTATTTCAAAAATTTTCTTTGGATTATGTTTCGGCTCCTATTTTGGGTTTGGGATCAGGTTTCGAGCAATCCTAGATTGCTTGAAGGATTGAATTCAACAATTCAACAATCCTAAATTGCTTGAACATCCTTGAACACGTGGAACCCCTATATAAGCCTACAATTAACAAAAATATAATATTTTACATTTATTTATTTTTCAGGCCAAACCCTTTTGGCAAACAAAACAAATTTTTGCAGATTTTTGAGAGCTTGAATATAAGCTTTTTAGAGAGATAATGAGAAGAATATAATACAAATACAAAAACAAAAATACTTTTGAGTGTTTCTAATGGTAGGGAGGAGTGGAAGGAGGAACGAGAACAAAAGAAGGATGTTAGGGAGGAAGGAAATGGACAATAAATACATAAATAAATATTTGAGTGAAAAGGGGGTTCAAAAAAAATTTTAAAAAATGGAAAAAAGGTTTATAAAATAGGTGTGGGTGGCAGAAAAAAAAATAAAGGAAAAATGAACTGAAAATAGAAAAAATAGGTTGGATTGCCGTAAAATAAATTTAAAAAAAAGAAAATTAAACTCAAAAAAATGATAAAATACGAGAGAATGGACAAAATATTAAAAAAATTAAAAAAAATAAAAAATAGTTAATTGTAAGCCTACTTTTAGATACATACGAAAAAATTGACCTTATACTGATAAAGTTACTTGATTGACTAATCAAGTTAATTTGGAAGACTAACTTAAAATATCCTAAACGAAGAGTACCGGTGAGTATCTAATAGTGGGAGAGCACTTGTGGGTTATCCCAAACCAGTTTTTGCGGACATATTTATGCGGACTCATCTTTTATGTACGGAATGGTCAAAAGTCTTCCTCGATTTCACTAACTTTCCCTGTGGCATTATTCAATGAGATTCCGCAAAAACTGGTTCAGGATAACACATAAGTACCACGGGAACCTTTAAAACCAATTCAAAAAAAGCTTCCCAACCTGACCGTTTAAAAAAATAATTTTCCTTGTCCAATTAATCCATCCAACATATTTTCAATAAACAAAAGCCATGTAGAATGTAGTTTGTACAAATAATGTTTGGACACCTGCAGAGCTTTGCCAAAATATAATACAAGAAAATACAAGAAAATACAAGAAAATACAAGAAAATAAAATTGGTTGGTTTGGCCATTTTAGGAGAAATCTAAAAAAAGGGAAAAATAAATAAAATTAAAGGAAATAAAGGAAAAAAGAAGTATTGCTTATGAAAATCAACAGAAACTCCTTCAAAAAGGGAAATATTAAAAAAAAAACAAAAAAACTAGGCAAAAAACTAAAAAATCTTAGAAAATTTCAAAAACTTAAAAAACAAAATTTTTTACAAAATTTCAACTTTAAAATTAATTATTTTTGGCGTTATGTTTATTATTTTTTATAAATGACATTTTATCCCAAAAGTGAGAGATAATGTAAAAATGAGAGGTTTTAGACAATAAAAGGGCTTTTACCTTATTTTGCCAAATTTATATTTTACCTATAAGGGCAAAACCCTCACGTTTTGCTAACAAACATATTGACAATATGAGGGCTTCTAACTTCATTGACAAAATACTATTTTGGCAGAATATGGAAGAGCAATTTAGAGAATTTTCCCCATTCTTTTAACGTTACGTAGATTTTCTACGTTAGCTTATTCAACGTCTGGGATTTTTTTTGTTAATTTTAAATTGTAGAAAATTTTATTTTTTTCCAGACAAAATGATTTTTAAATTAAATTTAATTTTTCTTCTATTAATTTTATTTTTATTTTCAAATGCAACAATTGAAAAAAGGAGGGAAGACAACGAACAAGACGAGGATATTGAAGAAGTTAAAAATGACCCAAATCCGGATAATCTTGTACTTTTGAATTCTGAAGGGGAATTGAGGAAAAGGGAAGAGTTAAATGGTTAGTTTACTTTTTTTGGGAGGAGAGTTTGGGATATTTTGTCATCCTTTTGTTTTTGGGCTGGGTTTTGGGCCAAATTTCGTCCCATCCTAATTTTTTCTGCCTTTTTTTGTTCCTATTTTTTTCTTGTTTTTCTTTTTTGATGGGCAACTAATTAAAAAAGACAAATTTGTTTTTGAAAGTAGAATGGGGGGTGAGGGGTTTTTTAGGTTAGAGATTTTCAAAACACACTTTAGGTGGTTTAGGAATTTATTTCACTAATTTTAGGATATTTTGGGATCTTTTGAGATATTCACTCCCTCCCTTATCTTTAAAATTTTTTTCATTTTTATTCAGAAGAACTAAAGGAATCAGGCGAAGAAGAAGAGATTGATGTGTTCGAAGACAAAAAGACTAAAATTACTGCCAGAATTGTTCTTATGGATTCTAAGGGAGACTTGAAAGACAAAAATGGTTTGTTAATTAAATAAAAAATAAAAAAAAATTTTTTTCAGTTTTTTCTATTGAAGATTTTCTGTCTGATGATACCCACGAAAAGAAAGAGGAAACTAAAAAAGCGGAAGAA
Source organism: Meloidogyne arenaria (assembly GCA_036172955.1). Classification (NCBI taxonomy): domain Eukaryota; kingdom Metazoa; phylum Nematoda; class Chromadorea; order Rhabditida; family Meloidogynidae; genus Meloidogyne; species Meloidogyne arenaria. Next base: position 226,040 of record JARQAB010000024.1, read on the forward strand.
GTTGAGGAGGAAGATAATGAAGTTTTGGGGTTTGAAGAGTTTGTTGCGGAGAAAAATAAAATGTGAGGGTTTTTTTGGGGGTTTTAGAAAATTTTGAAATTCCAGAAAATTTTTAAAAAATTTTAAAATTTCAAAAAAAATTTTTGGGATTTTTTTGTCACCTCAAAAATTTTTTAAAAAATTTTAAAATTTTTTGAAAAATTTTTTTTTGATTTTTGGGATTTTTTGTCACCTCAAAATTTTTTTTTAATTTTCAAAAAAAATTTTTTAGTAACAATTTACAAGCGGAGGTCCTCTATGAAAACGCCTTAAACATTTTATCAAAGAAGAGATGGTCTGAAATTGCTCAAAAAGACATTCGAGCAGCTTATACTGATCTTGAAGAGGCAGCTAAACTTGGATCCGATGACGCCAGGAAAATTTTAGGTTTTTTTTATTTCTGGGATTTTTTGTTACCGTTAATTAATTTTTGGGATTTTTTGTCACCTCAAATTTTTTCCGATTTTTGGAATTTTTTGTCCACTTGAAATTTTTTTTTGAAATTTGGGATTTTTACTCCAAATTATTTTCAGCATTTTCCTACTTATTTGGCGACTATCGATGGAGTATAGACGAGGCTATCAAAATTTTTGAACAGTTAGCTTCCGAAACAGGCTCTGCGGATGCTCACCTCGGTCTAGGCTTTTCACATTCAACTGGCGCTGGAATGAAGGATGGGCCTAATATTGGACTTGGATTTTTGCATTATACTTTTGCTGCTTTAGGCGGAAATCCTTTGGCTCAAATGGCTTTGGTTTGTTTAAATTTTCTCAAAAAAATTTCTTGAGGTGACAGAAAATCCCACACCTTTGAAAAATTTTTTATTTTTTGAAAAAATTTTTCTATGGTCATGGGATCTTTTGACACCTCTAGAAATTTATTATTGGATGGAATATTTGTCATCTCCAAAAAATTTTTATTGAGGTATGGGATATTTTGTCGTCTCCAGAAAAACTTATGAGTCACGAAATATTTTTGTCACCTCCAGAAAAATTTAAGAGTCACGAAATACATTTGTCATCTCCAGAAAAAATATTTTTATGGACATGGGAAATTTTCTATGGTCCTTTTATCCTCTACTAAAAAATTTTTCTGTAGGGTTATAGATATGGCCACGGAATTGGAGTAAAACAAGATTGCGAAACAGCTTTAACTTGGTACAAAAAAGTTGCAAATAAAGTTGCCAAAAAAGTTAAATTGACTGGAATGCCTTCTGTTCAACGCATTCGAATACCTGATGAAATTGTTTGTATTTTTTTAATTCGAGAATTTCTAAAAAAAATTTTTTAAAGGAATCCTCTTCTATTGCTGGAACCATTTTGGACACAAATGTATTTTCGTATTATAAATATTTGGCTGAGACTGGAGATATACAGGCTGTGGTATATATATATTTTTTTAATAAATAATATTTTTTCAAAAATTCCAAAATAAAAAAAATTTTCCTTTCCTATGGAATTTGAGGTCATGGGTTCGAACCCGCGCGGGGAAATTTTTTTTTTTAATGATCTTAAATTTTTTGGATACCCTTTATTTAAAATACCTTAATTATAAGAGACTTTTTTCTGCTCCTCGAGGCAAAAATTTTTTGAAATTTTTAATTTTTCCTTTCAAAAATTTTTTTTCCTTCAGCTTGGACTAGCCCAACTTTATTTAACTGGAGGAAAAGGTGTTCCTATGGATTTGGTATTTTTTTCTCAAAAATTTATTTTTAAATTTAAATTTTTTTTATTTTAATAGCAAGCAGCTCGCAAATATTTTCAAATTGCTGCTGATGCTGGGAGTGCACAGGCTAATGGCTATCTTGGACGAATGTATTTGGAAGGAACTTCAGCGACTCCTCAAGATAATGATACGGCATTAAAATATTTTACAAAGGCTGCTGATAAGGTATAAAAATTTTTGGAAAATTTTCTCAAAAAAATTTCCAAAAAATTCAAAAAAATTTTCGGAAAATTTTTCAAAAAATTTTTTAAAATTTTCCCCAACAAAAAATTTTTTTCTCAGGGAAATTCAATAGGCCAAGCGGGTATTGGAATAATGTATTTATATGGTTATGGAATTAAAGCCGACTCACAGAAGGCACTTAAATTTTTTGCTGCAGCTGCTGAACAAGGTTTTTTAATTAAACTAAAATTATTTTTTAAATAATTTTTAAAGGGTCCTCTGATGCACAACTCCATCTTGGCCAAATGTATTACCAAGGATTGGGTGTTAAAAGGTTTGGAAAAATTTTTGAACCCCGTAAATGCTCTAATTAAAGTCCTGGGCTTTTATTTTTAATGTCATTTTGAGTGGGCTTATATTAGAGAGTGGGCGTTAATTGAAGAGCATTTATGATATTTTGAAATGGAGATGTTCCTTAGGTTGTTACCTACCCCTTGAGATATATTTTTTAACGTTTATTAAATTGGTTGGTCCCTTCTGTCCACCTCTCCAACATCCACCTCCCTTCCACCCATCCCTACTTAAAATTAAAAAAAATTTTTTAATTAAATTTCTACGTTATTTTTTTAGAGATTTTAAGCAAGCATTAAAACATTTCCAACTTGCCTCCCAATCTGGACATATTTTGGCAATTTACAATTTAGCCCAAATGCATGCAAAAGGCACAGGAGTATTTCGAAATTGTAAATTCGCTGTAGCCTTATACAAAAATGTAGCAGAAAGGGGACGATGGACAGAACGTTTTATGGACGCTTATCTCAAATTTCAAAACAATGCAATTGACGAGGCTGCTTTCAGATATTTATTTTTGGCAGAATTGGGATATGAAGCAGCACAGACTAATTTTGCTTATTTAATCGACTCGCAGGAGGGAGGTGGAAAAGATGAAAAATTGGCTTTGTTTAGTAAGGAAGAGGCTTATAGAAGGGCTTTTATGAATTGGCAAAGGGCTGCTAATCAGGTTTTTTTTTGAATTTTTTTTAATTTTCAAGAAATATTTTTTAAAGGATTATTCTGTTGCTCGTGTAAAATTGGGAGATTATAAATATTATGGACTTGGAAGTGATTCTGATTTGCAAGAAGCAGCAGAACATTATAAAATAGCTGCTCAAACACATCAAAATGCACAAGCAATGTATTTATTTAAATTTAATAACCTCGCTATAAGAACCCCAAAAAAACAATTTTCAATCCCAAATAGAAGTGATCTTATACTGAGGACCGCTTAAATATTTTTTCCACTTTAGGTTCAATTTGGGTTATATGCATGAGAATGGCATTGGAGTGAACAAAGTTTGTTGATTTTTCTATTCTAATAAAAAATTCATTTTTGATAGGACCTTTACCTGGCAAAACGGTTTTATGACTCGGCAGCTGAAACGAGTACAGATGCTTTTTGGCCTGTTACTATAGCTTTAATGAAACTTAAAATTGAATTTTTAATGATGGTATTCTTTAAAATTTTTTAAATTAATTTTTATTTTTTAAAGAATTTTGCTCAAAGAGGAGGCATTTCATTTAAATTTCTGGACAATTTGGACACGCTATTAGGCCCAGACTGGGATCTTTATGCGATGAGTTTAGCCTTTGGACTAGCTGTATGGCTTGGTATTTGTTATTTTAGAAACCGATTTGCTAGGGGTTAAAAGTGTATTTTTTAAATTGTTCTTTAATATTAGAGATATATTTGGGGAAGGTAAACTAGCCCAATGAAAAATAAAAATTTGTTCAAAATTCGAGGTCCATGGTTCGAACCCGCTCAGGGAAAATTATTTTTATTTTCAAAGAAAGTATATCTCTAATAGAAAAATTTTTTTCTATCTTATTTGTACATTCAAACTCTTTTCTTTCACAGGTATACATTTTTGTGTTAGTTATACATATACATATTTTCGGATTAGAAAAAAATACTAGGGTTGGTTCCAATCCGTCTGGGAGAGCATTTTTCGGAGAACAGGGATGTTGGGAAGACTACCAGTGATAGGGATGGGGAAATGAACGGACCAGGACAATGCATGGCCTAAAAATCATTTTCGGGTAAGCTGAAGGGTTGGGGGACCAACTCTAGAGAAAGAACTATCTTTTGACCCTCTTCAAAAATCTAATTTTTATTGATAAAATTCAAGAGATTGTTTTTGTAATAAGGGTTTTTTGACATTTAATTCCCCCAGTCGTTTATAAAAAGAAAATGTTTATCGAGTCAAAAAAATCAAAAAAATAATAATAAACGTGTTGGAGGATTTTCAGAAGGAATGGACCGTTTCTTTATACTTTCTGAAGAACAAAAACAAAAAATTTTTTTTTCGAAATATTTAAAATTCTCTCCAAACCTTCCCTCCATTAAATCTTCATAATCATCTCCAATCTCAGCGCATTTGAATAATTCCAGCCTGGCGCAGTTTCATTAATTTGGAAAAAATGTCCGGGTTCTTTAAATGCTCACGAGCGGCGTTCTAAAAAATAAAAAGGTAATTAAGAAAAAATTTAAACAAAATATAACCGGATCCTGACTCATTTGCTCCAAAAGCATTCGCATCCCTGGATCACGCAAAATCTTAAAAATATTTTTAAATTAGTTTTACTTAAAAATGTGAGAAGTGTGAACTTTATAGGCACCTTCCTAGTCAAGAACCTCTTCCTATTCCCATGAATCGAGGAGCCAATTCTTGAACTTCTGGATCCTGTAAGGTGATTAGCCGACGATACCTACTATAAAGGGCACAGTCCTTTTTGCCAAACCTCTTGAACTTCTGGGTCTTACAGAGACAGGTGAAACAAGGAAGATAGAATAAATACTATAAGGTCCAAAAAGGTTCAGGCCCATAAAGGTCCGAATTCCCAAAAAATTTTCAAACCTCTTGAACTTCAGGGTCTTGCAAAGCACGTTCCCTAGCCTTTTCAGGATCTTCATCATTAGAACGAATACAGTTCGTGAATCCGTCAATAGCTTCTTGATTATTTGGGTCAATTGTCATTGCATCCTCATAAGCTTTTTGGGCTCTACTATACTCACGCATTGCATAAAGAGCTGCTCCCTTGCGAATATAGGCTTTGACTGAAAAATAATAAATCAAAATTTAATCGGAATAAAAATCAGAAGTATCAGAAAAAAAAATCAGAATTTAATCAGAAGAGCTTTTCAAAAACGGCCCTCAAGTAAACCCAAAAAAATTAAAAAAAATCTTTACCAAATTTCGGATCTCGTTTTATACAAGTATCACAATCATCAATAGCCCTTTGAAATTCCATCAATTTTGTATAACACGCAGCTAAATTAATTAGAAAATATTTTTGTAAATTTTATAGAAAAACCTCTATTAGAATAAAGCACATGATTATCCGGATTACGCTTAAGAGCTTCATTGTAATGCTTCATTGCACCAGGATAGTCGCCTAAAAATAAAAAAATTTTTTTTATCAATTCTTGAGGATGGGAAACAACGGGAAGTTCTCCCCTAGAGCCATGTCCTCGTCCCCAGGGTCATGAGTTGACCGGGGACAGTGGGGGGTTCTCGCCGAAAACCAACGTCCTCGCTCTCTGGGACGAGGGTTAACCGAGAACTTATAATAGGTTCATATCAAGAGCCACCGTCCTCGTTTCGGGGTGACCGGGGACGATGGGAGAGGTTCCAGCTCATAGCCACTTTCCGGGAGAACGAGACTAAAAAAGCACCGCAACACTCATCCCGTAAAATGTTCCACTTGCTTTTAAATGTTGAACCCTTCAAAAAAACAAAGAAAAACCTTTCTTAAACAGCTCGTTTCCACGAGTTTTTTCCTCTTCAGAGATTTTTGGGTCAATATAAGCCAAACGTTCCTTCTCTTTAACCAATTTTTCAAGCTCCTTTTGTTTCTTAACAATTTCAGGGTCACGATGCTCAGAAAGCGATTTTTCAATCCAATGCAAAGCCTGGGATTGGTCGTCTTGTTTCATATAACTGTTGCCAATACGGGCATAAGCTCTAAAAATTAAACTTAAAAAATCAATAGTTAGAAGTCTGGTTTTTGATCGACAGGGAGGAAGGGGGGGAACCACGTTTCAAATTCCCCACTTTCGAGGACGGGGTACCCTAGCTATCAGGGATGGGACGGGTTGTGAACCAGATTCAAAAATTAAAAACAACCAACTTTGCAATTTGTTTGTAATCAGCTCTGTTCTCACGACCAACTTCCGCAGCCTTTGTACACATTGAAATACACTCTCCATACTTTCCTTCTTCAAAGAAGACAGCTAAAAAATTATTTTTAGTTGGAATTCAATATGATATCCCCCAGTGACCAAATTCGATTGCGAGCCATTTCCCTTGAAATGGGTGAACAGGCTCGCAATTTTGGCCTCAAATAGAGGCCAAATAAGGCAAAAACCCCTTAAAATCAGACCCAAGGATACTCGCATTCCTAAACCCGATAATGGGATCGAACGCTCACCATAGCCAAGTTAACCAAAAACTATCCCAAAAATCATAAAAATTAACTGAAACAAACCTGCTTTATTATTATAAAACACAATATTATTCGGGTCAAGTTCGATAGCCTTGTCATAATGCTCGTGTGCTTTAACAAAATCCTTCTTCTTGTAAGCTTCGTTGCCCAAATCCTTTTCTTTTAATGCCTAAAAAGGGTAAATACTTGTGAAAAATAAGTAGTAACCTTGTCACTCATTTTGCACGTTCAATGCCACAAATATTGAAGAAATCGAAGAAAAGTGAATTTTTTAAAAATAAATAATCTATAAAGAAAAAAAAAGAAAATTTACGTCCCCCATTCACTTTCCTTGAAAATAAGCAAAAATAAAAAAAAAGAATTTTGCCCCCAAAAATTCCTTCCTTACTGAAGAGAGAGTTCTCGAATGATCTACGCGTATTTTGGAGAAAATTAAAAATTTATTGGCTACACATTTTCCAAAACCATATTTTACCAATAAGGGTAAAAACCCGTATTTTGCCAATAAATTTATTGGCAAAATGTGACTTTCAGAAGAATTGGCAAAGCATGTTTTTGGCACTTTTCCCTCCTTTTTCTCTAAGTAATAGTTAGAAAAGTGACACAATAAATTAAACTAATGCCAAAAGGCAAAATTATTAAATTTACAAAGAAATTTCAAATGTGCGCAAAAAACGCCAATCTTAAAAAATCTTCAAAAAATTTGTTTAATCAAAAATTTTATTAAAAGAATCAAAAATCATTTAAAAAATTAAAAAAAACTATTTATTGCATTAAAGTAGCGTTCCATTTGTTGTTTGTCCGAACCATTGTTGAGGTTGTTGTTGATCCCAGCCTAGCGAATGTTGCTGTTCTCTGGCCCAAATTAAACGTCGAAGTCTTTCAGTTCCTCCTCTATCGTTTAAGGACTGCTGGGAATGGCCTAAACGGGAATTTGGATAAACTGACGAAATGAGTCCTTGGCAAAGTGAAATTTGACAAAATGAAATTTTGAAACCTTTTTCATTTTCCCGTTGAGAAATTGGACGAGGAGATGGCGGAGAGTGTTGTTGTGATTCTTTCCTAGCTCCAATACTTACACGTTCATCATGGGAGCGACCCATCCTTCCAAGTTGTTGTCTTCTATATTGTTGTTGTAATGGCCAATTGGGGGAAAGATTTGTTTCCTTTTGAGGTTGATAGTCAAATGATTTTTGTTGTTGGTAGTGATGTTGTTTTTGTTGTTTTTGGGAGGGACAATGACTTTGAGAAACCTTTTGTGAAAAAAATTTTTGCGGACAAATTTTTGCGTTTGCGGACAATATTTGCGTACTCGAGGAAACGACTGGGAAAAGTCCTTAGAAAAGCCATTTCTTCATTAAAACTCCAGGCTTTCTTTCGGATCACTCAAGCCTAATCCTCGAGTACGCAAATATTGTCCGCAAATGCAAAAAATTGTCCGCAAAAAATTTTTTCACAAACTCCAAAAAAACCTTATATAGAGCAACAAATCCACAATTTCGACTTCTCAACCTTTCACAAAAATCCAATGCCGCTATAGTATTAGATGGATGCAAAATTGAATTAAATTCACATAGGAGAATATAGACAAAAGGTGTTGATGTTGTTGATGACTGGCCAATACTTTTTAACAAACAAACTTTTTGAAGGTCCCAACAACGTGGAGAATACTTTAAAAAAATAAAATTGGTTAATTCAAAGTAGAGATCGAGCTGGGTCTGGATCAAGGCCTGGGGTTTCCCTGTACCCAGCGACCTGGCCCAGGAATTTTTTGACCTTCCTGGGGGTTTTCCTGGGAATGGGTTTTTTCTGGACACCAAGGGCGTAGCCAGAGGGGGACTTCTGGGGCTATAGCTTCCCCTGAAATGAGGAGAACGAAAAACTTTAGGAAGGAAGGCCTCCCTGAAATCACCTCCTGCTACGCCCTTGTGGATTACAGGCCCAGGATCCGGCCCAGGTCAATAAATCAAATCCAGAGCCAGGAACAGGCCCAGGCTTTTCAAAAATATCGATCTCTAATTCAAAGTCAAACCTTGTAAATCTGTCCAGCCCCCGTCCAGTCTAACCATCTACTCTCCAAATCTGCATTAGACGAAGCACAATTCTCTCCCAAAAGACGAAAAAATGTGAAAATAAACCCCTGTTGTTTTAAAGAATTTTCGGTGACGGGCGATGGAGACGCTGCCCTTTCTAATGTATAAAGTTGTTCATAACAACCTTTAAAAAAGACATTAAAAAAATAAATTTAAAAAATAGGTAACCTAGTTGAATTTTGGCAGTATCCTCAAAATCCACCAATGTTTCTCCCAAATTGTTTATATGTTGCTCATGGTCAGAAAGGGGAGAAAAATTTGCATAGTAGATAAACGGGAGTTTTGCTAAAATACAAGTATAAAATTGGTATTTTGGACGGCTGGTAATTTGACCATTATGAAAAGTTACCATTTTGACACTTACCCTTTTGTCGTTTACCATTCTGATATTTACCATTATGAAATCTGACCGTTTTGAAAATTTACCATTATGAAATTTTACCATTTTGAAATTTGACCGTTTTGAAATTTTACTATTTTGACATCCACTACGTAAATAAAAAATTTAAACTAACGTTCAGAATCAACGCATCGAAGAAAATAAATTTCAGAATTCAACGCCCGATCACTCTCCAAGGCAAACTTCTCCCAGAATGAATAGAGTGAGGCATTTATTGGGGAAGAAGAAGTAGACTGACAAGTAACAAATCCAAACAAAACTGTAGATCCATTGTTAAAGCAATTGTTGGAAGAAATTGAAAGAGGAGAATGTGGAGAGCCCATTAGAGAAGAACGTGAACTGCTGAGAGGGTCTTCACAACTCTGAAAAATTTTGGCATTTTGACGACGTGACATTTTGAAAATTTTAAAAATATCTCTTACCAAAGAGTATGCTTTCTGAATCAATCTGAATGGCTCAGCAACGTCAATATTCCTCTCTATTGTAGTCTGTGGTTCCCTATTGTAGTCATTGTTGCCTTCTCTTTCTGGAACGCTCCATTGTCTCGGGGGCAGGTGTTTGCGTCTTCCGCTGCTTCGATTCCTAAATTAATCTTGGTATAGTACATTTTGTTATAGACTCGAAAGTGCCTTTCTAAATGGACCTAAAATTCTCAATACTCAGACAGTCCTAAGTCAGATGAATGTTGGTCTAGTCAAATAGACTGTTTGAGTCCCAGCAGGCTAGAAAGACTCTCATTGCTTAAAGAGGCATACATTAGAAGGCTCTAGTTTAGGACATGCGTCCCATGAGCGTTTATGCGTCCCATCAGAGACGCATAAAAGAGCCCATAAGAGTCATAAAAAAGAGCCAATAAACCCCCCCATAAAAGAGCCCATCATACTAGAGCCCATTAGAGTCCCAAAAGACATTGAATGTGCTTTAGAGTCTCAAAACTATACTCAAATACCCTTACTCATTATTTAATTTCCTCCTTCTCATTTTATCATTTCCATTATTCGATGTAGGCGAAGACAATGCCGAGAATATTAACGAAGCAAAAGATTGGGATTTTTCGCTTCCACTAGCAGAAATACTCTTTTTACGTTTTCTTCTACTTCCGCCAGCATTGGATGACCTTAAAAAAGAATTGTTTATTCAAAGTCGAAAAAAAAAAGATTCATTAAATTTGCATAGATTTTTAAAGCTTAAAAGTCAACAACAAACCAGTCATATGATTAAAGCAAAAAAGGAATGTTTAATCAAACCCAGAATGTCGACAAACTTAAGATCGTTATAGGGAAAAGAAAGAGAATACTCCTAATCTTAATACTCTAATGGTGTTGACAGATAAAATTTTGAAACTAGGGTCAGTAGAGTATGAGCCCTAGAGTCTGAGTTTTATATCATATGGACCCTAGAGTCTTAAAATGTCAAGGATACTGTAATTTTCTAATAGAAGCCCATGCCCCCGTTAGAAGCCCACCCAAGAAAAATAGACGCCCAGGGCTTTTATTTGAACATTTACGTATGCAATCCACTAGAGTCTGATTATAATGCTTGTCATAGGTCCATTAGAGTCTTAACTATTTAAGGATTATTAACATGCCACTAGAGTCTAGGTCATAACAGAGCTCAAGTACCTGCTCCGACTTGCACTAGCACTTTGTTGTCTTTGAATTCTCGTTGAAGTGGAAGGTTCTTCCGGTTCCCCAATAGTAAGGGCTACAAATTCATTCTGAAACCCAGCATTAACTGCCCCACCACTTTGACGTCTAGAATTATTTTTGTGGGGGGAATTTAATAAAGCTGTTGTGGTAGTTGTCGTCATGGTTGTATTAGTTGTTCTTCTAGAGGAGGAAGAATAGGAGGAAGCTGTTGGGCCTGTAAGCGATGTTACTAGACCAGAACTTGAAGCTCTCCTTTTTGAGGAGGAAGAAGTGTGTGGGTTGAAAACGCGGTCGAAAGCGTCGAGGAAGAGATTCATTTAATATTTGGGGAGGAATTTTTTTTTATTTTGGGGGAGGAAAAATTTTTTTCTGTTGAAAGAGGAATTTTTCCTTTTTGCTTCTTAGAATTTTGCTGAAATTTGATTTTTGAAACCTTTTAAAAAATAAATATTTCAACGCCTATTTCAACTCTTATTCTTCATTTATAAGAGAATAGTGAGTTTTAAAGGCCTTTAAATATGGCAAGAATGAGCTTGCAACTTGGCCAGACATGAAAGAAAAAAAAAGCTTAAAAGAGAAGAAGCACATTGGCGCTTATAAAAATAAAAATAGAAAAATGTGTATGAAGGAAAGAAAATAAATAATAAATAAATACAAAAAAGGATAAAGTATAGGGCCTATAGGGCAGTAAATGAAATAAAAAAAACATAAAATGGAGGGAATAAAGTAGGGAGGGAATAAAGTAGGCCCTATGTAACTCTAAGCTTTAACTTGGTTCAAAATTGTCGAATCCGGGCCGCCCTTGACGAGTTGAATCAAACCATACCAGAATGTCCTAGATTCGGTATATTCGAACGAAATTATAGCTGGGGGTACAGCCCATAACGGCGCGCAGCCATAACGGCGCAAAGCCATAATTTACTGTAATCTATTTAGCTCGATGATGTGGAGTCGTTTAATACTAAATTTGGTAAGATTCGGAAATCTTGAAGCAAGTTATGGCTTTGCGCCGTTGTCCCTATAGCTTGGTTTTACATTGGATTCGAGGAATGTTGGGGGTGTAACTGGGAATAAATTATTCAAAAATTGATTTTAAAATTCCAAAAAAATTTTTTTGGGAATTTAATAATAAAAAAGGGGAAAAGTATTTTAAGGAAATTGAATAAATTTAATAAACAAAAAATATTTTTGCTTGTTTCACATTTTAATAAAGAAGACTGAAAAAGTCCCACGCAGATAAAGGGAGGAATATATGGCATATTAAAATATTAAAAAGGAATTGGAAATGAAGAGGGGAATGATGGGAATATTTTACTTTTTTTTTAAATTGTTGGTGCTAGCTGGTTGCTAGTGAAACGGCATTTATTAAATGATGTATAGGGAGAGAATGGAAAATAAAAAAATTAAAAAAATAATTAAAATTTGAAAATAATTAATATGGGAGTATTTTTCATTTGGAATGTTTCAAAATGAGGGTACTTCAATGACCCCGACCCCGACGATTTTCTATGGCAAAAACCCCGACCTGAATTTTTCGATAGGATTGTGTTTTTTTATTAATAAACGTTTTCCGGAAAAACCAGAATTTTATTTATTTGTGTTTTCCGGAAGGCAATAGTTTGTGTTTTTATTAGTGTTCCGGAAATATCAGAATTTTTGTGTTTTCCGGAAGATCCCTCCCCGCAGATAAAAAAGGGAGTAATGGGGAGGAGAACTTTCAAAAAAATTTGGCAATCAAAAGCACGTGTCGATGAACTCAGACTCAATCATTTTATGTAAAATTCTATCGAACACTAACTCTCAATCAAAAAAGAGATTTGCACTTTAATTTGATGCACTTTAAAAATTTCTCCCTTTTTATTTAAATGTGTTAACAAAAAAATAAAGGATTAAAATCAGACAGAATTTACTCCCCCATTTATTCTCGAATTAGTGAACCGCAAAATGTGTGGTAAAATAAAGAGACAAACAATGATAGTTGGTTGTTGGTTAACTGTCCAGTTTTTTTCCTAATCATGGGGAGGGGTAGTTTTCTTGCTCTCTGTTATTTGACGATAACCTCGTGAATTGCCTGATCAAAGTATTTTTTTTAATTTTATTTATTTTTGGTTAGTCTTAAGAAATTAATTTTTTAATTGAAAAAAATTTTTTTTAATTTTAAAATTTTAATTTTCTAGCATTTTGTTAATTTAATATTTTATTAATTTTTAATGAAATTTGTTCTACAACCACCCTTTATATTTAATTTAACAACACTTAATGGAATTCAGAATTTATTTTTTATACGATCTGTTGTCAATGAATGCAGGATTTGTAGAGGTGTGGTTGAATTTAATAAATCAGAATTTTTTAAATCAGAATTTGTAAAACAGAAATCGTAACCTTATTTTATTAATCGGAATATTTTTTACAATCAGAATTTCTTTCAGAATTTTCTGTAAATCAGAATTGTACTATAAATCAGAATTTGTTAAAAATCAGATTTTTTACAAATCAGAATTATTTTTTTACACATCAGAATTTTTAGTAATCAAATATATTTTTCTCTAAATCAGAATTTTATTATAAATCAGAATTTTATTTACAATTTGTAATAGTTTATTTATTTTTCTTGACTAAAAATTAAAATAAAAGTAATTGAATATATAGAGCAAAAAAAAAGAGATAACAATCAAAAATTGTACTAAATATAAAACATCAATTTAGGGAAATATTAGAATATATAAATAAGTAAAGGAGCGCGATCATTTAGCCGTTTTGACCGAAAAATAAAAACAAAAATAGGGGAAATCTTGAAACATTTTGGTGAACGAATAAATATTTTTTAGTCAATTAAAATAAAATTATTTAATAAAAAAATATTTCCTACTTGTTTTTTAATTCAAAAAATCGTTATCACGCTTCGCTCAACTCTGTTAAATTCACATTGTTTTTGTCCTTTTATTTTTAAGTTGTTTAAAAGTAAGGAAGTTTATTTTTAATTTTTACAATTCTTGAGAACCAGAATTTACAAATTGTAAGTTTTATTCGGAAAGTTAATATACATAGAAATCAGAATTTACAAATTGTAAAATTAATTTAAAGTCAGAATTTGTAATTTTTTGGAATCAGAATTTTTATTTTTGTAACCAGAATTTACAATTTAAGTCAGAATTTAAAATCAGAATTTACAAGTTGTAAATTAATTTTTAAAATCAGAATTTACAAGTTGTAAATTAATTTTTAAAATCAGAATTTACAAGTTGTAAATTAATTTTTATTTTTAAAACCAGAATTTGTAGGCTTATTTTTAAAATCAGAATTTACAATTTGTAATAAATTTTTAGGAGGAATTTTAATTAAATTAATATTTAAATAATTCAATTTTGCTATCATTTTTGAATTGATTAGGTCGTTCGAAATCATTCGACACTAACTATATTTTATCAAATCAAAACACACTCATTTTTTAAAATTATTATTATCATTTTAAAAATTATTTTTGGAAATGTAGACATATTTTTTTTATAAAATTTATTTCAAAAATTTTTTTTAATTTTTTCCCAGAGATTTTTTAAATTGATTTATTGTTGTAATATTATCAAAGTGTATTCAACATTCCAACATTTTCAATTTTTTTCATTTTTTAAATTAACTTCAATTTTATTTTTTATTTTCTTCGTCTATTTTCTAACCAAAAATTTTTTTTATTTTAAATTTTCTTTTTTAATTTTTTTTTAATTTGAAAATTGTTTCACTTAACTTAATACCAAGCTTTCTAAAAAAATCCTAGAAAAATCTAAAATTTTTATTATCATCATTTTCCCCTCTAAAAATATTCAGAAAGAGTGAAACACAAGAAAATTTAAAATTCCTTTGAGAATTTTAAAAAATCACTTTAATTCCATTTTTAGTGTCAGAACAGATGGGCGCGTTGAAAGCCGTTTTTAGGGATGACTGAGTAAATCATAAAAATTAAATTTTTTTTAATTTAAATTTAGTAATTTCTGGATAACGTCAAATTTAGTTAGTTAAAGTTATTCAAAGTTTCTAGGATTTTTTCCAATTTTATTTTTAATTTAGAACTTATTTATGTATAGTTAACTGTGTTCTGGAACGGTGGTTTTTGGTCTTTTATATTTTTACCAAAATATTTTTTTGAATTACATCGTTTACTTTATTTTTAAATCCTCTTTTTATCTGCCAATTTTATTTTTTCATTCTTTTTATTTTTTTTTATTTTTAAAATTGTTAAAAAATATTTTAATCCTTCTTATAAGAATTTAATTAATTATACTTTGATAGTAACAAAAATACAATTTAAAAATACAAATCAGAATTATTTCAGAATTAAAAAATTTTTGTATTTTCCGGAAAGTTAAATAATATTTCAGAATTAATCATTAAGTTTATTTTCCGGAAAGTATTTCAGAAGTAATTATCAGTTTGTATTTTCCGGAAGTTTTATTTTTCTGATTTTGTATTTTCCGGAATATATTTGAGTATTAAATATTAAGTTTTGTGTTTTCCGGAACTTTTGTATTTTTCTATTTCAGAATTATTTAAATAATTCCAGAATTATTTTCAGAATTTTAAAATTAATTATTAAATTTTGTATTTTCCGGAATTCTTTTTAATAAATTTAATTAAATTAGTTAAGTAATTTAATAATATTCTTCAGGAATACAGATCAGAACAACTTCTCATCTCCCTCACATATCCGCCAGAAATAATTTTTTATTTTACAAAATAAATAAAAATCTACTTTACCGGAAACAACATTTTTCACAAATGGTTGCAGAATCAATCCTATCTTTATCAACAACACAAAATGGGGAGGAACGGAAAAAAAGTTATGTGCACGGAGCTGCTTCTAAAAATCCCCTACTTTACAGCACAATAGGTGAACGATTAAGATTAGCAGCAAGTCTGTTTCCAACACGCGAATTTGTACTCTTCAAACGGGATGGGGTGCGCAAAACTTATAAGGACGTTCTCGAGGATGTTTGTGTTTTTTAATTAAAAATAATTTTTGTGTTTTCCGGAAAATTATATTTTCCAGAATTTTGAATTAATTATTAAATTTGTATTTTCCGGAAGGTTTGTGTTTTCCAGGATATTTATTTTTCAGAATTATTTTTTCAGAATTTTTTTTTCAGAATTTCTGAATTAATTATTAAAATCTGTATTTTTCGGAAAGTTAATATTTTTCAGAATATTTTCCGGAAAGCAATCTAATTTTATTTAATTTTTTATATTAAGAGTGAACGTCTCGCAACAGGACTAATCCATTTAGGAATGGAAAAGGGTGACCGAATAGGAATATGGTCGCCTAATAAATATGAGTGGATTACTACACAGTTTGCGAGCGCCCTAGCTGGCTTTATTTTGGTATTAAAAAATTTTTTCTTGATTTTTTTAAAATTAATCTTAAGGTAAATATTAACCCCATGTATCATGCTGATGGTGAGCATCTTTTAAATAAAAATTAAATCTTTTAAAAATTATTCTTTAGATCTTTGCTATGCTGTTGAGCAAGTAGGCATTAAGACGGTAAATTAAAAAATTATTTTTAATTTCCCTAATTATTTCTGTTCATTTTTGCCTTTCAGTTAATATGCCCGCCAGCTTTTAAACGTTCCCATTATTACAACACTCTTCGCGAATTGATCCCAGAACTTGAAGATGCACCTCCAGGAGATGGTAGAATCTCTACTGACACATTTCCAAAATTAAGAAATTTGATTGTGTTTAAAATGGGAAATGGAACGGAAGCGGGGATTGACGAAAATGGAAATGAGGGTAATTTTCTGGTGGTTTCTTGGGTCTTTTAAGTTATTAAATTAATTTAGACGGAAATTTTAATGGCGCTTGGGACTATAATCACGTACTTAACATGGGAACTGTTGAAGACCGCAGGCGTTTGGCCCAAAATGAGGCAAATGTCCAACCGGATGATCAAGCAAATATACAATATACTAGTGTAATTATTGTGTTTTTGATGGAAAAATTAGAAAAAAAATTTTTTAAGGGAACCACAGGAAAACCTAAAGGTGCAACACTTACACATCACAACATTGTAAACAACGCTTATTTTGTGGGGTTGAGAGCTGGGTATCATGAAAAGGTAGTTGAATTTTAAGCTTTCCGGAAAATACGTTGAAATAATTATGGTTAGAAAATACAAGATAAAATTTCTGGAAGGTTGAAAAGATTCTTTGGAAAATACAAACATTTTCCGGAAAAATACATATTTTACAGGAAATAATTCTGATTTCCTATTATAATTAAAAAATACATTCCGGAAACTAAATAATTAAATGATTTCCGGAAAATACAAATAAATGGAAAATTCTGATTTTCTATTATAATTAAAAAATACATTCCGGAATATAAACAATTTCCGGAAAATAATTATGATTTTTTAAATAGCAATTTAAAAACACATTCCGGAAACTAAATAATTTCCGGAAAATACAAATAAATATGAAAATTCTGATTAATATTTCGAACACTGATTAATATTCCGAAACACTGAAAAATTTGTACTTTTAGCGAGCAATAATATGCATTCCAAATCCTCTTTACCACTGTTTTGGTTGTGTTATGGGGAGTTTGGCAGGTTTAATAAAATTTAAATTTATTAAATTAAATATTTATTAATTTATAGCACTTGTACATTTTAATACTTGTGTATTTCCTGCACCCTCCTTTGAACCACTCGCAGCACTTGAAGCAATTCATGAAGAAAGGTGTTTTAATTAAAATATGAAGAAAAATAATTTAAAAAATTTAAAAATTTTTTGGGAAATTTTAAAAAAATATTTCCACAGATGTACTGCAGTTTATGGCACTCCCACAATGTTTATTGATATGTTAGGCCATGAGGAGTACCCATCTTTTGATTATTCCTCAATCCATTCTGGAATAGTTGCTGGCGCTCCATGTCCAGTAACTCTCTGTTCTCGACTTGTTAATGAGTTGGGAATGAAAAATTTGCAGGTTTTGACGTTTGAGAATTCTTGAAAATTTTAAATTTTTTTAAAGGTGTGTTATGGTACAACAGAAACATCTCCGGTCTCGTTTATGTCAATTTGTGATGACCCGCCAGAAGAAAGGATCAGAAATGTATTTTAAATTCCGGAAAATAAATAAAAATAAAGAATTTCCGGAAACTAATCAATTTGCAGAAATATAAATAAATTCCGGAAATTAAATAGTTCCCGGAAAATAGTACATAAATAAACAAAAAATAATAAAAATCCGGAAAACACAAAAATAAATCAACAAAATTCTGGTTCTTCCGGAAAACTTCTTTTAATAAAAAATACAAGTTATTTTCCGGAAAACACAGAAAATAAATAAATACAAATCATTAATTTCCGGAAAGCACAAGAATAAACAAATAAACATAAATAAAATAAATAATTTCCGGGAAATAAATTAAAATTTTTGAAGGTTGGTCACATTATGGATCATTTGGAAGCGGCTATAGTCGATGCGGATGGAAAAATCGTTCCGAGAGGACAGAGGGGAGATTGTAAAAATTTCTGAAAAGATTTTTTTAAAAATTATTTTCTAGTGCTTATTCGAGGATATTCATTAATGTATGGTTATTGGGATAATGAGGAAGCAACACGTGCTGTTATAGGCAAAGATCGTTGGTATAGGAGTGGGTAAGAAATTTTAGAAAATTTTTGGAAATTTTTCCGGAGAAAGATCCTAAAATTTTTTTCTAGTGATATTGGTGTCATGAATGAAAATGGAACTGTTTCAATCGTCGGTCGCTACAAGGATATGATAATCCGTGGGGGTGAAAATATTTATCCAACAGAAGTTGAACAATTTATTGATAAACACCCGGCAGTTGCTGATGTGCAAGTTATTGGAGTACCAGAGTATATAAATTAATTTTAAAAAATACAGATTGTTTTCCGGAAAATACAAAAACAAATACAAAAATTCTGATTTTTCTGGAATACAAAAATAAAAATTCTGGTTCTTCCGGAAAATACATAAAAATAAATAAATTATTATTTTCCGGAAAACACAAAAAATAAATATAAAAATTCTGGTATTTCCGGAAAACTAATAAAAACACAAATTATTGCCTTCCGGAAAACACGTAAAGAATAAATAAAATTTGGTTTTTCCGGAAAACGTTTATTGAATGAAAAACACAATCCTATCTAAAAATACAAAAAATTCTGATTTTCTAAAATTATATATTGTAATTTAGTGAGCGATTCGGGGAGGTTGTATGTGCATGGATCCGGTAAAATTTTATTAATATTTTAATTAAAATTCTGTATTTTTATTTAGACTGAAGAATGGTGCTAGCGTAACAGAAAGTGATATTCGTGAATATTGTGCGGGGAAGGTGTTGAAATTTTTTTTAATTTTTTTAAATTTTTTTTTTAAATTAAAAAAAATTTTTTTTTTATTTTTTAAAATTTTATTTTAATAGATTGCACACTATAAAGTTCCAAAATATATTCTTTTCAAGGACATAGCCGACTTCCCATTAACTGTAAAATTTTTTTTAATTTTTTAAATTGAGGGGAATTAAATAAATAATATTTTTCTTTTATTTTTAAAAATCAAAAAAAAATTTTTTTAAAGGTGACTGGGAAGGTAAAGAAATTTGAAATGAGAGAAATTTCAAAAAGGGAGCTTAAGGTAATTAAAAAAAAATTTTTTTTAATTTTTTTAAAATTATTTTTTAGCTGGAGAATGTTAAATCTCATTTTAATGATACAGGGATGTAAGAGGAGAATTTTAAAAAATAATTGGTCAGATAAATTGAAAATTGTCTCCCCTCCCGGTAAATAATATAAAAATTATTTTTCTTATTTTTGTAAATTAGTGAGATATTCCAATTAATAATGTTTTTAATATTTCAAAATTGTAATAATTTTTAACATTTTGTAATTAATAAACTAACACTTTTTTGTTGTATTTTTATTTAAATTAATTGTAAAAATTACTTTACCAATTCAATCTCGAGGTCATTTTTTAGCCATAACTTTTTCAAGTCTTAACCGATTTAAATAATTATTATACCAATCGAAAGCACTGAATTTGTGTTTTATTTTATCTAACAGGTTCGATTTGATCAGATCATTCTACAAAGAGTTAAATAAATAAAGATCAAAAATCACGATTGCGTCTACTTAGCAAGATGTAACTTTTTGTATTTTAATCTGATCAAATCAATCCTGTTAGCTAAAATAATCCTCAGATCCTGAGCTTTCAATTGATACAAAAATTATTTAAATCGGTTTAGAATGAAAAAAGTTATGGCCAAAATATAGCCTTTAAAAAAATTACAATGATGTTTGATTTGTAAATAAACGGAAAGTTTTAATTCTTGGCTTAATGTTTAAACTATTTAATAAAACTTTCAACTGTAATGAGAAGAGAATCAGATTATTAGAGATAACATATATTTGAGAGAGACATTTAAAAGAGAGACTAACAGAGAAATTTTCTTAGAACTTGCGACTGTAATGAGAAGAGAATGAGAGTATTAGAGATAACTTATATTTGAGTGAGACATTTAAAGTCGAGACTAACAGAGAAATTTTTTTCTTTTTTGTTAGACTGACAGTCAAATAATTTTTTAAGATTTCTTATTGTTTGATTAAATTAATCTTGAATTTCAGGGTTATTTATTGTTTATTTTTACAATTTATTATCTGTATTATATTCTGTGATACTTAATGCCTGTAGAAAGGTTTTTTTTGTTTTTTTTAAATTTTTCACAAATTTTAGACGCTTCTTTTATGAAATAACGGGCGAAAGAGCTCGCGAATTGTTATTTTTATATGGATCTAATGGAGTAGGTTTTTTACTTTTGGTTTTATTAGGGTTCGAACTTTTCAAGTTGCCTAGCTCGGTATACGGGGGGTTTTCGGTTTTTCTTACTAGCTGTCCTAGCGGGGGTTTTTTTTTTTGCTATTCTCTTAAAACCCCACAAACATCGGAAACCCGGAAGTTTTTCAGATAAATTCCTGAATAAAACCTTGAAACCCGGAAACCCCTGATTTAATCAAATGACCCGGTTTCTGGGCTACCTGACCCTGGTTTCCCGGCCGGGTTTGAGACCGGGCTTGACCCATATTTGAACTCTAGTTTTTTTTAATTTAATTGATTATTTAGGAGTTTATTGTTCGTCCAAGCGAATCAAGTGCTTCTGATTATACTCTGTCTATCCAGTAATTTTTTTTTAATTTATTAGATTTTTTGATATATTTTAGTCGTGGAACCCGAGTAACTCACGTCAAAATTGTGCATAATCCTCTTTCCAAAACTCTTCGTTTACCCTCTGGACATGACTTTCATTCAGTTGAAGCGGTTGTACAATTTTTGGAGGCTAACCCAAAAGTGTTGACTGAAGCAGATGGTTTAAGTATTGAATTGACTAAACCTGCACAGTTACCTATTGCGGAGACTGTTGTGAATGTTGGAAGTGATCGTTGGTTTTATTTATTTTTTTTATTGTTCCAACATAAAGGGGAGTCCCTGTAGAAACACATGATCCAGCCCCACATAGAGGAAATTTCCTTCACCCATTATTGAAACAATCTTTCCCTCGTTATTGGAACAGCCTTCCCGTACTTGTATCAGACTTCCACGTCACTTGATCATCCCCTGTATTTGGCATAACCTCCCTCGTCACGATCTTCGATGCACAGATTCATCGATTAATGGGGTCTCGATATACATAGTGGGCCTCTATTTTGATGGATGACCTCTATATCGTGGTTGACCTTTATAATTTTGGATAGCGATATATAGGGTCCAGATATACTTTGGTGCCTGGCCTCTTTATTTTGGCTTCTAATCTTGAAAATTCTATTTTTAAGGCTTTTTTCATATTGCTACAAGTGGACATGAGGCAGAAGCATTATTAAAAGACGAACCTTGTGGAACTTATCTTGTTAGAGGTTCGTTTAGTTTTCTTGAAATTTTATTAATTTTTAAATTTTAAGAAAGCTGCAGCAATGAGGGCGAATTTGCTCTTTCTGTTCGTAGCAATACTGACAAAGTTGTCCATGTCCGAATATCTCATAAAAACGGAAGATTTTGTATTGTACCCAAAGACAATTTCCGAACCTTGGCGGGACTTGTAGAAAATTATATTCGATTGCCGATGGTACAGGTTTGTTCCTTTAATTTATTTTTTCCAAATTTTTTTTTTTGTTTAGAATGGTGGAAGTGCTGTAAAACTCAAAACTCCTCTCCCCTCAACCAGATTTACCGCTGCCACAATTGATGATCGTATAGATTGTTTATTGAAGCAATCAAAGAAGCATGGGGCTAAGGATGAATTTGCTGAAGAATTTGAGGTTTTTTTCTTCTAAATTCAAACGAGGATGTGCTGGTTGATTCACAGGGATAAGCCGGATTGGGAAGAAAGAGGGTCGGGCTTCAGATCGAGTTTTCAAAATTCTCTTTGGATTGGGTTTTGGGGGAAAAAGCCCGGATTTCTAGTCACTTTCTGATTTCTGGTCATTTTTAAGTTTCCTACCTTCGTCCTTCACTTCTACCAAATATTTGTTCCTAAGAAAACTTAAAATTTTATAATTTTTTAAGAACCTCCACCGTCATGAGGAGGATTCTCAACTTTTTATTAGCTGCAAAGAAGGTAGAAAAGCAGAAAATGTTCGCAAAAATCGTTATCGAAATGTTGTTCCGTTTGATCACACGCGTATAAGACTACAACGTTCACCCTCTTTAAATAATGGATGTGCTGGTGGAGGAGGTGGAAAACTTTTAGTAAATAATGATTATATAAATGCAAATTATGTTGAGGTTTTTTTGAAATTTTTGGTTTTTTTTACTTAAAAATCAATTAAGATTCCTTTGGACACAAAACGCTATCCTGAGTTTGCTGACTTTAAACGACGTTATATTTCAACTCAGGTTTGGATTCTTTTTTATAAGTTGTTTTTAATTCATTTTTCAGGGATGCTTGGAAGAAACTGTCTCCGATTTTTGGTTTTTTATAATTTTTTAAAAAGTTATATTTATTGATTTTAAGGCAAATGGTTTGGCAAGAAAACTCATTACTTATTGTTATGGTTACAAAAGAAGTGGAAAGAGGACGAGTTTGTTTTAATTTTTTAAGCCCTTAAACTCGAACTCTTTTTTGATTCGCATCCTTCAAAGAAAATTTTGAGAATCTGACCTTTTTTCAATCCGACCCATCCCTGTTTTTAACTCGAAAATTTTTTTAATAAAATTATTTTTCAAGGTAAAATGTTATCGTTATTGGCCTGATTTGGATGAAGAATTTGATTATGGGAATTTAATTGTTAAATCTATTGAGGTATATTTTTTGGACTTTTTTATTTTTAAGTTAGAAGTAGAGGTTGGCACAACTTGGCAATAACCGATACTCCTGGTTTTGGGTTATCGCCGGTTTTTCGGCCCTGGTTTTCGTTTCTGGTTAATTCTCCAAAAATAATGGTTTTCTGTTTTGTGTCGGTTAACAGCTTTTGTCCAATCCTACTTTTAAAAGACTAATTTAAGGAAACTAAAAGTGATGATTATATGCGTAGAGTATTTGTTTTGAAAAGAAAAAAGGGTGAGAATAAGGCTAATAATGAAGCAAAAACTGCAGCGTCTTCAGCCGCGTCATGTAAAGAAGACCAAGAAGAAATTCATCAAAAAGACGAAAAGGAAGAAGAACAAAAATTAATTTATCATTTTCAAATACTTAGTTGGGAAGATAATGATGCTTGTCCTGTTGAATCTGTTCTAAATTTTTTGGATGCGGTCAATGAATGTGAAAAAAATGAAATTGGAGCAGTTAAGAATAAAATGAATAAAAAGTTAAAAATTGGCCCGACAATTGTGCATTGCAGGTTTTTTTTAAGAATTTTTGGTTCTGGTCTAGTTTATGAGTTCAGTGAGTAATTATGGTCCATTGAACCTTAATGTGACCAAAAAAGTTTACGAGTCCATTGAAAATTGTCTAATGAATGAAAATCATGTCTGATGAATTCATAGGTTCTATGAATAGTCCATGACTCCAAACAAAAATTTTTGGACTTTATGTGTCCTATAAAATGTTTATGAGTTTTCTGTGTTCAATAAATAGCCAATGACTCTCATAAACTAGACCAGAGCCGAATTTTTAAATAAAAATTTTTTCATTAAAGTGCTGGAATTGGTAGAACAGGAACTTTTTTGGCTTTGGATATTATAATTAATAGAATTAAACAAAAAGGTTAATTTTTATTTAAAAAAATTGGGGAAAAATTTTTTTATTTAAAGGACCAAAATGTGTTTGTGATGTTCAACGTACAGTTAAAATGCTTCGTGAACAGCGTGCAACAATGGTACAAACAGAAGCTCAATATCGTTTTATTTTTCATGTAATCTCTGCTTTTATGAGAGCATATAGAAGTCAATTTCAATTGACGGTTTGTTTTAATTTTTTAAATTTTGATTTTTTAAAATTTAGTACAAAAAGGCAAATAGCGTTGAAGTACCTCATCGACCCTAATTTGACTTTAAAAATTTATTCCCAAACTGAAAAACATTCCAAAAACAATTTTTCTTCAAAATATTTTCTTGTGTTATTTTCCGAGTGAATTTTCCCATATATTCTATAATATATATTATTGTATCTATTATGACAATTAGGAAAGAATTTCTTCATATATTATATACTTTCAAGGTGATACATTTTAAAAGATTTATAAAATTAGGGTTGTCAGTTCTTGGGAAATTTTTTTGGGTATCACTAGTCCCACATGGGATCCGTGTCAAACATTAAGTCGAACGTTGAGCGCTACACGGAGCTATATGGGAGGGTGCGCTTGACGCTCGATAAAACGCTCAACAAAACGCTTGACATGGATGTCTGTGTGGGAGTAGCCCATACTTGGAACCGAATAATTGATCCTCGAGTCTGGTTTCTAAAAGTCATATACTCAAGTCTGGTCTCCTCTAGTCCATTTCTCTAGAATTTCCGGGCCTGAACCAAAGAGGACTGTACTACCTAAACATCATTCTCGTTTCCTTGGTTTGATTTTGTCCCGTACCGACAACCTCTATTATTTTATTATTTTCAATTTATTATCTACTTAAAATGAGATAGATATACTTATATTCAATAAAAAATTTTTAGCTTTTTAAAAAAAATTTTCAAATGTTGAATTTTACACATTATTTTATTTTTTCTTTATTTTTTTAAATTAATTTTTAGATATTTTTTAGTAATTTCAGCTTTATTTAAAAAAGTATTTTTAAAAATTAATTAAAGATGAGCTCATCAAATTCTAGTAAATCTAAAATTGATTCAGGTTTTTTAAAAGATTATCGATGAAAAAAAATATTTTTATTTTTTGAAGGCACATGGGAGAAATTTTTTGAGGCTTGTTGTGATATACCTACTGAAACTAGGAAAAAGTATGCTTCTGCATTTGTGAAGCAAAGAATACAACCGCATTTACTGCGTGATTTGGGTTTATTTTTTTTTAAATTTTTTTTTAATTTTTAAATAATTTAAGGAAAGGATGACCTTAAAGAGTTGGGTATTTCTGCTTTGGGAGATCAGGTTAATGATTTATAACTTTTATGGTTATGGGGAAAATGGGCAGGGAATTAGCGTGATATGGCCAAACCGAAGGACAATCCCATCTTTGGTATTTTAAACGGGAAATGAACCAGAAATTTTAATATTTTTAAAATAATTTTACAGCTAGCCATAATCAACTACATTAATTATTGTGATGGAACGCCGCCTGAATTTCTTCCGCCACCAAAAAAGACAGTTGCACTTCCTCCTGCTCCTCCAGCACGTACCGTCCACCGAAATGATGCTTATGTTGACGGTATTTTTGTAAAAAATTTTTTGAAAATTAAAAAATTTTTTTTCCAAGATGATATTCTAATGTTGGAAGAGGAGGATGTTTATAGCCCCACAAAACCTGTTTTATCGACAGCTCCAGATCGTCATGATATTTATCATATTAAAATGCCTACTGGAGAGAGTAACTCAAAAAGAGCTAAAAATATTTTGGAAGTGCATAATAATTTGAGAGAACAAGGTTTTTTAAAAATTTTTTGGATTTTTTAAAATTTTTCTAGGTGTTATAAAAAGAGGTGTGACAGGCGTTCGCCGTTCTGGAATGGAATTACATTCGGTCTCGTCTCATTCTAAACCAATACAAAAGCAGTCGCCACTGAAACCGAAGCCTACAGCTGCGCTTATTGTTCAGGTTTGTTTTTTTTGAAAATGTCAATTCTTTTTTGGATTATTTCCGAGTGCCGTTTTTGGGTTTCTTTGGAGTAAATGTTAGTATCATTTTTTGAGTGGATCTTTTGGGGATTATTTTCGTTGGCATCTTTTGGTTTTAGTTTTGAGTGATTTGTTTGTGGATTTGGGGTTTTTGGATTGTGTTTTTTGATTATTTTTTCTGTCAAATTATTTGAGAAACGTCATCTTTCTGACAAAATTTTCTTTAAAAAATTTTCCAGGACACAGATATTACTTCTTCAACAGCAGCAGGTTGGCTTCCAACGCGTTCCTTACGGAGTGATGCAATTTCTACAAAAACTATGGTCGTAAAAGATGCTTCAAGTTCATTGATTGGGCGTGGAATGTATTTTTTAAGATTTTTAAATTGAAAATTTTTTTTAATTTTTAAGGGTTGCAAATCGATCAACTCCTTCAAAATTAACTGGAAATAAAATCCCAGTCCGAGTGAATCTACGAGACGAAATTGCAGCTGCATTGAGGGCGCCGTTGCGCAGCCCTATTAAAAGAGCAACTGTTCGATATGAGGAGGATGATGGAATGTTTGATATTGGAGGTTTATTTTTATTATTTAAAGGTAATAAGGGGGATAACCTGCAATCTCCACAAAGGGTCATTCTTAATTAGGAGGCAGAAACTTCCTGAATTATGTCAAGAAAATGGAGATGAACTCCCAAACACTCCTAAATGTACCAATAATTGAGTGCCATATTTTTTCGTGTATTAACCTTTTTAAGGGCCTTTTTCGCTTAAAATGGATTTTCTTTCTTATATGCTTCCCAAAATTAAAAAAATTTTTTAGCACATGAAGATTATTTGGAGGAAGAAAGTCTTTTTGATGTTGTTCCTGCTGCTAGAAAGATTCCTAAACTTGTTGAGCAACAACGTCCTCCCATCTCTGAACGTATTCAACTTGTTCGGAAACGAGAAGGACGTCCAATAATAACTTTGGATGGACGTAAACTAACATTGTCAGGAAGTGGAGGAAGAAAACTAAATATTGGAGGTAAAGGAGTGATGAAAAAAGGAAAAGGAGGAGGAGGAAGGGGACTTTCTATTTTGGAGCGAATTTCGTTTTAATTGCGCTGTAAAGAGGTTTTGGAATTTTTTTTTTGAAAAGTTTTTTGACTATTCGAGGTTCATGAATTTTTTATTTTAAAAAGTTTCAGTTATTAATTAAGGCTTAAAAAATCGAAGCTTGTCTTTTAACGTTCCCAATATATATTTTTGTTCTTTTAGGGAGAGTGCCGTAACTCCAAAACGTCGAAATACCAGCCCTTCCAAAAAACCGCCGAAATGCCAAACTTGTGGAAAACTTATTTTTTTTCTCAGTTTGGAGTTTAGCTTAGGTTTTCTTTTTGGTAGTATTTTTTTGAAAATTTTTTTATTTCAAAAAACTGTTTGAAAAAATTTTTTTGGTAAAATACTGCTTGGTATTTGGATGATTTTTGGTATTAAGGCGTCATACCTTTCTTTTACATATTTTGTTTTTGTATTAATATTCATTCCGTATTTAAAATTTCACAAATAAATTGGACAAAAAATTGGAAATGTTCTTTTAAATTCTTAATTAATTTTTAAAAATAATTTTAAATATTTTTTGATTAGAAAAGAAAATATTTGAGCATTATAAATATTAAAATAATTTTTTTAGAAATTTTTAGACTTTGGTTAATAGCTCCATTTTTGGACGACGTTGTGGTTCTTAAATGGCGCTTCCAAGTATTTTCTTTACTTTTTGAGGATTTTATAGTGTTGCGTGTATATTCAATTTTATAGGTGTTGTCGTAGAACTTGGGTAATTCAGAGGATTGGAATAAAGAGGATGATTTTGATGAACGCTCAAAAACAGCGTAGTTTCCGTCGCTTTTTGAAAAGCTAGTAAAAGGAGGTTTAATTTTATAGTTTAGAATTTTTAAAAATTTAAATTTATTTTCTAGTGCCTACCCAAACGTCCTTTCTCCATTTTTGAGTGCTGCTTCCTCCTCAGATTGCTTCAAATACCACGATTCTTCGTTCAAATCGTTTTGATGTGTTCGTCTCCCTCTTCTTCGAAATTCGCTTGATTTGGAGTGTGTTGTCCTGATGTTGTCTGCTGCCTTTAAAAAAGGTTTGTAATTTTTTCTTGATGAGGGTTAGGGCATGAAAAAATTCCAAAATTTTCCAAAAAATTTTTCAAAAATTTCAAAAAAAATTCCAAGAATTTTCCAAAAAAATTTACTCACAATTCTCTTTCTACTTTCTCCCTCCAATTTCAACCTCCCTTTATTCCTCTCATCATTCACAAAAATCTGGCATTTCCAAATACCCTCATCTTCCTCAAAATCAATTTTATTTATTCTCAAAACCATCCATTGATGAAAATTTATTCTTGAATTTTTTGTATAATTTTTTCTTTCCAATTCAATTTCCACTTTAAATTTTTCATTTTTTGCTGTTAAAATCATTGCCACATTTCTGTCTATTGAATGCCATGTTTTTGCGTGTATTGACCATTTTGGGTTGTCCTTTTCGTTTAAAATGGGTTCGGGTGTTCCGTCTTGGGTAAACTTGATTTTGAATATTAGGAGGGTGTTGTGGCTCCATTCAACTTTGGAAATGTTCTGAAAAATAAAGACTGGTATCTTGATGTATTTTTTAAGGCTGGGAAGTCAAAGGGCATAAAATACTAGGTTGAGTTTTTGCGGACAAAACTTGCGGATTTTTGTAAATATTCAAGTTTCTAATTTTTAACAGTTATTTATTCCTCACTTTTGGCGTCTTTGGGCATTTGAGCATAAACTTTTTGGGTATTTCATTGAAGCCTTTAAAAATTTGGGGGTTTTTTTTGAAAAATTTTTTTTTGGTTTTTTGAACCTTTTATTTTTTCATTATCTTTAATTATATTTTCATCTCTTAAAATAACAAAACTTTTTGACGAAAGACAGCCAAATTTAATTAAAATAAAATTATAAATTAGAAAAATAATTAAAGGGGAATGGAGGAAGGAAAACATTTTTTCGAGAGAAATTTTTTTGGGAAATTTTTTAAGAAATTTTTTGAGAAGAAATTTTTTGAAAAATTTATAAAATTCTTGGGAGAATTTTTTGAAATTTATTGGAGAAAATTTTAGGGGAAATTTTTTGAAATTTTTTTGGGAGAAATTTTTGGGTAAATATTTTTTGTTAAAATTGAGGAGAAAAAAAATAACGTTTTTTTAACTCTAAGAGGAAGGTTCTTCACTTTTTCCCATAAAGCTTATAAAGCTATTACTCATTTAAACTGCGCGTTTTTAAACACAATTATCCTATCCTCCTCTTCATTGAAGGAGGGGAAAGATAATTGAATTTTAAGGAAAGAAGAGGAAAAAAGAATGGCAATCTATTATAAAAAATTTTTTTTTCTTTTTTAAAGGGAAAAATAACATTCTGATAATTGGAACATTTTGAATTTAAAAAAAATTTTCAAATTTTTTTGGAGGGGAGAAGGTTTTAGGTATTTTTTAAATTTTGTTTAAAATATAGGAAAGAATATAAGATCTAAAAAGGGTACCTAAGGTAATTGTCTCGGTGGTCTAGTCGGGAGAGCGCCTGCCTTCGACAGCCAGCATTTACCAAGGGGTTGTGGGTTCGATTCCTTTTACTGCCCATACTTTTTCTAAACACTTATTTTGTATAATAATTTATTTTTAATAAATTAAAAAATAACAAAATAAAAAACGAAAAAAACTTTTTTTAATTGATAAAAGTTGCCAATAAATTATCCATTTTTCTCATAAGCGTCGATCCTGGGATTCTCGAATAATTTAAAAAACGAAAACCTCCCAGCTCTTTTGTTGGATTTGGTTTAATTTGAAGATCATCTTTAATATTATTTTCTTTAATAAAAATTCCAGGACAATTTCCATTTGAGTAAAATTGAATAAATAGGCTTCTGAAAAAATTTTTTTAATCTCAAAAAATTTTTATGCCTAAGAAAATTTTTTTTTAATTTTAAGAAAATTTCTTTAAAATTTTCTTAGGCCTTTAAAAAAATTTTTTGAAAATTCTTTGACTTTTAAAAAATAAAAAAAATTTTCAGACTTTGTCGCCGTTTGATTACAAGCATAAAATGTTGGTGCTGGATTGCCTTCCATATCAAAAGCGTTAATATTTGCATGAAGTATTTGCCAACTATATGCTCGAGAAAGAGTGTTGAGAGAACTTACCCAAAAATGAGCGGCCTGTTTTTTGAGGGGTAAGAAAAATGTGAAAAATTAAAAAAAAAATTGTAGGCTTAAAAAATTTTGAAAATTTTTCAGAAAATTTTTAAGCCCACAGAAAATCGTTTTTTAGTTATATGTACCAAGAGAAGCAATGATTCCCCCAAAATTGAAACATCACGACGACAATTAATTTGCTGAACTTCTTTGCAAGTCAAAGTTATTGTTGTGTTGGTTATGTGAATTTGGCTCGAAAATCTGTTGGGGTAAAAAACTTTATTTTTTTAATTTTTGTAGGCTTAAAAATTTTAATAAAACAATTACTTTGCAAGATTTTCAAATCCTCTATTTACAAAATTGAGAGAAATTAGAGTAAAATTGGGTGTAACACGTACCCATTTCCATTGAGGCTATAAAAAATTGAAAATTTCAAAAAAATTTTTATGAAAGAAAACCTGTGGATCACAAAAATGAATTGAATAATCTTGTAAAAAATCAATTGTTCTAATTACGAGTTGATAATGAGAACACCGATCAACAAATTTTTTGATTAAAGAATTGGACGTTTTCATACGAGATAGAACCTTGAAATAATAAAATAGGTTGAAAAGTAATTTTATAAAGTGAGGTTGGGTTGTTTAAAAACTCAAAATTTTCCCAGAAATCTCAAGACCGAGATCAGAAGAATATCCAAAGTCTTGAGTCATGGCTTTAGAATAGGCTGTAGATTCTTGGACTTTGGATATCTGGAAAACCCGAAAAATCCTCGACTCTTCGGTTACAAATCGACAACCTTACTTGAGAATATTTTGAGTTTTTAGAAAGGGATTTTGTACGGTGAATAAACAAAAGCCATGGCAAGGTTAGTTTTCCGCCCCTACAAATAAAAAAGAATTTTGGTTCTTGTAACCGGGAAAAGACCCCCCTCCCCTCAAAAAATAATCAAAAAAAAACAAACAAACCTCTTCCAAACAAATAGCTTGAGGTCCACGCATATCCAAACTTTCAGGTAATGTTGTTTGTGGTAGCGTAACAAATTGTTGAGTTCTTTTAGGTTTGCTTGTATGTTCGGCTAAAAAAAGTTCTCGAAGAGTTTGGGAAAGAAAAGGAATTCCAGCTTCTGATGGAGACAATTCTTCCTTGAAAAAAAATTTTTTTGGGAGAAAAATTTTTAAAAAAATTAAAAAAAACCCTTTCCAAAAAAGGAAATGAATGTAAAGTCACACGTATCAACAATCCATCGAACAAGGAAATTACAATTGAATTTTCGGTTGCAATAGAAACTAAAGCGTCGTTTTGTTGTGCAGAAACTGATTCGTTTATTAACTTGAAAAAAGATTTTTTAATTGAAATTTTTTTGAAATTTTTGCCCTATGCCTTTGGAAAAACTTTTTAAATTTTCTGTCCTATGTTCATTGAAAAAAATCTCAAAAAAATTTTTTCGTTTCGCCACGTGCCCATTGGAAAAATTTTTCTAATTAAAGAAATAAACCTGTGAAAGTATATCTTTACAAATTAAGGTATCCTGTGCCCAAGGAAGTGCCTGCTTCCAATGAATATGTTTTATTTGGTCTTCATTTATTGATTGTTGTGTAGGTCTGTTTTTGTATAATAAAAGGGCACTTTTTTCGTCATCTAAAATTTTTTAATAATTTAAAAATGGCGAAAAAGCTTAGGAAATAATTAGAAAAAATATTTAAAAAGATAAAAAATCTTTGGACCGAAGCGGGTTCGAACCCTCACCCTATCTACCCAACGAAAAATTAGCATGGCCACTTAACCAAAACTAGAAATATTTTTTATAGTGTTAGAAAGGGTGAAAAAAGTGTATAAAAACATTTTAGAACCTAATTTAAAAATGCAAACCAGGTTCAATTAGCACAACAAGTTTCGATCTAAAACACAAATTGTGTGCAATATTAACCCCAACATAAGAAGGATTATTAAAACGCATAATTCCAAGCTGTCGAGAAGTTTGTGTTTTTTGAAAAACATCAAAAATTTCTTGTGGAGCAAATTTTGGAACATCTGTGGAGGTAATTAAATAGATAAATTTTTTAATTAAAAATACAAGTTTTATAGCCAAGATCCCCATAAATTGTTGAGCCGATTTTTCGAACGCGCCAATTTTCGCGTAATTTGCGGAGCTCCTGAAAGAAAAATAATTTTTTTCTAATAATTTGATTTGTGGTTCTTTTTGGCGAATTCCCCTAATTTGAGTCTCGAGGTTTCCTTTAGCGTACAAAAACCTCAGACTTTTTTTTCATCGATTCCCTTATGATATGTTCAAATAAGAAGCATTAATGAAAAAAGAAAGTCTGACCATTATGTACATTTTAAAGAAACTCTGACAATGAAACTTAAACTAGAGGGTGGGCGTGATATCCAAAAAGTACCTTGTCTTTTTTATATATTTTTTAATTCAAGAAACCTTTGTAAAATTCCCCTCTCCAGTATCTGCAGTTGTCACAACCACTTGTTGTCGATATTTTACCATTTTTTCGATGAGACGTGTAGCATCGATTAGTGCCTAGGAAATTTTTTTTTGAAATTTTTGAAAAATTTTTTAAAGAAAAGAATACCCTTTTCCGAGTACATAATTGATAAGTCTTTGAATATGCAATTTGGTCGGGTTCTGTCATGTCATCTTGAATTAAAGCGTTCACTGATGGTGATAAATAATATGTTCGAGAAGTGATTTTGAGAGCGTCTAAGAGAATATGGACTTCTTGTAAAGCGTTGCTAACATTTGAAAAAGAATTTTTATAAGTTAGAAATGGTGAGAAAGGCTTAGAAAAATATTTAGAAGAAATATATGGAAAGGAAAATGTTTGGACCGCAACGGGTTCGAACCCGCACCCCTCTATCCAATGAAAAATTATCGTGACCACTTAACCAAAAAAATAAAATATTTAAAAAATAAACTGTAAATGTTTTCCAACAGCAGCCCACGGACCAGCAACAGGTTCATGAATATTTAAAGCACTTGGAGTTTTAACAGTCTCACTCTTCTCTTGGTTATCGTCTTTTCCTTCACCCTCAGAATCATCAGAATCCTCATCTATTGGAGCTCTATCCAAACTAGAATCATTTCCAACAATTTTACGCCATTTTATTCGACGAGCATTTTTTCTGAGAACGTCTTTGAAATCGCTAGGTCTTTAAAAAAATTTTAAAAATATTTTAAAATTTTTTTAATAATCAACAAACTTTATATATTTTTCATAGCCGTCGTAAGTAATTTCTTGAATTTTCCATTCACTTAAAGGCTCTACACATATTTGTACTCCGTTGTTACTATTGCTGGTGCTTTGTCCATACATTTAATTAATTAATTAATTAAAATCTGCAAAAGAAAATAAAATTTTTTTGAGTAAATTTAAGCTGGAGCAGTTCAGTCGATTCCCAACCCTATAACTTTTTATGATTCAGATCTTGATACCATTAGATAGAGAATTAAAAACACTACAAAATACCAAAAAATCAAAATTTTTAAGTGAACGGCAGAAAAGTTATATGGTCTAAAAGCTGAAACTCGTTCGAGCAATATTTAAGCATCGCGAACCCTTTTGGCATTGTTTTTGGCAAAATGTTCTTTTAAAAATTTAAATGACAAAAGATCCCAACACGAGTGTAGTTTGCTTCTCTGCTGTCTCTTTCTTTCTAGTGTACACTCGCATCTATTTTTCTTTAATTCTTCTTTTGTTTCTCTTATTTTTGTTCTCTATTATTTAAAAAAATATTTAAGCTGTGGCTTGAAAAAGGTAAACAATTCTTTTTTCTGTTTTGTATTTATTTTTTTAGTGGTTATGTTCTTTAGAAGTATTTCTAAATATTTAAGAACAACTGTGCGCATTTTTAATGTACTTTTGGTCTTTGAGAGACTTGTAAAAGATCAATAAAAGGGAATTTTTAGTCTTAAAAAATTCATCTTTGACTAGCACATTTTATGACACGTCACATTCTTATTTACTTTAAAAACAACGATTACAATGATTTGTGTGACACGTCAAGTGTTTCTTTTTTCCTTACTATATGAGGAAACTGTCCAAAAAGACCAAAAAAAGACTTTAAAATGAATGGACCGCCACGTATTTTTGTGTTAAATTTCCCACATTTTTTCCCTTCATACTTTCACCTTTACACATTAAAATGCAACAGATAACAACAAAAGTTGTAATGTGAGACTGATTAATTTACTCGGCTATAAAGAGACCTTTCTCTACAGACCTTTCCTCTCTCTCTAAAGTAAACTCATCTGACTTCCCACATTTTTTCTTCTTCCCTTGACTTCCCCTTGATTTTTTCCTTCCCTTTGACTTCCTCCTCCTTTTTTTTATTAATTTTGTACTTTGTTTGCGATTTTTGTTTTCATGCTTTTTATCATTTTTTTATCATTGATCATTTTTCTAATAATTTTTCCCCTTTTTCAGTCAAAAGAAAATGGCAAATACAAGTGGTAACATTGACGGATCACCACATCCACCAACAAATGGAATCAATTCCAAATTTCCATCACCTCCAAAAAAGCCGTCAAGTAAGCGCCCACCAGGTTCACGTTCAAAATGGTCGCAATGTTCTACACCAGAAAAGTTTTGTTGGTTAGCGGCAATTCCGTTTCGAACGTTGTTATGTTTGGTGAATATTTTCTGTTTTGTGTTTGCCTACTTTGGTTTTATGCTGCCTGTGTTGTGGGCAAGAAAGTTGTGGCCGAGATTTTATTGGGGATATGAAGGAATGCTTTATATGTGGCTGCAAGCTTTTGTTGCGTATTGGGGATATACTGCAGGTTTTTTTTTTAATTTTTTGGTACCTTTGGGTTATCTTAAACCGTGTTTTTGGGGACATGTTTATGCTGACTCATAATGGTCAGAAGATGGATTATTCCAATTCCCAATAATTCCCTAAATCGCTCTCGAAACATTGAATCAAAAAGTGATTTGACCATTTGGTGATTTGACCATTATCCGCAAAAGCAGTTTTGGGATGCCCCGACCTTTTCTTAGTTTAAAAAATTTTTATTTTGAAGACTATGATGTTTATGAGTATGGAGACGATATTCGCAAATATGCTGCGAAGGGAAGGGTTTTGGTTATAGTCAACCATCAGAGCTCTGCAGATGTCAATATTTTGTTTACGGTTCTGCAAACTAAGGGAGTTGCTACTAGAAAGGTTTTTAATCAATTCAATAAATTTGGACCTTTTAAAGATTTAAAATTAAGTTTCTAAATTTTTAGACAATTTGGCTGATGGATGTTATGTTTCGCTGGACGCCTTTTGGTATTATTGGACAGATGCATGGTGATTATTTTATTCGGCAAGGCAAAGCTTCGAGAGAAAAGGAATTAATTAATTTAAAGAAGCACTTGAGAAAGGTTTTTTAACTTAAAGATATTTTCAAATGATTTTTTAGGTCTTTTGGGATAGAGACAGGCGCTGGGTTATTCTATTCCCTGAAGGAGGATTTTACTATAAGAGGAAGGAGGACAGCCAGAAGTATGTTCACATTTATTTTTAAGAAGTTAGGAGAACCTCAAGAATTTTTATTTTAAAGGTATGGACGTAAACACGGTTTCCCTCACTTGGAATGGTGCACCCTTCCACGCATTGGAGCTATCAAGGCCATTTTAGAAGAGGTTGGCCCTCGTGGAGATGATAGTGATAGCGGTGTGGATAATGGACGCATGCGAAAAGTTCGCTCTGGAATTCAGCTACTTAAAGATGCTGTTGGGGAAATTCGTGAGAAGAAGCATATTAAAGGTTTTTTTAATTTTTTGGAAATTTAAATTTATTTTCTTTTAAGAAACGCGTCCTCCTATCACTCATATTCTCGATGTTACAATTGCCTATCCAAACGGACATCCTTTGAGTATTCTTACTTTGTGCTTTGGAACGAGGGAACAATGTTGGTATTTTTTTAATTTTTTAGGAATATTTTGAAGTCGCCTTGCTTTTTTGCTCTCTATTTCCTGAATCATTTTTAGTTCTCCTTTCCATTATTCCTCATAATTAGGGTTGTCGGTTCCTGGAAATTCTTCGGATATCAGAAACCGATCCCAAGTACTGAACCGAAAAATCCTCGGTTCTTCGGGTCGGTTCGGTCCAGAACCGACAACCCTACTCATAATGTAAGACAAGTATCAAAATGGTAGAAAATGGCTGGAAATATTAAGGAACAAATTTTGAGCTTCCAAAGTATATTACCCAAGCTTTTGTGAGTCACGTTTCATCACAAAGTGTTTAATTAAAAAAATATTTTTCAGGCGATATTGCCGTCCATTACAAAATGCATTCCGTTGATGAGGTTTATTTTTAATTTTTATATGCCAAAAAATTTTGAATAATAATTTTAGGTCCCATTCAATGATGATATTAAACTTCGTGATTGGCTTTATGCTCAATATGCTAAAAAAGACAAACTTTTGGGTTTCTTTTTGACTTTGAAATTTTTTTAATTAACTTTATTTTGAAGCCAATTATTATAAAAATGGAGAATTTGAACCAGACGAGCCTGGAGAACGTATTGTCTTCTCATGGACGCGTATTGTTGGACATTGGGCTTTTTGGTTGACAAGTTTTTTGATTCAATGCAAAATTTATTATTTGGTGCTACGCTTTATTTTTTCTTTTTTGATGTCTATTTAGGAAGGATGATAAGGAGAGGAGAGTAAAGGTTAATTTTTAAATAATTACTCCAAAAAATTATTTTTGTATAATCCCAATGAGGCGCATAAAAAACTCTGAAAATTTAAAAGGGAGTTTTTTTAATATATTAAATGCATCAATCACCGGTTTTATTCTCTTTTTTTTTAATTTTTGAGGGATAGAGGTTGGGTTGACTGATACGAGAAAGGAAGTTGGGTATCTGTTGGAAAATTTCTCGGAGAGGGTTTTTTTTAGAAAATTGGGCTTTCGGTAAAACTAAAGCTGATCCCCCCTTTCTTCCGTAAGAATGACATAACGTTTCTTCCTTTTTACTGGGCTTTCGAAAGGTTTTCTCAGGTTTGGGGAGTTCGGGTCGAAAAAAGACATTGGTTTGTTTGTGTGTATCGGTTAACCTGGCGCATCCCTGCTCTCTTAATCAAAAAAAGGGGGTGGGTGTCAGAAATTCCGTAATTATAGTATTTCTTTTTTTTCGTTCCAAATTTTAAGAAAATTTTTTTTAATTTTGAATTCCTCTGTATGTTTAATTTTGGAGCTTTTTTCAATGTCCTGAGACTCCCCCCCCCTTCACTCTTTCTCTCAATCACAATTTATTTTTACTCTTTGGCCCCGTTTATATTATGTGTAGTTTTGATCTTCCTTCAAAAATGACCTAAAAAATTTTTTTGAAAATATTTTCTGTTTCCTTTTATTTCTTTTGCTTTTATAATATTTAATAGTTAAAATGTTTAGACTTTTGGTTGGTCCAAGAAACTAGGAAAAAAATTTTTTGTAAAAGAAATGTCTTTAAGATGGCCCCCTTTCACGATTATTTTTTCTTGTGATTTTTAAAAGAATTTTTTTGCACCTACACCTCTCACATTATTATTTTTTTCTTCTCTCCTTTTTCGATTTTTCTGTTGTTTTTTTAATTTTTGTCTCTCAAATATTTCGCTCATAATTATTTCCAAAAAAATTTTTTTTATTTTTTCCTTCTCTTATTCTCAAAAATTATTTTTTTGTCTTATTAAAAAACGAAAAAAAGAGAGCTGTAAAAAGACCGATATATATTTCACGACAATTTTTGTTTTGCTAAAATAATCAAAAAAAAACAACAATTTTATTGTATTTAATTAGAATTATAAATAATTTTTCTTTAAATATTTTAAATTAATTTTTGAATTATTTTAGGTAGATAATTGAAGGACGAGTGTATGCGTTGTGTGTGGTTAAGTGTGTTTGTGTTGGATTTGTAACTTGGGTGGTTGTGGGTTCGATACCCTGTGTGGAGAATTTTTTTGGACTTTTATTTTAAAAGTTATTTTGATTTATTTTTGGTTTTTTAAGTCTGGGAAATTTTTTAGGGCTCTAATGTCCTTTTTAAAATTAAAACAAAACGCCAGAAAATTTATTTTACTCCGTTTGATTTTTGATCTTTAATTTTTTATTTTTTTTTTCAACACAGCTGATATAAATAAATATTTTTTGGAAGCATAATTAGGTTGAAAAAATAATTTTAAAAAATTTTTTGAAGATTTTGAGCTCAGGTTTATTTAATAAAAGAATTTTTTTTAATTTTAAAAATTTTTTTTTAGAATTTAAAAAAATGCCAGAAACTCCATCCAAAACTTCCAATCATCAAAGAATAAAAGAAATGATGTTACATTTGTCGCCAGAAAAGGCTGAAATACCTTATAATCTTTGTTTTGGTGAGGTTTATTTTTTTAATAAAATTTTGTTATGAAAAATTAAAAAGATGATTCAAACAATCTGTGGGTGGCTAGTAAAGGAGGTTTATTTAAATTTGATATTTCAACAAAATTTGTGCTTTTCTCGATGAAAAATGATTTCCCAAAGAAGATTGCTGCATATCCGCAAATTTTGATGTATAAAAATAAGGTTTGAGATTTTGTAAATTTTTGGGATTTTTTAGTTTTTTGAGGTTTTTGGGGTCTTTTCTATATAAAGCCAAAGTGTGGATTTTTTTGTAATTTTTGTTCTGGGGATTTTGGGTGTTTATAAAACTAGGCTGTGGAATTTTTTGTAATTTTTTTGAGAATTTTTTTGTGGGTATTCTTTACTTTTTAACTAAATTTATGTGAGGTTCGAATACTTTGTTTGCAAAAAACTTTTTTCTGGGGGTAAAGATAATTTTAGAAATTATTTTGATAAGATTTAAATAATTTTTCAAGGTCGAAAAATAATTTTTTAATTTCTAAAAATTTATTAAAATTTTATTTTTAGTTAATTTATGTAACTGGTGACTTGGAATTAATGCAATTTCGAATTCTTGATCAGCTAGGCAACATTGAACATGAAAGCTTTATTGAAGGAAAGGTACAAAGTTTGGCTATAACTAAAGTTGGAGATTTATTTATGACAAAACAAATGAAGTCTGCGTCTCCTGAACTGGAACAAAATAATTCTGGGATGGATGAATCGATTATTTGGAGGTTTGAAGGAAAATTTTTTTGAGAACTTTTTTGAAATTTTTTTGAAAGCTCAAAAAATTAACGGGTAATTCAGGTTCGATGCCTGTTGATTGTTGGGAAAGTTTGCTCCATGTGTAGCACTTGATGGGGATTTATTTTTAATTTTGATGGAGAAGCCCCAATGGGGAGGCGACTGAGTCTAGTTTTGCTTGTAAATCCAGTGACGGAAGGGTTGACTTATCTACTATTACTAATAAGTATATCTAATCCCAAGCACTCCCCCTCTACCTTCCCTTCACAAAATTTTATTTTCAGATCACATATTGACTTCCCCTCAGCATGGGATGAATTTGCTTCTTCATTTGATGAGTGTTTTCAATGTTTATGTTTATTGGATGATGAAACATTAGCAGCCTCTGTTGCTTCTATTCCAGTCAATATTTATTCAAAGTTTGTTTTTTAATATTTTTTTGATTTTTTAGTTTATAGGAGTCAAAAGGCTATGGATGGTTATGGTTACCCGAAACCTGGACCTTTTCAGCCCGACTCGAGAAATTTTCGAAAACCCGACCTGAGACCTGACTTGAGATTTTTTCTCAGCTCAACCTTTCCCTATTTTAGACTTGCCTAAACCAATTCGATTTTAAGGTGTAGAATTTTTTCAGCTAGAAAAATGGTATACTTAAAATTGAGATCTGGGATTATGCTAATTTATTATTTTCTAAATTTCCCCTTCAAAAATTTTTTTTCTTAAAGACAATCAATAAAATTGTTAAATACCAAAACTGGTCAACTAATCGGAAAACCATTTTCGTCATGTGGAAAAGAAGCAGGCCAAATATTTTTCCCTCGTTGTATGCGTCCTTTCAACAATTCTCAAAATTTATTAATAATGGATAAAACTGGAAGATTTTTAAAATTTGATAAAAATGGACAATTTATTGAAATTTGTGCAAAAATTGATGATTATATTGGAAATGGTTTTACATTAAAAAATGGAGAGGAAGAAGCTGTTATTGCTTGTAGTGGAATTGTTTTGGATGAGGTTTTATTTTTAATTTATTTTTTCTTAAAAAGGGGGAGGGTTGTCGGTTAAAATCTAAGAACTAGGGAATGGGACGTGTTAGGGAATGGGACGTGTGGGACTGAACTAGTCTCTCCTAAAACCTGGTATTTTCTTTTGGCCGAGATTCGAACCCCTATTCGAAGAAAAATTTAAAAATTCGAAACCCTGACCCGATTTTTCTCTCTCAACCCACCCCATCCATATTGGGGCTGAACCAAATATATAATGGTCGAACTGACAGAAGGATTTTTGGTTCAGTTTCGGATATCCGAAGATGTCCGACAACTTTATTGGAGAGAATAGATCGTTTTATCTTATTTTTTAATTTTTTTAAGAAAGGCGAAAGTATTTGTGATGATTGGATAGAAGCAATTAAATTGGATGGATCTAGATGGACAGAAGAATAAAAAAATTTTTTTAAATAAAATTGGAGAGAGGTCTTCTATGAAGACTAGAGATTTCACTTAAAAAATTAGGTTTTCCTTTTTTTAATTTAAAATTTAATTATAAAATACATAATAATTAATTTTTTAAAATTTTTTTTGAATAAATATTTTTTTTATTATTTTTTTTTTCAAGTTGATTTAATATTTCAACTAAATTATCTTTTTTTTTAATTTCATTTTTAATTGAAAACAATTTAGAGGTCATTTTTAGTCTTTTCTGTTGTCGATATGTAGTTATAAAATTAATTTACTACTAAGTTTGGTTGTGGTGTAATGGTTAGTGTGCTAGATTTTGTGGTGGGGGACAGCAAGGTTCGAATCCGTTCGTTGCCCTTTAGTGTTTAATTTTGTTTTTTTATTTTTTAACGTTCTAAATATTTTTATTTAGGCTTGTAAAATTTTTTAAATTTTTTTCTATGATTCATCCTTTATTCCCTTCAATTTTGCAAGAAAAAATGTATTTTTTGGGAAAAATTCATCGTAATATTTTTTTATTGCAAAAAGTCAACTTTTCTCTGTTTGTATGTACAAATAAGCAGATTAAAAAAATATATTTTTATAATAAATCGTTGCAATCCTCCCTCCACTTTTTTTTAATATATTAAATCAATAAATAAGTGTCTTCTCCGTATATTTTTATTTATTTAATTTCCTCACCCCATTAAAAAACAAAAGAATTTTATTAAATAAACATAGGCATTGTTGCGTTGGGGAA
Organism: Meloidogyne arenaria; assembly: GCA_036172955.1. NCBI lineage: Eukaryota > Metazoa > Nematoda > Chromadorea > Rhabditida > Meloidogynidae > Meloidogyne > Meloidogyne arenaria. The sequence continues at coordinate 267,345 of JARQAB010000024.1, forward strand.
TGTTGGGGGGAAAAGAAATCAGAATTTTTTAAATTTCTGATTTAAAATATTAATTTTTAGAATTCTAACTATAAAATCAGAATTCAGAATTTTACGTTTTAAAATCAGAATTTAGCCACCAGAATTTTAAATTTCAGAAAACCAGAATTTTTAGAAACCAGAATTCGGAAATCAGAATTTTTACAAAACCAGAATTCAGAAACCAGAATTTATTTCGTTTAAAAAATCAGAATTTCAGAAAATCAGAATTATTGACCCAAACGTTTTTTACCATTTTGTCTGTATTTATTATGAAATATTTTTAATTTAAATCTTTAAAATATCTAAACCTAAACTCTTCGAAACCTCTAACTTTAAAAATGTCCAGTTGAGCAATTATTTAATTTTAGTCAACCTTAAAAATTAAATCATTTTTCAACACAATTATTTTTTTAAATTAATTTTTTTTCGTTAAATAAATACACGTGTATATTATTCTAACAATAAAAATTCTATCAAAGAATAAAAAAGAATTTATGTGTTTGAGCATTTAAATAAAGAAAATTCTTTCCCCCCCCCCCTTTTTTTTCCCCGCAATAATTCGATATCGTTTTTCCGTGATCTCTTTTTCCTTTAATTTTTCCTTGCTTATTTTTCCCTTCACATCATTTTTTAAATTTATTTTTTTCTATTATTGCTACTTTACTCTCTCGTATTTTGTTTGTTAAAGACCTCCTCCTTTCTTCTTATTTTTCCTACCAAAAATTCTTTTCTTGCTTCTCATTTTTCTTGCGCTAACCTGAAAAACGAAGAAAAATTTTTTTCTTGAAAAAGTTGTTCTATTTTAAAAATTATTATTAATTTTTAGGGAGAGAAAAGAGTTATTTTTTTAATTAAAAAAAATTTTTTTTTGGGGGATGACTCATTCACTTTTTAATTTTTTTTCTAGGGTTGTTTTTAATCTCTTCCTTTTTTCATTCTAAAAATTAATAATATTTTTGTACTTTTTCTGATTTTTTTTTGATTTTTTGGACATTTTTGTGTGTTGAAATACCTTATTATTTTGTGTATATATTGTTGAAAAGTATTAACTCTTTTGCAAAATTAATTTTTTTTATTATTATTTTTTGTTGGTTAGTTAACCTCCACCCCCCCCCCCTACTATTTTCCCCTATTTTAGTTAATATTTACTAAAGTATTTCATCATTTTTACATGAATTTATTTTATTTTTTAGTTATTTTTGCCACGACTCAACATTTATATTTTTTATTATTTTGTTAATTTTTCCTATATTTTTTGGTTATTTGTCTAATTTTTTTAATCAAAAAAATTGATAGTTTAGATAAGAAAAATGCATATTTAGTTAATTATTATTTTTGATTTATTTTTGTGTTTTTAATTGATTTAATATTTTTTTGTTGCGAGTTTTGAGAGGGATGAGTTTTCTAAATAGTGAATTTGTGTTTTTCTTTTTTTGTGGCTATTTTTTGAGTTTTTGGCGTTTTGTATTTTTTAAATATTTTTTTTTTAGTTTGTCTTGTGATTTTTCTCTAAAAAAATTTTTTTTTAATTTTTTTCAGGTTCTTTTGGAAGAGAAAATAATTTTTAATAATTAATTAGTTAAATTTCTTAAAAAAATGTTTTCTTGGCTAGGCAAAAACAACGAGAAAAAAGAGCAGAATGTGTTGGAAACTGTAAGTGAAGGACTTCGAAAAATTTACAAAGAAAAGCTTTTTCCATTGGAAGAATTTTATAATTTTCATGATTATCATTCGCCAGCATTAGGTTTTTTCGAAAATTATTTGAAGGGTTCTTAATTTTTTTTTTGGTTTTTAGATGACCCTGATTTTAATGCAAAACCGATGATTTTGTTGGTTGGGCAATACTCGACAGGAAAAACAACGTTTGAAAATTTTGTTTATTTTTGAAATTAGGGTCTATTTAAGTGTAATAGGAATCCATTTTTTCATTTTTCTGGGTACTTTTACTAACTCTGAGTTATAGATCGGGGAGGGTATCTCTCTTCCGCCTTCGTTTTCTTCCTTTTTCTGTCTGTCTGCTTCGTAAACTTCGGAAAGACCCATCCAATTTTAACTAGATTTGGCTTAAAAACTTACCTCTAATGGAAAAGTTTTAAACAGTTTGGATTCCTTACTTGATTTTAGATTAGATTTGGTTAAGTTTGCGGTTTTTGGAGCCCCTAGTTGCGAGTGGTCTTTGGGCCTTTTTAAGGGGTTGCCGAAGATTTTTGTAAGTCTTTCTAGTAACTGGGAACCCTAATTCCATCTATAATAATTATTAAATATTTTAAAAACCTAACAAAATTGTTTTAAAGTTTCATCCGTTTCCTGCTTGAGCAAGAATTTCCTGGAATGCGAATTGGACCTGAACCAACTACTGATAGATTTATTGTTGTAATGAATGGAGATGGTTTATTTATTTTTCTATTTAAAAAATTTTTTTATTTATTTTTTAAGAGGTTGGTGTCATTCCTGGAAATGCACTTGTAGTTGACTCCACTAAACAATTTCGTGCTTTGACAAAGTAAATTTTTATTATTTTTCAGTAAACGTTATGTTGTTATAAATTGAATGTCGATTAAGATGGCAGTGGTGTAATGGTTAGGGTATTGGATTTTGTGAGTGTGGAGGTGCTAGGTTCGAATCCTCTAGTTGCCTTTCTTTTTAAAAATGTTTTTTTATGGCTTAAAATTTTTTAAAAATTAAAAGAAAATTTTTTTAAAGGTTTGGAAATGCTTTTCTTAACCGTTTTCAATGTTCAATGTTGAAAAATGATGTTCTCAATTCCGTTACAATTATTGACACACCTGGAATTTTGAGTGGAGAAAAGCAACGTATAGACCGTGGGTACGATTTTTCTGGTGTTTTGGAATGGTTTGCTGAACGTGTTGATCGAATTATTTTGTTATTTGATGCACACAAATTGGACATTTCTGATGAATTTAAAAGATGTATTGAGGCACTTTCGGGTTTTTTTTTTATTATTTTTTGGGGGTTTCTAAAATATTTTTTGAAGGCAATGAAGACAAGATTCGCATTGTTTTGAATAAATCTGACATGGTTGATCATCAACAATTAATGCGTGTATATGGAGCATTGATGTGGTCACTTGGAAAGGTTTAATTTTTAAATTTTGGTTGAATAGGAGGTACAACTTTGCTTCGTTTGCTTGCGTTCCTTGCTACTTTTCGGGCAATAACTTTTTCCTGTCTTTGACCCTATTTCCTTCCCTGTTTTTTAATTTCTTTAAAATTTTTTCTTTATTTCTAAAGGTTTTTAAAACCCCAGAAGTTGCTCGTGTATATATTGGCACATTTTGGGATCATCCTTTACATTATGATATTAATCGACGTCTTTTTCAAGATGAACAACACGATTTATTTGCTGATTTACAAGTTTGGAATTTTCTTTAATTTAAGAAAATTTCTTAATTTTTAAGTCTCTTCCAAGAAATGCAGTTTTAAGAAAATTAAATGATTTAATAAAGAGAGCTCGTTTAGCTAAAGTACATGCTTATATTATTTCTGAACTTAGAAAACAGTTTGTGATTTTTTTATAATTTTTCTAAATTTTATTGGGTTGGGTTTCTTCCCTTTTTGTTTATTTTGACAAAAATTTTTTTCTGAAACTAATTTTTAGGCTTCCTAATGTAAATTTACTTTTTGCTGATTCATTGACGCCCTTAAAATCCTCTTGGAATTTTTTGTTCTCCCTCTAGCCTATATGATCTCTCTCCCAAAATTCGAAAGTTTGACTGGCCATAACTTGGCTCAAAATTATTTTTCAAGAAAAATAAAATAACTTTATGATAGTAAGTCGGGGATCCTCTATTGAATGGTACCGGAAAAAATCGCTTTTTGTGTACACTAGATGATTTCCCAAGTTTTTCCTTTTAATTTACCCTCAAAAAAATTTTTTTTCTTTTTTTAAAGAATGCCATCAATGATTGGAAAAGAGAAAAAGAAGAAAGAATTAATTCAAAAATTGGATAAATTATTTGAGCAATTACAGGTTTTTTTTAATTAAAATTATTTTTCGAACATTTTTTAATTTTAGAAAGAACATGGAATCTCTCCAGGCGATTTTCCTGACATAAACAAAATGAGAGCAAATTTGGAGAATGCTGACTTTTCGCGTTTTAATGCTTTGAAGCCTCGATTATTGCAAATTGTTGATGATATGCTTGCCAAAGATATAGGTTTTTTTATTCTTTTGTTTTTAAAAAATTTTCGATTTTTTTTTCAAATTTCTAAAAAAATTTTATAAAGTTAGAGAGGTTAGGGATTACTTTATTTTATTTATTTTTAAGACGAATATTTCTCCGATATTTGACGTTAATTATTTATTTTTTTTATATGTGTTCGGTGGCGCAATGGTTAAGGTCCTCAGATTTCCCTTGTAATGGTGTCAGGTTCGAATCCTTTCGATTGGAATATTTTTTCCTGGGTTACCTAAATGTTTTTAAAATAACTTTTAGACATTTTTTACCAAAATGACATCCAAAAAAATTTTTTCTATTTTTTTCAACAAAATTTTAGCCAGATTAATGGCCCAAATTCCAAAAGAAGAATCCGATGCTAACAACAAAGTAATCGATGCTCTAGGTAATCGTTTGGATCAATCAGTACGTGGTGGAGCTTTTGAAGCTGAAACAGAGGCAGCTACTCCATTTGGTTTTGGAAGGGGAGAGGGGGTTGATAAAGGATCAGGTTTATTTTTTTAATTGAATTTTTCTAAAAATTTTCCTCTAAAAATTTAGATGAAACAGAATGGGTTGTTTCTCGTGAACGTTATAAATTTGATGAAATGTTTCAAGAATTGCAACCTGTGGATGGGAAAATTACAAGTCTGTTCTTTAATTTTTATTTTAGTAATAAAAGGACGTTCCAAACAATTTTGAAATTTTTTATCCTTGGATAGAGGTTCATTTTTAATAAGAAACCGAAAAATACCAAAACGTTTAAGGCCCATAACTATCTGAGAATGTCTCCGTATCCAAAAAGACAAAATTTTTTGTTTTCGACTATGCTCTATCGAATAATACCAAAAAATATTAGGAAAATTAATACTCGCATCAGGGATGTCACTTTCTTTGGACTGGGGCACGAATTTAGAGTCGAAAAAGTGTCCAGGTTTCGTGTATCGAGCTTCGGGTAATCCGGGACATCCCTGACTTGCAGTTCAAAATATTTAAAGTTAAAAAATTTTTTTAAGGTTCTCAAGCCAAAGTTCATATGGTTAAATCAAAACTTCCCAATTCTGTGTTAGGCAAAATATGGACACTTTCTGATATTGATAAGGTTTTTTTTTATATTTTTTAAGTTAAAAATTTATTTTTCTGTTTCATAGGACGGCCAATTAGACGCTGACGAGTTTGCCTTAGCCAATTATTTAATTAATCTAAAATTGGCTGGACATGCAATACCTGAAAAATTGCCGAAACATTTGGTGCCTCCATCAAAGTTGGTGGAAAACAATAATAATAATGATGGAATGACTAATGGAACTTCATCTTATCCGCGGTTGGATGAATAAATTAAAGAGGGAAGTTGAAGGTTTTTTCTAATTTTATATAAATTTTTTGTCAATATATTGGGGAGGAAAGACTAAAAATGTTTGTGGTTGTGTGATTCGAATTTTAATTCTTTTAAAGTTTTTACTCGTTTTCTCAGACTTTTTTTGGACGTTAAAATTGATTCGCAACCTTGGGACATTATCTTGGGTTTTTTTGTATTTATTTGGGGTCTTTAAAAAATATTTCCACTGAGCGGGTTCGAACCACGACCCCCTAAGAGCAAAAATTACCCTAAAATGAACAATAAAACACTCAATAAATAATTAAATTACACTTTTTAGTAATTAAATAGCTGAGAAGATCAATAAAATAGATTATATGTAAAAATAAAAATTAATGCCCCCGAGCGGGTTCGAACCACGACCCCTAAATTTCTGGGTTGACGAATTAAAGTTGATGAAAACGAGTAAAAATTAATCAAATATCCACGCAAATTGTACATGAAAAAATGTGAAGGGATTTTTTGGTCATATTTCTTTTTTTTTTAATTTTCAAATCAAAAATTCTTGACCAAAAAATATATTTCCAATTGTTCTAAATTTTTTCTGTATTTTCCCTTTTAATATTCTCGACTTTATATAATTAATGTCTTAATATGTTCCCCCAATGCTTTATTATTCTAATATAAAAATAGAATTTTACTCTCGCAATTTTTGCTACTTATATATAAAGCGTTGACTTGACAATTTGAAATAGGCGAATAAAAATTTTACAATTGTCGTACTTGTAACTAGGAGGCATTTTTCTTCTTTTGACCATTAGGCATTTTGTCGTGTTTATAACTAAGATGTATTTTGTCGTATTTATAACAGATGTTATTTGTCGTGCAAGTAAATAAAAATTAAATATTTTAATTTTCAAAAAATCGATATCAATCGATAAAATCAATACTAATCGATAATTTATTTTTTAAAAATTCTAAATTTTCAAAAAATCGATATCAATCGATAAAATCAATACTAATCGATAATTTATTTTTTAAAAATTCTAAATTTTCAAAAAATCGATATCAATCGATAAAATCAATACTAATCGATAATTTATTTTTTAAAAATTCTAAATTTTCAAAAAATCGATATCAATCGATAAAATCAATACTAATCGATAATTTATTTTTTAAAAATTCTAAATTTTCAAAAAATCGATATCAATCGATAAAATCAATACTAATCGATAATTTATTTTAAAAATTCTAAATTTTCAAAAAATCGATATCAATCGATAAAATCAATACTAATCGATAATTTATTTTTTAAAAATTCTAAATTTTCAAAAAATCGATATCAATCGATAAAATCAATACTAATCGATAATTTATTTTTTAAAAATTCTAAATTTTCAAAAAATCGATATCAATCGATAAAATCAATACTAATCGATAATTTATTTTTTAAAAATTCTAAATTTTCAAAAAATCGATATCAATCGATAAAATCAATACTAATCGATAATTTATTTTTTAAAAATTCTAAATTTTCAAAAAATCGATATCAATCGATAAAATCAATACTAATCGATAATTTATTTTAAAAATTCTAAATTTTCAAAAAATCGATATCAATCGATAAAATCAATACTAATCGATAATTTATTTTTTAAAAATTCTAAATTTTCAAAAAATCGATATCAATCGATAAAATCAATACTAATCGATAATTTATTTTTTAAAAATTCTAAATTTTCAAAAAATCGATATCAATCGATAAAATCAATACTAATCGATAATTTATTTTTTAAAAATTCTAAATTTTCAAAAAATCGATATCAATCGATAAAATCAATACTAATCGATAATTTATTTTAAAAATTCTAAATTTTCAAAAAATCGATATCAATCGATAAAATCAATACTAATCGATAATTTATTTTTTAAAAATTCTAAATTTTCAAAAAATCGATATCAATCGATAAAATCAATACTAATCGATAATTTATTTTTTAAAAATTCTAAATTTTCAAAAAATCGATATCAATCGATAAAATCAATACTAATCGATAATTTATTTTTTAAAAATTCTAAATTTTCAAAAAATCGATATCAATCGATAAAATCAATACTAATCGATAATTTATTTTTTAAAAATTCTAAATTTTCAAAAAATCGATATCAATCGATAAAATCAATACTAATCGATAATTTATTTTTTAAAAATTCTAAATTTTCAAAAAATCGATATCAATCGATAAAATCAATACTAATCGATAATTTATTTTTTAAAAATTCTAAATTTTCAAAAAATCGATATCAATCGATAAAATCAATACTAATCGATAATTTATTTTAAAAATTCTAAATTTTCAAAAAATCGATATCAATCGATAAAATCAATACTAATCGATAATTTATTTTTTAAAAATTCTAAATTTTCAAAAAATCGATATCAATCGATAAAATCAATACTAATCGATAATTTATTTTTTAAAAATTCTAAATTTTCAAAAAATCGATATCAATCGATAAAATCAATACTAATCGATAATTTATTTTTTAAAAATTCTAAATTTTCAAAAAATCGATATCAATCGATAAAATCAATACTAATCGATATATCGATTTTTTAATTACAAAATATAGAATTACGACTTTATTCTACATAAAAATATATTAAAATTTTATTTATCACATAAGGCAATTTTTTAAAAAATCAAGAGTCAAGTATAGACTTCAAATCTGAAGATGAAGACGTTCTCAAAGCGGAGGGTGATTCATCCAATAAAAAGCCTCTATTTGGAGTGCTCTATTAAATAAAATATAAATGAATTTAATATTTAAAATAAAACCTCAATTGAAGGCAAGGCAAGCATCGATTTTGTGTTGTCAACAGATTCTTGTTCTAAGAATCTAATAAATTGTTCGGTCAATGAGACCTCTTTTCTTGAAAAGGGTTGAGGGGAACTTCCAAAAGTGAACCATGAACTGCTTGAAGTTGAAGCACTTATTGCTTTTTGAAGTTGAGCTTGTTCCTGAAAAAATTTGACAAAATGGATTTATTTAACACCGGTTGACACCTAATTTCAACAACGCTTAATTACTGACCTTCATAAATATATGAGGTGTCAGTATCGTGGCCGTATTTTCAGCCATAACTTTTCTGATACTCAACCGATTTAATTAATTTTTATACCATTCGAAAGCTCTGAATATACTGATTATTTTAGCTGACAGGAATGATTTGACCAGATCATTTTACAAAAAGTTAAAGATGGATAAGTGTGCTTAATCGTAATTTTTGGTCTTTATTCAGCTATAACTTTAGGCGGGATGCTACGATCGACTCAATCCTGCTAGCTAAAACAATCTGCACAACCAGAGCTTTCGATTAATACAAAAATTATTTAAATTTGGTTAGAAAATCAAAAAAGTTATTTAAAAAATCAAAAATAAACAACAAACCTCTTGACTATACCCCAATATTTTAGCCATAACAATAGCAATTTCAGGTTGTTTAGATTTTTCTGCCATAAAGAAGGATAGAAATAATTGTTTTAAAGTAGAATCATCAATTTTTTTGGTTGCTGGAAGTTGTTGTGAATTTTTAAAAATTTTTGGGTTATCCAAATTTAATTCTTGTTGTTGTTGTAATATTCTAAATTCTTCCAAAGAATTTTCCAATTCATCAATCAAATCATCTTTAATTTTTAATTGAGATTCTAAATAATTTAATTTATCCAAATTTGTTGTTTGGGTTAATTGAATTAATTCTTCTTTGTTTTGAAATTGTTGGATTTGCTGCTTTTCTTTCTTTAATTAAAAAAATAGGTAAACATTAGTCAAGTCATGGCCTATAACTTATCAGGAAATAGCCATCTCTAATAATTTTGGTAACTTTGTGTAGAAAATTAAATCCACTACAAGATACCAAAAATCAGAATTTTAGACTAATTGCTAAAAAAAGTTATGATTGACAAAGTTACGAAAAATTTTATATTTGAAATTTTTAGTTTTTAGCCTACAACTTTTTTTATCAACCAGTCACAAATGTAGTTTCTTTAGTATCTTTTAGTGTATTTAATTATCTATCCAGTAGTGCCAAAACATTAAAAATTAAAATTATTCATCTCTTCTTAAGTTATAGGGCCAGGACTAAACTACTCTAGAGGGAAAATTAAAAAAAAACCCTATTAAAAAGATAAAATAAATTTATAATAAACCTTTAATTCATCCCTCAACATTTTTATTTCTCCTTCAAACCGAAGTTTTTCACTTTTTTGTTCATCAGCAAGATCCTAAAAAATTAAAATTAAGTTAAAAATTTTTTTTTAGATTTTTTAAATTTGCGGACAAAACTTGCGGACATTAAAAAAATTCTTTTTTAATTTAAAATAAGTTTTTTAATTAAAAATAAAATATACAAAATAAACCTTCAAAACAATTTGTAAATTAATTAAAGCATTTCTAGTTTCAGCCAACGAACTTTCCTTTTCATTTAAATTTATAGTCAAATCCTCCTTTTCTTTTTTTAAATTTTGTAAATTTATTTTTAATTGTTCCAATTCATTTTGATAATTTTGTAAACATTTTGATGTTGTAAATTCATCATTTTCATATTTATTTTGAAATTCTCTCAGTTGACGGCGTAATTCTGTTTCACGTTCTTCTGCAGCTATTGCTTCTATAAAATTAAGAAAAAAATTTTTTTTAAATAAATTTAAAGAGAATATAAACCTTCGAGAGGATACTTAACATGATAAAAATAAAGGAAAAATTTTCGTAAAAATTTTTTAAAAAATTTTAAAAGCAAAAACAAAATTTAATAGCTATTAAAAAGCAACTTAAAACAATTAGAAAAATACAGGCAACCAAAAGGATTCGAACCCACGACCCTTAAACTAATGTAGACAAACACACTAACCATTATACCACACGTCAACTTAATCACATTTAATAAAAACTAACCATAAGCATTTAAAAAAATTAATGAAACCCCCAAAATTAAATATCCCAAACCTTTAGAAGAAATTTCCTCAATTCCAAGTAAATGTTCTTTTAAACGTCCCAATTCACTTCCCAATTTAAATATTCTCCCATTTTTAATTTCCAATTCTTCATCCTTATTTTTATTTTCATTCAAAGACAATTCCAAATTTTTAGAAGATTCTTCCAATTTAAAATAATATTTTTGGCATTCCGAATGTTCATAATCCAATAAAGATTTTAATTCAGATTTGTCTGAAGTTAGAGTTGAAAGATCTGTCAAATGCTGAAAAAAAATAATTTTTTTTTAAATTAAAATTTATTAAATTTAATAAAAAAAATCAAGGGCAATCAGATGAAGGAAAATCGAAAGAGAAGAGCTCCGGGTTCGAGTAGTTCAAAGGGTTTAATAAAGACAGATCACTGTTAAAAAATTTTTTCAACTTCAAAAAGTAAGTTCAAAGGCTATAAAAATCCAAAAAAAAAATTCCTAAAAATCAATATCTTACGGCAGTCGAAAAATTATTTTATTTTTTTAAAATTTGTGGACAAAACTGGACTTATCTTTAGACTTGTATAATTAGACGGAGTCTATCCTAATTAATAATTTAAAAAAGTAATAAAGTCATCACCTCATTAAAATTTTTTTAAATTAAAATTAGCAAACCCTTTTATTTTCTAGCTCCAAATATTCAATTTTATCCATTTCCTTCTTTTTAATTTCCTCTAGTTCAAAAGCATTTTTATCTTCAATTTCTTTTATTTTGCTTTCATATTCAATTTTTAAAAATTTAATTTCGTCATTAAAATCACTTTTTTCCCTTTTATAATCTTCCAATAAAAAATTCAATCCTTCAATTTTTTCTAATTTTTCTTTCAAAAGATCTTTTAATTGTTCCTTTTCTTCAAATCGTTTCTGAAAAAAAAATTTCTTTAAATTTATTAAAAGGGAAATTTTTGTTTAGTTTATTCGTCCTCCCACAAGTTTTTAGACTTTGTGGGTTTCAAGGGAGGAAGTCGATTTCAGGAAGGGAGTTAAAATGAGCTACGCCCTTAAACCTATAAATTGGACACAGAACCCCCTCCCCTCCTTTTTTTACAATTATTAATAAATAAACCTCATTTTCTTCCTCACTATTCTTCCTCAATTCTTCTAATACATCTTTCAAATGCTTCAATTCCTTTTCTTTATTAGACAACTTAAAAAATTTTTTTAATTTTAATTTTATCAATTAAAATATAAAAAACCTGTTCAAAAACTTGTTTTTTTTCTAATAATATTTGTCCTTTATTTATTTCTTCAAGAGATATTTGTTCTTTTAATTGGCCAATTTGTTCGAGTAAATTAGACATTTCATCCTTCAATTTTATTTGAATGTCTTCTTCTGGGGTAAAATGTTCTGTTTGGATACTCTTGAAAATAATGAAAAAAAACAATGAAAATTATATAGAATGGAAATGGAAATGAGAAATAAAAATGAGACCAAATTAGGTTCTCCCCCACATCTATATCAATTTTGGGTCAGTAAAATTGAAAGAAGAATATTACACCGACAGAAATTCAAAATTTGAGCTAGTCCTTTATCACCGAATTTCAAAAGGAACCAACAGAAAGCGAACAGTTTGATTTTAAGAAAACGGGAAAATATTGGATATAAGATTTGTGCCATAAATTATTTACCAAAAAAAATTCGAAAGGCTTATAATGACAGAGGAAAAGCCCTACACATTTTTAAAAGCAAAAGATGGAAGGAAACGAAAAACCCCAAATTTGGTATAAGAAGGAAGATGTCCCATCCCTGACAATGGAAGAGATCCTATCCCAAATCATTTCAAATACATAAAAACTTAAAAAAAAACCTGTTCCATCATTTCAACTCCTCCTCCTCTTTGTCTTCTTTCACTTCTCATTAAATATTTTCCATCACTCGTTGATGAATCTTTTGTTTCACTTGTAGTTGTTGTTGTACTGCTCGAAACACCTTCAACTTCAATTTCATCTTTTCCCATTTTTTCCCAATCGGCATTATTTGAAGCTGCCGATTCTGAATCACTCGAAGGCTTTAAATTTTTAATTTTAAAAAATTTTTTAAACTCACAAAAAAACCTTAAACTCTTCACTTCCAGTTAACAATTTTTCATTACGTCTAGTGTCTTCATTAATTTCTTCAATTTGTTGCCGTAAATTGTCTCTTTCTTGTTTGATTTCTTCAATCTATTAAATGTAAAAAATTTTCTTGTTAAAAATAGGGTCAGATTTCATTATAAAATACCCTCTAGAATTAGAATTCCCCTTCCTAAAGTTAAAATTCTGACTTCTATCGGCGACACGAGAAAAGGGACTTTTAGTCTGAAGAGGGTCATTTTATAGCGAGATCCAACAATATAAATAAGGATGGGGTCCGGTTCGGAAGATCGAATCGGGCATCAAATTTTGACCCGAAAAAGACTGGAACGGCTCGGTTCAATAAAAATGAGGCCCGAAAAAATTACTCGACCCTAAATATTAAATACCGACCCTAACACTAAATATTAAATAAAAAATAAACCTCAGAATTTTTAACATCAATCTCTGCTTTTAATGAAGCAATATCTGACTTTAACAAATTAATGTCAGCTAGTAAAGTTTCATCCTTTTCAGCGGATGTTTGTTCGTTTAAATTAGAAGCATTCCAAGTCTAAAAAAGAAAAAAAATAATTTTATATAATTTTAACACGGATAAAAATTTTTTTGTAAAATTAAGAAATAAAAATTTAAAAATAGAAACGTCAGAAAACCAAATAAAAAATGAAAGAGAAAGACAGGATTCGAACCTATACCCCCCCCCCCCACCACAAAACCCAAAGCCTTAACCATTCAGGCACCGACAAATCTGAAGGGTAATATTTTTGTTCGTTCATGTTTTTCCAAAAAATACTAAAAAACGAGCGACCAAACAGAGTCCCTAGCCCAATTCCCAATCTCATGTTATCCGACTTAAGAAATTATTTTTTTAACGTAACTAAACCTCAAGTTGTTCAATTCTCTTCTCATAATCCTCCTTCAATTGTTTAACATTAGAATTGTGTACAGACAAAATTGCAGAAATTTCATTTTCGTGCTTCTCTTTAAGTTTGGAAATTTGACTAGAAAGCTAAAAAAAGAAGGAATTAAAAAATTAAATAAAAAAAACCAATTCTCCTTCTTCTCTAGATGTTGAATTAGAGTCAAGTTCAATATTGTGAAAAGTCCCTTCTTGATTTTCTTGATCAAATTTTAGTCTTTCCATTTCTCTCTATAAAGTATTTTTAGGGAATTTTGAACATTAGGCCCCCACCCGTCAGTTCTCTTAATTTTGATAGTAATTTCACAGGGATAGCTACCGAGGAAGTTCAAACTCATTATGACATAATGGTCTGATTTTTATTTCTTCTCATTATTTTCTGTTGTAAGGCTCGAAGAGACCAGGAATTCCTCGGCTCGATGAGCTTAAAATTCCTACCTTTCCATTGTAAAATCTAGGAGCTTTAACTTCCTAGAAGGCTGAACAATTGTAGAATGATAAAATTAATATGTCATGGGTGATTTAGAAGTCAAATGAAACTCAAGTAAAATAGGAAAAAAAATTAGATCCAAGGGTTTTTCCCTTCCCTTTTTTCAAAAGAAAATAGCATAAAAAAAGAAAACCTCCAATTTTTTAATCATTTCATCTCTATCCGCAACAATAGCCATAAATTTTTCTTTAACAGCATCATTTTCAATATTTACACTATAAAGTTGTTCTTCCATTTCAACCAATTTTTTCTCCAAAGCTTCACATTTTGATTTTTCAACCAAATATAAACGTTCACATTCTGTCGATTTCTTCTTTTCAATCTTTAAAAAATTGAAAGAAATTCAAAAAAAAAATTAAAAAACTTGTAATTCACTGGTTGTTGATACTTGTCCTTCTTCTGTCGCGTCATTTAAAACTTCTGTTGCTAATTCGGTAATTTGTCCTTTTATGTTTTGCAGCCAATTATTCATTGTGTCAAAAATTAAAATAATTTAATATAGAACAAAACTCTCTAAAAAATTTAAAAAATAGAAAATCTCTAAAAAATTTTTGGGAAACAAGACGATAAAATTTTACCATAAAATAGGTCAGAGAACAAAATAAAAGCCAAAAGAAAAATAAGGGATTCGAACCCACGTCGGTTCCCAGCAAAATCCCAACGCCTTAACCAATAGGCCACGCATTCAACTGGATGATTTATATAATAATAAGCCATATATTTTTTGCGGAAATCTTGAAAATCTTTTAATTAGAAATTGAAGAAAAGTAAACCGGAAACAAGACAAGAAAATTCTAAAAAAGTAGACCCAAGCAAAAGTTAACATTATGAAATTTAATTAAATGTAATACTTTTTCTTTTTAAATATCGAAACGTCAACACAAAAAACACCAAATCAGCGTTGCCACTTTTCCTCTTTTTCTCTAACCACTCTCCTCTTTCCACACACTATTTCCTTGAAATACCAAGCTTTTTGGTTGGAAAGAAGAAAATTTATTTTTACCATTTATTGTTAATATTTTTGTAAATATTTTAAACACATATCACAAAAAATGAATGAAGCAGCTTTAGAAAGTAAAGAAGAGCTTGAAAATTTTAAAAAAGATGCAGCAGAACCAGGTTTAAGCCTTTAAAATTTTTCAAAATTCTAAAAAAAATTTTTTAAAGAAACTTCAAAATCTTCAAAAAATGCAATTGATAATTTAGAGGAAAAAGACGAAAATAATCATCAAAATTATGAGGAGGATGACGATGATGCTTTTGGGGATTTTGAAGAAGCCCCACAAACTGCTTTTAATAGAGTAAATATACCAGAAAAAGAAGACGAATTAGACAGTCAAAATGCTTTTAAAGATGAAAATTGCTCAACGGTATAACTTTAAAATAAAAAAATACAAAAATCGATCCTTACCGAAAATTGCGGACAAAAAAATTTTTTGCGGACAAAACTTGCGGACTTTTTCCATTTTTTAAAAAATCCTTTTAAAGTCCCAACAAGCACCAACAACATCATCCACCACAAAACCAACCTTTTTAACAATTAAAGATATAATAGAACAACCAGAATTGATGAGAACACTGAAAAGTGTTCCCCAGAACCCAAAAGAAGGCAACAACAATTTAATTTTAATTAAATCAACGACTTCAAGTAATTCAATTTTTGATGATTTATTTAAACAAATGGATAATATTGAACAAATTAATTTGATGGAAGAAAAAGGGGAGGAAGAGGAAGAAGGAGCAAAAGAGGATGAAGAGAAGAAATTGAGGAGACATTCTTCCATTGTTTCCAGGTTTATTTTGGTACTTGTGTAGTTTACACCCCATAAGCCCGCCCCTCTGCCCTCTTTTCCTCTTCTTTATAAGAGAATGTCTATGAAAAACCCAAATGGTCATTTTACAGGAGGAAGAACGAAAGAAAAAATGAAAGAAAAAGGGGCTGGGCTTATGGGGTGTAAACTACACAAGTACCTTTATTTTTGAGTTAAAATTTAAAAAAATATTTTTTAAAAAGGTCTTTAAACTTTTGGAGCCAAATTTGTTTTATTGAAGAAGCTAAAGCACTCAAATTTAAATTTGCTGACTCTTTCACTTTTAAAAGAATGGTTGAAACTTTGAGGTTTAATAATAATTCTTCTTGTGATGAGGTTTAAATTTTTTTTTAATTTTTGTTACTTGTTTTGATTATTTAATAGGATAACCTAAATTTTAAAAAACAATGTTTGCATTTTTTATTTATTAGAAAAAAATTTTTTTCGCACCTTTTCCTTTGTGATATATTTACATTTTAAATAAAAAATTATTTTAGTTAAATTTGTACAAGAAAAAATTTAAAGAAAAAACGAGATCACAAAAAATCCTAAAAACACGCCTATATCCTATTTATTTTTGTCTCTGACCTTTGGAGAGATCGAAGATTAAAAAACCCCTGGATCGTGATCCTTTCAGTTGCTGACTCGGGACTAAGAAAATCAAGGAGCTTTAAAAAATGTTATGATGTTGACTGAGTGAGTCACATTCTGATCTCTAAAAATATTGAAAATTTCCAACCTGCTCTCTAAATTAGGCGCTGGATCCAGATCAAGGGGCTGATCTCTACTTACCAGACTATCCTCTCACACCAAACTCTTCCCAAAAAACCACTCATCCCGAAAAAACTCTTCCCTTATCAAAATTTTCTTTCCCCCTCATTTTCCCTATTTAATCCCCATCATTATACTCATTCAAATTCTCTTCATCATCCTCATCTTCCAATACATTTTCATTATTGTTATTGTCACCCCCCATTTCTTCCCCTTCCAACATTATATTTCTACAAGCACACTTTTTTACTCGAACAATTTTTCTATAGATATAACCTTTTTCCAAGTCTGGACATTCTAGACGGACCTTTAAAGAAAAATTTTTTCAAAAAAAATTTCGAAAAAATCAAAACCTGTATTGTATCAACTTCAGCAGGTATACAAGCTGAACAACTTTGGAACGTTGCCTTAAGTTTTTTGGATCGTAGACGGGGTATATAAAATGATGAACAACTTCCATGGCAAAAACTTAAAAGAAAAAGATTTTTAAAAATAAAAAATTTTTTTTGAAAATTTCAAAAAATTCACCAAAAAATTTTTGTCAAAAAAAATTTCAAAAAAATTAACCGATTTGTAATACTTTTTGGTTTACACCCATTCACTTTAATTTTGTGTTTGAATAAATCGCCCTGACACGTGTTTGATTGAAGGGTGCTGTTTACAATATCAGATGATATGTGAAGGGGAAGCATTGGTTGTGTTGAATGAATAGGTAATTGTTGTTGTTGTTGGGGGAGAATATTATCTGACTCTAAAATTAGTTTTTAAATTATTTTAGAGGCAAAAATAAAATAAGAAACGCAAACTTAAAATACAAAAAACCAGAAAACACAAACTTAAAACACAAAAACCAGAAAACACAAACTTAAAACACAAAAACCAGAAAACACAAACTTAAAACACAAAAATCAGAAACGCAAACTTAAAACTTTAAAACCTGTTGTATTGTTTTTAGGTTTGAACTTTTGATTTTATTTTGAGCTTGAACTTTGTTATTTTAAGTTTATTTTTCTAACTTTTTGTGTTTTAAGTTTGTGTTTCTTCCAATTAAAATCAGAAACAAAATACAAAAAATCAGAATTTAATAAAAACATCTACCAATATTCTCGTTCTGATTATTATTCTGTTGTTGTTTTTGTTGTTTCTTTCGTTGTTTTTGTTCTCTATTTAATAAAGTCAACAATTTTATTTTGTTTTGTTGTTTTTCTGTCTGTTCATTTTGTGTTGTTGCTAACGGTCTTAACTTAAAAAATGTTTCTCTAGCAATTTTCATAGCTTCTTTATATTGTTCTCTTTCATTAGAATTTACAACAAAATTATTTTCAAGTTGTTGATTATAATTAGTTAAATAATTATTGCTTGCACCAACTTCATCAGCAATAGAAAAAGGTCTTGCATTAATTAAATTTGAATAATAAAATAAAAATAAATTAAATATTAAAAATAAATTATTTTTAAAATTAATTTGTTTTGTTCTCCTTTCGGTTTTTAAAAAAGAAAACATTTTTTAGTTAAGGAAAAATTTTTTTTGAATATTTTTAACAGACAAAATTTTTTGTTTTTGAGTTTGGCAAGAATTAAAAATGAAAAAATATTAGGAAGGAAAAATGGAATTTTTAAAAAAATGAGCGACACATTTCTCACCAAAAAATTCTTCCGGCGCCAAAAAGCAAAAAAAGGCATTAAAAATAATATAAATAAATAGATAAGAAAAATAATTCTTTTGTGGCCAATCACTCTCCTATTTAAGAATCTAGAAAAGAGAACTAAGGCTCCAGTGAGGGTGTGTGAAAGATAGAAAAAACAACAATCTGTCGCTCATATATTGTTGGCGCCTGTCTAAAACAATAACGGAAATATTTAAAAATATAAATCAAATAAAAACAGAACAAACAGTAAATTAAAGTGCAAAACACAGAAAAATACAAACAGCAGAATTTTCATTCACAAATACAAATCAGAATTTAATAAAAACATGAAAAATACAAACAAGAACTCATTTAAAAATAAAAATCAGAATTACATTATAAATACAAATCGGAATTTAATCCAAACATAAAAAAGACAAAGATCAGAATTAAATAAAAACAAAAAATACTAAATCAGAATTAATTAAAACAGAAAATACAAAAATCAGAATTTCATAAAAGAAAAAATACAAAAAATAAACCTTGTATTTAAAACAAGATATTTTTATAAAATTAAATATTTTACAAAATTTATTCTAATAATAAGGCAATCAAACTTCTAATATTAAAAATGTTTTTAAACAAGGGATAATAATATTTTATATTAAAATTTTATTTATAAATTAATTTTCACAATTTTTTCTTTTCCTTTGTTTGGTATTTTAATGTATCATCGTCAGCAACATCAAGTGAAACACTTAAAGAAAATTTTTTCTTTTAAATGAAATTCTGATTTTTTTTAATTTTTTCTAAAAAGAAAATAAACCAACCCTCCAGAACGACTCTTTTTCACTACAAAAGTTCCACTAAATGTACGTTGTGGTGATTGTTGTTGCTTTTGTTGGCCAGAAAATGATGTTGTTGTTGTTGTTGTTTGTTCTTCTAAATATCTTTGAATAGCATCAAATGCTGAACTAAGTTGTTCTAAACGATCAGAAATATTTTCATTTGAAGAGGTTACACCGCTTTTTCCAACACAAGAAACATCTCCTCCTCCTTCTCCCCTTACTTTTCCTCCTTCTTCTGTTAAAACTCCTGTTTGTGCAACACGTTCAAGTAAATGTTCAACAGATGGAGAAAGAGAAGATTGATTACAAAGCCTTTAAAATTTAAAAAATTTTTAACAAAAAAATATTTTCCCTACTTGAGTAAAGCAATGCTTTTATGACATTTTTGGGTAAGTTCATCAACTGTTCTTTGAAGGCTAGTCTTAAAAAATTAAAAAAATCTCTTTCATAAACTAAAATTCTCTCCATACATTACAAGAATCATTTGTCAATAAAAGTGAATCATCTTCATCATCGCAAACTTCAGCTAATCTATTTAATTCATCATGGGAACGGTGTGACTCTAATGGTGGTTGTTTATTAATTGAAACTTGTTGTTGTTGTTTTTGTTGAGCAGCTTTCCAACGGGAAAATGAACTTTGTTGTTTTGAATTTTGTTGTTCTTGGTTTGTTAATGTTGCGGAAATTGAACGATTTGAAGTAAATGCTTCTCTTAAAATTAGAGAAAAAAATAAAAAGAAATAGTGAACAGAGTGAGAAAAAAAGAAATGTTTTTAAAATAAAATGATGTTTTTATTAATGTTTTTATTGATGTTTTTAAGTGTTAAATGTTTTGTGTGTTTAAGTGAAAAACATCAGAAAAATGTTTAAGGAGAAAAACACATGTTGTTTTGGTAAAAACAATGAAAAAAACAAGGGGAAAAGTTTTAGCAAGTTTGCAAACTTAAAAAGTTTCAAGTTTACAATAAGGAAAACACGAGTTTTAGTAATTGTAAAACATTTAAAAAAAGAACAAAACACAAAACAAGCAAGCAAGCACAAATAATTAACAAAACTTACTGTTGTTTTCTTAATTGTTGTTGTTGCAATAATAAATGCTGCTGCTGTTGTTGTTGTTGTTCTGCTTCAGCAACAGCTTTGCGCGGGTCATATTCTTTACGACGTAACCAACCCAACATTTTTTCTTCTTCCGCAGCTTTTAACTAATAAAAAATTATTTTTCATTCCAAAAAAAAATACTTTTCAAATTTTACTTTAGCAGCATTTGACGATGCTGTTTGCCTTAAAGCATTTGTATTATTAGCACGTGTTGCAGATGCTGGACGCATTGAAAAACGGCCACCATCATTTCTTCTAAATGGGGATTTTGAAAAAATGTTTTTAAAAATAGGGTATATTGAAGCAGAATATAGAAGCAAAAACATTTAGAGGAATTTAAAAAATATATAAAGGAAAAAGGACAAAAATAACAACACATATATAAAGCTAAATTCTTTGGGAAATAAATTTAAAAAAAAAATTTTTTTTTTTAATTAAAAAAATATTTTTCCTAATTAAAAAAAATTTTTTCTCTTAACAACACAAAACGCTCTTTTTTTTTTTTTATCAAAACACCAATATAAGTATACACTAACTCCACAATACTTAAAAATAAGTATTATTATTTAGAAGCTTACGGCTCGGATTTACAGCGAGAATTCTGGATTTTACTAAAATTGTATATAAATTTTATTTTTTCTTATTCAAATTCCTAATAAGTCTTCCTCAAAATTTTCAAAAAATTTTTTTTGAATACCTAAATGCCTGTTGTTGTTGTTGTTGTTGTGTAGGACAACGACATGGACGACTAAATGGAATTGGATTTGAAGCAAATATTGTAGTATTCTTCTTTTGATTATTTTGATTTGAATTTGTTGTTATTGTTGTTGTAGCACTAGCACAATTACCACGATGTGGAGGAATTGGAGGTGCTGTTGAAGCAAGTTTAGTTGTAGTTGGAAGCACTCCAAGTGTTTTGGGAGGAATTTTTTTATTGGAAATTTTAATATTGGAAGCAAATTGTTGATTAATTATGGAAGGTTTTTCAATCTTAAAAAAAAATTTTTTTTTTAAATTTTCAAAAAAAATTTTTTATGACCTGTCCACTTTCTCGTAATTGACGTAAATCACTCATTAAAGAACGCTTTCCCACTTGCCCACTAATTGTAAGAGGAGGACGAATATTTGTTGTAGTTGTAGTGGTAGAAATAGGAGGGTTACCAGGTGAAGGAGTTCGTCCAGTTGATGAAGTATGCGTAGAAGCATGTGTTGAAGAAGATGAATCAGAATCACTGAAAAAATATGATTTTTTGCTTCATTTATTAATTAAAGTTTATTTCTGCTTCTGGTTTATTTATTTAATTATTCTGAATTCTGATTAAATTTATTCAAGTTTGCAAACCTGTTTTAATTAAAAATTCAAGTTTATTATTATTCTGATTTCTCAAGTTTGCAATTTTAATTAATTCAAGTTTATTTTTACTAACTTAAATCAGAATATTAATATAAACCAGAATCGGTTCAAGTTTGTAATTTTAAATTAATTCAAGTTTATTTTATTCTGATTTCTCAAGTTTATAAATTTATTTAATTAATTCAAGTTTGTAAAAAATATTCTGATTTCTAACTTTCTATTTCAACTTGAATCAGAATAAACTTAGTTTAGCTCAAGAGTGTAATTTATTTAAATTAATGTAGTTAATCAAGTTTCTGATTTTATCATTTGTAATCTTAATTAAATTCAAGTTTATTAATTATTATTCTTTTCAAGTTTATAGTCTTAAAAACAAAATATCTATATATATACCCCACCTATCATAACATCTCTGTGTTGTTCTATTACTGCTGCTCGTATTACTAACTCCACTTATTTGACTTGTTGTCATTACATCAGTTGTTGTTCCCGTTGTTTTTATTTTATTTTCAACAACATAAGTACCCGCTTCTGATGCCAAATCTTCTTGTCCTTCTTCTGTTGTTTCATGTCCTCCACCTCCTCCACCTCCTCCACCACTCATTGTTGTTGATGTTGTTGCTTCAGATATAGCACTTCCACTACGACGTCTTCTTCTATTATTGTCACCACTACTTTTAGCAGCCGTCTCCCCTTTACGTCCCATCATCATTTTACGAAATAACCAACGTTTTGGATCTCCTCCACATTCAGAACCTGAATCTTGTGGCTGTTGCAGCTTTTGTTTATTAACATTTTCAGTTTTTCTTGACAACATAAGACGACGACCTTTAGGTGCTTGACGTGCTGCTTCTTGTAATGAAACTTCTGCAATAGAGACTTGTCCACCAAGTTGAGCATGTTCATCATTAAATGATATTGTAAAGGCTGTTGGTGGGGCTGTACGTAAAACTGTG
Organism: Meloidogyne arenaria; assembly: GCA_036172955.1. Lineage (NCBI taxonomy): Eukaryota > Metazoa > Nematoda > Chromadorea > Rhabditida > Meloidogynidae > Meloidogyne > Meloidogyne arenaria. The sequence continues at coordinate 289,835 of JARQAB010000024.1, forward strand.
GCTGAAATTTTTTTTGATTAATCAGTAGATCCTTCTGGATAAATAATCATATCATGTAATGAGAGGTACCCTAAATAGAAAGGTGTCCTTAAGCAAAAAGGAGGGTGGTGTCGTTTAAATAATTTCCCACACTCAACTGTCCACGAAATCTTAAATAGAGGTGTACCTAATTCTGATGGGTGTCTCTGATAGGAGGACTTTTCTTGACCCTCTTTAAACTCCCAATAATAGAAATCGGGAGAGGAAAAAGCTTTATAGTTAAAAATAAATTTTATTCTCACCACCTCTAACAGACAATTCATCACCCGCCATAGTTGTTGCTGTAGTTGTAGCAGTTATTTTATCTGTTATTCCTCTTTCTCCTCCTTTTCCCCCTCCACTAGCAAAAACATTTCCAAAAGACGAAGGCCTTCCATTACGTGTTAATCCTCCTCCATTCCCTTCTAAAGGTGTTGAACCACCACTACCAAGTCCAGAACTACTCAAATCTATATCCATTCGAATTGCTTTCATTCGAGTTTGGGAAGATGATTGTTGTTGTTGTTGTTGGTGGGAAGGCAAATCTGTTGTTGTCTTTACTCTTAAAAAAAATTTTTTTTAGAAAAATAAGAAAGGGAGATAAAAGTTTAGCCCCAAGCAGTCAATCTTTAAATCAATTGCCTAGTTTCCTGCGAAATCCTCCTTTCGCTCACCAACATCAGAGGTGCTCTACCAACTACACATTGAGCTACACACCAGGGCCCGTATCATAAGAACGTGGTTCGTGATTGTTTAACCCTTACCGAACGGTAAAATTGGTATCATAAGAAAAACCCGTGGTTCATGCTACCTAGAGGTCGTGGTTAACCGGTATCATACGAAAACGACTTTTTGGTCATTTAACCCCTACCGAGTGGTAAATCTCAGACCCTGCTATAGTTCGTGGTAAGTTAAGTTACCCTGAGCTCTAGCTCGGGTCTAAAAAATGGTGCTCTTTACACATTTAATTTTTAAATAAATCTTGAAATCTATTGCCTAGTAAGTATTTTAGAAATAATAGCCACCTAATCTTCCCCCTCTTCCTTACAAAAAAAAATAAAACATAAAAAAACCTAAAAGGTGGTGATGAAGCAAATGATGCCCCTTTATTATTTCCCCCAAACATTCCTCCATGTTGCTGCTGTTGTTTTTGTGGAGAATGATGAAATGAATCTTCCAATAAAAATGTTCCTCCACCACCACCTCTACTTGAATAATTTTTATTTTCACATCCTCCAACCATTGAAGCAAATCCTGAAGTTGAATCAGAAGAACCTCCACCACCTCCAATAATTGTTGAAGTTGCCATTTGATTATTTTGGTAATGTTGGTGTTGTTTATATTGATGAGAAGGTGGAGGAGAATAAGAGGAATAATAACGAAAAGAAGGTTCTTTAAATTAATAAAAAAAATTAAAATTTGTATTATAAATTAAAAATAAACCTTCAATGTCACTATTATTATTATTATGATCTGAAGAGCCAAACATTAATCCGACTTAAATTGTTAAACTTGAAAAGTTGTAATGTCAAGTTTGTAATCATTTTAAGTTTCAAGTTTGTAATTACAAATTGTAAAAACAAGTTTTGGTTTTGTTCTATTTCCAAGTTTATTTTAAATTCAGACCCAACCTCTTCCACTATCTCTCGTCGAATTGCTTTGCCTCGACTCTGTAGAAAGACGAGCCTGTTCACGTCGTTGGAATTGTTGTTGCTGCTGTTGATGGAAATTTCTATCAGTAAAATAATTTCCTCTATTTTGATGATTAATTTGTTCTTCTTCTGTTTCTACATCATAACCTTCATATGTATCATTACTTGGTCTTCGTCTAGAAAAAAAATTTCAAAAAAATCCCTTAAAACAAAAAAAAAACCTTTCATCATTATATGCAATACTTCCAACAGTTGATGGTGGCATTTCAACTTTATATGGAAGGCCGGCGGTAGAGGAGTCTTCCAATATGTCATCTCGAGGAGAAGTACTGAGTGGGCCTTTAAAAAAATTTTCAAAATCTTTTTTAAAAAGTTTTCAAAAATTTCCTAAAAATTAAAAAAAAAATTTCCAAACTTTGACTCCGATGCGGGCCACCACCACTGGTAACATAATGATGAGAATGATGATGATTAGATGAGGAAGAAGAACGTTGTAATTGTTGTTGCTGCTGTTGAGTATTAGTATAGAAACCACTTGAAGTTAGTTGTTGTTGGGGATGTCCAATATTGTAGAGGAAAGGACCTTAAAAATTACTTTTTTTCTTGCGGATTTTTTTGCGGCCATTTTTTTTGCGGACTTTTTTTTGCGGATTTTCAATTAAAAAAATTTTTTGCAAAAATTCTTTGTGCTTTTTGAAACTTTTGCAAAAAATAAATTAAAAATTAAGTCTTTTAATTTTTTATTACTACAAAAACTAGTAAAAAGAAGACAGGTTAGTTTTAATTTTTAAAGTTAATTTATCTTCTCCTCTCTTAATCATTCCAAATTGTAAATGACGTTTTAAATTTTTTGTGTAAAAAATTTTTTCTTTTAATTTTTAAGTGGAAAGCTAAAAAAATAATTTTAGAAAAAAAATAATATTGAGGTTTTAAATTAAAAAACCGGCTCTGGTTCAGTTTAAACCCAAACTGAAGTCATATAAGTCTGTTGGAGGTTTATGAGTCCGAAAAAATTTCCATGAACCAATGAAGGTATATAAGCCAGTTTATTAGCCCTTAATTAATGTACGAGTCCACCAGAGGTCTATGAGTCCAAAAAAATTTTTTTAAGAGTCTTATAACCTCCACTGGTCTCCTAAAACAGAACAGAGCCAACTGAAGTCTTATAAGTCTCTTGAAGGTTTATGAGCCCAAAAAAATTTTTATGACTCATAAAACCATCATCGGACTACTAAAACTAGAACAGAGCCAAAAAGAAAGAAAATCTTCTACAAACCTTGTGGTTGCGAAACTGTTGCTGGTAAATGGCGTTGATGATGCTGATTAGGAGGGGAAGATGAAGGAGACAACAAAACTTGATTATTATGCTGACGCTGACGATTACTTGAAGAATTATTTGAAGAAAAATTAGCTAGTGGAGGTTGTTGAAAATAAGCAGTTTGTTGTGTATATATTGGTTGAAAAAATGCTGGGGCTGCTGCTGTAGCTAATGGTTGTGGAGCTGTTACAGTTGGGACAAAGAATTGTTGTCCAGTATGGGGATCAACTAGCAAACGACAAGCGGGGATTGCATAACCTTTAAAAATTGAAATTTTGTGAAGAGAAAGGGTATAAAATAAGGTGGATGGTCTCATTGTCAAAATAAGTTGAAAAATAAACATGGGAACTCACAAAGTGTGGTGGGTGGCAATAGGAAGTCGGGGGCCCCTTGTCGAATGGCACCAAAAAATAAATCAAATTCGCAATAAGCGATGTTCCCTTGTAAGTGACAAAAACTCCAAAAACACAGAAAAAAAATTTCTTTTAAAACCCCAAAGCCAGTAAAAAAAAAATTATTTTTCCGAAAAAAGGAGAGGGGACATACCCCAAAACACCAAAAATTCAATTTAAAAAACCAAACCTAATTGAACTGCAGAAAGACCAACAGCTGTTGCAGGATGTGGAGCAGTTCCCATAATTTGTCCTCCACTTAATTGTTGTGCCGGTGGTGGGGATCCACCTCCACCTCCTCCACCACTCGGATTATTTTGATGATGAGTTGCCATAAAAACACGTCTAGACTCCATAGGAGAAGCTAATGGTGAAACGGCTTGTTGAGCTACTGAACGTCTCAAAGGGGACTTCAGAAAAAAAATTAATTTTTTTTAATTTAAATTTTATCTATAAATTTTTATGAAAAATATTTTCTCGAACAAATTCCAACATCAAATTTGTATAAACAAAAATAACTAACAAAGATAATTTTGTAAAATAAAAATTTTGTAAAATTAAAAAGATAAGAGAATTACACAACAAAAAATAATAAAAATAAAATTTAATAGAGAAATAAAAAAATATTTTTTCCACAACCCCTTTACTTATTTTTGTCTCAATTTTAGTTTCTCGACCTCCCTCCTCCTCCTAGTCACCCCTTCCAAAAATTAATAAAACCAAAAACCAAAAAAAAAAAGTTATTTTTCTTCTCTCAAGTTCCCTCCTCCCCAAAAAATTTCTTTTTCCTCCAAAAAGACTGCTGATTAAAAATTTAAAAAAAAAACTAACAGAATGAGCAGAATTAGAGGCATTATTATTTGAATTAAAAGGTAAAAGTTGTTGTTGGAATATATAATTGTGTTGTTGATTAGTTGTTGGTAAAGGGAAAAAGTTGCTGCTGTTGTTATTAGAAGAATGATGGCCAGTATTATTATTGCTGCCTGATTGCATTTAAATCTCTTCTCTCTTTTTTCTTTTTTTTTTTTAAATTTATTTTATAGAAATTTTGTGGGGAGTTTTTGGTGTGTAATATTCACAAAATTTGTTTAAAAAAAATTTTCTTTCAATCTCGTTTTAGTTGTCGAACGCTGTGTGTGTGTGTAATAGAAAAATAAATTAAATAGAAAACTAATAAAAAAATTCTATTAAACACACCTTGTGATAAAACTTGATAAAAATTAAAATAAACAAAAAGATTGGGAGAATGCCATAATTAATTTTTAAAAAAAAAAGTTAAAAAGAAAAAAATTAAAAATATTGCTTAGAACAACAACAGTTTTGTGTGACGTTTTTGAGATGTTTTCTTTTTAAAAAAGAGCAAAAACGCCGCTAAAAATACAAAAATTAGATGGATAGTTTAAAATATCTCTTTAAAATTAAAAATTAAATGATGGGGAGGGTGAGAGAAAGAAAAATATAAAGAGAAACAACTTTTTTTTTGGTGTTTTTAACATAAATTTATTAGCTCTCAAGGACAAATAAAAATAAATTGCAGAGAAAAATAAATAAAATTAATTTTAAAATGACGGGTAAAATTAAAAGAAAATAGCGCCCTTTAAATACGTTAATAAATTTTCCGGAAAGTTTTATTTATTTTACAATTTGTAGAAATAAATTACAATTCCGGAAAAAATAAGAAAATGTTTCCGGAACGAAAATACAAAGTATAAGAAATATGTACATTTCTTTCTGGAAGTCACACACTTTCCGGAAAAATATTTCTTTTAGTTTTCTGAATAATTACAATTTGTAAAAATAAATTACAATTCCGGAAAAAGTAAGAAAATGTATTTTTAACAAGTCAGGTTTCCGGAAACATTACAACTAACCAAAATACAAAGAAAAATACATTTCCTTCAGAAAGTCAGACAGTTTCCGGAAAAAAAAATAAAAATAAATACATACTATGTAAATCAGAGAGAAAAGGTGAGAAGGATTAAAAAGTTTTTTTTAACTTACCTACAAAACAAACCAGACGGTGTAAAATCTATAATTTATTGAAATGTTAAAAACGATGTAAAGATCGATTTGACTGGCAGTAATGAAAAAATAAGGGTAAGTAAAAAGAGAAAAATAATAAAAAAGGGGAAAATAAAATTTATTTGGATCTTTTTCTCTCTAACATTGCTTACACACTTTCTCTTTTTCTCTATGCCAACGCGAAAAATAAATAGAACAGAGAAGCTATATTTCAAAGTGTAAAATAAAACAAATATATTTACAACACCTAAAGTTCAAAATGTCCAATAAGTGAAATATTTGCATTTTGCCTCGTCTGTCAGTAATTTATCAGAAGCATCCCAAGTAGGCGCGCGGCCAAGTAGGCGCAAAGCTATAACTTACTTCAAGATCCCCGAATCCTAACAAATTTAGTATTAAATGATTCCTCTCATCGAGCGTAAGAGATTGGTACCAAAATTGGTAAGGTCCAGAAATTTTCCAGCTAGTTATGGCTTTGCGCCTAACTTGGCCGCGCGCCTGCGTGTCCCACAAATGTTTTGGTATTTATAGGTATTTTTAAAAATAAATTTTCTTTCTTTTTTAATTGAGAATAAAAATATTTTTTAAGTAAATTTTATATACTAGTTAAAAAGACTAACTAAGAGCTTAATTTTATAAAAATAAATTTTTTTTTCATTTAAAGCTCAATTGTTTAAAAACAAAACAACTAAAAAGCTTCTTTCTTTCTCACATTTTTTCTTATTTTTTAAGCTAAATTAATTTCTTTTTTAAATAAAAAATAAGAGTATATATTTTAACCACACACACAAAAAGTAAATATATCCTCCTTTCTTTTTTGTGTGCTTTCGGGATTTTTGTCTTTGATCTGAAAAAAAAATCGAGAAGGAAATAAAAATTGTTAATTGTGTACATATCCTTAGTTTTTTTTAAGAAAAAAAGAGTGGGAAAATAAAATAAACACAAAAATCACTTATAAATGTTAGCTTCATGAGAAGCTAACTAAAAAGAACAAAGATTTTTTAAAGTTGTTGCTATGGTCAGTGCAGTGGAAAAAAAAAGTAGATAAAAAATAAAAAAAAATCGGGAGTGAAACAAGTAAAGAGTGAAAGAGAGATAAAAATAAAAATGAGTTGAAGTGGAAATTATATTTAAAGAAAAACAATAAATAAAAGAAGAAAAAAAATCGCGCAAATCCACAAAATAAATAAAAATAAAAACCGCTAAAAAATCAATTTGTTTTTATTTGTTGTCACATAAATCGCGTGGAAAAGGAAAGAAAATTTCTTTTAAAAACAGCAGCAGCTAATTTTTGTTTTAACTAACATATAAGCCTTTGAGTACAAAAGAAAAAGAAAAACTTAAATAAACATGCGCGCTATAAAGTGTTTAAGCGAGAAAACATAAGCGCAAGAAAAAATACTTTTCATGTGACTACAATGAAGAGAAAAACTTTTGACAAATTACCTGAGAAGTATTGCGCTTTTATAGTATTTTAAAAACTTGCTCAGAAAATAAATTTAAGTAAAAAAAGTTTATAAACTTAAACTAAGTTTATTTAATCTTACGAACTTAAAAAAAAGTTCCAAATCTTAAAAAAGTTTATTTAAGTTTAAACTTAAATAAATTTATTTACTATTGTAAACTTAAGTTTATAAATTATAAGCTAAAAAACTTAAAAAAGTTTGTTATAAACTTGAGTTATTTAAAACTTAACCCAAATTGCTTCAGGTTTTTTTTAATTATAAAATTTTATAATAAATTTAAATATTTTACAAAAGTATATACTAAGACATTTTTCTTTCTATGTTCATATGCTGAAAAGTTTATATAAATAATTTTAGGTAAGATGACGAATTTTTCTTGGCAAGACATTTTTTTCTTAAATTATTTTAATGATTAATGTTGATTCATTAAAAAAATTTTTTTGTTAGCAAAGCCGACAGCTTGCTTTACAAAACTGCTGCATCCATGCGGAAGTTGCACAGAATGGAAGCCAACGAAGACAAGCACTTGGGGATGAGTCATGACAAACTTAAACACATTTTTTATATCAAACATTCCTATGTTTATTTAGAAAAAAAAATAAATAAAAATTTGCCTGCTTGTTGTGGTCGCAATGGGACAAAACCGCGAAAAGGTTGGAATTGTTGTCTTTGTTGTTGTTCAGGGGCAAAAGTTGGAGGAGGCGTGGTTGTTGTTGAAGGTTTCTATAATAAATGTTAATACTTAAAATAAATAAGCATAAACTTAAAACATTCCGAACAAAATCAAAACACATCTAAAACATTAAATAAACACAAACTCTAAACAAAATTACCTAACACAAACAACTAAAATATTAAATAAACTTGAAATACACCAAACAAGTTTATTTAATGTTTTTAACAAAAAAAAACAAACATTAGAAACAAAAACATTAAACAAACATAAAGAAACACAAACAATTCAAAAATATTAAACAATGTAATAAAACATTAAAGTTGAAATACAACAACTAAAACAAACAACAAATACAAAATTAACTCAAACACAAACATACAAAAACGCAAACATTAAAAATACAAAATTAACTCAAACATAGAAATAAAAAAAACACAAACATCACAAATACAAACCTCTAAGAAACGAGGAGACTGTTGCCCAAAACCTGGTCCTGGTAATATCCGTTGAGGAAACGCCTTTTTTAAAAATTTAATATTTTTATAAATGTTTTTTTTTGTTTTACTTGATGTCTGCTAGCCGGTAAACTCCTGCTTAAAGCTTGTTCAAGTTGGGCAGAGTCTTTACCATTAAACATCTAAAAAACACAAAACATGAATTTTTTAAGTTTAAACTTGAAACCTGAAATGTTTCAAGTTTAAATGTATCAGCAGGAGGTGGTGTTGTTGGCGGTGGAGAAAGCCAACCTAAGCCATTTGGAAAGAGTGAACATGGAGGTAATGGGGCCTTTAAAAAATTTCTTGATTTTTAATTAAATTATTATTTACCGACAGAACAGATTTAACCCAAAAACGGCGTAACGACTGTACTACTGTAGCACTAGAAAATATTAAAAAATTTTGAAAATCCAAAAATTTCCAAAAAAAAAATTAATTTTTTTTTTAATTTTTCAAATTTTTTTATTCAATTTATCAAAAATTCTTACACAAACTGCACAGTATCCGTTTGCCCATCCCCTCTCCACCATAATTTTAATCTTTCTTTCCCCTCATCATGACTGTGGGTGACAGAATCGCGTTGTCTAAAACATTGAAACTGCCAAGAACCATTATCTTTAAAGAAAAATTTTTTTGAATTTTTAAAAATTAAATTTAACCATCAAGATGAACAAATTGTCCACTTCTAAAACCAGTTCTTGCCCCATTAAAAATTATTGGTTGCATTGAAAATCCCTTAAATAGAGATGTGCTTGCGTTGCCTCGAAGAATTACTGAAAAATAATTATTAATTTTGAAAAAATTCTGATTTTTAATTCTGAAAAAACTTCTGAAAAATTCTGAGAAAATTCCGAAAAAATCTGGAAAAAATTCTGATTCGAAAAAATTCTCAAAAATTCTCAAAAAAAATCACCTACAAGCAACTGGTTGTCCAGGTCTATAGCATTTCTCGTCCAACTGTATTTGAAAAGGAGGTTCAGTTAATTGCAATCCTCCTTGGTGCTCTACAGCTTCCAACGGGTTCATAGAATCAATTACAGTTCTAAGACAAGGAGCGCCATCAGGCCAAGCAGAGACGGGCAAACTGGCTAGCAGATTTAAAATAAGGATTGACAGGGTTGTTTGCAACATTTTTAGAAGCAAATTTCTGAAACAAATTTCTAGCCTTTTTGTGGACAAGCAAAAATTTTCTCTTTTTACCTTTTATCAATCGGTCCTGTTCAAAAATTTAATTGAACACTCACACACACAATTTTATAAAAATGTATTGTGTACAAACGTCTTTTTGCCTTTCTCCAATAAAATAAACTAGTAAGTGACCTTGCGCAATGGTGCTTCCAAATTTATTTTTTTTTTTTTATTCTTCTTTTTTTTTCTTCATTTTTATTTTCTCGCAATTGATTGCGTAAATTTACATTTTTCTTAATAAAATAAAATTTTTGTTGTAAAATTAACTTTGCTGAAATTTATTGTTATGCTGCACATTTCTTTTAATTGCTTGTGGGGACAAAGCAAAAATACAATAAAAAGACCAACCTAAATTGTAAAATATAAGTTTTAAAGTTTTACAATTACTATTCTTCTCAATACAATTAAAAAATCAAAAAAATCAGAACAAGTTTTACAAACACTATTGTAATAAAAACACGCCTGTTTTGAAAAAATACAAAAACAAATGTTTTTGTATTTTTGAATGTTTTGAGAAATGTTTTTGAAAAAATACAAACAAAATACATAAAATGTTTGTAAACACAAAAGTATTCTGATTTTAAGTTTATTTCTTTGTTTAAAAACATTATTAAAATTAAAAACACACATGTTTTGAGAAAATACAAACATTAAATAAAACATTGTTGTTCTGATTCTTGTTTGTTTGTTCATTTAATCATATCTATAAAAACATTATTAAAAATAAAAACACACATGTTTTAAAACAAAACACATGTTTTAAAAGCAAAAAATACAAAACATGTTTTTAATAAAACATTTAAAAATACAAAAATACAAAATATAATTTTTATTTCTTTGTTTATATTTAAAACAAAAACACAAAATTAAAAAAAATACAAAAACAAAAATACATGGTAAAATACATTAATTGTAAAATACATTGTAAAATACATAAGATTATGAAAAATATATACATATAAACAATTTTTAAAGTTTTGAGAGAGATTTATTTGAGTTTGTTTGTTTGTTTGTGCTTGACTTGAGAATAATTTTTGTGACTTGAGAAACGACAAGATTTTTTTAAAAAAATACAAAAATTAATTTTAAATAATTTTTATTTTTCTTCTTCTTCATTTTTTTCCTCCTCTTTATTTTTATTAATACCCAAGAGTGATACTTTAACAACTAAAGCATCATTATTATTATTATTATTTGAACTAGAAACATTTTTATTTTGTTGTTTTTGTTGCTGTTTTTCTTTGGTAAAATGTTTAGGTATCAATTGAAAAATATGCCATTTATTATTATTATTTTGATTATTATTATTGGTGATAGGAAGCATAGATTGTTCAATATTTCTTTGCTAAAAAAATTAAAAAAAAATTTTTTTTAATAAATCAAAAAACCAAATTTTCCTTCCTTACTTTTCCACATTTTCTATATTTTGAATTAAACAATACAGCCAATAATAAATAAATTGCAAAAAGTAAAAGTAGAGCAAACGCGGGTATACCAACAATTAAAGCAGCAACAATAAATAACCAATGAGGTTGAGGCCAAGTTTGTTGTTGTTGTTGTTGTTGGTGGTGGGGTAAATGTTTGTTGTTATTATTATTGATACCTTAATTAATTAGATAATAATTATTTTTAATTAAACTTGTTTTGTTTTTAAAAATAGAAAATACAAAAAAAAATACAACAAATTAAAAATACAAAAAACACAAAACTTGGATAAAAACTTAAAACCTATTGAATTAAAACTTGTTTCTAAAAATATAAAACACGAAAAAATACAAAAATTGAAAATACAAAAAAATAAACTTAGACACCTAAACAAGCTTAAAACTTGATAAATTAAAACTCGTTTTGTTTCTCTAAAAATAAAAATACAAAAATTAAAAACACAAAAAATAAACTTAAAAAATAAAACATTTTTTTTCCAACCTTTAATTGTTGTTGAATTATTCTGTTGTTTTAAATTTTCAAAAAGTAGTGTTTCTTCACTTCCTCTTTCAAAAGCAACAAGTCGTTGTTGCTGTTGTTGCTGTTCTTCATTATTATTCTCAGTTAGTTTTTGTTGTTGTAAACATAATTGTAAACACCAACTCATTCCTGTTGTTTCTATTTGTTGGTTATTTTCAATTTTTTCGGTTGTTGAAATAATTGGTGGAGATAAGGAAGAACAAGGTGGGCAGTGGATTTCTACACATTTAAGCATACCGCCTAAAAGGCAACTGCAGTTACGGAAAGGACCATCCTAAAAATACAAAAATATTATTAATGTTGTGATATAAAAATAAACTTGAATTAAAACAAAATACACGAAAATAAAATTAAATTAAAACACAAAAAACAAACAAAAACACAAAACAAATGAAACATAGAAAAACACAAAAATGAACAAACTTGAATTAAACCTAGAAAAACACAAAAACAAACAAACAGAGAAACACAACAAAAATAAAAACAAAAAACACAACCAGAAAACACAAAATAAAGCAAACTTAAATTTAAAAACACAAAAAATACAAAAACAAAAAAAATACAAAATAAAAAATACATTTTAAACACAACCTGAAAATTCTCCCCAACGCTATAAGCATGATCATTATACAAACAATTTTCTTTTGTTACTGGTTCACAATTTGTTGTAATATTAATAGAATCTTGTTGTTGCTGCTGTTGTTTTTCTTCCTCAATTTCATTAATATTATTTTCTCCAGCACATTTACACTCAAAACATCCAGTAAAATTATTTTGATTCAATCCATATTGACAAAGTAATTCACAATTTGTAAGAGACGGACAGGAAGATGATGAGAAAAATGAAGATTCTAACGCTATTGTTGGTCCATCTATTAAAAAAAATTTTTTTTTAATTTCTAAAAAAATTCCAAAGAAATTACAGAAAGTTCAGAAAAATTATGAAAAATTTAAAAAAAAAATAATTCAAAAAATTTCAAAATTTTTTTAAAATTTTCTGAAAAAAATTCTTAAAAATTTAAAAAATTCTGAAAAATTATACCAGCAAAATATTTTAAAAAATTTCGTAAATTTTCTGAAATAATTTAAAAAATAATTTTTTTTTCGTACCCTCACAAACAGGACAACATTCATTACTTCCAGCAGGTTTAGGCTCTTCACAATCTGTCTGACAAATATATTTTTGACATTGCCAATGAAAATCATCATCATCAAAATTTTCTTCGCTTCCTCCACAAGTACAATTTGTACAACCATCACGTTCCCAATTCGATCCAGGAAAATAATTTTTACCATTATCATCAGTACATCCTAAACATACTGGGCAACATTCTCCTTGTGAAAGACCAACCCATTGACAATCAGCTAAAAAATTAATTTTTTTTTTAAATTTTTAACAAAAAGCTACGTGATAAGGCTGGACATTCCATTCGCTTGCATAATGCAACACCAGCAGAGCTACACTAAAATTTAAAAAAATAGAATACCTATATGAAAAAAGAAAAAGAGAGGTAAAATATAGCCTTGTGCAGGCATTGATACCAGCTATAGGAAGTTTCCTACAGACTGATGTCTCCTTCATTTTTCTTACACTAAGGAAAAATTAGAATACCTATATGGAAAAAGAGAGAGAGGAAAAAGAGAGAGAGTTTCCAAGAAAGACTGAGAAAATTTCCAAGACTTAAGTCAAAAAATTTCCAAAAAAAAAGTATGAGTTTAAAATTTAAAAGTTTTCGACCAAGAGTCCCTTCCTTGTACCATCACCGGCCAAAAATAATTATAAACTAAAAATATTTACTTCACATTCTTGACATGGTGCTGCATGCCAATGTTCACCTTTAGCATAAATATGACCTTTAAAAAAAATTTTTTTTAAATAATTCTTAATTAAAAACTACCTCCATAACGGCAACCACTATTACTACTTGATTCTAAAAATAATCCTTCAATTTCATCCCCTTCATTTACACATTTAAATTTATCACAACATTGACCAGGTTCGCCTCGACCTCGTTCTAATATTAGTAATTGTTGTTCTGGTAGACATAGAGCCTTAAAAATAAAAGAAATAAAGTTCAAACTTGAAAAAAGCAAATTTTACAATTAAGAATTACAAATTGTAAAATGACAAAGAGAATAGACTTCAAGTTTATTTAAACTTAACAAATACGTAATTGTAATTGTAAAAAATGTTTCCAAGTTTAATTAATATTCTGTATGTTAATTTACAATTTGTAAATTTATAAAATTTATAATGTGTAAATGTCAATTCTGTTTACAACTACATAATTTATAATTGTAGAAAAGTTCTCAAGTAAGATCTTTTTCAAGTTTGAGCTTCAAGTAAAAATTAAACTTTTAAGTTTGAACTTGAAAATTAAATATACAACCTTTTTTTATTACAATTTTACAAAATAAACTTTAAAAATATATTACCGGTTCACAAATGCTTAATTTGCATTGACATTGCGATATGATTGGACAACAACCACCAGTTGGGATGTAAGGTTTAGGCCGGTAACTAGAAAAATATTTTGAAAATTTTTTAATAATTCAGTTAGGTTTTTACCTATCATCTGGGCAAGTGTGTCCTCCATCGGGCGAATAAAGATCCAAAATTATTGATGAAGTATCAGGACAATGAACATTTTGACAGTTTGGTTCTTTAAATAAATTTTAAACAAAATCACAAAATTATTTTAAAACCATTTAGTCTACATTCAAATTGATCACAACATTGTCCAGGCTTATCACTCCCATTGTGTGTAAATGTCAATTCTGTCCCTTCAGGGCATATTGGGACTAAACACTTTTGGGAATCACACTTACATTCTACTCTAGTTAGGGAACAACAATTATCTTCTACCAAGGAAGAATTATCAGTTGTTGGTGTGAAGCTGAGGATAGGCTAAAAAATAGGGAAAAATAATTCAAATATAGTAGAGGAATTTTATAATTTAAAGAAAATTACATATACTTGAAAAATATAAGTATTAGAAACTTAAGTTTAAACTTAAAAATAATAAAAATAAAGTTATGTAAACCTAAAGAAAATTAAACAAACTTGAGCTTTCAAGTATTGTTTGTTTTTGTAAAACTAAAGTTTAAGCTTAATATAAATAAGTTTTGCAATCTCAAGTTTAAACTTAAATTTAAGCGTTACAATTTCAAGTTTTATTTTTATGTTTACATATATATAAGTTTTACAATTTCAAGTTCACGCTCAAGTTTTATTTCTTTTAAGTTTTAATTGTCTAATAAAATTTAAAAAAAAACTTACAACTGAATCACTAGGGCAATCAGGAAATACAATAGGGCAATCAACATGTAAACAACGATCTGTTGAAGTATTACTACTACTAGATGTTACTATTGTTGAAGTAGAAATATATTCAGCTTCTTCCTCATCCAACGTTGTTAATTCTTCTTGTCTAGCAGATTTTGTAACTTTTGCTTCTGCTTCATCTTTTGTTTTATTTTTTGCTTCAGTTTTATTACTTGCTTCAATTTCTTCTTTTCTTGTTTCATTTTCTTTTCTTGTTTCATTTTTATTTCTATTTGCTTCAGTTATTATTATATTTGCTTCAGTTTTTGTTGCTTCTTCATTTTTCATTGTTATTGTTGTTTCCGTTGTTTCTTCTTTTTCTCCTCCTTCTTCTATTGTTGTTGTTTCTGTATTATTATCAAGTTTTGTTGCTTCTTGCTTTGCAAATAATATTAATATCAAAAAGAATACCAGAAACATTTTTTTAAAAATAAATTAATTTAAAAATTTTAACAACAGCAGATATGTAGCAAACAATTTTGAAAATGATAAAGGCAGGTAGTTGGTGCCATTCAAAAAAAATATTTCTTAAAAATTTGTTTCAATCTTCTTTTATTTTTTCTAAAAATAAAAAAAATGTTTTTTTGTTGTTAATTTTGCAAAAATTTATTTTTTTTTTAATTAAAAATGTAAATTTTATTGCAAAAAATTAGAGACGTGAGAAGATATTTATTTTTAAAAAATAGAAGAAAAAAAAAGAAAAATGGCAAAAGAATGTTTGGAAACGGAAAAGAGAGATATTCTTTGCAAAATAAACAAAGGATAATGATGATACTGCTACACATTTTGTGTGTGTTTGGAAGAATTTTGTAATATCAGAATATTTATGTAAAACAAACAAAATGTAAAAACAAACGTAAGCAATTTTAGGTACATATTTAACTTATTGTTTAATGTAAGTGTAAATATGTATTTATCTGTGAAAGAGATGAAGCAACAAAAATTAAACCAGAAAAGTTAAAGCAAGAAAGGTGAAGCAAAAAACTTGAAGCAAGAGATGCTGAAGCAAGAAAACTTGAAGCAAGCAAGGTGAAGCAAACAACTTACAGCAAAAAAAAATAAAACAATAAAAGTTGAAGCTAAAAAATAATGAAGCAACAATAATCGAAGCAACAATAATCCATATAATAAAATGATCTTTTGCCAGTCATTTTTATATACAAAAAGATAAAGGAAATAGATAATAAATAAAAGAGGATCTCTCAGATTTATTTTTAAATGGCTTTTGTTATAAATATTTTATAAAGAGGAAAAATAAAGGAAGTATGGGGAAGGGGTTTTGTGGGGTAAAAGAGGAATTCCGTCATCAAATATAAATGAGAAGAGAAGCTTCTTCTTGCCACTTACTACTAAAAATATAATACACACTAAAAACAATTCTTCTTTTTTCACTCAAGTTGCTCTCTTAATAATAAAGGTGGAAGAATATAAAAGGTGGGGATTGGAATGTTTGGAATGAAAAGTGTGGTGGTGGACAATGAGTAATATTTGAGAGATTCTAAGAGGACATATAAAATATTAAAATAGATTTTGAAAAAAAATTTTTTTTTGTTTAAAAACCCTATTGGTCAGATATTTTGCAAAAATAATTAATGATGAAACAAAAGATTTTTGGGCCAGAAAAGAAAAATGAAGAAAAAAAAAATGTCAAGTGAACCGGAAGGAAGTGAAAAGTAATTGGTGTTGGTGTTGGGGGAAAAATAAAGAGATAAAATCACTCTTTATTCTTTCAATGGGAGAGAAATGACACAATATAATTTCTGAAATTTTTTAAATATAAGTATCAGAATTCCATGTTTTTAAAATCAGAATTGTGTATAGCATAATAAACACAAACAGTAATGTTTTTTAATTAATTCTGATGAAAATCAGAAATTCAAACGAACATTTTTTTCTGATTTACCGCTTGTTTATTAAAAATTCTGATTTTGTAATTAAAATAAAAGTTCTGATAATTAATTAGAAATTCTGATTTAGATAAAAATTCTGAAATAACGGAGAAATTCTGATTATTAATTTAGAAAGTCTGATTCAAAAATAGTAATTCTAATTTAGTATTTATAAAATTAAATTCTGATTTCTGTTAATTATTTTCTGAACTTGTTTTGTTTGTTTGAATTTCTCTTTGTTTAAATCAGAATAATGTTTGTTTGAATTTCTGATTTTCAGAATTAATTGAAAGAAACATTTCCATTGTGTTTATAATTGCTTATTTAAACAAACTTAAATAGTAAATTTTCCCAATAAAAATATGAACAATATGAATCAGCAACAATGAGAAAACTTGTAAGCGATTAATTACGCTAAAGTTGGAAAAAAGGGGGTGATTAAAAAGAAAGGAAATTATTTTTTTGTTTATTTAAAAAAAGTTTCCAATTTTCCCTATTATTTTCTGGCAATTAAATAAATTAAAAAAATATTCTTTGATTTAAAAAAAAATTAAAAAATAATGATTAGTATTTGAGTGTCTCTGTTTGTTTTAAACCCTCTCAAAAAATATAAAAACTTATATTTTTATTTTTAGAAGAGGTTTAAAGAGGATTTTAATTTTTGTTTCTTGTTTGTTTTTATGCGCGCATTTAAAATAAAAATTAGAAAAAATAAAAAAAAAACAGCTGACTTTTAGTAGGCTGATTTTTATTTTTATATGTTTGTTATTATTAAACTGAACGGAAGCGAAGAAAAAAAATGCAGGGCTTTTATGAAATGAGAGGAAAAGGTGAAATTTTACAATGATGACGAAGTTGTTTGATGGAATGATTAGAGAGAAAAGATGACAAGCTTAGATAGGAAAAGAATGATTTTTGAAAAAAAGTGGACAAATAAAAAAATATTTTTGCTAATAATATAAGCAGAAAATGCTGCAAAAATTTTAGGTGGATTTTTGAAGCTTTAAAAAAAAGAACAAAAATCAACGGGAGAAAATAAAATGATGAAGCAAAAATATAAAAAATAAAAACAATAATAAAAGCAAAAACTTGAAACAGGCAGGCGTAAAAATTCTGATTTAAATTCAGAAAAAAATAATAAAAATTCTGGTTTATATGTTTGTTTTAATTTCTGATTTTCAGAAGCATTAAAAAAAAATTTCTGCAATGTTTATTAAAAATTCTGATTTAAATAAGAAATTCTGATTATTTATTATTTTCTGAAAGCTTTGTTTTGTTTGTTTGAATTTCTTTTTTTAAATCAGAAAAAAGTTTAATTGAATAAAATTAAAACTTGAAGCAACTGCAAACATTTAAAGAAGATAAACTTGAAGCAGGCGGAAATAAAAATTCAGAAAAAAAGAAATGGCAACTTGAGCAATTACAAATTCAAGTTATAGAGTTGAGAAAAATTGTAAAAACATGGAAATTTTTACAATTTTGTAAAATAAACTTTTAATTAATTAACGTTTAAAAAAAGTTTACAATCTTTTTAACATTAATTGATCATTAAAAATAAAAAATAAGAAAGGTTGGAAAGTGAACGCATAAAACATGCTAAATAAAAGACCAAAAGAAAAAATAAAAAGTTTTTTTTTTAATTAATTCGTTTTTAAATTTATTTTTCTTTTTTTTTGGAATCAATGAGTTAAAAAAGATTTTTTTAATGTGTGAATTTATTTTTAAAAAATAAACGGAAAAAGAAATGACCGTGAAAATAAAGAGGAAATTTAAAAAGTGTGAAAAGATGTGAAGAAAAAATAGGTAGAAATTAAATAAAGGAGATTTTTAGAGATTTAAAAAAATAAAAATTGGCATAAAAATTGGCACAATAGGAGAACTTTTCAATATATAAAATATTCCCAAAAAATATTAGATATAGCTCGACTTTATGTTTGTTTAGATTTAATTTTGATTGGTCATTGGTTAAGGAGAAGCTGTCTAAGCAGCAGAGAGGTGAATCGGAATTCGGATTTCCGACAGTTCCGCTTCCGGCACCTTGATCAGCTCAAGGGAGATTTAAGTAATGAATTCTCGATTAAACTATATATGAAAGATTAAATAGAGCAACAACAACCATACCATAATAAGCGGCATTAACCAATAAAATATAATAGAAACCATAAAGGACCACCTCATCAACAACCTCCCCCCCCCCCTCCCCAAGAAGGCAATAATAATAAAATAAAATAATAATAGACCGGAATAAAAAGAAAATTAGAAAAATACTTTATAGAGGAGAAAAAGCCAAAAATGCGTGCCAACTAAATAAGAGGTAATTATTATTATTATTTAAAAGAAAAAAAAAGAGAAAGGAAAGATAAAGCATGCCCCCGCGCAAATGCCATAAATACACACTACTTTTATTTATTTATTATTGTGAGGGCATAAACCACTACCTAATAATTATTTTAGAAAAAAAAATTATTTTTTTTTCTAAGAGGACATGTCAAAAAAGATTTTGTTATTAAAATAGAGAGGATAGAAAATTGTTGGTTTTAGTTTAGTTTGGGTGAATTTAATTGAGAGTGTGTGAGTGCATGTTTGGCCAGCAGTTAGTTAAGTAATAATAATTAATTGAAAAAGAGAGAAGTTTTAAGTTAATATTGTATTATAATTAGGGTTGCCCGTTTTCAACTCGGGCCGACGGCCGAGAGACATTTACATTTTTGCCGGGCTTGATTTTTCGGACCGGGCGTACAAATGACTTACGAGCCTCATTTTTATCGAGTAGGGCCGTACGAGTCTTTTTCGACTCATTTTTTCGGGCCAAATATCATAGGCCCGACTCGATCTTTCGGTAAGATTCGGACCATTATGGCAACCCTAATTATAATAATATACTATAAGATAAATAAAAGATGAGATGAAAATCTCTCCAATATATATTGGAGAGATTGTTTTTATATGCCAGTTAATCCTCCTTTTAGGGTTATTGAGAGAAGTACCCATTTTTCTATATTAATAATTAACTCAAGTAAAATAGAATAACAAAATTAAATTGGCACTTGGGATTGAAGAGAGAAATTGTTAGTTAAGCTTTTTTACCCAATTTAATAAAAAAAAATTTTTCCCTTAAATTTCTTGAATTTTTTTAAAACGATGGATGGAAGCCTACAAAAAATGTGTGTATGTGTTTATAATATTTCTGCTTATTTTTTTCCAAAAATAAAACTTTTCCCAATAAAAAAATACAAATTTATTATTATACATATTATTAAAAAAATTTTGTGTGAAAATTTGAAAAATACAATTTAAAAAAATATACAAAATTCAAAAAAAATTTCAAAAATTTTTCAAAAAAATTTTTTCCAAAAAAATTTAAAAAAAAACAAAACACACAAAAAACATAAAATATATACGAAACACATACACACACATTTATGTATTTCCTTTCATCGTCGTTGTATGAATTATACAAAAAAATTATTTTTAAAAAACCTCATCATCCCCACTAGCCAATTCTGACGGATTTACCAATTGACTTAAAAGACGAAAGAAATCACCGCTACACATTTGTTGCAAATCATAAACTAAAGGATGTCCATAACGACGTTTATATTCGTTGCAAATGTCGTATAAATCAATCTAGAAATTGACAAAATTTTGAAAAAATTCAAAAAATTAATTAAAGAAACCTCGCTACGCGAAACTAAAATTCGTATAATTGATGAGTGATCAGGCCTATTTTGTGATATAGCTTCGTGTAAACGCTCTGCAAAGTATAACTGCATGTTCTTTGCAATTCTTACTAAAATAATTGGAAAAATTTAATGGTAGGATTAATAATTTTATAAAAAATTAAATAAGGGATATAAGTCGGTGAGGTTACCCAAAACTATGACTGTCTTTCAAGCCTAACCCGGTTCAAAAAAATGTTGAGACCCCACCCAGACTTTATTCAAAAAACGACCCATCACCGTTCTATTAGAATCTTTATACATTAAAAATTGTATCTTATACATTTTGGGTGTCTCTTTATATGAGATCACCCAGGCACAAGGGCGTATCAGGAGGGTCGATTTCGGAGGCCACCCTGAATACGCCCTTTCCCAGTATGTATAAGACCTAATAGCTAAATACGAATTGTTGGTAACAAATTTCAGGGTCATCTATTTATAAGGAAATGTTCGACCCTATCCAAGTAACTAACTCTTAGAAAAAACTTTTTTAAAAATTAACCATAAAGAAGTATTGCTTGTTTAACATCAGAATGAATATTTACACATTTTCGAATGCTTGTCTCAAAATCACGGCCACGACGTTCTTGACTACGTTCACGACTTTTATGAAAAGGACCTTCTATAAGAATAAAATTAAAATAATTTTTAAATTAAAAAATAAACCTCCTCCTCCCCCATTACTTCCACTCAACATTGTATCATTTGTTTTTGTAGAACTAATATTTGTTGTTGTTGGTGAGGTTGTTGTTGTTGTTGCTGCAGCTATAGCTCTTCTATCATAATGTTGAACAAATGCTCGAATTTGTGAAGCTGAGCGGAGACCAAAAATTCGATTAAAAAGGTCAAATGACCGTCCAAGTTCTTCAATACCACCCTCCTTTAAAAAAATTTTTTTCAAAAAAAATTAAAAAAAATTAAAAAAAATTAAAAAAAGAAACCACAAAAAGTTTGTCAGCTTCACGTATTGCAGTTTCTTCCTCTCCCTCTCCTTCATTATCACTCGATTTATTATTTGGTTCATCCTTCCGTACCAGCAACTGTAAGAGTATTTTGCCAAATAAACCTTCAATTTTCATTGTTAAATCGCGTTCTAATGATGTTCGGAATTCTGTTTGATAAGTGTCACAAATTACTTTTAATTGCTAAAGAAAGAAAGAAAAATTAAAAAATTTTTTTATGAATTTAATTTTACTTGTGTTGTCCCTGTCAAACCAATTTCAACAGCAACGCAACGACTAAAAGATTTTCCCTGCAAAATTGTGTTTAAATAAATCAGAATTTAAATTTATTCTGGTATTTACTAAGGGAAACAGGAAAACAAATTTAATTAGCTTTCCGGAAAGAAAAATATAATCAGAATTTCATCAAAACATTCCAACAAATAAAATCAAAACTTTGTCTAAACATAATTTTATGATAAACAAAATAAATCAGAATCCCATCCAAACATTAAGGAAAATCAGAATTTTATTTAAACAATCCGAAAACGAAGGAAACAGAATTTCTTCTAAACATCCCAGAAAAAAAAACAAAACACAATTTGTTCATTTTCCGGAAAACAACCAAGTTAATTTATAAAAACAACAAAACTTACAGAAATAGCATAATACAATGTTTTTGTAGTATAAATATGTGCTGGTGTTAATAATGCAATAACAGAATCAGCAAAATGGCCGCCAGCTTCCTCGTCAATATCATCAATAAGTTTACGACAAAACTAAAGTAAAATTAATTTTTATTTTTTCTATTTAAATATTAATTAAAATTAACCATATTTTCATATGTTGTAACAATTTTTTGTCTTTGAAAATTATTATGAGCCAAAAGGACATTGATAATTGTTTGGTCATGACTCTCTGAAAATTTAAAAAAAAATTTTCTTAAAAATTTAAATTTGTAAATTTACGTATTCCTGTTGATAATGCTTCCCTTAATTTTTTTGATGCTTCTTCTGGGTGGAAATACTAGAAAAAAAATTTTTTTACTTCAAATTAAAACAGAGAAAATTAATTTTCAATTAAAAATGGAAGGGTTTTCAAAAGCTAAAATTGTCCTAAAAATTAAACTTTTAAAAATACCAACATCATCATCAGGTCCACGTATTGTACCACATAAATCTTCACGTTGACTTTCGTACATTCTAAAATTAAAAAAATTTTTTTTTTTAATTTTTTACAAAAAAATATTTAATGGTCTATAATTATAAGGAATAATTTATTTTTAAAGTTTTAAAGCTATGGATTATAAAAAAAATTTTCTAAAAAAATTTTTTAAGCTTTTAATTACACCATATAATTTTAGAAGGGAAAATTTTTAAAACGTCAAGTCTATTTTATCTATTTTTAAATATAAAACTTTTATTTATTTTTTTTTCGGAAATCTTTTAATGAGGAGCACTTAACGCGAGTTATCATTAAAAAAAACAAACAAAAAATATACCAACACGCACCTGTAAACTAAAGGCATAGTCATACGTCGCTTGCGGTCCGCCTCTTCAGACTTAAAAAAAATGAGGAATATATAAAAAAAGTTTTTTTTTAATTTTTCTGAGACTCACCTAAAAATTTTTTAAAGGTTCGTTACCTTTATTTATCTATGAACCCGTCCAAGAGAGTTTTGGGAGAGTTCAAGATTTTTAGAAAAAAAGTTGCCTTCCCCGAAAAATCTTCCCAAAGCTCTTCCTCCGTGTCGGTGAACAAACCTTTAACTACTTCTCAAAATTGGGAGGGATGTCTAAAACTTTTTAAAAAGAGCTATCCCTATCCTCTCCGAAAATTTTCCCGTTTCTCTCCCCCAGCATCGGTTAAAAACCCTCTAACCTATACTTAAAAAACCCCTTCAAGAGTAACCTAGTTACATAAAAAAATAAATATTATCAATAAAATTGCTACACTACTTAAAAAAAATTTTTTTTAATTATTTTTACACACAAATTTTTTTAATTAAAAAAATAAATAAATACCCTTTTGTCTGTTCCATTTAACATATTATTAGCTTCTTTATTATTGTTATTATTGTTAAAAGGCATAATCTGTCCACCAAAAAGTGCACCAACACTAATTCCAAAAATAGGTGAATGACAAAATGAGGAAGAATTCCCCCCTCCATTTTGTTGTTGTTGAAGGTTTCCATTTACTTGGTGGGAAGACATAAAAGTTGTTGAAGTTTCTTCTTTCCATTCATGCCCATTAGATGTTACTTGAAGTTGGATTATTGGAGGTGTTGATGTTAACATTTTTCTGTTATTATTAATTTTGTTGTTGTTGTTGTTTAGAGAAATTAAATCTGAAAAAAAAATCAATAAAGTTGTTATGAAAACAAGTGTAGAATTAGAGAAATAAAAAAAACTTGAAAGGTTAGAGAACATAAAATAAACTTGAAAGTTGTAAGCTTAAACTTAAAGAAACTTGAAAAAAACAAGTCTGAACTTGAGAAGTTAGAAAAGATAAAATAAACTTGGAAAAGTAATAAACTTGAGGCTTAAGAAACCTGATAAAGTTTGAACTTAAAATGTTAGAGTATAAATAAACTTGAAAAATTACAAACTTAAACTTAAATAAACTTGAAAAACCAGAATTACTAAACCAGAATAATGAAACAGAAAACAAATTCAAACTTAAACCAGAACAAATAAAATTTAAAAAAAACCAGAATAACTAGACCAGAATAAAATAAAAACAATGTTTTATTTACCTTGATGAACACTTGTTGTTGTTTGTCCACCAAATCTTTTATTGCTGCTACTATTTGTTGTATCAGTAGAAAAAAAGCTTACACCACTTTCGTGAGTATCTGCGGATGAACAAGCAGAACTTAAAGCTTCTGAGACAGAATAGAACTGAAAAAAAATTTAAAAAAATTTTTCTGTATTTTTAATCTTTTCAACACAAATAAAAAAATTTTCTTGTGGAAATAATAAACAGAAGATTTGTATTTTGATAAGATTTTATTAAAAAATTAGTTATTAAAAATATATTTTTTTCGTTAATCCTTTTTCTTATTTTTAAATATTTTTAGCGCTTGCGTAAGCTAATGGAAGGTGGCATTAGCATTTAGACATTGACGCAAACAAAGATGAAAAAGTAAGAGGAAAATAATAAAAGTCAAAACATTAATTAATGTTTGAATGACCTAAAAACAAACAGAGGAAGAAGAATTTTTTATAAACTTTTTCAGAATTTTATATAAACATTCCGGAAAACAATGTTTCAAAAAACAATTATGATTTTTAATAATTGTTTTCCGGAATGTTCATATAAAATTCTGAAAATGTTTATTTTAAAGGAGGTTTACTTGAAACTTTTTCGGAAACAAAAAAATTCTGAATTTGTTTCTAAGAATTCTGGTTTGCTTCTAAAAATTCTGATTTTGTTTTTAAAAAATTCTGATTTTTGTTTAATTAATTTATTTCCTGTGAGAATTCTCTTAAATATATGTAGATAAAATTAAAAATAAATAAGGAGTAGGGAATAAAATAAAAATATTTAAATACTAGGTGTGTTAATTTAAAAAAATGAATGCTTACGTTAATTAAACTTGAAAAAGAATTTTAATTTAAAAAATAAAGCTTTAAATGTGCTTATTATATTTAATGAATAGAAAAGAAAAAATGGGTAAATAAGAGAAAAATGTAAAAAAAGAAGCTAAATTTGGTATAAAATAAGGCAAAAAAGTCTAAAAAAAATTAAAAAAACAAAATTATTTAAATATGAAAATAAAAAAATTTTTTAGAGTACAAAAATTGTATTAATTAATTAAGAAAAAAAAATTTTTTTTGGAATAGAAAATTAAAGAAACAAAAATTAAACCAAGTTATTATGATGTGTTATAGCCATTTTTAATTAATAAAAAAAATTTCTTAACGAAAAAAAAATTTTTTAATTAAAAAAAATTTTTTTAATTAAAACAAAAACCAACCCGATACATGAACAAGGACAAAAGTTTTTAAGTACAATATTAATACTCAATTCTTTGAAAAAAAATTTTTTTTTAATTTTGCTTCTTTAATTATTTAAAAAGAATGTTGCAAAAATAAATAAAGATTTCTGAAAATTAACAAAAAAAAATTAAATTATTTTTGAAATTACAATTTAAAATTTTGAAATAATCGAAACATTTATATCTATCAAAAATTTACTTAAAAATTTTTTTAATTGTTCAAAAATTTTTGTAAAATAAAAATAAATATATTTTTATTTATTACACATTTTTACGTTTTGCTTAGCTCACAACTTGGTAATTATTATATAATTATTGTCTTATTAAAAAATATTTATTTTTAAAATCAAAGTTTGACGCAATAAAAAGAAGGTGGTTAAAACGGATGTAAAAAGGAGAATTTTCAGCTTTTATAAAAAAAATATTTTTCTCTCAAAAATTTTATTTTTAAGGCTTCTTTTTGGGAAAATATATTTTTTCTCTTATTTCTATTAGGTAGAAAGTAAAATTAATTAAATATTAAAAAAAACCATTTGGGAATTAATAAAACGAACACGGATAAAAATAAAGAGGTATGACCGTGTTCGCGCAATTTATTAAAAAATATTTAATATTAAATCCTAGCTTTTTAATAAATTGGTATTTGGCACGCACAAAAAAGAGTGAAAAAAGAAAATAAATTATTTAAAAAAATAACAAAAAAAAAGTCAGGAAGCCAATTGTACATGTAAGCGAATAACAAGAAAAAAATAATATTAAATTGTTTTGAACATATTTCTCGAGAATTTATTAAAGTTAACAACAACAACATTTGTTTAATGTAAATGTGATGATGCCCTTTATTTAATCCAAACGGGAAACAAAAGAATAAATGTTTAAATAACTGAGAAATAAATGGTTTAAATAGTTAGTAAACTTGTTAAAAAAACAGAATCAGAATTTTATTTAAACATTCTGAGGAATCAAACATCAGAAGATTATTTAAACATTTTTGAATTAAGAATCAGAATTTTATATAAATAACCTAAGGAACTAAAAACCAGTCATTTAAACATTCTGAAAACTAAAGATCAGAATTCTATTTAAACATTCTGATAAAAATCAGAATTTTATTTGAACATTCTGACCAAAAATCAATATTTTATTTAAACATATTTTAAACAATCAAATAAAAAGTTTGAATTTCTGAACACTTAAAAAAATATAAAAATCAGGATCCTTGAAAAATCAAAGAAATTGTATTATTAAATATTAAAAGCATAAATGTATTTATTCAATTTATTATTTTAAAAATGCAATTATTATGTGAGGAAAAACAAATATTTATGTACTAAATAAAAAATTCAGTTTTATTTTTAAAAACTATTTATAAAATCTTTTTTTTTATCTTACTTGTAAAGGAACATTAGCCCCTTCTTTTTCACCTACAAAAGGTGTTGGAAATCTTCGACGTTTTTTCATCATCCCCATTAAACCTGGGGTCCCGCAAATTGGAGAGCACTCTGTAATCATACAAGCGCGTATAAGCCGTAGAGTGGCTAATGCTTCCTTAAAATTTTTTAAAATGTTCTAAAAAATTTAAAAAAATATTTACCTGTTCTCCTGCTTGTCCAGGCATATGCCCAAGTTCATGCGTGGCTCCTTTGGCAATGCTGTACCAACAATCCATTTTACAACAACGACAGGGATTATGTGAAAATTGGTCAGCGTTACAAACATCAGCAGCTTTGTTTTCAATAGCTATACAAAGAAAATTCTGATTTTTCAAGGAATGTTTGAATAAAATTCTGATTTTCTACATATAAGGAATGTTTGAATTAATAGATGTTTTTTTAAAAAATGTTTACTTGGAATTCTGATTTTTCAAGAGGAATGTTTAAATAAAATTCTGATTTTCTAATTGTTTATAGGAATGTTTAAATGGAATTCTGATTATCAGAAATGTTTTTAAACATGTTTAAAAGAAGTTCTGACAATACCTTGTGTTAGTATAACCATCTGAACAATTACAAAGATAAAAATAGTAAAAGTATTAAGAAACATAATGTTGGAATAAAATAAATTTGTGATGTTTTTGTTTAAATCTTTTAAAAAATATTTAATAAATAAAATTCAATGTTTTTCTTAGAGAAATAATAAAAAAATGTTTGTCAATGTTTATTAAATCAAGAAGTTTTAGGAAGTGCGTTTACAAGGCGAAAAGGGAAGGAGAGGAAGGAGGAAAGGAGGAAATTAAATTATTTTGGCACCAATTTCAACAACAAAATTTTTTTATTTTTTTCTCAATTATTAGTCTAAAAAACATCAAAAAAAATTTCCGTGTCCAAATAATTTTTTTTAAATAAATTAAGCTCTCCACCTGGTGCTTTAACAAAAATAATTTAACGTCATATAAACAAAAAATAAAAATTAGCTTCATTTGGAAAATAACTCAAGACAAAATATACTACTAAAATTACAAGCAGAAAAAAAGAAAAATAAATGAAAAAATACATATGCCCTTCTTGCATTATAATGCAATAATTTTTGTGTGTTTCCTTTCTCTTAAAACAACAAGAAAAGTTGTCAATCAGCTTGACAAAATATATAAGGGGTGAAAAACACAGGGGATTTAAAATTAAAAAATAAGTTGAAAGAATAAAATTATTAATAAAATTATTAACTCATCAATCAAGGAATAAAAAACACAGGCTGATCGGAATCCAACCCTAATTTTAAAAATGACTAACAACAATTATAAGAACAAACAATTTGTATAAAAATATTTGTTAAATTTTATGTCTAGCATTTTTGCAAAAATGAGAGTAGCCAGGTGTAAATTAAATTTTGGAAAAAAAGGAAAAAAATATTTGCGTGGTAAATTTTAAATATTTAATTAATTAATTAAATATTTATTAAGGAAAAAATATTATTCATTAAAAAAATTAAAAAATTAAGCTGGTTAATAAAAAATTAATTTTTTACAAGTCGGAATAAAAAAAAATTTTCTTACCTAAGAACTTAGAAAATAAAAAAAAGACGAGATATGTATGTACTCGTCCAAAAAAGCTAATCATCATCACGCTCCTTACGGAAATGAAGAAAAAGATAATCCAGGAAGTAAAAATCATCAATTAACATTTACTTATAAAATATAAGAGAAATCTAGTGTGTGTACTTATTAGGCTTAAAGCTTCCATTTTTAGTAAAAAAATCAGAAAAATAAAATAAAATTTTGTTTGAGAGAACGTCACTTTTCAATTTTTAGTTTAATTTATACCGAATAAGTCCCTGAGGGAAAAGAGCTTAATCTTAAATAAAAGAAAATATATTGGAAAGGGGAGATAAAAATAATAAATAAAAAGAAGAAAATTCGTAAAATTAAATCTAGAGGTAATCTTTCACATTTTAAATTTTAAAAAATTTTTTTAACTTGCAAAAGATAGAAGTAAAGATAACAGTAATAAGGCATATTAGACCCCTAAAAATTCTCAAAAAATCTTGTTATTCTTTCGAAAAAAATTTAAAAATAAAAAAATTCTTTTCTTAAGATAAGAAAAATGAAATATTTAAAATAAAAAAAAAATAAAAAATATTTTAAATAAAAATTAGAAAAAAATTTTTTTCTCTTGGAAAATAGTGACAAAAAAATTCTGGAAAAAAAATAGAATAATGAAACCAAAAACTACAAGGTAAATATGTATGTAAACGTGTTAATTAAAAAATATAAATTATTAAAATAAAATATTCTTATTAAAAAAAATTTTACGGGCGTTATTTTTGCAATTTTTTTCAGTGGTATTTACTTTACATTAACTTTATAATTTAAAATATTGTTTCAATTTTTGTTTGTTTTTAATTTGTGAACAGAAAAAGCTTTTTAATATGAAAAACAACAAACGATAATCAGAAACTTTTAAAGAAACAACATTTTAGCAGATTAAAAACCAGAATTTTTATAAAACATACGGAAGATACCTAATTAACAGAATTATTTAATCAGAATTTAATTAAAACATTCAGAGGAAAAAATCAAAATTTAATCTAAACATAAGGAACAAAATTTCAGAATTTAAACAAAACATTTAACGGAACAAATCAGAATTTAATTAAAACATTATAAAAATTCTGGTCTTTATTAACGTTAGTAAAATAAAATTTAAACCAACCCGGAAAACATCAATCAACAAGCAACAAAACAACATCATCATCTGAACATCCATTTCCATTGTTGTTTTGACAAACATTTGTTTGTTGTAGTTATTGTTGTTATGATGACATTCAAACATATCTCTCTAAACATAACATTAAATTTGCTTTAATTTTTAAATGTTCGTTTAAATAAATCAGAGTAAAATTAAAACTCTATTTCTCTATCTTTTTAACTCTGCAAGTTTATATGAAAATGTTTATACAAACAAATTGTTAGGGTGGCGTGCTTAGTATAAAAGGCGAAGCCTTTTAGTAGTCGGGGAGTTAGTTAGTTACCGAGTCAGCCAGTTAGTCAAGCCAACGCATAGTCTCGTCATTTCTATTGTATTGTTGCCTTGTGATTAACCTTTGTTAGTTAGCCGTTAGTTAGTCTTTCTGTTAGTATCGGACACACCGCAGTCGATACATAACAGTGGCGCGGTCGCAGTTCATTCGAACAGTCAAGTTAGTTTGTTTAGTCAGTAGTAAAATAATTAGTCAATTCAGATGGATCAAAAAGTCCTTGAGCAGCTAATGCAGACGCAAATTCAGATGCTGGAGCTGATGAAAAAAAAGTCAGATGAGCCAAAGCCGGAAGACAAGCAGTCAACAGACCTCTACTGTAAGTTGAAAATGTTAATTACAGAGTTCCAAGCCGACATTGAAAGGGGGGTCACGTTCGAGTCGTGGTACCTCAAAAATAAGTCCTACTTCGAGGTAGATGCAAAGTCCTTAGATGAGAAAGTCAAAGTCCGATTGTTAGTAGATAAGTTGGGGCAAGTTGAGTATTCGAAAATGGCGCAAAAACTATTGCCCAGAGAATTAGTGGAGATGGACTTTGAAGAATTAGTCGGGGAGTTGAAAAAGGAATTCTGTGACCCTCGGTCCAAATTAGTCAAACGTTTCGAAGTCATTAAAATGAAATGCCCATGCATTGAAAAGATTCTCGAGTTTGGAACTCTTGTAAACGCCGAGTGTGAAAAGGCTGAAATGGCCTTAACAGTAGAAGAGAGTAAAATTCTTGTATTCATTGCAGGTATTCCAGAAGAAGCGTTGGACGTCCGGCAAATCAGCTTGCGTTTTGTGGAAAAACATTCAAAGTCGGAAGTATGTACATTGAAAGCCTTGATGGAAGAAGTCCGTAGCTATTTGGCCAATAAGTCTGAGGCAAAAGTATTCGTAGAGAGTCAACCAAAGGTTAGATTTGAACCTGAATATTCGGTTGAAGTGAATAATGTTAGTAAAATTCCGATTCAGGTCAGTCAAAACACAAAAGGGAGTCGAGCCGAGAAAGATAAAAGGAATGGAATATTCAGTCAAGAAGAACATCCGGATCATTCAGAAAGAAGACGACTTGCAGGACGTGGACATCGAACTGGTGAGCGAAGAAAACGTGAAGCCAAGCGATGAGCCAATGCACGCGAGCACGAAGACGGGAGATGAGCGGAAATAGATGGGATGTAAATAGGAAGTAAATAAAATTGTGATAATATTGTTTTGTAAATTTTGGTTTTGTAATTATTGTATCTCCCCTTTTTTGTTGCTCACTTTGTATTTTGGCCCTTTGTATTTTCAATGTTTTGTTTGTGTTGGCTAGTAGTAGTTTAAGTCCACCAAGTCTAGTTGGAAAAGTCGGCACATAGTCCCGACTTAATTAAAGAAGGGAGGTGTTAGGGTGGCGTGCTTAGTATAAAAGGCGAAGCCTTTTAGTAGTCGGGGAGTTAGTTAGTTACCGAGTCAGCCAGTTAGTCAAGCCAACGCATAGTCTCGTCATTTCTATTGTATTGTTGCCTTGTGATTAACCTTTGTTAGTTAGCCGTTAGTTAGTCTTTCTGTTAGTATCGGACACACCGCAGTCGATACATAACACAAATACAAATATAATGTTGTGCGTATTTTTAGGTAATGTTTATGGGAATATATGTGTGGGAGACAAAAAAAACATGAAAATATATATGGTGTAAAATTTTATAAGGAAAATTACAATACGACGAAAAAAAGGAAATAAAATATTATTGAAAAATTAAATAAAATTTTAAAAAATTGCTAAAAAATATAAAAAGAAAAATTTTTTTGGAAGAAAAACACTCAAAATAAAAGAAAAATGGGAAAAGAAAAATGGATGGCATCAACAAAAAAAATAAGAAAAATTTTTTTAATTTTTAAATCGTCTCACTCCTTCATTCTCCCCTCTCATCACCAAAAAAAAATAAAATTAACAAAAAATAAACCTAACGGGAAAGTAATAATTGACCTCTCAATTTTTCAATTTCTTTAGACAACATAGCCAATTCTTCTCGCATTTTAAAATTACGAGATTCCAACTCATCAATTTCACATTTTTCACTTTCCAAGGTTCGGGTACGTCGATTACGATAACGCTGGGCTGCCTTAAATTTTTTTGAAATTTTTAAGAAAATTTTTAAAAATTTTCAAAAAATTTTTTTTTAATTCTTAAAAAATTTACGAACCACTCGATTTTGTTGTTTTTTCCTTTCTGCCAATTCCTCACGCGAAAGAGTTAGGAGAGAATTTTTCTTTGCGCGTTTATTTAATTTATTATTATTATTGTGGGATGAAAGGTCACTTGAATTAAAAATTTTAAAAAAAAATTAAAAAATTAAAAAAAAAACCTATTAGACAAAATTGGTTGTTTTTGTTTTTGAGTTGTAGAGGAAGGAATTATTGTTCCATTAAAAGAATAAGGAGAATTACCAATAGATGATGAACTACTACAACCACTACTAGATTGGGAATATATAGAAGGGGAGACAACACTGCCAGACTGAAAAAAAAATAAAATAAAAATTTTAACTAATAAAAATTGAAAAAAAAAGCAGATTAATATAACACACCAGGAAAGTCACAAGTTAAGAAAAATGTCGGGAGTCAGTTCAGAAAACCTCAAAAATTACTCTACCACACAACGACCCTACTAAAAGGTTCAATGCATCCTGAGAATGCGAATCGAAAAATAATAAAGCTGACATAAATCCGTGATTTGAAAATAAAGTTGAACTAAAATCAAGTCACATTCCTGAAGTTGGTTCGCGTCAGAAAGATCGGAATAGTACAAAGGAACGACTCTTGTTTAAGAAGCGGCAAGAATAAAGAAGAGAGAAAGAATATCAACCAAAATTTGAATTAAACTAATTTTACAAAGAACAGGAAAAAGACAGAAAGGGACAGAAAATTTAAAAAGAAACCTCAAATCGAGTAGCACAATTATTATTATTAACAACTTTTTCATCATCATCAAATACATTTTGTTGTTGTACCGAACCAACATTAGCAGAAATATCACTAAAAGTAGTAGAAGGGCGTCTATCCATACAGAAAAGCTTTAAAATAAAAAAAAAATTTTTACTTCCAATTAACGTAAATGCTCTAATTAAAGCCCGGCTCTATTAGAAGCCCATACTAATACAAGCCCACCCAAGGAAGACATCAAAAAATAGAAGCCCGGATCTAACATATAAGCCCACTCAAATTGACCCTTTGAAATATAGACGCCCAGGGCTTTAATTAGAGCATTTCCAATAAATTCCAAAAAAAACCTTTTTTTCAGCAGCAACTTCATTTTGTACTTGTTTAATTAAATCATCAATCCAAAAATGCCAATCATTATTAAAATTATTTTGAGAGGAAGAGGAAGGATTTGTTGTTGTTGATGCCAAATATTGAAGAGGGATAGTAGACGACAAATAATTATTTGAAGAAAAATTTTGTTGTTGTTGATTATAGTTGTTATTATTAAAAGAATTATTAAAATTATTTAAAGAAGAATTAAAATTATTTTGATGTTGATACTGTTCCGAAGAAGAAGATAAATGTTGGTGATTATAATAATTTTCAAAACAATTTTCCAAACAATTTCCACCACCACCACCACCTTCAAAACACTCATTATTGTAACATGTGTTGTTGTTGTAATTGTTGTAATAACAATTGTGAAAGTTGAAGAAGTCGCCACTTGAGGCATGGCCCGAGGCACTTGTTGATGTTGTGGCAACATTTACATGCTCCAATTGTTGATGATTTGGCTGATAATTTTGATGATAACTTTGACTTTGATGATAATTTTCTCGACTTGGTCTTCTTGTTTGACTTTGAGGAGCAGCAATGAACCCACGACTTGTGAATATGTCGGCGCATTCGGGTGCTGGAAGGAGACGAGGTGGTTGAGAGCTAAATTTAATTTTAATTAGAACATTTTTTTAATTTTTTAAAAAATTGTTAATTAAAAAATCAGCTCAAAATAATTAAAATATATTCAAAAAAAATTTTTAAAGCACCCCAAATTTCAAAAAAAATTTTTTTTATTTTCCTCTCTACCTAATCAAATGTCCTCCTTCCCCTCTCACTCAAACACACAACAACAACAAAAAACACCTCCCTTCTCTCCTCATCCGCAATAATCTCGTTTATCAAATTCTCTTCAATGTCCTCCTCCAACCCTTCATTCTCTTTTTTCTCCTCCATAGCCAATAATACCAAACTCAAAAGTTGCAAAAGCTATAGAAAACTGTTAAGAAAAAAGGCAGAAACGGAAAGATGTTAAAAAAGAAAAGCTGAAAAATAGAAAAAAACCCGAAAAGAGAAGCTAGTAAAAACCAGAAAAAGCTCTAGAAAACTCTAAGAGATGACTCTTTAACTTCCATAAAGCTTAAGCAAGCACCTCCCAAAATCAAAAAAAAAATAAAATAAAAAATCAAACAAACCTCATCAAATTCGCTTCCTCCTCCTCCATAATATTCATCATCCCCTCCTCCTCCTCCTGATCCATAATATCCGCGCATTTCATAACACATGAGGCATGGCATATCGGGGTAAATAGACGACTTCGGGTTGGAGGCGTCGCACTTAAAAATACACTTCGGTCGGCCAGTAAACGTTGTAGTGGAGTTTGTTGTTCCGCCACAAGTTTGTCGCCACTTGAGGCCGCCGACACCGCGACGGACAAGTCGCTGAAAAAAAAATTTTTTTTTGAAAATTAAATATTTTTCAGACCAAAAATTATAAGGTCCAGGGACGGGAAAGGTTAGGAAAAATTAAAAAAAAAAATCGCCCTCAAACTCCTCACCTTATAGGGCATTCGATAATTAAGTAAAGGATAAAGTGTTCATCTACAGATGTCAAGTTCAAAAAACCAGACAGTGTTCCAGGTCCATATATTTCCATATTATTAACGGTTCCATGATTTCGGGAATGTTTTTTTGCAATCAGGCAGAGATTATACTCGAACAGTTATGACTAGGGTAGGAACCAGATCCTTCGGGGTCGGGGTTTGCCGAAGAGAGCATGCCGGGGTTCGGGTTGCTAGCCTAGTTATGACGTTTCCAGAACCGCGAATCGATAGAGATTCAAGATTCCAGGAATGGTTTCTTCGTACCGGGCAATCATTGAACATCGAGGGGGAACGGAGAGACCACAAACCCCAATTATAACCCTTAAAATTAAAAAAAATATACCGGTAGACGAACTGGCCGATTGCTTGAATCCCAATCTGCTCTATTCCCTGATCCAAATCCTCGTTGAGGTACTCCAAGCTGTTGACGCCAAACTCGCGGTTTTTGTTCCAAAACAGACGGGGATCGTTCTGGGGAGGCAGGTGCACAGAAAAGAGAATGCTGGTGATGTTCCTCATTTAACGTCCCTTGTTGATCATCTGGTGGTGTCGCTTCTTGAAGAAGATTGTGGTCAGCCAAAGGATTATCCGCATCATTATTATCATCTTTATCATTTCGATTCACATCTTCACAGATTATCATTGTTCGCGTTAATTTTGGTTCTG
Source organism: Meloidogyne arenaria (assembly GCA_036172955.1). Classification (NCBI taxonomy): domain Eukaryota; kingdom Metazoa; phylum Nematoda; class Chromadorea; order Rhabditida; family Meloidogynidae; genus Meloidogyne; species Meloidogyne arenaria. The sequence goes on from JARQAB010000024.1 coordinate 324,867, forward strand.
GAGCAGTTGGAGCGGTGGTCAACATCGTCGAATTATTATTACACACTTGATTCACGTCCTCACAGATCTTTTAAAGAAAAAAATTTTGAAAAATATACCTTAGAGATGGGACTGGATTTGGCTCCAGACTTTGATTTTTCTTGTATCCAGAGTCAAAATAACCCCATTTTCTGTGTGCCTTGACAAAAGGGTAACTTGTGGGCTCCCCAACCCAGTTTTTGTGGACAAGCCTACATACGTACTCATAATGATCAGATATAAAAAAGACTCGTAAAAGTTTGATACATTGAATAGAAAACGGGGAAATATGAATGTACTGACCATTATGAGACCAGTATGATTATGAGTCCGAATAAATATGTTTAAAAAAACTTGTGTGGGATACTCACAAGTACACGGGGGGACAAGGAATTTTCAAAATCTCTCAAATTCTCTGACTTTCGGGAACGGGGTCCCGTTAAAAAAATTAAAAAAATGAACCATTTCAATTCTCGATTGCATTTTATCGTGTTTTTGTTTACTAGTCTTTCCGGTCAATTCACAAAAATATTCTTTTTCTTCTTCTGTTGTTTCGAGCTTCAGCTTTGCTAATGCCACAATTAAAATTGAATAAAATATGAGAACCAAAAAACTTAGCAGCTTTATATTTGCTATATAGAATAGCCAAAATAAAAAAAAAATTAAAATAAAATAGATTAAATGTGTTGTTTATTTGAATAGGTGTATCTCTGGCTTTTACTGAAAAAAATAAGAGAAGTTTTATAATGGAATGACATCATATATAAATCAATAACTTATGGAATGGTAACAGTAAAAGATATAGAAACTAGAGATCGGCCTGGGGCTGGACCAAGGCCTGGGTTTTTCCTGACCCAGAGTCCAGGCATTTTTTGACCTTCCTGGGTTTTCAGGACAACAGGAAAAACTACAAACCCAGGATTCACCCAGGTCAATAAATCAAACCCAGGAACATGCCCAGATTTTTCAAAAACACCCATCTCTAATAGAAACCCAAGGAAAAAGGACCAAAAAGCGGTAAAACCTCGCAGGTTAAATCCCTAATTTTCTAATTAGAAAATTTTCTATGATTTTTGGGTTCACATACTCTCATTATCAAAATCAAAAAGCAAAAAAAAAATACCAAATGAAAAACCAGAAAATTAAACGCACGAGAAGAAAATAATATATAAATCGTTTAGTTGTTAGTGTTTAATATTTTTGCTGCTGCTAAAATAATACATAAACCTTGTGATTAAACGATTATTTTTTATGTTGTAGTTAGACGCGTTAATTTGCTTTGCTTGCTGATTTATTTTTTTAATTTTGTTGTTGAATAGATAGCTTTTTTTTTATTAAAATTTGTTTGCTTTGAATGCTAAAATAAAAAGAATTAATTTAAATCAAACAAAATTCTCAAAAAAAAACTCGAAAAAATTCGAAAAAAAATAAAAAATTTACAAAACAAAGAAATAGTGTGTAAAAATAAGAGAGTAGACATAGATAAAAACAAAAATATGAATAAAACGAAAAATGACATAATATCCCTTACAGTATATTTTCTAGGCAAAAACGCGTTCCTTTTCTAATTCAAAAATTAAGACACAGATCAGTTGACTTTCGAGCTCTATAACTTTTGAAGGAATGGTCACTTTTGGGCAATCTTTATACCAATCGATAGAGGACATAATAAGCTACAAAATGACCCAAAATCAGAATTTTATGTAAAAGATATAATAAGTTATGACCTTAAAACTACCAAAAAAAGTTGTCTTTTCTTGCAAAAAAAAGTTAGTTTTTAGGCCATAACTTTTTTTTATCATTTACATAAAAATTTGGTTTTGGTATCATTTTGTAGCAAATTTCGTCCTCTATTTAATGATACCAAGAACATTAGGAAAAATTTTTTTCCAGATTAATTGCTTGGGTTAGAACACAACCTTGTCGCAGGCTACTCCAATCAAAAAATATTGAAAGTTGATTAAAACAAAATTGTGTAAATTGATATTAATCAACCCCAAAAAACTTTTTTAACATTAATTAAACTAATTAGAAGAGACAAGGCTTGGTTAAATTGCTTTTTTTACCAGTAAAGTTTTCTCTTATCGCGGACAACAAGGGGAAAAATCAATGAAAGTTAATTGGTTAATGAGAAAGTTTTTTATGTAGTTTAACGAATGTTGTGATGGTGTGGGTGAAATAAAACTACATATAATGAATAGGGAAAAATGTTGGTGGTGCAAAAAAAAATAAAATATGGGGGAGGTATGGGGGAGAGGATGGAATGCTTGGTTTGGTTGTGTGTCCATTTTTCAAAGCAAAAAAATAAGACGAAGTTTGGTTTTTAAAAAAATAATAATCTAAGGTTGGATAGGGGATCGAGAACCATCTCTAAAAAAAAAAAAAAATTTTTTTTAAATAAATTAGACTAAAATTAACAGCAAAAGGTCCTCTCTTCTCTCCCCTTATCAACAACGTCTCCTTGTCAAATAGACTGGTTTTTTTTTATTTTTAATTTTTATTTCAGCGCATTAAAAAATCGTCTTAAGATAATCTCTTAAAATAATACTTTTGCTATTTAAAAAAAATATAAATTTGTTTCTTTCTAATGATAAAATTGATAAGAAAAATAATTTTAAAATTAAAAAATAAAGTTTATTTAAGCTACTTAACGACTTTTCTCAAAACTAGCAGTAACCTACTACTTGGTTAAGTGCAATCGCGCTGGACTACCCAGCACTACCAGCACCCAGCAGAGGGTACTGGGTTCGAGTCCGTTTGTATCCCAATTATTTTTAGAGCCTCTAAAATTAAAAAAAAATTTTTTCTAAAAATAACAATTTTTAGCAATTTTTAAAACCTATTTTTTTATCTAAAAAATTCCATAAAAATTAATAATAACTACACAAACATAAAAATAAATCATTTGACTGTGACTCTTCAGTAAACTGACCATAAATTAGTTATTAAAAAAATTAAAAAATCTTGTGATTTTTAAAATTAGAAAGAATATAGGTAGAGAAAAATAACAAAATTAAAAATAAATTAAAAATAAAAATTAAAAAAAAAAGATTAAGAAAAAAAAATTTTCTTAGTAGACGTCTACATAAGGGGAGATTTTTTAACTTGTGAGTAAGGGCAAGTATTACGAAGTTTATTGAGTGTATATTGACTGATTAGAGAAGGAAGTGACACGTGAAAATAAGAAAAATATTAAAAACAAGGAAGTTAAATATATTTCTTAACAAATTTTCTAAAAAAAATTTTTTTGAAGCAAAAAATTTTAAAAAAACTTGAAGCAAGTTTCAAAATTTCTGAAGCAAAATTTTGAAGCAAAATTTCTGAAGCAAGTTTCAAAATTTCTGAAGCAAAACTTTGAAGCAGAAGCAAAATAGTAAAACGAAGAAAATTTAAAATCATGAAGCAGAATGAATATACTTTTTGAAGCAAAATCAAAAAACTTTAAGCAAAATAAATAAAACTTGAAGCAAAATCGTCATTTAACCGCAGCGTCAATTTTTTGTTTCAGACTGAGAAATGTTCCAAAAAAAATTTTTTTTTGAAGCAGACTTTCATAAGTTATAGAGGTCTGCGAATAAATGGAGGTCTTCTCAGAGCGGCATTTTTAAAAATAATAATTATTTTTTAATAATTTTAAAAATAAATTTTTAAGGAAAGCCGATAAAAATAAATTAATAATGAAATTTTATTTTTAAAAGAAATTTAAAAAAAAGTGCATGCACGTGTTTGAACTTTTATAAAATTTTTAAAATTAAATATGTAGTTTAATAATAAAATTGATAACAAAAGGACATGTGCACTTTTCTTTTGGCGAGATTGTGTTGATAAAAAAGATAAAGAAAAATTTCAAATTAAAAAAAAAATTTTTTTTGTAGCATTTAAGAGGGTACAGCTAGGCGCGCGCCAAAGTAGGCGCAAAGTCATAACTTGCTTCGAGTTTTCAGAATCTTATCAAATTAAGTATTAAACGACTCCTCTCACCGAGCTAAAGAGATTGGTAACTATATTGATAAGGGTCCAAAAAGTTTTCAGCTAGTTATGGCTTCGCGCCCATTTTGCCGCGTGCCTATTTGGGCCTACCTCTCTTAGAAAAAAATCTGAAGCAAAAAGGGACACTTGAAATAATCATCTGATAAAATGCAAAAATTATCGAAAAATAAATTAAATGATTTTTAGTTGGCGCCAAAATAGAAAAAAATGGTTTTAAAAAAATAAAAATTTTCTGCTGCAATAAAATTAAAAAACGAAATGATTAAACAAAAAATAAAATATACACCCATCCAAAAATAAAAATAAAATCTTCCGAATAAAATATATAAAAATTAATTTTCCCCCCTTCTTTCTTATCTATAAAGGAAAAAAGAGGGGCGCCACACGATTTCTCTTAAAAAATTTTTTTCTTCTCCCTTAACTCCAAGTAAAGGAAATCATTTTTTCTGTTAACTGATAAAATGAATTTAAAAAATAATAATGATAGCAATAAATTATTAAAAGGAAAATAAAAATTAGGCAAAAAAATAAATTAATTAATAAAAAAATAAACAAATTATGATGTAAGTACAATTAGAGTCTTAAAAATATACCTATTTAAGGACATTATTTCCAAAAAATTTTTGAATTTAAAATAAAGCGACTAAAAAAAAGCCTGTATCAAAACAGAAACAAAAAACCCCTCCAAAAAAATTTCAAAAAATTTTTCTAAAAAAAATTTTCAGACTCAAACGTTCTTTTCCCTCTAAAAATAAATTTAAAAAATACAAAAAAAATTTCTGTTAGGGGGGTGCATTCTGATAAACTTCCCAATTATTAGCAGAAAACAAAAAAAAATACAGAAAAAATTGGTTTCCGGCGCCGTCAAGTCGCCAACACACACTTGCCCAACTACATAAAGTAGCGTTTCAGTAAAATCAAAAAATATATATAAAACAGCTGATGATTAGAAGAGGATCATAAGTTTATTCTATTAAAAAGACTTTAAAAAGAAGCAAAAATCACTTTGACAACCCCCAAAAATTTTTAAAAATTAAAAAAACAAAATTTTTTAATTTCTCCACAAAAAATCTTTTCCACTCTCTTCATTTCCCACACTCTCTCATAATTGGGATAAGATGTCATTTTCTTCAATTTTAGCAACACAATGCCAAAACCATTTAAATTATGCAACAAATCAAATAAAAAATGAAGCGGAACAAACCGAAGACTTTTTCCTTCAATTTAGTGAAGAGAAAGATTATTATTGTGATGATTTATCAAGTATTCAATCAACAATAGAATCTTCAATATTTTCTTCTTCTTCCTCAGAAAATTGTTTAATTTTAAATGATTATTGGCTGTTTAATGAGGACGAGAATAATTATAAGGAAGATTCAAGGCAACATGAAGAGGAACAACTTTTTTCTGTTTCAACATCAACATCTTCGTCATTTTCATCATCTTCAATGTCACCCTCTTCTTCTTCCAATCGACTTCATTTTGAGGGCAATTTTGATTCTTTTGATTACTCAACAAATTGTATTTCAAGTCCACCACCTTTTTATTATTCTTCCTCATCTTCATTATCCTCTTCATTGTCTCCTTCATTTCATTGTTCTTCTTCCTCTTCATCGTCTTCTTCAATATTTCCTTCAAATTCCTTTTCTGCCTTTCCTTCCCCTTCCGCACATTTTTCCCATTTAATGTGCTCTCCCTCTTCCCCCTCTTATTCTTCCATGTCTTCATCATCTTCCTCTTCATCCTTTCCCTCCTCATCAATTTCTTCCGCTTCCTTCTGCCCTCCTTCTTCTACCTTACATTATTTCCACCACAATTTATTAACACCCTCAGCAAAACAACAATCACTTCAGCAACAATCACTTCAACAACCCCAATTTCACTCAACCAAATTACCCCAAAACCAGCAGCATTACAAAAATCAACAACTTTCAACCAGTTTGAGTCCATTTCAAAAATTTAGGGTAACTAGAAAATTTTTAAAAAATAAAAAAAAATTTTCTTTTAAAGAATCGCTTAGTACAAATCAGCCGTCGTATAGGACATTCACAACAACGAAGAAAATTTTCCTTAAGAAATTGTGGAGCAATAACAAAATCAACTTCAAAAGCACTTAAAACAACAAAAAATAAACACAAAAATATTAACAAAAATAAAATAAAAAATTTTAAAAAATTAACAAAGAATTCGGCTCCAATAAATAAATGGCAACAAGAAATTATGAGGGGGAAGAATTTTAAATAAATAAAAAATATTAAAAATTGATGTTAAAAAAAATTTTTTTTTAGTTTTTAATATGCCTTGTATAAAGCTTTAATTATTAATAAGAAAAAAAAATCAGAAATAAACCGACTAAAGTAAGAAATTTTTAAAAAAAAATCATTAGAAAAATAAAAAATAGACTTAAAAAAATAAAAATTCACGCAAAATTTTTGACAGAAAATACAATGGAGACTGGTCTTAATTTTAACATAAACACACAAAAATGAGAAAATCTAATAAAGTTATCTGAGAAAATTAAAAAAAAATAAATAAAACAAATAAAATATGTAGGTCAAATTTAGAAAAAAAATTAGAAAAAATAAGCTAGACTCAAATATCCACTTATTTCGTGTCGAAACTAACAAACTACCATATCTTTTTTCTCTCTTTCATTAGCCGTCTCTAATATTTTTGTACTCTTTTTTAAATTATTTTAATTCAATTTCTCTCTCTAATTCTCTAGACCGTCTCTCATTTTAGTGTACTATTTTCACTGAAAATTTAATTTTTTTAATTTTCCCTCAATTTTTTTTTAATTTTTTGGAATTTTTTTCAGGAGCTTTGACCAACTTTAATTATTTTTAAAACCCCAAAAGAATGGGTGTACGTGTTTTGAATGTTAGCAATATTTCTCCAGCAGCAACAAAAGAACAAATACAGACATTATTTGCTTATATTGGAAGAATTGATGATTTTAAGGTTTTCTTTTTTTAATTAAAAATTTATTTAAAAAATTTTAAAGCTTTATCCTTCCGATTTTTCTCTTACTCAAACAAGTCAACAACCAAAATTTGCTTTTGTTAAATTTGAAGATGAAAGAAGTGTTGAGGTTGGGCAACATTTGACAAATACTGTTTTTCTTGATAGAGCGCTTGTTTGTGTTCAGGGACAGTCTAGTAAGTTGCTTTTTGTTTTTGGGTCTAGGATTTTTTCGGACTAGGGCACTTTTTATTTAGGAAATTGTCTATTTTATATTCTAAAAGGATTTTTTGGATTAGGGGGAAATTTTTGTCCGATAAGCCCGTCAATGCTTCTTCCTCCTTGGCTAGAAGCTAAACAAAAATAAAGGTTGACCGATTAACATCCTTCGACTGGAGACCCTTTCAGGATCATGACCCATCCAGTCATTTGCTATTTTTGTGATATTTTCTAGTTTCTCTTATTTTTGCCTCTATTAAATTTTTACGGGTGCTTTTCAGTGAAAAATGTCCAAAAATACTTTTTGGGACGTTTCTCCTCATAGCTCTTCCCTTTTCCTCAAATTTTTTTTTATTTTTAAAGATGACATCCCTGATGAAGAAACTGCAGTTCAAAATGGTTCTCTAGCTTTACCAGGCCAACGCCAATTGCCTCCACATATTAGCAATCAAGTACAAGAGATGGGGGAAGGACAGAAAATGGTTCATTTTTAAAATTTAATTAAAAAAATTTTTTTAAAGATTGTAACGATCGATCCAAATCTGTCAGCTCTAGGTCTCCCTGCTTATCCACCACTTCCACCAACTACTGAACCTGCAAAGGTTGAGGAAATTCGACGAACTGTTTATATTGGTAATTTGCCTAAAGGATGTGATGGAGAAGAGCTTCTTAATTTTGTTAATGCTTCTATTGGAGAGGTTTTTTAGAAAAAATTTTTGGACATGCATAGGAGGAGGTAGAAAATTAGTTCGGCGTAGTTTCTCAAAAAATTTTTATTTCTCCATATGGAGAAACGGCAAATAAAATAACTGATTAACACAATAAGCTGATTAAAATTTTTTTTATCTTCAAATTTCAGTTTTAGATCCACAGTTAGGATTGGGGAGCCCGAGGATATCCCCTGATTAATAGTCCAAGATCTTGCTCTGGTTATTTTTTAATTTGTAAGGGGTTTGCTGATCTTTATTGTTAGTTTGTATAGGTTAAGGCCTGTGATTTTCCTAGAACACATGTCAAAGTTTCTGCCCGGTTCATGGATTCGAACTTTATCCCTTGCCGGATCCCTATTTCTAACTTTTCCATCACCGGTTTTGATTAACTCAAAAATTTATTTAAGGTAATGTATTTGAGAATGGCTGCTGGGAATGATCAATTACCCTGTGATTATGCTTATATTGAATTTTCACAGCAATCCTCTGTTCCTTTAGCCTTACAAAATAGTGACAGTATTGAGTTTCAAGGGAGAACTTTAAGGTTTTTTTAATTTTAAAATTTCGAGAAAATTTTCAAAATTTTAAAGAATTCAACATTCCAAAGTCGCAATAATTAAACCACAACGAAAAACAGCCGAGCAATCATTGGAAGAAGTTGAGGAAGCAATTCGTGGTGGTGCTGTTGCTGCGACAGGCGAAATAGGTTACCTATATTATTAAAGGGGAAGAAGGTTGAGGAGGCTCAAGGTTTCCTGGATCACGATCTTCCTTGACTATAGGTCCATGATTGTGCCTCTGTCTAGGCCAAGGATTGTGATTTTCCTAGACTACAAGTTTTCTGTACTTTCCTGTCCTGGTCAGGAATACTAAAATTAGCTCTAAAAACATAGATGGTAAATTTAGGAAAGTAAGGAGGAAACATTGGTTCCAATGTGTCCTAAAAGGAAACATTGGTTCTCAAAATTTTGCCAAATTGGATGGGTAGTGTTCCAAGCAAGGAACGTAATCGCGTGTAGTTAAGAGGAGCCCTGGCTTCATCCTCTGCATTTCCTTAGAAAAATAATTTCTTTTTATTTTACAGGTCGTGGTTATTCCCCCTCCAAAACTGGTGCATTAGCTTCAGTTCCTTCTCCCATGCAAATGGCTGGAATTCCTTCTTCATCAACATTACCTACACGAAGCCGAAGTCCTCGTACTCGCAGCCGAAGTCCAAGACGTTTACGACGTCGCTCCCGAAGTCGTTCTTCATCTTATTACCGTCGACGCCGTTCCCGTTCTCGAAGGCGAAGCAGAAGTAGGCGTAGAAGCCCATCCACTAGTAGGCGAAGACGCTCATCAAGTAGAAGGAGGCGTTCAAATAGTAGACGTAGACGTTCATCAAGTCGGAGGCGTTCAACAAGTCGTGATCGAAAAAGGCGACGAACTCCTTCACGTGAACGTTCAATGAAGGATAGTAAACCACCAAAACGAGAGAGGTTTTTTTGATTTAAAAAAAATTTTTTTTGAGACTTTAGGGTTTTGGGGGGAGAGAGGGGGATTTTCATTTTAAAAAGGGGAAGGGAATTGGGGCTTTTTTCGATTTAAGAGGGAGTGGAGCTCTTGTTATAAGGGGGCTCTTCAATTAAAAGAAAATTGTTCCAGGTCAAAGGAACGAAGTGCTCGTAAAGAGGAGAAAAAAGACAAAGATAAGAGCCTTGTTTCCTCAAAAAAGGAAAAAAAGAAAAGTCGTTCACCTTCAAAAAAGGACAAAAAACGAAGTCGTTCACCTAAGGAGAAGTCTGAAAAAGAGGTTTTTTAAAGTTAAAAATTTTTTGAAATTTTTTATATTTTTAAGGAGAAGACAAGTAAAAAAAGCAAAAAATCAGAAGAGAAGCATTCAATAAAAAAAGTAAAAAAAGAAATTTCAACGGCTGATGAACCAACATCATCACGTACAAATACTAGCGGTTTGCTTTTTGCTTTCTTTTTGAAAATTTTTAAATTTTTTCAGAAGCTTCTTCTTCAACCCAAATGGAGATTGGAACAATTTCTCCCCAAAAAATACCCAAAATGGAATTTGAAGATGAAGAATCGTTGCGTGAACGTTTACTTGAACGTAAAAAGTTGAAACAAGGACAATAAAAAGGATTGATTTTTTTGAAAAGTTTTTTTGATTATTTTTTAAATTTTGTTTTTGGTCTTATTCAAGTATATAATATTTTGAGAATTTGATAAATTGGTTATCTTTTTCAACGGGATTTATTAAGAAATTTTTGTAAGAATTTTTTGGTGAATTTTTGACTGATTCTTTGGGTTGGAAATTAGGCCGGATTTATGAGTTAAATGTACTTTTATGTTTACTAAATTGACTAGCCGACGAAGACGTTCATCAAGTCATAGGCGCTTTACGAGTCGTATACTTTCTCAAACAAGGGTCTTCAACCCCAATGGGCATAGGAACATTTTCTTACCAAAAAGAAAAATTGAAGTTGAAGAAGAAGAAGAATTGAAGTTGAAGACAAGGATAGAGAGACAACCCTTTAGCAAGTAGTTCTAAAATCACTGAACGTCTTCTCTACAAGGAGAAAGAATCATGGAAGATGAATTATTGCCGTGAACGTACTCAAAGAAGGGTCTTCAATCACGATGACATAGTAACCCCATCAAAAAGAAAATCAAAAAGAAAAATTTTGATTTTCCCATCAAAAAGAAAAATTGGAGTTCCTTTAGCAAGCTATTCCATAATCAGTGGAAGAGAAAAATGATCCGAGACTCAAGTGTCATGGAATTATTTTTCTTTAGTCTCCTCTTTCCTATAGTCTCTTGCATAATGACAAAATATCCCATAAAAACAGAATGCCAGAAAAAATTTGAATTTAAAGAAAACTAGCGGCGTGAACACAAACGAAGTTTTCTACGAAAAAATTTTTTCGGCACACGAACCGTAAATAATCTCAAAAAATTTTAACCTCAAAAACACTCAATCCAACAAATCCAACACCAGAAGATCCCATCCAATTTATCTCCGTTCCAATGTTCATCCATTTGCTAATCCAAACTAAGCTTTTCAAAAAAAAAGAGGAAAATTGAAAATGTGAACAAAGACAAAAATGGACAAGGACAAACAAGACAAAAGATAGGAAAGGGGGAAAGCGGGCGCGCGCGGATTTTTAGCCAATTTTTTGTTTTTTTTTAAATTTAATTTAAACGTACCGAGGAGTTGAAGAGCCAAAACCACCACCAAAAGGAGACGAGTGCCATGTAGACGAGCACCAACACCAAGCTAAAACCCTCCCTTTTCCTCCCATTTTTTAAAATTTAAAAAATAAAAAAAACCACACCACTACCAACCAATAAGCATATTCTTCCACCACCCAACAGACAAGCATATTCTTCCACCATCCAGTCCATAGAGCAGTCCAATGAGCAAGCAAGCCACCATTGATGAACAAAAGGGGATCTAAAATAAATAGTATTTGTTCATAAAATTAAAAAAATAAGCCGTATAGAAGAGCAGCCAATGGACCAACCAACAGAGCCACAAACCAACATCGGGCCACCAAGCAGAGCACCATCGGCGACCATCTTAAAAATACCCCCGCCTCCATTTTCCCCCAAACTTTAAAAAACCACACCCCAAACCAGACAGCTCCATCCATTTGAACAAGTGCCACCATCCAATTGTGCAGAGCAGCCATCTAAATAGAGAACCGTCATGGGTTTAAAAAATCGCCTGCCATACCATTGATGAGCATTGAAGAGCCTCAAGAAAGAAAAAAATTAATTTGTTAAGTTATAGCCTAAATAAACCTCACAGCCAATGACTGAGCCATCCAATCCGTTGTTCCATGTTGACGTGCCAGCCAGCCATGTTGAGCTAAACAGAAATCATAATGAGTTAAGAAGGATGAGTCATGCCATTGGTGTTGAGCCTGAAGAGCCTATAGAAAAGATTAAAAAAATTTTGTTTGAGTCAACAAAATAAACCACACACCATCATCTGCCACGAACCACCAGTCGCCAATTCCATGAAGAGCCACCACCATCAGCCACCAAGTTCCATGAAGTGAAGAGCCTGAACTTGAAAAATTGAAAGCTTGAAGATTTCATTTTTTTATATATTTTTTAAATTTTTAGCGCGTGCATGCAAGAGAGCAAAGAAAACAACGAATGAAACGAATAAAATAATAAAAAAAAACACAAAAAAATGAAAAAAAACATCAAAGTACCGCGGTACGTGACCCCTAAAAATCTCGAGAAATGAAAGAAAAATTTGCATTTTTCTCATTCTCTTTTGTTTCAAAGCTTTCTCACTTAATTAAGCTTTCGTTGTGAAACTTTTCGGTTGGCGTAAATTATTTATTTAAATATGGGAGTAAATGTCATTTTCCATTTTTGGGGGTTTTTGAGAATTTTTCTTCTTTCCTCTGCTTTTACTCAAAATTCTTCATTTAAATTGTAAAATGACCACGGAAGCCTGTGAAGAACGTTTAATATCATTGCTGGGTATGACTTCTGGAGAGCTAGCTACCTCTAGAGCCCGGCGGAGCCGGTGCCAAGATTTTAAAAGCCCGTAGCCGGCTCCAACAAATGTCTAATACCTAGCACTGGTTTTTTTTTAATTTTTTCTAAATTTTCAGTGTTTTTTTTCAATACTTTTGACCAACTTTAATTATTTTTAAAACCCCAAAAGAATGGGTGTACGTGTTTTGAATGTTAGCAATATTTCTCCAGCAGCAACAAAAGAACAAATACAGACATTATTTGCTTATATTGGAAGAATTGATGATTTTAAGGTTTTCTTTTTTTAATTAAATTTATTAAAAAAAATTTTTGAAAATTTTTTTATTTTTTAAATGTTTTTTTTCATTAATTATTTAAAATAAAATCGAAAAATAATTTAAAAGACGATTCAAAACTGAAAAATAAACAATCAAAAAATTAAATCAAAATATGAGACCTTTAATTCTTCCAAAAAATCATTTCTTTTCCCCTCTTTTTATTTTGGTCGAACCTCAATGTCCGTCATACGCCTTATCGCAAGAGCACTTTCCGGTATAGAAGAGGGATCATCCCTTTCTTCCTCATACATATAAGTACTGGCTATAGCTAAAAGTGTGCCTTCCGGTGAAAAGGATAAACTGACAACTGAGTTTGGGAACCTTAAACGAAAAAAATTTTTTCTGAAAATTTTTTTTGGAAATTTTTGGTAAAATTGCAGACCCCCCCCCCTTCTAGCCTAGTTCCAATGAATATACAGAACAGTCATCAGTGCCTTCTGGTGAAAAGGATAACCCCCTTTGTCATATGAATGTAAGACCATTCTGTATCGATTTTTCAAAAAAATTTTGAAAAATTGCAAACCTTCGAAATTGGCAAAGTCTAAAAACAAAAAAAAAAATTTTTTTTAATGTCAACAAAAAAACCTTTTCCGATTAAACGGATCCCACATATTAACAATTGCATCACTTCCCCCAGTTGCAAAAGTTCGATGAATTGGATGAAAAGCTATTGCATTAACTGGATAAATTAATTCATTGACCTCTTCTTTTACTCGATGACATTTGAAGGCGTACTGGGAAAAGAAAATTTTTTGGAAAAATTTTCTGGAAATCTTTTTAAGTTTTCAAAAAATTTTTAAAATTTTTCCAGAAAATTTTTTTAACCTTTCCTTTTTGCACTTCCGGATCCATATCAAAATATTCAACAGCTACACGGCCCTCAATAGACGACAAAACAAAAGCTTCTCCTGAAGGAAAACATTTTATACAACGAGTTTGGAACTGAAAAAAGAAAATTTTTTTTTAATTTTTAAAAATTAAAAAAACCTTTAAAGGCGATTCTCGCACTTGAAGAGGCGTTTTCATGCTTCTAACATCCCAAACAAGCACACGCCTGTCTTTAGTCCCAACAACAGCACGATTGTCAATCACGTCGAGAGCATAAACTTTTTCCCCACAATCTAGTGAATTGACAGGCATTAGGGCACGAATATCCCAAATCTATTTTAAAAAATTTTTTGAAAAATTTTTTAGAGTGAAAAAATCTTCAAAAAATATTTTTAAAAGAAATTCGACTCGAGAAAAATAAAAGGAGCCAAGAGGTATCGAACCTGAGACCCCCATCCCAAGAAAAGGTAGAACAAAAAACACTCAACTAAAGAATCTTCAGACCAATGAAAAAAGATTTTTGAAAAAACCTAGGTCCCCTAAAGGGTAAAATAAAAAATAAAACCATCCAACAACATAGGAAACTCTTTCGACTAATGAAAAGGATTACAAAAAATATTTTCACAAAGGATGACCTAAGAAGAAAATAAAGAGGCTGGGAGGTATCGACCTGGGATCCCTAAGTTAGAACAAAAAATACAAAACCACTCAACTAAAGAAAAACAATTGTAGCCTAGAAAGTGTGAGGGAGTTTGACTGAATTAAAACACGAATTTAAAAATATATATAAAAAACTTTAGAATTTATTTAAACATTATTTATTGTTAAAAAAACCTTTAACATATTATCCCATCCACCCGACACAGCAACTCTCATAGTATTACAGAATTCTAAACATCTAACAGCATTGGAATGTTGACCCATTACTGTTTCTGTAATTTAAAAAAATATTAAATTTAATAAAATTGGGGCAGTTCGAGTTTAGTTCCTCTCTCCTATTTTTACCCATTTTTGCCTAAAAGGAAAAAATAGGAACGGGAGGCGAAAATTGATAAGCAAAGAATCGTTCTTTTTAATTATGAGCTAATTGAGGATTGTGAACCGAGTGAAGGTAAAAAGGAAAGAAAGGGAAGACTAAACTCAAAATTACCAAAATTAGGGTAATACCAAGACTCCTCTTTTTCTGTCTTTAAAATGTACATAATGGTCACAATTCCTTCTTTCCTCGATTTCACTTTATTGCCCTGAGCCATATTCAAATGAAAGACATTAATAATCTGACCATTAAGTACATTCTTAAGGAAGAAAATGGGGATGACGAAAAAGTGGGGACCAAAATTGGATACCAAAAAAATATTTAAAAAAACCTCTAGCAGATTCCAAATCACAAACTTTAACAACTTCGTCAAGTCCACCGCTAACCACCTTGGTTGAATCCTTTAAAATTTTTTTTAATTTTTAAAGTCTATAAAAATTAAAATTTTACAATAAAAGCACAACTAAGAACAGATTTCGAATGATAATAAGTTCGCATATCCTGTGGAGAGCCAGGATTGGTAACATCAACAATTCGAACAAATCCATCCCATGTGGAAATTGCAATTAATCTTCTAGTAACGTCATTGGAAAACTTTGAAAAAATTTTGAGAAGAGGGTTTAGACGCTAATTGATTCTAAAAAACCTGTATTTTTGAAATTCCATAAGCAGTTTTAATGTTGATTGGAAATTCATTTGCTGATGCAACATAGTGGGCATTCATTTTCTTGCTGAATTAAATTTGATTTTTTAAATATTTTGACCTTAAAAAATCAAAAATTAAAAAAAAAGATGAAAAATATATCTTAAACATAAAGCTGAACAAGAAATCCGGGAAAATCGAAAATCCCTCAAGTCGGAAAATTCGCTATGAACAAGCTTATTTAAATTAAACACCGAAAGGTCCTATGCGTAGTAAAATAGAAATATAACGTAGTTAGACACTGAAAGAAAAATAGAGAGATTAGCGAGAGAGAAATAGATATAACAATAAGAGAAATTTTCTCTTTATTGACGAGAAATCATTAGATATTATGAAATTTACCAATTTTTCTATGTAACTGAATTAGACAGTGAGAGAGAAAAAAATATATTTGAGGATGAGAATAAAAGATGAGACAATGTGAGATTTTACCCTTGGTTGGCGAAATGTCTATGGACCTTTCGAACTTTAATTAGTATAAAAGAAATTTCTACATTGTTCGATTTGTTCTTTTTTTGGTTGGGGTGTGTTCCTTAACTCATTTTTGTTGGGGTTAAAGTTTTTTCTAATTTTGGTGATTTGATATTAGTTTTATCTGATTTACCTTGTTAACCTTATATTTTTATTTTTAAAGGATTTTCTTTTTTTTTTTAAAAAAACGAACAAAATGCAACGTTTATTTCGATCTGCTTTTCCACTTGTGGCAAAGCGATTTAAGTAAGTTCTCCACTTTCTTACAAAAAATTCTGGTTTATTATCATTTTAGGAGTGATGCTATTCGTGGCCCTGTTATTGGGATTGATTTGGGGACAACAAATTCTTGTGTGGCTATTATGGAAGGGAAACAGGCTAAGGTTTTTTAATATTTTTGTCTATGGTGTGATCCAGTAATGTCAAAAGGCTTATGCCTTAGTGACTTTGAACAAGTCTAGGTCCTTAGAGGATTCCATTGTTCCCACCTGTTGTTTGCCCGTTATTTGCCAAACGTCCTGGTTGGGTGGGCATCACAGCGGCTTGGAGGGTTTGACATTACAGCGTTTTGGCATAACTGGGCACTCCGTTCTTTTCTATAGCCTATTTCCTTAATTTAAAGGTTCTTGAGAATGCAGAAGGCTCTCGTACTACTCCCTCTGTAGTTGCTTTTACAAAGGATGGTGAACGCTTAGTTGGTGCTCCTGCTCGTCGTCAAGCTGTTACAAATAGTCAGAATACTCTTTATGCGACCAAGCGTTTAATTGGAAGAAGATTTACCGATCCAGAAGTTCAAAAGGATATGTACACTTTTTGGTTTCTTTTTAATTAATCTACTCTATATTTACAGCAAAGTCGTTCCCTTCAAAATTGTCAAGGCTACTAATGGAGATGCTTGGGTGGAAGCGCAGGGCAAGCTCTATTCTCCTTCACAAGTTGGTGCTTTTGTTTTAATGAAGATGAAGGAGACTGCAGAAAATTATCTGGGCACAAGCGCCCCAAATGCGGTCATCACTGTCCCTGCCTACTTCAACGATTCTCAACGTCAAGCTACTAAAGATGCTGGTCAGATTGCTGGACTTCGAGTTTTGCGTGTGGTCAATGAACCCACAGCTGCTGCATTAGCTTATGGTTTGGATGTTGCGGATAGCAAAATGTTTGTTTTTAACCTTTGTTTTGATTCTAAGATTTCTCTTTTAAGCATTGCCGTTTACGATTTGGGAGGAGGAACTTTCGATGTTTCCATTCTTGAGATGCAAAAGGGCGTTTTTGAGGTCAAGTCTACCAATGGTGATACTTTCCTTGGGGGAGAAGATTTTGACCACGCTCTTGTTCATCATCTTGTGGCTGAATTTCGTCGGGAGAATGGGATTGATTTGACTAAGGTATTTTGAGTTTTAATTGATATTTTCTACTATTTATCATGTTAAGGACTCAATGGCTATGCAACGTGTTCGTGAAGCGGCTGAGAAGGCAAAATGTGAACTCTCCAGCACAGCTCAAACGGATATTAATCTTCCCTACATTACCGTTGACAACAGTGGACCCAAGCATATGCACGTAAAACTATCTCGTTCAAAGTTCGAACAACTGACTGCTGATCTGATCAAGAGAACCATTGAGCCATGCAAGAAGGCGATGCATGACGCGGAAGTGAAACCATCAGATATCCGTGAAATTTTGCTTGTTGGAGGAATGACTCGAATGCCTAAGGTTTTTTGGCATCTTTTTTACTTGTTAATATTTTTCTTCATATTAGGTTCAACAAACTGTTCAGGATGTATTTGGAAAACAACCCAGTAAAGCTGTCAACCCTGATGAGGCTGTTGCTATTGGCGCGGCTATTCAAGCTGGTGTTCTCGCAGGGGATGTTACAGAAGTTGTCTTGCTTGATGTTACTCCACTCTCTCTTGGTATTGAAACTTTGGGCGGTGTATTTACAAAGCTTATCGGAAGAAACACAACAATTCCAACAAAGAAAAGCCAGGTTTTTAGTTCGTTTTACTTCTTCACATTTTTATTTCATAGGTTTTCTCGACTGCTGCGGATGGTCAAACGCAAGTTGAAATCAAAGTTTTGCAAGGAGAGCGTGAAATGGCTTCTGACAACAAGCTCTTGGGACAATTCTCATTAATTGGTATTCCTCCAGCTCCACGTGGTGTTCCACAAGTTGAGGTTACGTTTGATATTGATGCCAATGGTATTGTTAATGTTTCTGCACGTGATCGTGGTACTGGGAAAGAGCAGCAAGGTTTTTTGATTTTTTATAATCTTTTAGTTTCTTGTATTTTGTAGTTGTTATTCAATCTTCTGGTGGACTTTCTAAGGATCAAATTGAGAATATGGTCCGTGATGCTGAAAAACATGCTGCTGAGGATGCTGAGAAGAAGGAAACTATTGAAGCTATTAATCATGCTGAATCTGTATTGCATGACACTGAAACAAAAATGGCTGAATATGCGGATCAGTTGAATGAGGATGAGGTTTTTACATGTTTTGAACTCTTGATTTTGTTTTTTAAAGGTCAAAGTTGTCAAGGAACGTTGCGAGATGCTTAAGCAGAAGTTGACGAATCGTGAAGCTCTCAAGGCTTCTGAGGTTCGCGAGGGGATTAACGAGTTGCAACAGAAGTCATTGAAGCTCTTTGAAGCTGCATATCGTAAAATGGCTGAGAAAAATCAACAACAACATCAAAGCACTGATTCTTCTGCAAAACAGGAGGGAGAAGAGGCTGCTAAAAAAGAAGGGAGTCAGTAAAAGAATGTTGTCGTAGTCGTTGTTAGAGCCCGGACCGTACCGTACTACGGCCGTATTTTTCGGTATTTATCGGTATTCCGTATCGGTAGTACGGTACGGAATACGGTACGGAAAATTTTTTTTAAATACGGTACCGATGAAAAATATCGGTATTTGTCGGTATTTATCGGTATTACAGTCTGTAATACAGTACGGCAACATTTTGAATTTTATCGGTATCGGTATTATACGGTATTACGGTACGAAATTCCGGGCTCTAGTCGTTATTTTTTTTGTTTTTTTTGACATTTTATTTAAACATACGCACGTTATATTGTTTGGCCATTTTCAATAAATTGATTTGATGAATTGTTTAGTTTTTTGATTCTTTTGTATTTGTTTATTCAATTTATATTTTAATGATTTGGTAAGGTTATCGGAAGATTAACTTTTGATTTTAGAAAACTCAGAAGGTTTTAAAATGCTTATTCGCAGCCATTTTACTCATGATGATAATGCAATGGTTAATATGGTCAATTCTCTTCCTCCCGAAGCATACTTTTTGGAATGTGATGGAAGTGTACATGAGGAACTTGGAACAATTCAAAAAGGGAAGCTGATACAATTGCATTTTCGACTTTGCGGCGGGAAAGGAGGTTTTTTAGTATTTATTTTTTCATGTTTCGATGGGGTGGGTTGTGGGCCCTGCGATACTACGCGTAAGTATCAGCGCATCCTTTAAGTTTGGTCTTACTGACAAGGCCGATGTTTCCTTACTATTCTAGCTGATGAAGCAATGAAAATCTACCTTGCAATAGCGTAACCAGGGGGTTTTGATAACTGATTCGGTTGCTCTTGGGGTCAATCTACAGCACATATAAAAATCTCTAGATAAACAGTCTTATAGGTTTTGGTTCATTACTCCGAAGTTTCCGCATCCACAAATCAAACAATCAGTTAATGTGTCGCAATTTGGCTGGTCGTCGTCTTGCTGATGTTAGAGAAGAAGAACGTCTCAAAAAATATATTGAAAAGAAAGAACAACGAGAAAAGGAGAAGAAAAAGAAAGAGTTTGTATAATTTTTAATAAGAACATTTTGACTTTTTTGTTTTTAGGGAAGAAAAAATTGACAAATTAAAAAACGGAGCAAAAACAAAACATGAATTTACTGATCAGGAGTATTTGAGAAAGAGGGACACAGTTCTTGATGTGGTTGAGGATGCAGTTGAAGCAGGTTTGTAAAAATTAATTGTTGTGGGTTAAGTTCAGGTGTAAGTGTTTTTATTGGTTGCTGGGCTTAGGTTCCGAAATAGGAGGTCCTCATCTTAAAATAAGTTGGTCCTTTTTCAAATTGAAAGGTCCAGGTACTCCTATAAGGCCGGTGAAGTTTCCCCCATCCGAAACTACAAGTCATCCCGTGATGAGGTTGTTGATTGAATAACAACCTTGTATAAGGATGAGTAAGAAAGCTCTAATAATAAAACACTTCTTCTATTTGATTCTTAAAATAAGTATGTCTGATTATTTGTTATTAATAAATTGTTGGGACTATTGTCCATATTTTACCACACATTCCTATAAATTAATTTTTAAATTTTCAATTTAATCACAAAATTTAAGGTGTGTTGGCACTCAAAGAAAAACAAAACGGTGCTGATGTAGTTGAAAACAATGACGTTACTACAGATGTAGAAGAATTTACAGGACCTTCAACATCTTCAAATATACAAGAAGCATCTACTGCCTCAAATGTTAATGAACAAAGTTCGGATTCAGATGAAAGTTTGGATGATTTGATGAGTTGTGGTCCATTGAAAAAGAAGGTTAAAATTGGAGGATAAAGAATTTTGATGATATTTCGTGGAAACCCTTTAATTTTTTAACGAGCAGGAATTTTGTTTTTTATGCTAGATAACTTTGACAAGCTTTTATTATTTTTTTCTTTTATTTTTTGTTTTAAATAAACTTTTCTTTTATTTTACTTTGTACTTTTTTATATGTAAAATTATGTCAACTTTTATTTGGATAATTCTTTTAAATGTAATCTTTTAATTTTATTCGCAATGCGTTTTATACCGCGTGGTAACCGTCTGATGATAATGAGTGGTAATATGGACCTTCCTGTGGATATTGATGCTGAGCTTAATTTAAATTCTCAATCAATTTTTCTCATTCTCTTTTTTTGTTATTTAATGTAAATTCAGAGATATTGTTTTAAAATCAATTCGGTGGATCCTCACAATTCCGGTCTTTCCATTTTTTTCTCTTTATTTTAATTTATAAATAAATATCTATAAAAATTTTATTTTATTTTTTTCGACTTTTTAAAATTTAAACGTTATTTTCGTTTGAAAATTTTTATTAAAATCATTAATCCATTTTTATTGTTAAGAATTTAGTATTGATGACTTCTATGGATCAAATTGCTTTAGAACTTGATGCTCAAGTTTGTTTTTTTCTTTAAATCTGATTCTTTATAATTTTATTTAGATTCCTCTGGCCTTGCGTGCACTTCAAGAATATGATGGACAAAAACAACAGCAGAAGAAATTGCCCCTGTTCCCCGATACGAAAAAGATTGTCTATTTGACTGTTAAATATAAGCGGCCGTTCTTCAAAAAGAGTGGGAATCGATGCGTTTTTGTGTATATTTTTCTAATTTTTTGACTCTTAATTTTCCATTTTTTCAGTACGCAGCCTTATCCAGACAGAAATCCTTCAAATTCTTCTGTTTGTTTAATTCTACCAGATCTTGATCGTTCCAAAAAGGCACAAACAGATCCTGATGTTGATAAACAAGCGAGAGAATGGGAGGAACGTTTACGTGAAAATTATGGACTTATTTCTGGAGTTAATTATACAAAGGTTTCCTTAGACTTTATTTTTGACAAAACGGTTTTTGATTGAAACTCGTTTTTAAGAGGTTTTGGATTTTAAAAATTTTTTTGATAATATAGGTCAGCGAACTCCGTTTTTTGAATACCTCTTGCGACAAATTAAAACTTATAACGAGAGCTATATACTTTAAATTGGGATCATCGCTTGGGGGAGATGATCTTATTATTATGGATGAGATCTCTTCCATCTAGAATACTTCTTCCCTTTTATCCCTTCCGTCTTTCATTTTTTATAAATTTTTTCCTTCTTCCGCTTTTAAAAATGCGGGGTCCTTTCCAGCCTTCCCTTACCCCTTCTTCCCCTTCCCCCTTCTTCCACTTCCCTTCTCTTCCCTCCTCTTCCCTTTCCTTCCAGCCCTACCCAGATCTTTATCCATTGCCTAACTAGCTAATTTTAAGAAAGATTGTCTTAAATGTAAGCATGCCTAATTCTTAGATTATTTAAAAATCAGATTCGATACTAAAATTCTATAATTTAAAAATATTTTTTTTATTTTTTAGATTTTGACTTTTATACAATTAACTCGCGAATATACTGAAGTCAAGGATCGTGTTAAACTTGCAAATCTTTATGATATATTTTTTGTGGATTATAAATTGACTAAAAAAGTGGAGTATTTTATGGGAAAATTGTTTAAAAAACCTGCACAGTAAATTTTAATATTTATATTTATTTTGGATGAAATTATCCATATTCTCTATAACTTAAGACAGATTCATTTACCTAAAAAATTTTCTAGAATTTATTTTACGGCTTAAAATAATTTTTTATTTATAGCCGTCCAATTCTAATCAAATCTGAACAAAATTTTTCTAAAAGAATTGAAGAAGCTTATAATCAAACGTTAATATTTTTTATGCCAATGAATGATGCAATTACTATTCGGTTTGAATTTTTTTAATTTTTAAGAAATTTTTTTTGAAAATTTTCAAAAAATTTTTTTTGAAAATCGGGAGAAAATTTTTTTGGAATTTTTCTAAACATTTTTTGAATTTTTAAAAATTTTTCTAATTCAAAATTTTTTTTATTTTTTTTCCAAAATTTTCTGAAATTTTTCAAAAATTAAAAAAAAATTTTTTCAGTGTTGGCAATTTAAATCAAAAAATTAAACATCTCAAATCAAATGCTTCAACTATTATTTCTTCACTTTTGGAAGATTTTCCTGGTGGTCCAATAAATATAAGATCGGTGTATTTACAAACTTTGGATGTTTCTTTGCCTATTTATGTTGATTTTGGTTTTTATTTTTAATTTTTGAATAGAAATTTTTTCAAAAAATTATTTTTAGGCTCTTCCAACGAAATAAACTTTGAATTGCCTCCAGAGCCTGAACTTGTTGAAATTGTTGGAGAATGTTCTACACTTCCGGAAGGATTAGAAGTTAAAGTAAGGGCTGATGGATTGGTTACAACAGTGGAGAAGAAGAGTATTTTTTTATAATTTTAAAGAAAAGGGTCCAAAAAAATTTTTTTTGAAGGTGGTGAAGAAGTTTTGTATCCTACAGAACAGGATGAATGGGAAAAGGAGGATGATATGAAGCCTTTAAATGCTGAATTGATTCAGAAAATATTGAGAAAAGGAAAAGTTCTAACAAAAATGGAAAAAATAAAGGAAGAATTAAGAAAGATGGTAAAGGGGGAAGTAAAGGAAGAGGAGGAAGAGGAAAAAAGAGAGGAGGAAGAGGAAAAAAGAGAGGAGGAAGAAAAAATAGAGGAAGAAGAGGAGGTTAAAGAAGTTGAAAATGATGTTCCAAACAAGTCACCAAAAAAATTGAAGAATAAAAAAAGGAAAGTAAAGGAAGAGGAGGAGGATGAGGAAGAAAAAAGAGAAGAAGAGAAGGAGGAGAGTGAAGAGGAGGGTGAAGAAGAAACCGAAGAAGAACAAGTTGTTCAAACCAAGGCACCAACCAAACTGAATAAGAAAAAAAATCGAGCAATTAAAAGAAAAATTGAAAATTCAAGTATTATGATGATGGGAGGAAGGAAAACAAAAAAGGCTAAAAATTTTTGAAGGATTTTATAAAAGCAAAATGTTTCAGGTTTTTTAAATTGTTATTTTTTATTGTTAGATAAATTTTAATTATAAGAAAATTTTCTAAGAATTTTTGTTAGGATAAGGAGAAATGGGTCCGGGTCATAGGGAAAGCTTAAAAGGTTTATGAGAAGGGGTAAGTGGTATGTGAGGTAGTTAAAGAAGGAAGAGGAGAGGATTTTTTTAAGGTTAATTTTGATATTTGTAAAGAAGGTTAATGAGTTAATGGAGGAAGTTTATGAGTTTTAATGGAAGGTTAAGCTTTGTTGATGTTAGGGGGTAAAAAAATTTTTGGAAAAAAATTCCATTTTGAGTTGAAATCTCCTTTTATTTGAGTTTTGTGAACATTGAGTGGTGATATTGTAGAATAAAAATCCTTTTTTAGCAGAAACCCCAAAAAAAAAATTTTTTTTTTCGAATTCCAATCCTTTTTTCTAATTTTAACTTTTTTTTTTATTTTTCAAAACAAAAACACATGACGTTCGGGTCTTTTTTTGGAAAAAAAGTTTAATGGTTCTTAAAAATTATTTTATTATTATTATTTTGGGGTTCACGCAATAACAACTGTTGACATTTTTTAAAAAAAAAGGGGGGAAGGGACACGCATTTTTAAACATTTTTATTGTTTTGTCTTCTTATTTTTTGAAAAAAAAAATTATTTTTGGGCGAAAATAGTAAATAAAATAATAAATTTTCTGTTAATTTATTTGTGTGTTAAGAAGATGGTTGATGTGTGTTAAAATTTTTGTTTTATTGTTAGGCTTTTTTAGTGAGGTTTAAGTTAGAGGTGTTTTTAATGTTTTTTATGTTGGCGCCTTTTAGGTTGTGGGTGCTGATAAGTTAGTAAATTTTTAAGGACTAAATTTTAATTTTGTGGCATGAGTTTGTGGAAAAAGATTTTTATTTGCTTCCTTTATCTATTCTTTCCAGAAAATTTTTTTTATTAAAAATTTCATAAATTTTTTTATCAAAAAAATTTTTTGAAATTTTTTTTTGATCAAATAGTACTTATTCTAATGTTTTCAAGTATAAAATGAATTTTAGAAAAAAAATTTTTTCGGAAAGAAAAATAGAGGGTAAGTGAGGGACCTTTCCCTACACTTTTACCTTTGTAAATAATCACCTTTTTCTGTTTTTGTTTGTTGATTGACGCTCATGGAAGGAGAAAAAAAGTTTTTGAGAGGATATCTAATTGTAGAGGATTTTGCGTAGGCTAAAATGAAAAATAAAAAAGAATTTGAAGGAAAAAATAAATAAAAGTGCTTTTTTACTCTTTTTTGAATGATTATCTTTAGGAGAAATAAATTCTTTTTTTTATTTTTACGTGGTGTGTGTGTGTGTTCACCCCAAAAAATGATATGACAATTGTCGCCATTTGGAAGCTTTTTTTAGTAGAAATAGAAGAGAAGAAAACGTCTTTTTTTGTAAATTAATAGGAAAGGGGGGGGGGGGGTCGAGGTCGTTTTTATAAAGGTGAATGAGACGAAGGATGATTGGGAAGGTGAGGATTGGGGCGATAACGAGTTGATTGTTGTTGTGTATATTTGGACGTCAGGGTTTTAGGAGTGGAAGGAAGTCTTCATTCCCTAGAAGAGGAATGGGGTGGGGGGGGGGGGGGCTTTTTCCTTTCCAAAATCATAGAGAGAGAGAGCAAAAGCGCCGAATTGGCCCTATTTTTGGGTTGAAAAGAAGGAATGAATGGATGATTAAGGAC
This sequence comes from Meloidogyne arenaria, assembly GCA_036172955.1. Classification (NCBI taxonomy): domain Eukaryota; kingdom Metazoa; phylum Nematoda; class Chromadorea; order Rhabditida; family Meloidogynidae; genus Meloidogyne; species Meloidogyne arenaria. Next base: position 350,006 of record JARQAB010000024.1, read on the forward strand.
CTAGAAAAATGACATCCGGAGAGGAGAATAGAAGGGGAGTTAGGAGGAAGATCCATGGAAAGGTTAGTAGATTTTTTTGGGGACATGCCTATTCTAAGAATTAATATATTTTTCTTGGGAGCATTTGGTGTGCTATTAATAGTGAGATAAGAGAAAAAATTAGCTGAAAATTGGATCTAGAAAAAGCAAAAAAAAAAAGAGGAGTAAAAAGTGAAAGGTTGAAAGGAAGGAAGGTGAATTGAGATGCGACAAATCACTATTTTTTGCCTAGACCTTTGTTACGTGTTTGCCTAGACGTCCAAGAGGGCGGAAAATCATAGGAGGAAGGGGAGGTTAAATCAGAAGGGAGAGAAGAAAAATGGAGAGAAAGACGAGGTTGATGTTGATGAATGAATGAAAATGTTTGATATAAAGAAAGTATAAAATAGTAAAAAAAGAATAGGTAGCAAGGTGATGGAAGAAGTTTTGAAAAAAAAGAAGAAAAAGATGTTTGTCGTCCAAACTCGCTAATATTTATTAAATAGCAAACACAAAAAATGAATGAAAAATAAAAGAAAATATATTTATGTGGGTTGGAGGTAAAAAATGCAAAGGTGGAAGGGTTTATTAGAAAGAGACTAAAATAAGGGGGGTTAAGTACGTGGAAAAAATTAGGAAAAAATTTTTTGTTTGCTTGGGACCTTAACGGACAAACGAGAAGAAGACGAAGCAGAAGAAAAAAAGGGCGGTGAAAGGAGAAGAAGAGGTGAATGAATGTTGATGATTGTGGAGAGAGGGAGAGTTAAGAGGTGAATAGGAGGAGGTGATTGCAATACTACTAATCATTTAGTTAGGTAAAAGTAGAAGAGGGGTTGGAAGAAGAAGAGGTTCACTGGGGGAAGGTTCGCTTGAAGGGAAGGTTCACACCACATTTACACACACACACTTTTCAAAAACAATTTTCACAAAATTTTTGTCATTTTTAATTTTTATTTATTTTTATAAATTGGCCATAAGCGGAGCGATCGTAAGAAAAGGGGACATTAAACGGGAAAGTTAAAAGGGAAAAAAATTTTTGAAAAAATAAAATTGGGAGAGAAAATGGGGAGGCGTCGCAAGTTATTTTTTGTTGTTTTGTGTGTTGTTCACACATTTGTATGATTTTTTTTATTTTTTTTTATGTTTTGTTTTGTGTTGTTGTTGAGCTATTTTGTAGCCAAGTAAAAAAAGGTAAAGGTCATGATTTTTGTTTTATTTTTTATATATTTTTTTCTTTTTGTATAGAAAAATGTGTAAAGGAGGGGGGGGGGGGGGGAAGAATACCTATTTTTCTTTGGGACAATAATAATATTTTTAAAAATAAGAAAAAAATTTTCTAAGCGTCCAATAAGGAGGGGGAAAGGGAGAAAAAGCATCTCATTTTTGATCTAAAAAAGGGGGGTTGCTATTTTCTAGAACAATTTTTAATGTTAAAAATAAATTTTATTTTTTTTAAGAAGAGAAAATATCACTTATTTTTTTTTCTCGTCTCTTCTCTCAGAATTTTTACAATTTTTCTAATCATTTTTGTTTATGTGTGTTGATTCATTTTATATATTTTTTTCAAAGAATGTCAAATATATTTTTACAAAAATATTTGTTTTTGGGTATGTGTTTTAGTCTTGTAAATTTTTTTTATTTTTGTTTTATTTTTGGTGTGATTTCTTGAATTTTTTAAAATTAAGGAAAATTTCTAAAAAAATTTTCAAAAATTTTTTTTTTCAAATTTTAATTTAATTTTTATATTTTTAAGGTGTGTTTGTGATTTTTAGTCTTTAATTTAAACCAATTTTTTTGTTCTTATCAATACACATTTTTATTTTTTTTTGGAATTTTTTTTTATTTTATTATTTATTTTTCTAATCATTTTATTTTTTTAAATTTCTCTAAAAAATTTTTTTTGAAATTTTTTGATTAGAAATTTTCTATAGCACGTAAATATTATTTTAAAAATTATGGGACACAAAAGGATTCGAACCCGGCACCACCTCCCATCCAAAACATAACACAGTTGCACTTAACTACAAATATTATTTTTTGATTTTTTGCCCAAAAAAATTTTTTTGATGAAAAATTATGACTGACAACAATATTTCTTTATCACAACAACAAGAAAAAAATTCTTCAATTTTTATTTTTTCTCCCCAACCTTCTCAAACAACAACAACTCAACAAACAACAAATTTATTAGCCCAACGTTTATCTCCTTTATTATGTGCTTTATTAAAAAGTTTTCATGCAATTCCTGTTAGATTAAAAGTTTATTTTTCGATTTTTAAAATTAATTTATTTTTAAATTTTAGATATTATTAGACAAAGTATTCGAACATTTGTCTTCGCAAGAAATTGAAATTTTACTGTTAAATTGTGGGTGGACTTTGGAGGATTATCAAAGAGGCTATTTGGTATTTTTTTGAATTAAAAAAATTTTTTTTTGGTCGATTAAAATGTTCTATTTTTCGTTTGAAAGCTTTTCTAGCATTTAATTAGTGTTAGAAAAATTTAGGGACACTAAAGGGTTCGAACCCGACCCCACCTTGCTTCCAGAACATAACACACTTGCACTTAACCACAAATATAGTTTTTCTTTAAAATTTTTCATTATTCATTAGAAAGCCTTTTAGTATTTTTAACTATTTTTAGAAAAATTGTAGGACACAAAAGGGTTCGAACCCGACCCCCCCCCCTTCCCTACAGAACATAACACACTTGCACTTAACCAAAAAATATGGTTTTTTGGATTTTATGTTTTTTTCAATTTTTTTTTGAAATTTTTGTCCCTTTAATTTTTTTATAAAAAAAATAAAAAATTTCTTTTAAGAATTATTCAAATGGTTTATGGCAATGTGTCCCGCTTCATTTAGAACTTCAATTACTTCAATCAGCATCTCTTCTTTTGTCACCTGAATTTACTTCTTTAATTGCACAATTAAGGCAATGTGCATTACACAGTCTTTTGGCTTTAGTTATGTCTGCTGGGGGAAATAATGTTAACAATAATGGAGGAGGTTAAAATTAAATTATTTTTAAATAGAATGGGGAGGGTTTTCCAAGGGGCTCCACCACGCTTGCCTCTAGGGTCACTTGACCACTATGGAGTTGACCTCTAGAGTGATCTCTTCCCAGGAATATGGCTTTTTTAAATTAGGGATGGGCTCTTCTTTCTTATTTTTAAAAATTTTCAACATTTATTTTTAAGTTTCAACATCCAATGAAGCAACTAATGGCCCTGTTGTAGAACTACAACAACAACAACATTTTCAGAATGATCAAAATTTAACAGAACGAAAGGAAGACGAAGAAAAGGAGCCTGAAAGGGAAAAAGAATTTTCTCAAGAAAGTTTGAATGGAATTATTGAGGTTTTTTTAAGTTTTTTAAAATTAAAAAAAAATTTTTTTCGCGAAATCTTATCCGCAATTCTTTGTCCGCAAATTTTTTGTCCGCAATTCTTCGATAATTTTCTATTATTAAAAAATTTTTTTAATTTAAGAAAATGACTGATTCAGAAGAAACAAAACCTTCATTTGAAGAGGATGAGGAAGAAGTGAAGAATATTGAAGAAGAAATTGTGGAAGAGGAAGAAGAAAAGTATCATCACCAAAATTTGATAAATTTCCACCGTCGATCATCTTCATTATCTACAGGGACAACTACAAGTAATAATAGTAGCCTAAATGGAGGAGAAATTGTTTTAAAGGAAGGGGGAAGTGGTGGTGGTGGAGGAGGAAAGAGACGAGTTCAATGCCCTATTTGTTTAAAGGTTTTTTGGATTTTTTTGAGTCAAAAATTTTTAAAAAATTTTTGAAATTTTTTTGAAAATTTTTTAAAAAGTTTTTTGAAATTAAAAAAAATTTTTATTTTCTTGGATTTTTTAATAATTTTTTTTTAATTTATTAGACGTATTGCGATAAGGGAGCACTTAAAATTCACAACAGCGCTGTTCATTTGAAAGAAATTCATTTTTGTACGGTCAGTGGATGTGATAGAGCATTTTCTTCACGGAGAAGCAGGTTTACAATATTTCTAATTAGGAAAAAAATTTTTGTGGGAAGAAAAATTTTCATTTCTATTCCACTAGCCATACAAAAATTAGTCTCAAAAATTGTTTCTTCCTTCAAAAATAATTTTTTTTGAGTGGGTTTTTTTGAAAATGTTTCTTCCCCCAAATTTTTTTCGAATTCCCAAAAAAATTAAGACGAGTCGTGGTTCATTCCCCCGTTTGCTGCGATCCCTGGAACTGATTTTCATAACGTTTTGGACTAGATTTGGGACTTGCTTTAAAATTTTCTAGAATTTTCTTTGAAAAAAATTTTTTTCTAATTTTTTTTTCTAGAAATCGTCATTCTCTAAATTTAAATATGCACGCAAATATTTTTGGTTGTGGAAAAATTAGAAGACGAAATACAACTGATTCTACTGCTCCAAATATAACTACAAATATTCAATTACCTAAAAGAAGAAAAACACTTTCAGACCATCAACTTTTATTTGCAACACAACGAAGGCATAAGTATGAAATTGGAACTGGGATTGGAGGAGAAGGAGAGCAGAAGAGGAAGAAAAAGAGGTTAGTTAATTAAAAAAAAATTTTTTTTTTGAAGAGGGAGGGGGGAGATTTTTATTTGGAAAGGAGTAGAGTTTAATGATTTACTTTTGATTTGTGGGGACTTTTTTTCTGTTAAAGATTTTTTCTTTTTATTTGAAAGTAAGGGGAGGCACGAGAAATTTATTTTTGCTTTTTGGGGATTTTTTAGTAAAAAAATTGTTTTTTGACTTCGAAGGCTATTTTTGACATTTTTTTAATGCATTACTATTTTATTTTTTTAGAAATTTTTCTTTTTTCTGTTTTTTAATTTTTTCCATTTTTTGTAAAGCTCTTTTGAGCAACCATCATCAACATCATTTTATAATAATACAACAATTAATACTAACAATAATAATACTTTTATTCTTCCTTCATTATTATTACCTCCTCAACAACTTCTTTCTCTAAATTTTCCCCCACAACAACCTCCTCCTCCACCCCTTCAACTTCTACAGCTTCCACCAAATGCTTCACAACCCTCACAGCTTCCTTCACAATCTTCTCATATATCACCACCACAACCCCAACAACCTCAACCTCCTCCTCATTTATTACCATCTCCAAAACCATCTCACTCATCACCACCTCCTCTATTAACACATTTACCACCACCACCACAGCAGCAGCAGCAACAACAACAACATCTTCATCCTTCACCACAACTTCCTAGTTTACCAATTTTATTATCTCCAACATTATGGACATCTATACAACAGCAAAAACAACAACAAATATTTGTTTCTAATAATAATAATAATAAAATATCAATTCAAGAAATAATTAGATTACTAAGCCCTAAAATTAATAGTAGCAGAAATTGTACTAGTACTTCTTTAACACAACAACAATAAAAAAAATTTAAAATTTTTAGGAGGTTTTTTTTTGTGTTAGATTTTTTATTAGCACCAATATTTCTTTCTATTCCTACCCAAATTTTTTTTATTTCTCTATATAGTAGATTACAGGGTCGGATCTTGTTCTTTAAATATCTCTCTAATTATATAGTTACCCCCTAATTTTTAAGGATTAAGAAAAACTGAACAAGAGAGATCCGACTATACTCTAAATATACCTAATTTGTTAAATTTTTAAGGATTTTTTTTTCTAAAATTTGTTAAAAAAAACTGCCTTCTTTCAACTGCCATCTTTTTTTTGTTATTGTTATTATTTTGCATTTTTTAAAAATAATATTCTTGCCTTATATGTATTTCTATTACAGTCAAATCTCGTTATACTATATTTCAAACTTGAACCCCACTAAAATATATTCGGTGTTTCGAAGAGTTTATTAAAATCGAGGGGTTTGTTATATCGAGGTTTGACTGTGTACTTTTCAGAAAATAGTTAGGATTTTTTTTTGGTGTTACGACAGAGTTGCGAGGTTGCGGACTTGATAATTACTGACTTTTTATATTCGGAATTGTCATACCCGCAATAATCGTCGTCCGGAATTGCAACGTTTCCATCACCGTTTTTTCTTTTTCTTTAATTTGTTTAGTTTAATTTTTACAGAATTTTTAAGGCTTTTTTCTTCATATAAGTTTATAAAAAAATAGAATCTCTGTCTTATCCTTTTCAAAAAAATTTCCAAAATTTCTTCGATTTTAAATTTATATTTTTTAATAAGATAGAGATTTTTAAGCTAGTCAATTTCTTTTTTGAAAATTTTTTTAAAAATTTTTTCTCCGGTTAATTGTTTTTTTTTTCTTGTGCCCTTTTTAAAATTGAGGAAAAGGAGGATGTTCATGACCAGGATTTTTTATTTTTTATTTTTTTTAGAGAATTGGTAATATTTTTAAAAAACTTTTTTTCAATAAAACCACCTATTTTTTTATAAAAATAACAGAAAATCAACGACTTAAAAATTTTTTTTAATTTAACCTAGTCGTGGACACCTCCTCTATTTCTTTATGGACAACCTCCGTTAATTTTTCTTTCTTAAAAAAAATTTTTTTTTAATTTTTTTGTTATCCTGTTGGATAAAAAATTAACACAACGAGAAGATATTGACACCTTATTTTTGAATTTTTTTTAGTTAAAGGGGAAAAGGGGTTGCTAGCAAATTTTTTTTTAAAAGGTTATTGTTGAAAAAAAGAGCAAGTGTTTTTATGGGACATAAAATAAATAAATAAAAATATTTTTTCTCCTAAGGGATTTCAAAAGTTGTGGAGACAGGAAAAAAAATATGCAAAAATGGTGTGAAAAAATAAAAGTTTTGATAGATAACCCTTAGAATTTTGGGGAAAAAGTGTCAAAAAAGAGTTGAAATGAGAAAAGTGCTGACACGTATAAATAAATGACCCGTCTTTTTTTTTAAATAATTCTCGTGGGATTTCAAAAAAAGGACAAACAAGCACCAAAAAATACTATATAAAAATATATATATCTTGTGTCAAAACTTTTTATTCAAATATAAGGGAAGAGGGATTCGAGGAAGAAATGAGGTTGATCCCAAGAGAAAGGGGAGGAGAATTTGTCAAAAAAATTAACAAGTGAAGGTTGTGGACTTTTAAAAGAATGGGAGGACCACACAGACTAACAGCTTCACTCAGACTTGCCGTATCTTCTTTAATAAATACCATGTGTAATTTTTTTCAGCTTCTCGTTAAAGAAGGTAAATTACTCGAGGGTAGGGAAAAATTTTCAGTGAGGCATTGCCATGGGGGGAGGGAGGTACAACCCTACTGAGCGAAAATAACGATTAATTGAGGGACTAATTAATCAAGAAAGTGTAATTAATTGAGAAGGGGGGAGGGGGAATTAAGTTTGAAATTTGAATGTTGCGAAACAAATTTGAATTAATGTTTCAAACAAAAAAAAATTTGGGGGGGGGGGGGCATTTTTAAAAATATTTTTTTTCTTTGTCGGTCTTTTCAAAAGCTAGGAGGATATTTATAAAATGTGTCATTTTTCATTTTTACAAAAATATCGTATCCTGTTGGCACATAAATATTAAGCAAGAAAAAAAAATTTTTTTTCAAGCATGTCTCTTATTTTTTTGCGTGATTCTGTGGGTCTCTAAAAATGTTGTAAACTGGCAATTTATTTATTTTTTAAAGGCCTGTTTTTCTTTTTTAATTTCCTCAAATTTTTTTTGTTCCTTCCAACCGGAAACAAAGAAAAAAAGAAAAAAATGCCAGATATTTTTTGTAAATTTTGAGGGATTTTTATTGGGATATGTAAGTATTTTTGGCTATAAGAGGAAAAAAAGTGGGACAAAATGTCATTACAAAATTCAAATGCAAAATGAATATCTGCGGACAAATATTTGCGGACCAATTTTGCGGACAAACCTAAACCTATTGAAACTAGAGTTGAATGATCCTGGGAAATCCCGGGATAACCGAACCGGAAATCTTTTCCCTCGCCTTCCAAAAAAAATTTTTTTTGGAGGAAGGCTGTCAACCATCAAAAATCTTTTTTTGGCATTTGGTTATGTCCGCAAATATTGTCCGCAAAAATATTTTTTTAATTAATCGAAAATATCCAGTTTTTTTAAATTCGTATATCCGGACAGTCAAACCCTAGTTGAAACCTAGGGCTTTCAAAAAAATTTTTTCCTATCAAAAAATTGTATGTGGCACATTATTCCTTTTTTTTTAAACTGCTTTTCTTTGGCTCATGGACACTCTCCTCCCCTTCTTCCTCCTTCAAAAAACAATCATCGAAAAATAAATGGGAGACAGAAATGTGTGTTTTTTGGGGGGAAATAATGGGGGTATGTGGTTGTCTAGAAAAAATTTTTTTATGTGACTGTCAGGAGAAAGGAAAAGGCACATTGTCATCACATTTTTTCTCCCCCCATTAATCTTGGCACAATCACACTAGAGGATATTTGTAACGAGGCATTTCTTTTTAAAAATGTGTTGAAAGTGTGAAAAAGAAGGAAAATAATGGGTGGGTAAAAAATGTGTTGAAAAATTTTTTTTCTTTAATGCGACACAAAAATGGGAAAAATATGCGGACAAAATTAAAAATCCGCAAATAAATTTTTAAATTTGCGGACAAAGCCGAAACCTATTCAAATTTGAGCCAATACCCTCTAGGCTTATTTTTGTGCATGGAACCATCAAAAAAATTTTTTGCATATGGTTATGTCCGCAAATATTGAAAATTTTTTTTTTAATTTTACAATTGTGCCAATAAAACCCCCCCCCCCTAATTTTATAGAGCGAGTATATCCGCTTTATTTTCTATTTACATGCTTTTTCTTAACGGTTTTAAAGCCAAACTGGGGGGAGTCAAAACGATTATGTAAATTTATATCAAAAAATAACCTTTTATTTTGTGCCAATTTTATGAGAAACGGAAAATTTAAAAAAAGGAAAAAAATTAAATTTTGATTTTCTTCATGTTTGACTGGTTAAATAGAGAGAGAAAATATATGCTGTCATTAAATAAAAAAAATTTTTTTTAAATTAACACTAAATCTGTCACACAATATCAATCAGAAATTTAAATAGGCGTGCAGCATTATTTTTTTTAAGAAAATTTAAAATGGTTAAAAATAAAAATTTTAGAATAGATTTTTAAATTTAAGCTTGTATTCTGATGAGTATTTTTTAAAAATTCTGATTTTATTTTTTTATTATCCGATTTTGTTCTGATTTTGTTTCCGATTTTTAACGCGAGACTCATTTAACTTTGTGGTGGGATTTTTTCTTATTCTGATTTTTATTTTATTTTCTGATTTTTTTTTAATTTAAAAATTCTGATTTTTCTTTCCTCCACTCTTTTCTCGAATTACAGTCTTCTTTTCTGAAAAAGAGAGTTTTATTGGGGAATTTAAAATTGAGAGAGAGGGAAAGGGAAAAGGCGGTCCCTCGAGAGTATAGTAATAAGCATTCTTGTGATGGAGGCGACGACATTTTCTAGCTAAGGAAGGAGAAAAATTTGGGCAAAAAGGACATGAAAGGACAAAAAAAAGGAAAGATTTTTCATGCCATCCTTCGTCGTCGCATTTTTCTTCTAAAATGGTAAAAAAAAAGACAACAATAAAAACAACAATAAACCAACAAAAATATTTCCCGCCCACTATGGCCATAAACAAGGAAAAAAATTTTTTTGGAGACGAGAAAAGGGATATTAAAGAGGCATGGATTCTATTGGTCAATTATTTTGTTGTTTTCTAATCTGGTAAAATTTGGTAAGCAAATATTTAAAAATTAAAAAAAATTAGAATATGAAGTAAAAGTAAATTTGCGGACAAACAAAAAAATTTTTGCGGACAGATTTTTGCGGACAAAAAAATTTTTGTGGATTCCAAGCTTCCTTACAATTAGAATTTAAAAAAAAATAAATTTTTAGTACCATAAGGTTAAGATCACGTTGCTGATCAGGATTGTTTACCTGTTTTTTCAATTTTTAGTTTGTCCGCAAAAAATTATCCGAAAAAAAATTTGTCCGCAAATGTAGAAAAATTAAATTAAAAATTTTTCTATTTTTAGAATTTTCAACAAGTATTTAAAATTAGAATTTATTTATGTTTACTGCTTCAAGAAAATTTAGTATAGAATATTTATTAAATAACAACAACAACAATGATTTTAAAAATAATTTTTGTCCGCAAAAAATTTGCGGACAAAAAATTTCTAATAATTTTCAATATTATACTAATAAACAACAACAGCAGCAACAACAAAATAATTTCAAAAAATTGTCAAAATTACAAAAGAAACGTGTTTTATGCCAAAAATGTTCAAAGACATTTTGTGATAAAGGAGCATTAAAAATACATAATAGTGCTGTACATTTGAAGGAAATGCATAAGTTTGTTTGAAAAAAAAATTTTTTTCTGTTAAAGATTTTATAAAATTTTGAGGGTTTTTTTTTGTTTTTATGATTTAAATTTGTTTTTATGATATAAAAAAAAAATTTTAAAATTTTATAGAAAAAAAATTAAATTTGTCCGCAAATATTGTCCGGAAAATTTTGGAAATTTATTTTTTTTTATTTCTGCTTTTTCCTATAAGGTAATTGAATTTTAAATTAAAATCGAGGGTGTGGATGGGGATATTGAGCGTGAATGGGATACTCAGGAAAATTTTAGAAATTTCAAAAATGAAAAAAAAATCGTGTGATGTTGGGATGAAATGTCGTTTTTTCGGTCTTTTTATTTTCTGATTCAATTTATGCTTTAGAATTCTGATTTTCTTTGGTTTTAGTTAGATTCTGATTTTTAAACTAGAATTTAAGCTCAAGAAATTCTTCCGCAAAAAAATTTTTTGCGGACAGAATTTGCGGACAATATTTGCGGACAAATTAAAAAATTTTTTTAAATTTTTTTAAAGATGTACAGTCCAAGGTTGTCAAATGATGTTTTCATCAAGAAGAAGCAGGCAAATTTTTGAATTTTAAAAAATTATAAAAAAATTATTTTTTAAAGAAATCGTCATTCATCAAATCCCAACCCAAAATTGCATTGTGGAAATATTCCTTTATTAAACAATCCAAAAATGTGTTGCTCTATTTTACAGAAAAATAATTATTTGGATAAACAACAACAGCTACATAAAGTTAATTTAATGAAAAGTAGGTGGTTTTTCAAATTAAAAATATTATAAAATTTGTCCGCAAGTATTGTCCGCAAATGTTGTCCGCAAAAATTTTTTTTGGCGATTTTTTGGGTTAAATTCTGATTTTAAACGGAAAGAAAATCAGAATTTTCTGATTTAACAAAAATCAGAATTCTGATAAAAATCAGAAGAAATCAGAAACTATAAAATAAATTAAATCAGAAAAAAATCAGAATTCTGATTCATAAAAATTAGAAAAAATCAAGTAAATTTATAACTGCCCCTCTATATCTGCCCAAAAAATCTTTAAAAAAATTTTTAAATTTTTTTAATTAAAAAAAGAAGATACAACAAGCCGACGACATCTTTCTACTACAAATAATATTAATAAAATATCCAAAAATAATTATTATTTTCAAAAATTTAATGAGCTACAACAACAGCAACAACATTTAAATTTTATAAGAAAACCAAATTTAATAGATAATTATTTTATAAGAGAGCAGCAACAAAAACAACAACAATTGATTAATATAAAAACATTATTTTTGTTCCCACAAACGTTTACTATGTTTAGAAAAAATCAGAATTTTGTTTAAAAATTCTGAAAAAAAACCAGAATTTCAGAAAAAAATCAGAATATCAGAATCAGAATTTCGGAAAAAATCAAAATTTCAGAAAAACCAGAATTTCAAAAAAATCAGAATTACAGAAAAAATCAGAATTTTGATTCTAATTTTTCTCATTCCTGAATCAGAATTTCTTTTCCTTTAACACCAGAATTCTGATTTTCGATTAACCAGAAAATTCTGGTTTCTAATTTTCATTCTGATCTCATAAAAATATTTTTTGCTAGTCAAAATATACTGTAATTGTTATACGGTAATTTTCTTTTGTTACATTTTGTCGTAAAAGTTATTTGGGATATTTTGAATTTTGGTGTTTTGAAAAATTGATATTTTACAATTTTTTAACACTTTTATTTTTAATATTTTGTGGCGCGCTATGGATTCGTCCCACTTTGGATTCGTCCCCCTGAACTAAAACTTTGGATTCGTCCCACTGTACAAAAACCTTGGATTCGTCCCCCTTGGATTCGTCCCCCTGAACAAAAACTATGGATTCGTCCCAATGTACAAAAACCCTGGATTCGTCCCCTTTGGATTCGTCCCATCTCAAAATGTCCAGACGAGTAAAAATACTCACTTTGTCGAACTAAAAATTAAAAAAGGGAAAATCATACCTGAAAATAAGTTCTTCGGATAATGATATTAAAAATCATCAAAACATCCGTAGAAATTTACAAAAAAAATTCTTAAACAAAAAATTTTTATCAAAAGTTTTAAAGTCATAGTCTCGTTTCACTTATTAAAATTGTGGCCCTAAAGAGGGCCGTTTGGGTTAAGGTTGAAGACTCGACATATCAAGGTCACCAGGCATCAGCAGCAATCTGCTCGACACAAGTAAAAACAAGTCCAGGACTGGATTATCTTAAATTTAAAAAATTTTAAAAGTAAAAAAAATGGAGTGGGAAGTGGAATTGGGGGAAGAAATCTCCCCAAAAAAGGCCGCAAAAATACGTAAGGGATAACGGCCAAGGGGCTTCTAGGGCTATAGCTCACCCTTGTAATGGGGAAAATAAAAAAAAATTCAAAAAGCCAAAAAACTAAAAAATAAACCTTGTGTCTGTAGTAGAAACCTCGTCATTCATTGTAGAATTCTCGCCGTCTTGAGTTATTAAGAAAGTTGAAGAAATTTAAAAATTTTTAAAAATTAAAAAATTCTAAATTTTCCATAAAAATTATCTTTTTTCGTTAATAATTGTTGTTGATTATTGCTAATTGTCTAAAAATATAAAGAAAAAGATAATACATAGCGGGAAAAAGCACAAAAGATTGATTATTAATTTAGTGGGACGAATCCAAAGTTTTTGTCCAAGGGGACGAATCCAAAGGGGACGAATCAAAAGTTTTAGTATAGTGGGACGAATCCAAAGTTTCTGTCCAAGGGGACGAATCCAAAGGGGACGAATCCAAAGGGGACGAATCCATAGTGGGACGAATCCAAGCGCAGCCATATTTTGTAATTATGAGAGACTATAGTAAAATGAGAGAGACAAATTTAAATTAGAGATATGGAGAAATTTTTATTTTTCCTTCGATTTCTTTGAATTTTTTTTTCGAATTTTTTCGGGATTTTTTTGAAATTTTTTTTGTTTTTATTTAATCTTTTATTGTTTTTCAAAGATATTTTTCGTTTGTTAAATAAAGTTTATTCAATTATGGCAAGATCAGAATCATTTTTTGATGCTGAATTGCCAAATGATCCAAGTAGCAGTTATCGGCACGTATCAACTACAAATTACAATAATTATGTGGAGGATGAAGAAGATATTGGATTAGATTATGGAGTGGAAGTTAACGATGAGAATGATGATTTGGGGTTTGGGGATGATGAAGAAGAGGATGATGATTTGGGCCTTTTACCGCCTGGACCTCCTAGTAGACATTTTGGCAATTATGAAGAGGAGGTGGAGGAAGATGATGAAATTGGGTTGAATAGAATGCCTCCTATGCCTGATGAGGAGGACGATATTTTTGGGTTTATTTTTTAATTTTATTTTTTGGGGAGAAAAGAGAGGAGATTTTTTAATTTTGTGGGTCGTTTTTTGTTTCTCGTCATTTCCGGGGTTTTTCCTTTGCTCTTTAAAAGGGAAATAGGCTTTCCATTTGAATTAAGATTTTAACAGATTTAAATCGATAATACCTTTCTTAAAACCTAATTACTCCTTTTTCTGCTCTTATCAGCTAAAATCAATCAGAAATAGCAGATTTTTCTTTGGACATCAAGAGATATTTGTAGGCCTTATATATGTATATGTTCGGGTCCGTTTTCTAAGGAGTCCAAGCCCCTCTGTTATGTTTCGAGGATTTACTGAGGAAAGGGGAAATTAGGTCAAAAAGTTCACAAAATTCCAAGTAAAATTTTTTTTTAATTTTCAGCGACCCCAATACTTCAACTCCAGCTCCTCAAGATCCAACAATTAACAATGATAACGTCAATTATGGTATGATGAATGTGCCATTTAACGATTTTGCAAAAGAAATTGTTTACACTGTGGGTTCAAGGGTATTCTTTTTAGTTAACGTAATACAAAAAATAAATTGTTCTGCTTCATAGCCTACTGGTTATTGCAATGTGCATGAACTCAGAGAGGATTTGAGGTTCGTAAATTTAATTGTTTTAATTGTGTAATAGTCTGAAGCTCCCTGGACATCCAAAAGGATCCATAAATGTAACAATAGGAATGGACATGCTTAAGGAAAAATGTGGATTTTCGAAAATTTTTGGTTAGTGTCGAAAACTCATGTCAACAGGTTTTTGGTAACTCGGCCCATCTCTGTTTACTGCCCTTATTCTATATTTAATTTTTTTTGAAGAAAAGATACTGGACTGCTCCCTGATTATGTTGTGGCACATTATGGCTTTCCAAATTTTGAGACTTTTATGAAATCTGAAATGATGGTGCCTTATGTAAGATTACAACTAATTGAAGGAAAGAATTGTTTTTTGCCGAAAAATTGTGAAAGATTTGCCCATATACGAAATGAACAAGAAATTGAGAGAGCTGCAACTTTGCTAGCGTAAGAAAAAATTTTTTGGAATTTAAAAATTTTTTTGAAATAATTAGTATTTGTGGGGGTTTGCGGACATATCGGGATAGACATATCGGGATTTGGGTGACAAAAATAATTATTTGCGTGTTTACATTTGTTCTAAAACATAAAAGTTCTATTCCTCAACAGGACAATATACTATCCAAGACCCAATGGCCGTAGGTCCCGAAATCAGTAGGGTAACTATTCGTACATTGAAATATCCCGATATGTCCGCGTGCGGTTATACCAAACCAGATTTTTGCGGATATATTTTTGCGGACTCATAATGGTCAGAAATAAAAAGAATAATATACCCAATATTTCTCTAAGCAAACATCACTTCCTCGAACGCAGTTGAATAGGGAAAGGAAAACTATCTATGTTTTGACCATTATGAGGCCATTATGAGTATGAGTCCGCATAAATATATCCTCAAAAGCCTACGAGTATCAAATAATTTTATTTCAATTTAAAGGCAAACTCGGGAAGAAAATGAAAAATTATGTCGTGCACTTTTACCAGAAAATAGAGAGGCTACATTAAAAGGACGTAAATTAATTTCGGAATTGGTTTATGAATTGGGAGGTCAAGATAACCCTGTTAGTTGGCAATCAGTTCAGAAAAAATATAAAGAAAAATATAATGAGGAATTGGCGGGAGAGGTTTTTTTTAATATTTTTAATTTCAAAAATTTATTTTAAAATTTTTTCGGTTCCTATTGTAGGTAAGAATCCTTTACCGACCTAAGTACTCTATTTCTCTTTGGGAGACTCATAAAACTTGCGGATAAAATTTGCGGACATTTGCCACTTTAACTAGGATTCCTGGAAACCGTTTAATTTTTACCTATGGCTGCTTAAATGGTGAATTTTAGGTCATGAATCGTTAAGTATGATGGGATCAAATGTCTCATTATTTTTCAGACAAAATCCTAATTGGTCGACAACAACCCTAACCTAAAATAAACCTTTTTCTATTTGTTAATAATAATTTTTATAGGCTCTTAAACGCATGTTTACACGAGACAAGGCTATCAAAATTCTTGAGACATTGTTTAACTATGAATTGCAATTATTCCAAGCTAATCTGCCTGGACATTTTTTCTTACAATTAAAAATGCCGTACAATGGTTTTTTTTGAGATTTTAAAATTTTATTAAAAAAATATTTTTTAGATCTTTTAAATTACTACGAGACAGAATTACAAAATCATAATGAAGCTAAAGCCCAAATGAAGAATGTTACTGGAAGAGCTTTGCGTCCAAAAGGGAATTATCCTAAACAACCTAAGGTTTGAAATTAATTAAAAAAATTTTTCTGGTTGGGATCAAATGTCTCATTAAAAAATTTTTTTAAAGGTTTTCCCAACTGGCCCTCTCTATCCAACTTTTGTTCCACCACCGCCTCCTGTTCAACCTATTAAAAAATCTTTGGATGTTCCTGCTGGTGGTGGGCAGACAAATATTGTTAATAATAAGGTTTCTACTTCAGATCAACCAAGTTTGCCAACAACTTCTAATGCTGCACCTAAAAAGTATTTTTTTCTAATTCTTTTGGTTTATGTTGAGGGTAAGATATTGAGACAAGGTTTTAAAGTTTTTAGCCCCTTTTCTGTATCTTTTCTTTCTCCCATTTACAATGTGGTCAAATGCCTCTCATTACTATTTTTTACTTGACTATTCTTTCGATAATTTTTTATTCAATATTCTCGTTTTTACGATAAGGAGTTGATTTTTTATATGAATGTAGTTGAGACAACTTTTTCCCCGATAGGTATAATTTATGTAGATTGACCAGACTGGGAAATATTTTTTTGTATTTATGCGTATGGTCGCACATATTCCCTTTATATTTTGCATTTTTAGGACATTTATAGACATTTTAAATGTGTGGTCACCAAATGGGAAAGTACTGAAAATTGTTTTTCCTTTGGTCATTTACCTTCAAAGGAAAACATTTTTTTTATTCTTTTGACCTTGACTCCTATATCCCATCTATTTTATTTTTTCTTTTATTTGTAAGAGGGAAGGACCTTTTTGATTAACAGATAACATCCAAAAAAATATTTTTTTTCTAGGTCAAAATTCGATATTTCCCCAGAAGAAATTGGCCTATCATCAACCAAAAAACAATCAGAAATGATAAATGATGAAGAAGATGATATTGCTGAAGAAAGAAAAATTACAGTGAAATATAATAGAAAAGGTTGGGAAGAAGAAAGTAGTGTTCCAGCTTATGAAATTGGTGGTGGTGGAGGTGGAACTGCTGGAGGTGGTGGGATGGAAAAACCTTCAAGATTGGACCCTCCAATAAATCAAAATGGAAATAATGGTAAAAATGGAGTTGTGGAAGGAGAAATTGCTGTTGAAAATGATAACAAGGTTTTTAAAAATTTTCTTAGGCTTCAAAAATTTTTTGAAGGACGAGCCCGGTTAATGGCCTCGATTATTTTTCCCCTTGGCGGATCAAAAAGAGAAGGGAAAAGAGAAAAAAGACCCGCCACATGGAAAAATAATCGAGGCCGTTAACCTGACTCGTCCTACTCTAGAAAATTTTTTCAGAAGAAAAAGACTCGTTATACTTCTCGTATTGCTGGCCAAGACTTTACCGATTCTGAAGAAAGTGGTGACGATGAGGATGAAGTTGTGTCTGTTAAACAACGAGAAGGGCAAAAGAATGTGATTTCCAAGCAACAATCTGATGGAGAAAATTTGGTTTTGATAAATTTTTTGTATTTTTTAAAGGGCCGTCAGATTCCCGAAAAGCGGGGATGCCGTTTTTCGAAGTCGAAAATTTATTTTTATGTCGGGTCGTCTCTGGGCTGAACACAAAAATCAGCATCCTTCATGCTATTATTTTTTTTTGATAGGATACAAAAAAATATGACTTTCGGATAAAATTTGCAAACTTTTAAGGAACATAACCGAACAAAAACAAATTTTTTCAGACATCTTTTGTGCCACAACCTGTACCCCAACCTGCAACAATTTCCAGTAGCACTACTTTTGTTCCTCCTCCACGTTTGTCTGGTCATCGTGCTGGTATTCACAAGTTTATGCAAGAGAAGGTTTCTTAATTAGAAAAATTTTTTGAATAGTTTTTAAAAATTTTTTCAAGGTTGAACAAAGAAAAATGGAAGGAACAACAACACAGCAGCAACAGCAGACAAACCCATCTTCGCTTAAGCCAAAAATAAAGCGTTATCCCGTTAATTATTCGTCTGATGAATATGATGAGGATGATAATATTTTTAATGAACAGCAAAAGCTGCAAGAGAAGGAGAAGAGTGTTGAGAATATTTTTGGTGGACGTGTTGAACAACAAGGAGGAGGAGGAATTGGGTTAATTTTATTTTTGTTTTTATAGATATGGTCCATTACTTTATATATCTGAATATAAGAGGTTAATATTTTTAATGAGGGGTATTTTAAATTGAGGTATTTTATCCATTTCTCATCTCACAGTGTCCAACCTAATTTTTGGAAAGGGATTTTTTTCGGTCTTGGGCTCAAGTCTTGGTCTTGGGGTGTAGTCTTGGAAAATTTTCGGTCTCGCACGTCCCTAAATTTAAGGGTTGCCCACTTTGTTGATTATTGCCGGTTTTTCTGGTTTAGTTAGTTTTCGATTTGGGTTATTTAACCAGAAACACCTATTTTTGATTTCGGTTCGGACTAACAACCCTTGTCGACCTCTAAATTTTTTTTCTCTTTTTACACAGCACAAACAACAATTCAACTACAATGTTTAATTCATCTCTTCCTTCACAACATCAGCAACAACCTCAACAGCAGCAACCTACTTCTTCTACACGTCATTTGTCAACATTCTCAAGTAGTTCAATAAATCAACAACAACAAAACAATGTCAACAGCAATAATTTCAACTCTCCCCAAAAGAACGTTAAAATTGATTCTGAATGGTTACTTGTAGATAAAGTTGAATGGTTGCGTAATGAAGCAAATAAACAAAAAATGTCTCATGAAAGTCGTCCTGATGAGTATAAATTTTTTTTTAATTTTTAAAATTTTTTTTGAAATTTTTAGGGGTTCTTTTATCTTCCGCAAAGGAAACGAAGTTTTGGTGTTGACAGAATCTGATGATAAAATTCGAGCATCCAAACATTGTGATGGTAGAATTAAATGGGATGCATATTTTCCTAAGGTTTTTTTTTAATTTTTTTTAAATTTTTTAAATAAAAAAATTTTTTTTCATCTTAAAGACGGAATGGAAATTATTTTCTATAACTATACTTGGACTTGTTTATTCGTTCATGCTTCGCGGTGAGTGAAAAAAATGTTTAAAAAAAGTAATAAATCAATGATTTGATAAGATAGTTTCGAGCGGGTTTTTGCAGAGAAAATTGATAAAATTTTTAATTAAAATAATTCGGATTGGAGGGGCTAAAATATTTTTTTGGAGGGGTTTTCGGGTTTTTTGACCTTATAAATTACGGGAAGAAATTTTTTGGCTCTGTCTAGTTTATGAGTTCAATGAACCTTTATCGAGTTGAATTTATGAGAGTCCATTGAGAGCTCTGTTCTCCCTTCTTTTTAAATTATGGGAGAAAAGTTGAGCGCTGGTTGGTCACCTAACCAGCAACCACGCTCATATTCTACCAGCTATGGTCTATGAGTCCGATGAAAACATAAAGATTTATTAAACTCGTAAACTAGACCAGAACCAAATTATTTTCTTCTTGTTTTCAATCCAATCTGATTTTTAAAAAATTAATTATTTTATCCATTCAATGATTCTTTCCCTTGTTTTTTCATTTATTATACCTATTTATTTTTTTCGTGCTGTTTTACTGCTCAATATTATTAAAAAAAATTTTTTTGTGGCACTACACACTTTTCTTTCCTTTTTTAATTAAAATGATGAATATTATAAAAAATTTTCGTTTTTTTCATATTTTTGTGAAGCGTTTTTTCGCTCAATATATATTTTTTAATTAAAATTTTTTCTCTTAATTAAAAAAAAATTTTTTTAGTTATTAAACTAACCCGAAAAAAAATAAATTTTTTTTATTTTCTCCTTCAAAAATAGATGCCAACTCAATAATAGTCATGAAAGGAAATTTTGATAACGTTTTCTTGCCGCCTGTATCAAACAAATGCAGTTTTGTATTTTTTTTAATTTTTAAAAATTTTCAAAAAATTTTTTTATTAATTAGAAAACTTCACCCCTCCATATCCTATTTGTCTAACAACTGCTTGTGGCCAAGACTTTCTTTGCTTCTTTACAAAAAAATTTGGATTTAGCAATCATTTTTTGACACCGAAACCAATAAAAATTGACGGTTAGTTTTATTTAATTTTTATATTTTTTGATGTTGTGGTGTAGTGGGTTGTGGTTGTGATTTTGTTGTTGAGGGTAGTGGGTTTTTATTTAATTTTCTGATATTATGGTGTAGTGGGTTGTGGTTATGATTTAAAGAAAATTTTTTTAAAGGAGTCGAATATTGCTGCTCCGAACAATTTTACATGTATATGAAAGCAATGTATTTTGATTATCTTTCACTTGCCGAAGAAATAATGTTAACTAATGACCCTTCAACTATCAAAAAACTTGGAAATGCAGATACAATGAGGCAACGACAAGCAAATGGAGCTGAATTAAAATGTAGAGATTTTGACCATGATAAATGGAGAAAAGTTAAAAGAAATGTTGGTTAACTTTTTGAAGAAGAGTTTTTAATAAAAAATTTTTTGAAGGTGATGCTAACAGGTTTACGTGCAAAATTTGAACAAAATGTGCAATTATTCAATATGCTTATTGAAACTGAAAATGCTTTACTTATTGAAGCGAGTCAAACAGATTTGTTTTGGGGTATATATTTTTGAATTTTATTTTTTTTGAGGGAATTTTTTTAGGGTTTTGAGCATAGTGTCCCTCTCCTTTTTCCTTATTTATTGACTATTTTGCCTTGTCTCTTACAGTTTGAAATTTCTGATATTTCGGTGTAGTGGGTTATGTCTGTGTTTTGTTGTAGAAAGGGTCGAAGGTTCGATTCCATCTTGTGGGGAATGTTTCTATTTTGTTTAGGGTTAATTTTTGTTACATGTTCCACGAAATAGTTGTCCATTTATGACAGATTCGGCTGTTCCTGAGGAAGTAGAATAAGGGAAAATAAGAGAAAAAATTTTTTCCTATTAAGGAATTGGTTGTAGTCTGACTGGTGAAGAAATAAAAAGCATAGATAATTGGAGAGGTTCAAATCAGATGGGAAATTTATTAATGAAATTACGCACAGAATTTCAATATAGATGTAGAGCAAATGAATTTGTAATTAAAAAGGAAGAAGACTATGAAGATGACTGTTTTTAAAATTTCTTTAAAAGAAGCAAAGAGAGAGGTTTTTTTTGACAATTTTTTTGCATTTTTTGCACACAAAAAGAGCCTGTAGATTTTTTTAAAATTTTTTGATACTATCGCATTGTCTCCCTCCCCCCCCCCCTCCCCTGTTTTTTAAAATTATTTTTTGGTTCTCTCCCAAAAATTTTACAAATGGTCAATGGATTTGGTGCTATGAAGCATCTATTTTTTACAAAAATAATTCTCCGGTTCCTCTTTAATTTATTTTTCGATTTTATTATTATATCAATTTAATTCACTGGCCATTATACTCCTTGATTATTTATGGGGAAATAAAAGGTGGGGGAAATAATGTGATACTACCAAATTTCTTTTTTAGAAATTTTTTTCTATTTTTTCAATTTATTGATTGTTTTTCAAATTTTCACAGATCAGGGATTTTTATTAATTTTTTTAATAATAAATATGGTGATTGTTTATATTTTTTGATTTTTTTAAATATTTTTGAGAGGGTTTAATAATCTCTTATTAATTATTTTTTAAAAGAAGCGATATAATTTATATGAGATTTTTTTAGAAAATAAAAATGAAAAAACCACTTGCTGCAACAAAAAAAGCAAAACGTCAACGTATTAAAACTCAGAGAAAATTTTCAAAATCGGCAAGACGTGGAAAATTGAGGAAATATGCAAAGGATAAAATAATTGAAGTTCGGCAAGCGAGGCAGAATAAAAATAATGGGAGATTTGACAAGGTTTTTAATTACTTTTTTTGGTTTTAAGGGTTTTTAAAAGACAAAATTATTTAAGATTAAGTTGGGCAATTTCTATAGTTTTAGGGAAATGAAATAAAGGTTTTAGTTTTTGGGATATTCTGTCACCTTAAGGTTGTAATTCCTTTGTTTTTTGTATTTTTAGGGGCTTTGTGGGTTATTTATGCCTACAAAATAATTAGACAATATCTCTGAGTGTTTAGGTAAAACATCCTCGAAGTTCTAGTCCTTGAGATATTTTGTCACTTTCGTGAAGCTATCTCCATTTTTTTTCTATTTTTGATGTATTCTTCTGATTACTAATTAGGGTTAGGTGATTTATAGGTTCAAAGTTAGAATTTTTTAAAACTAGTTCATGGAGTCTTTTGTAACATTGTGCAATAGTATTTCCGTTTTTGTATTCTTAAATGATTTTTAGTATCTCAAGGGCTGAGAAAAAGCCATTCTTGGGGTTTCTAGTTTATGGGATCTTTTGTCACCTTTTTAAATTACTTCCATTTATTTTTAAAGATTCGGAATGATTGGCTTCGTGATAGAGAGATGCGTCAAAATGATTCTGACTCGGATTATAGTGATAATGAGGAAGAGGAATACAAAGAAGTAGTTAAACAGCAAAAGGAAGAGGAAGAAGATGAAAATGAAGAAATGGATTTGGAAGAAATTAAAAAACATTTTTTATCATTTGGAGGGTTTGAAGAAGAAAAAGAAATGTTATTACCTATAAAAATTGATGGAAAATTAATTAATAGAGTTAAAATGGATGTTGAAAAAGAAGAGGAGGAGGAAGTTGAAGAGAAAATGGAAATGGAATTAAAAATAGAAGAAAATGAGAAAGAGCAGGGAAAAGGTTTATTCTATTCAAAATTTTTGGGGAATTTAATTGGAAAATTTTTTTGTTGATAGGACCCTTAAGTGACCTGGCGATTTTTTTGAAATTAAAAATAATTTTTGGGAAAATTATTTTGGAAAATTTTACCCCTTGGGATATTCTGTCACATTTTTTGATTTTTTAGTTGATTTTATAAAAATGAAATTTGCGCAAGTTCTAAATATTTATGCTAAAATTTGCATACAAATCCGCATTTTCTAAAAAAAATTTTTTGCGTATTTTTTAAATTTTTTTCTTAAAATTTTTTGCGGCCTTTTTTTCATTTTCTTTAAATACATATGTCTTTAAGATTAATTATTGTTTTTAAATTTAATTTTTTTAAAGCTTTACTTCTAAATTTAACAAATTTGGATGATCAACAATTGAAAGAACTTTATACAAAATTAATAGAAGAAGCAAAAATAAAAATTGCAACAAATGCTGAACTAATAATTGCTGATCCAAATGAAAACGTTTTTTTTAATTTTAAATTTTTTAAAATTTAATTTTTTTCTTTAAAAGATTTCAAAATTTCGTATTTTATTAAAAATGGCTTTTGGAGAAGACTTGACGCCTTTAATTCGTGAAGAAATTCAGAAACTTGCAACGGCTGCATTATCTGAAGTTTTTGTTAATATTTTGCCTGGATATAAAATACATTCGTTAACTGATGTTGAAAAAGGACAAAAAATGAAAAAGGAAACTAAGAGGTTTGGGTGGTTTTGTTTGAATTTTTTATGTGTAAAACAACGCCTCACTTATCCCCAGTAGAATTTATTGATTTTGTAAATTGATAAACTTGTTTGATTTTGGTATCGTTCGATTTATCTCATAGAGCGCAGTCGAGCCATACCAAATTCTAAGCATGGTTTTGCGGTAAAGTTGAGGGTTGCGGTCCTGTTGCTTTTCAGGTTGAAGTTGAACCTTTTTAAGACTGAATTTAAAAATTGTTTAAAATGTTTTTAAATATCTTTTAATTTTAGATTAGCATCATTTGAACAATTATTGCTCCAATATTATGTCAAATATCTCAAATTTTGTGAAAAAACTGCTAATAGTTGGAATTTTTTTCTAAATTAAAATAATTTTTATTTTTAGAATTATTTTCAACAAAAATTGACCACCAAAACAATTTGTCATTTTCTGCTCAATTTGGAATTTTATGTGGAAAATGTTTGTGTCTTTTATTAGAGAAATGTTCACATTTTAATTATGCTTCAAATATAATTTCTTGTTTGGCAAGACTAAGTCTTTGTAAATGTAAAAATGTTTGTTTATTTTAATTTTTTTGATAATTTTTAAGGTCTAAGGTTCGATTTTAGGATAGTGTCCCTTTTTCTCAAATTTCCTTCGCTTCAACCCCAGGAAATCTATTAAATACATTTTCTTGTGTGTGATGTTTCGTATTATCCTAAACCTGACTCGATATCCGAAATTAGATGACCAGAAACTCAACGAAAAAATTTTTTGAAAACCCTACCCTCAATCCGAGGTGCTATGGAAGGCAAAGGATGGGAGATGAAAAAAAGGGAGTCTGTGAACTAGTGGCTACCCGAAACTTTGACTTTTTTTTGATCCATAATCCGGCTCGAAGGAAATTTTGAAATTCAATAATAAACATTTCTTTGAAAAAATTTTCTAAAAAAAATTTTTTTTCCTTTTAAAGTTACTTGACTCAATTTGTTCAGCATTTTCTACAATGTTTGCGGATGACTGTTCTTTACAAATTTCATTAAATGGAGTTAAAGCAATATCAAAACTAGTCGAAAAGAAAAAGGCTTATGTTCCTGCACAATTAATTTCAACGCTTTTATTTTTAAATATTAAGGTTTTTTTGGGTTTTTTGTGTAGAAAATAAAATTTCTTTAAAGGAAATTGATCGAGATGGTACTGAAGCAAGAAGATTGAAAAAAGAAAAATTAATAAAAAAGAAACAAATGGCAAATAAAAAACGGAGAAAGGTTTAATTTATTTTAATTTTTTTTGGTGTAGTGGGTAAAATAAATTTTTGATGAGAGTAAAGGGTTCGAACCCGTTCGGGGCATTCTTTTTAAAAAATTTCTGAAAAATCGTTTAAAGTCTAAAATTAATTTTTTGGATTAATTCGGAATTTTTTAGTTTTTTATTATTTGTGGTGTAGTGGCGAAGGCATTAGTTTGTTGTGCGGGGTAGGACCAGGGTTCGACCCCGTGCGGGGAAATTTTTTTTTAATTATTTAAAAAATGATTTTTTAATTTGTAAAGTCAGAAAGATTAATTTTTGGTTAATTTGAGTTTTTCTAGTTTTTAAATAATTAGTGGGCTACTGGTTTTACGTTGGGGATAGGGGTGTGGGTCCGAACCCGTTGAGTGGTAATATTCTTTAATTTTTTCAAAGATTATTTTTTCTGATTTTAAAGTCTAAAAATAATTTTTTGGATTAATTTTAATTTTTTTCCAGATAGACAAACAAATTGGAAAATTAGAAAATGAATTGTTAGAAGCAATTGAATCAAAAACATTTTCAACAAAATTACAAATTTCGACACAAATAATGCACAATGTTTTTCTAATTTATTTTAAAATACTTAAAAGAATGCCGCAAACAGAATTATTAAGTCCAGTATTACAAGGATTGTCTAAATTTGTTCATTTAATTTCTATTGATTTTTATGATGATTTGATGCAACATTTGGGACGTTTAGTTAAACAAAAGGTTTATTTTGTATTTTATTTTGTGGGGGTGTATTGGTGGTGTAGTGGTAAAATTTTGAGGCTTCTGGGGGTTGGAGTAGGGGGTTTGAAACAGATGTAGATAAGTTCGGCGTTTTTTCTTTAAATGTGAAATTTTTTTCGAGTCTAAAAATCATTTTATGAGTTTGTGAGTATTGTTGGTGTAGTGGGTAAGGTGTTAGGTTTCTCTGTGATTAGTGCTGGGGTTCGATTCTATTTGATTGTTTCTCAGTGAATTAAGGCCTGGGTTCGATTACGGTTGGTGGAGAATATTTTTAGAAATTTTCTTCGTTTTTTAAAAATTTTTCTTTCTTTTCTAAAAATTAATTTTACTAGTCATAAATTTTTTTTCAGCAACTTAAAGTAACAGAAACACTCAATTGTATACACACTGCTAGTCATATATTTACTGGTGAAGGACAAGCAACGATAGAAGTTGATTTACAAAAATTTTATAAAGCTTTGTATAATGTAATGTCAAATATATGTTTTCAACCAGAAGAAGGTTTTTTTAATTTTTTTAACGGGTACAGGGGGGTCGTGGGTTCGAACCCGCTTGAGGGAAATATTTTTAGAAAAATTCTTTCAAGGTCAAAAAATGATTTTTTGAATTTAAAAATAATTTTTCTCGTTCCTTCTAATTTTTAAATTTTTTTTAGAATTACAAAATCAAGTTTTACTTTTAATTGAATCAATTCAATTATTATTAATTAAAAGAAGAAAAAGTGTTTCAATTAAAAAAGCTGCTTCATTTATTAAACGTTTAGCATTAATTATAGTTGGAATTAATTTAATTGATGAAAATTGTGGAGCTGGGCTTTTGTTGATTTTGAGAAGAATATTTTTGGTATTTTTTAATTTTATTTATAATTTTCTGCTAGGGGGGGGGATGACGGGTTATTAGAATACAGTGTCGGACATCATTATAAAATACCCCTAGAAGATACTCTTCCTGTATTTATTAATAAATTTAACTGGCCTTTGATGGGGGTGCTTTTCACCAAAGGATTTATTTTTATCCTCAAAAAAATTTTTTTCAAAGAGCTTTCCTTCATTAAAACCAATGATTGGAAATGGCCAAAACAAAGAAGAGGAAGAAGACTTTATTGTTGATAATGGCCAATATCGTCCAGATTGTTCTGATCCAGATTGTAGTAATTCTGTTGGAACAAGTATTAAAGGCGAATTGGAATTAATTTTAAAGGTTTTTATTTAAATTAATATTTTTGGGAATTTTTTAAAATGTTTTTTGTAGGGGTTGAGGTGTGGTAGTTTTGTTTGGGGGAAGGGACATGGGTTCATGTTGGTTGAGCGGAAAATAATCTTTAAATGTAGACAGGGGGGGGGACCTATATGTTTGAAATTTTTTTTTAAAGTCTAAAAATATTTTTCTTGTTCCTTTTAATTTTTTTTTACTTTTAGAATCAAACTAATCAATTAGTTAAAATGTTGGTGTTACACTTATTAAATGGATTAAATTTGACTGGAAAATATAAATTGGATGTAAAATTGTCGAGCATGTAAATTGTTTTTTTATTTTTTAAGAAATTGGATCTTGTCCAGTTTATGCGTCCAATCACACTTTTGCGTCCAATAAATATTTTATGCGAACTGGACGCATAGACTTTTGAATGGACATTTAAAAATTTGGTTGGACGTATAAACCTTGTTGGACGCATAATGGGGTGATTGAACGCATAAACTGGACGCCAAAAAATTTTTTTTTATTTTTAAGGGAACCTTCAGAATTGTTTAATAAAACATTAACAAATGTTGATGATGAAAAAAATAAAAATGAAAGGAGAAAATTGAAAAAAGAATTTTTTGAAAAATTGGAAAATTTTGCAAAGGTTTTTTTTTTTATTTTTAAAATTTTTATTAATTTTGTTTTAAAGAAAATCAAATTGAAAAATTCAAAACTACAACATTTTGGTTCTTCAAATTTTTGTTCTACTCTAAATTGTTTTATTGAAGCTAATAAATAAAAATTGTTAAAGGTTTAAGTATGGTTGTTTTTATTCATTTTTTAATAAAAAAATTTTTTTGGGAGAATTTAATGAGGTTAATATTTTTTTGAATTGAAATGCTGGTTGGGATGACATTTCATCCCATATGTAAGATATTACATTCCAGACCTGCTCATCGAAAAGGATTTTGCTACTCCGGATATCCTTTTAAATCAGGGCTGATTGACCACTGAATCCGTTATTGGGGATTTAAAATTTTTTAAATGACATTTTATCCCATAGCGGGGTGTTAGAAAAAAATTTTTTAGAAAAACTTTTTTTTAATTTTCTTAAGATTTTAATTACAAAATTATTACTTCATTAAAAAAATTTCTCTTTTATTCCCCTTTACAAAATTTTTTACAATCCAAATATTTTAAAAAATTATTAAAATTCCCTCCCTCCCCAAAATAACTAAATTTAATACAATCATTTAATTGTAAATCAAAAGCAAATCGTCCATTATGTAAAAATTGTTTTTGAAAATTTTCGTGTCCAGAATCTGCTGGGCTTTGACAAACAAATTCCTTTTTGGGGCAACAATATCCGCTCATTTTTTCACAATAAAAAGAATCATTTTTACAGTTATTTCCCTCCCCTTTTCCTCCTTCTACACATTTTTCTAGTTGCAATTCTCGTAGTAAATTTGGACTCCATGTGGCGTTGCATAAATTTTCTGGAATTTATTGGATTTTTGGACATTTTGTCTTTTGGGCGATTTGAAAAATGGACATTTTATCTTTTGGACATTTCGTCTTTTGGACGTTTTGTCTTTTGGGCGTTTTGTCTTTCTGACATTTCGGGTTTTTATTGGACTTTTCGGTGTCTGTTTTGACCTTTCTCTTTTCTGACCTTCAGTTATTTTTAGATTTTCAAGTTTTATAAAATTTAGAAAAATGAAAATTTACCAGTTTCAGAAAAACAAAATTGCTTGTATTGACATAATAAAAATACAAATTGAAGAATAAATGTGAGAATTGAATGATGCATTTCGTTTGTAAAAATACTTTATTCTATTGTATAAATAGAATGTGTGAGTGTGGATCTATACTGTGTGCGCGAAACAGCGATTGATTGATCGCCAAGCAGGTTTTTCTTTTTTCAGGTGAATTGGATTAGTAATTTTAAATAATTAAAATAACGCCATTTTTACTAAATTTCTTACTGTAATTTGCATTTCGAATTAGAGAAAATTTTAGTGAAAATAGTGTGGGAAGAGATCGAGAGAGAAGAAAATAGTGTAATATGCAAGAGAAAACTAATAAAATTAGAACGGCTCTACATATTTTGCCAAATCCACATTTTGCCAATAAGGCTAAAAGCACACGTTTCACCAATAATTAAGTTGACAAAATGCGTATTTTTACCCTTATTGGCAAAATGTGTATATACGATTAGAGAAATTAAAATATGGCGTTTTGCCAAATCTGTTAACTGTTTTTAGGCGTTTAGTTTTTTTCAATTTTTGTATTTAATTTCAACTTTTACATATTTTGATTTTAGGTGTTTTTACGTATTCATATTAGCAAAAATTACAAATGGCAAATCAACCTAATGTCAACGAAACAATTCCATCAACTCCTCCCTCAAGCAAAATACGTCCAAAACTTGAACAAATTCAAAAACAACAACCATCAACAAAGCGAAGACGTTTGGCTGTTAAAGATGAAGAAATAAATGAAGAATCTGGGGAAGATTTTTTGGTTGTTGATGATGGCCCATTAGACGTGACTTCATCAATTAAAAAAGATGAACAACAAAATGTTGTGTTAGAGGATGATGATGATGGAGAAATTGTTGAATTTGGGAGAGGATATACAAATAAAGGAGCTCTTTGTATTTGGCACAACGGTATTTTTTTAATTGTTTTATGGGTCTTTAATTTTCGAATTATTGAGTTGAACTGGATTTTGGGTCAATTTTTTAGAGAAACTCAGAAAGGAAGACCCATTAAGTTTGCATACGAGAAACCCAGGTAAGGATCTTCAAGGGGAAGACCTTATAATAAAGAGGGATCCACCTTAAGGTTTTTATCAGGTGCTGGAAGGTTTCCTGTACTCAAACCCAGACATATTATTTTCTGTGTTTTTCTGAACTACAATCCAAAGGGTTGCCAACACATTATAATAGCTCACCTTGAAATCGCTCATGCGGATTTTAGGTTCGAAAATCTAGAACCTGTTTTTCACTTTTCAGTTTTTTAAATAGTTTCTCTTAAAAAGGTTATCGCTATGTTCGTGTTAGACATGATGGTCCATATTGGCGTTGTACTGAAAGCAAATGTCCTGCTAAAGCTTCCGCTGTCGAACATTCAGATGGAAGGATTGTAGGCAAATTAAGATTAGAACATTCTCATTTACCTCAACCAGAACGTCGTTTGGCAGAAATTAAAAGGCACGAATTAAAACAAAGAGCTAGAGAAGATCCAAATTTAAACAGAATTAAATTAATTGCAAGCATTCGAGCTGGCGTTGATGATGAAACTTTTGTGGCTATGGGATCAGATAATGCACTTGGAATTATGGCTTATAGGTTTCTTTTAAAATCTATCTTTTTCTGTGGTGAAAGAAGGGTTTTCAATCATACTCAATTAGTGCTTTCTTGGGACCTGAACGTTTTGACGGTTCCGGCTTCCCTGGGTCATGAACTACTGTTAAAAGGGTGTCTAAAATGGAATTCTCAATTCCTTAATCAATGCTTTCCGTTCCACTTTGTTGAGGGTTCTGGGATCCCTGGGTCATAAATTGCTGTTAAAAGGGGTTCTAAAGTAGTATTCCCAATTCCCCAATCAATGCTTTCCCTGTTTAACCTTTTTGGCGGTTCTGGGATCAGTTCCATAAATTTATCAAATTTTAGTCCTGACAATGAGACCTGATCTTTTGATTTTTCCCCGGCGTATGAGCTGTAGGTTTTTAAACCTCTATCGAACCTAACTTTTCTTAACCTTAACTTTGACCTATTTTTTAGAGAAAAAGCTAAATTATATGGCAAAGGAACTTCAAAAATTTCAGCAATTGATGTTATGTCAATACGTTTTCCACAACCACTAATTGAAAGAGGAGGTCAATCAATTCTACTTTATGATTCTAGAAGTGTTAGAATACACGATAATAAACCAGTTTTTGTGTTTGCGCATCCATACGTTTGTTTATTTTAATTTGGGGTTTTGCAATTTTTCTAACATAAATTGCGGACACTTATTGTCCGCAAGGAGTGTCCGCATTTATGTAAAAAAAGTCGGGCCTTATATTTAATAATGTTAATTGATTTTTGGGGGCCCTGTACGCTTTTTGCGAACACCCTTACGTCCGCAAGCTGTGTCCGCATTCTTGTTAAACAGTTGGACCTCATTGTAAAATACCTTCAATGAGGAGTCGGACCTCATTTTAAGATAACTCATACAGTCGGACCTCATTAAGGACAATTTTTTTAAAAATAGATGGTCACTTTGTTTAAGCAATGCCCTTCTATTTAAGGTACACCTTGTTATAAGATACTCTTTTTATGACCACAGAGGGTGTCTTTAAGTGATTTGATTCTACATTCTAAAAAATTTTCTTCAAAAAAATGTTTTTTAGATGCTTTCACAACTTGCTGCCCAATCAATTTGGGCAATTGGATCAACTTTCAAATCTGCCCCTAAACCATTCAAACAATGCTTCATTATTGGTGCAATATTCAGAAATCAATTAATAATAGCTGCACATGCCCTTTTACCTGAACATTCAGAAGAATTTTATGCTGAAGCTTTGGAAGCAATTTCTAATGCTGTGGAGCCGGCAAAGCCTCGAAAAAGTTTGTATTTTAAAAATTAAGTTTTTTGGTGTAGTTGGTTAAGTGCAGGTTTTTTCCTCAAATAGGTCGACGGTTCGGATCCTTTCTGGGGAATTTAATTTTTTAAGTTTATTTATGGATGGAAAAAGGTTAGATTGATAGTTTTGGGTTGATAAAAAATTTTTTAAATTTTTTAAAAATATTTTTTGAAGTTATAACCGATTTTGAAAATGATATGGTTGTAGCAGCACAAAAAGTTTTCCCAGAAGCTTCAGTTAGTGGATGCTATTTTCGTTTTGCTCAAGCTTTATTTAAAAAATGGAGAGAATTAAAATTAGGAGCAATCTATGGATATGAAAGAAGTTTGGCTGGAAATATTGCGAGAATGACATTTCGGTTTTTTATTTTTTTTTTTGGCCTTCTAGGGGTTGTCAAGGGCCTTTTTGACCTTCAGAAGTGGGCACTCCTCAGTTTTAAGATACGTTTTATATGTAGAATCTTGCTAGGCAATACGTCACATTTAGGCACATATTTTTAGCTCGACGTCTTCAAAAATGATTCCCCCTGGCTATAGCTCCCAGTTAAGATCCCTTCATTATTAGATTAGAATTTCCTCGGCACCAAGGTCCGATTGAAAAGCAGTTTATTTTCCCTATGTTATAGGGATAAAATAATTAGAAATGGCATTTTATCCCAAAAATCATTCCTTTAAATAATTTAAAAAAATTTTATTTTTTAAATAGTCGATTGCTATGTTTGGCACTAATTCCACCTTCTATTGTTAATCGAGCATTTTATATAATTGTAAGCGATGCTTTTCAAATACCGGAATTGGCAAGGTTTTTATTTTACTTCAAAAGGACATATATCGGCTTAACTGATTATGAATTTCAAATGAACTCTGAAGCGTTTGGATTAAGTTTTGGAGAAAATTTGGTATTTTCTTCGTTGGGACCGCCAATGGATTATTCAGGTTTATTTACAAGTTTTATTTTTTTTTTTGGAAAGAGGGCGTATTGACTTTCTTATCATATTTTGGATTCTGATGGGGAGGGAGGGGGTGAGTTTAAAGCTTTAAAAAATTTTAAACTCTCCAGTTTCTTATATATCTTTAATTCGTGTTCATATTAAAGATATATATTTTTGCAATTTTGGTAGGTTGACAAAAAATACACACCGTAAATATTCCAATCCCTGGGCTTGTTTCAATGGCCTCTTTTAGGGCATGGGATTCTAGTGGGGAATGGACCTTTATTCATCATGGGTTTTCATTAAGTGGGCTTCAAATGTGGTACAAGTTTCAATAATTTGTCCGCAAATGTTGTTCGCAAATGTTTGTCCGCAAATGTTGTCCGCATTTTTTAAATCCAAAAAATTCTTCAAAAAATTTTTTTTCTAGATGTTAATGTCGCTCATGAAGAGCATGTTTATTGTGCTCCACCACCACGTTATGAAATACAACAACAATCTTCGCCCGAACAAGTTACTATGTTAGAATCAGCAACACTTTTAAATATTGACGAACCAATAATACATGAACCTTATTGTCCGATTGAATTTTGGAATATTAGTGAAAGAGCAGCATCAGCTTTATTAAATACAAATTATGCAATGGAAACAGCACATTTTCAAATTAAGGTTTTTTTTAATTTTTATGAGGATTTTTTTAGGGAAGGGGAAGGCTTTTTTGGGGGGTTTGGTTGGTCCTTTTTTCGCTTTTTGAGGAAGATGATTCCATTCACATAAATATTTGAGGGGAGTATGAAGATGGGTTGGTCCCTTTTTTGGGCTTTTTTGAGGAAAAGGGGGTTTCTTTTCCTAATTATGAAGGAAATTGTGAGTATTGGGGACCCAATTTCCTTTCATTGAGGGAAAGTGATAGAAGGTTTTTTATGGGTTTTCTGAACATTCGAGACCTTTTTTGCCTGAATATTGAGACCATTCTTGTTCAATATTTAAGCCAAAATATTACAAATGCTTTTGGTAATGGTACCTGACTTACCACTATATCTATTTCTTTAGTTTAGGCAGTCTTCAGATTTGTCCGCAAAATTTGTCCGCAAAAATTTTTTAAGCTAATTTTTTAATAATTTTTTCTTTAAGCAAAACTCCAAATATCAATTAACATTACCAGACTATTTGTTAGCATTTTGGGATGATTTTGAGAAGCAACGTGATAACATCCGTTCAGTTGCAATTTCAAATAAAAAAAGGAACAGAAAATATATAATAAAAGAAGAATTGGTAGCAAGTACATTAAATGAAGCTTCTTATGAAACTGACCAAGCAATATTAAATACTTTGGATATGTTGTCACATCATGTCCAGGGATATGTTAATGGATTACATTTTGATGTTAAAAATGAAAGAAGAACAAGTATGTGTTCCTTGGTGGGTGAAAATTTTGTAATTGAAGACGAAACAAAAAATATTATTAATAATTCAAATGATGATAATTATCTTATTTATGATACCTCTAGTAGCACTATTCCAAGTACATCCAATACAAATTATTGCTGATTATACTGCTTTTATATTTACCCTATGTATAAATTTTTTTGTAAAATGATTATATTTTTCGTGCATTTATTTTATATGTTATGACAAAAAGAGATTCTTGCATATTTAACTTTTTTTATCCTAGCTAGCCTTCTATATCATTTTGACGTTTGGCGAAACGTCTTAGTAAATTTTTTTTAGAATTTTGACGTTTTTCTAGCATATTGGTGGTTGTTGGGCGATTTGAGCTACCATTGCTTTGTGGCATTTTAACATTTTTGCTCTGGTTGGCATTTTGTACTCGATGTCATTTTGTAATATTTTTCGAAGGTTGACATTTTGTAGATTAGATATTTTAAGGTTTTTCATTTTATTTCCACTAATTGCCTGCATTCTCTATTTTTTAATACTATCTAGTTTATTGACATTTTGAAAGTGGCCATTTTACAGTAGTCTAGTTGGAAAGAGAGCACGAGGATCATTTTTAGCTATTGACCGAGTAGGATGTGACCAAGTTAGTTGGCATATTTCTTCACAAAAATTTGTGTTGAGAATCATTTTATTTTTGGGCCTTTTCAGTTTTTAACCTTTTTTTTCTTGTTAATTTCTAGATTTTTTTAAAATGGTGAAAGAAACTGATGATATTAAACAAAGTCCAAGTATTATTCGTCCAAAATTAGAACAAATCCAACGACGTTCGTCACCTAGAAAACGTCCGGCACCAAAAATTGAAGAATCTGAACATGTTGTAGTTGATGATATTATTGAACCCGTTGTGCCTGAAAAACAACAAAAACTGGAGGAGGAGGTGGTTCCTCTACAAAAACAAGAAGTGCTTGAATTTGTAAGAGGATTTACTAACAAGGGAGCAATTTGTATTTGGCATAACGGTTTGTAAAAAAATTTTTTTTTGAAATTTTGTAAGGTAGAAGGGAGGCTAATATTTATCCAGGCTAATATTTATGAAAGCTTCCTGGGCAGGGGTTTAAGATAATATTAAAAAAGGGAAGGGAAGTAGTGTCTTGTAGAGTTCTGTTGGTAATAGGGCACCTGTACTAGGATGGGATGTCTTCCACCTTTTAGAACGCGACATGGTCCATCCCTGATCTGTGCTTTTTTTGAAACCCGGCCCGTCATTTTTTAGCAAGACAGGCTGATCGTCCAGGTGTTGGTCATGGTTACCCGAAACCTGGCCCGTCATTTTTCTAACCCGACTCATCACTATTCATGGTGGTGGTGAAAACGCTAAGACTTTATTTTTTCCTCTCTTTTTAACGAATTTACAAAAAAATTTTTAAAGGATTTCGTTATCACAAACATTATGGAACCTATTGGCGTTGTAGTAATCGAAAATGCCCTGCTAACGCAACAGCTTCTGAACAAGAAGATGGCAAAATTGTTGGAAGAGTGAGAAATACACATACTCATTTACCTCAACCTGAACAAAGATTGGCTGAAATTAAACGACAAGAATTAAGACAAAGAGCTAGGGATGAACCTCATATAAGCAGGGCAACTCTTATTGCAAGTATTCGAGCTGGAGTTGATGATGAAACTTTTGTGGCTTTGGGAACGGATGCTTCTCTTTCGCATATGGCTTATAGGTAATTTTTCATTAGTATGGTTCTGTGCCTCTATATGGTTCCCAGGTGCTTCTTTTCCCTTATATTTCAAATTTTCTATGGCTGACATGAGATCGAGTTTGGGGTTTGGATCTTTACCTGTGTTTTTCTTGCTTTAAGGGCAAGGTTCGTGCCATATAAATGTATTCAAAAAATTACTCCAGCCCCGGGTTTTTTTAAGCTAGGTCTTATTCTAAACTATAATTTCAAGATCTCTGTGAAATTTAATAATTCCAGAGAGAGGATCAAACTTTATGGAAAAGTTCGCCCAAACGCAGGATTATCGGATGTATTGGATGTAAAATTGCCGCCTGCTTTAACCGAAAGACAAGGCCAATCAATATTTTTGTATGATTCGAGAATTGCTCGCGCACGTGATAAAGATGCAGTTTTTGTGTTTGCACATCCATATGTTTGTTTTTTGATTTTTTGAAATTTTTATCAAGAAATTTAGATGCTTCAACAACTTGCTGGTCAAACAACTTGGGCAATTGGTTCATCTTTTAAATTGGCTCCAGTCCCTTTCAAACATTGTTTTGTTATTGGAGCACTTTTTAGAAGCCAATTAATTGTTGCGGCACATGCACTTTTGACTGAAAATTCTGAGCAATCCTATATTGAAGCTTTGGATGCTGTTGCTTCTGCTATTAAGCCTGCAAAACCTAGAAGAAGTATTTTTTTAAAGTTTTCTTTATTTTGATTTGTCCGTAAATATTTGCGGACACAAATTTACGGACTTAATAAATCTCAACATTTAGTTATTACTGATTTTGAAAATGCAATGGTTGTAGCAGCGCAAAATGTCTTCCCTGATGCTCACGTGACTGGTTGTTACTTTCGATTCGCTCAGACATTATTTAAAAAATGGACTGAATATAATCTTGGAGTTATTTATGGAAATGAAAAAAGTCAAGCTGGAAATATTGCGAGGATGACATTTCGGTTTTTTTAATTTTTTCAATCTAATGGGGGGTATTTTTTTTTGTTTTTATTTTACGACTCATTCACACGTTGTTCTAGTTTGAATTAGAGACAGGATGGGAGGGTTGTGTGAGAATCGAGATCTTTATTGGCTAAAAATATCTAGCTCTAATGTGGTTTTTCGATCGTCTCTGTCCTTTCTCGATCTTGGTTTTTAAATCTCCTTTCAGGGTTCAAATCCTCTGTGATTTTTTTGCAAAAATATTCAAGATAAAATTTTAATTTTTTAGCCGTTTGCTTTGTCTTGCACTCATTCCAATGGCTTATGTCAACAGAGCATTTTATGTAATTACTGAAGCTGCCCAACTTTCACAATTATCTGAATTTCTTTTTTATTTTAAACGAACATTTATTGGACTAACTGAACATGAATATCAAATGAAGACAGAGGCATTTGGATCAAATTTTGGACAAAACTTAATTTATTCGGCACCAGATGAAGAGGAGGAGGAGCAGCACGTTTATGAAGGTTTTTTGAATAACATATTTGGGAGATTTTAAGTAGGTCGGTAGCTTATTTGAGTTTGAGTCAAGACAAGAAAATGACTAACAAGGGAACATTTTTTACTTGCCTGGGAATTTGGTATATTTTTTATATCATTCGATAGAAGACCTCCGCCTTCCTATTGCGAAGTGATACCCGTTTTCTTATAAAATGACTCTGGGCCGAGTTATGACCAGTCAAATTTTGAGGCCATGGTGTGGATTCTCGTATCCATAAAATTATGTCTCTTGTCAATCAAATAAATTTTGTCTCTATTTAGAAGGCACATATGAAGAACATGTTTATTCTCAACATATACGCTATGAAATGCCTCCACCACATTCTTCTTCAACAATCATTGTAGCAAATCAATCGCCAGCATTTTTGCAACCTTTGCGTCACAGCCCTTATTGTCCTTTAGAATTTTGGAATATTAGTGAAAGGGCGTCAACTGCTTTACTTAATACAAATTCTGCTATGGAAATGGCACAATATCAGATTAAGGTTTTTTTTAATTTAAATAGGAAGGTGATGGTAGCAATCTTAGGGTTACTTACCTCGTGGTGCGTTCTATGAGGACGTACTTCTTTTTCGATTTAACAAGGAACTTCCTCTAATATGACCAACAATTCACCATTTTATTCTCCTTCATGTGGGTGTGGTCCAAAGTGTGGGTCCGCTCCGAAGGATCAAGTCGGGCATCAAATTTTGGCTCGAAAAAATGAGGCCTGAAAAAATGACTCGAACGTCGGCCCAACTCAAAACCCCAAGCCTAATGTAGATGATGTTCGAATCACTGACATGAACTAAATTTTTTGCTTTTGTGCTTTCTAGTCCATTTTTGGATATTTATGAATTTTGGGTTATAGTTAAAGATGGGGGTTTTCTTCCTGCCGTTATAAAATATTGTTCTTTTTTCGATTCCTTGAATAGGGAGAATCATGTTGGGATAGCCTAATTTATTACCTTACATAAAAAATATTCTTTTTAGCAAGGTACAAAACAAATGCTTTCACTTCCTGATTATATAATTGCATTTTGGGATGATTTTGAAAAGCAACGAGATAATATTCGTTCAGTTGCAATTTCAAATAAAAAAAGGAACAGAAAATATATAATAAAAGAAGAATTGGTAGCAAGTACATTAAATGAAGCTTCTTATGAAACTGACCAAGCAATATTAAATACTCTGGATATGTTGTCACATCATGTCCAGGGATATGTTAATGGATTACATTTTGATGTTAAAAATGAAAAACAACAAAAACATGAGCAGACTTCTTGTTCAATCGAAAATGCTGTTGAATTTAATGAAAGTTTAAACAATACAAGTGGTGGACATATACACACACACATGGACAGACTTATTTTTGACTCACCAAATATGAAGCCGAGTACTTCTGGATTTCGTTGAATTTTTTTTATAATATTTTTTTTATAATTTGAAGAAAAAGAAATTTTTTTCCGAAAAATAAAATATTTTTTTAAAGAATTTTTACTAAATAATTTTTGTTTAAAACTGAATGAAATATTTTTTGAATTTTTTTAATCCGCATTTTTATTAATTTGCAGATTAACAAAAAAAAATTTTTTTCAAATGGGAAAACAATCAGAAATTAATCAAAACAAGACTGATGTTCGTGTAAAGCTTGAACAAATTCAGCAACGTTCAAATCGTAAACGTTTGGCACCCAAAGTTGAAGAAGAAATTGTTGAGGATATTGTTGTTGATGATATACCTGAAAGGAATCATGAGCAAACTGTTCAAGAAGAAAAAGAGGAGGTTGAATTTACTAAAGGATGTACGTCTAAGGGATCTGTTTGTATTTGGTATATAGGTTAGTTTTTATTTTAATTAGCCGTTTAAGTTTTTCAAATTTTTTTAAATGTCGAGCTCGCTGGCAGCGAGCCAAACTGTCAACCCATCGTTTAGAAAAAGCCTGATGAGAAAAATGCACAAGAAATTATTTTTGCAGAATTCCTTTCGCGCACATATAGGCAGCGAACTGGACATTTACTCTGGTTTTTTATGGGTAACGCGGGCCGATGTTTTCGGTCTATATCTCGAAACCCTGGAAACCCTGTTTTATCATAATCCTCGGTTACCGGGCCCGGAAACCCCATCCCGGAAAACCAGGTTATGCCTAGGCTTCTAGCTCGTATTTTAATATTAATAGGCGTTTGATTTTTGTGTGCTCTTTCTTGTTTTTTTAATTTTAAAAAATAATTCCGCAGACGTGATTTATTTGTCCACACATTTTGTCCGCAAAACTGATTTTAAATTTTAGGTTATCGATACTTGAGATTTGGAAAACAGAATAAGTCTTATTGGCGTTGTAGTAACAGACTATGTAAAGCAAAGGCAATAGCATTAGAACAGGAAGATGGTAAAATAATTGGAGGACTTAAAGGTACGCATAATCATATGCCTCAACCAGAACAAAGATTGGTTGAAATTAAACGACAAGAATTAAAACAACGTGCTAGAGAAGAGCCTTCTTTAAGTTGTTCGAAGCTTATTGCAAGTATTCGAGCTGGCTGTGATGATGAAACTTTTGTGGCTTTGGGATCGGACCATACCCTTGCGAATATGGCTCTAAGGTTTTTTTTCTACTTCACGTTACAACCTAATAGTAGGATCAGGTCATTGAAAATTAAGACCCATGGGGGAGACCATTCTGATTTTAGGATTCAAAAATTATCAAATATCAAAAATTCATCTCAATTCTAGAGAGAAGGCTAGGCTTTATGGAAAAGGTATTACAAAAAAGGGTGCCGATATTATGTCTATAAAATTATTACCTTCGTTGACGGAAAGAAATGGCCAGTCTATATTTTTGTATGATTCGAGAACTGTTCGCGCTCGTGATAAAGATGCAGTTTTTGTGTTTGCACATCCATATGTTTGTTTTTTGATTTTTTTAGATTTTTCTAAAGAAATTTTAGATGCTTCAACAACTTGCTGGTCAAACTACCTGGACAATTGGTTCATCTTTAAAATTGGCCCCAGCTCCTTTTAAACATTGTTTTATTATTGGAGCAATTGTTAGAAACCAATTAATTGTTGCAGCACATGCACTTTTGAGCGAAAATTCTGAACAATTTTATATTGAGGCTTTGAATTCTGTTGCTGCTGCTGTTAGACCGACAAAACCTAGAAAAAGTATTTTGGTTTTTTATACTTAGCATTTCAAGAGTCCTGACTTACGGAGAAGATCTTCTTCACTATAAGGCAAGAAATTTCTGGTCATGTACTTTTTAAGTAGCACGAGTTTGTGACTTCTAAAATTGACAGTTATAAGTTCTTTCCTCAAATAAGGTCCGCAAATGTCTAATGCTAAAATTTTTTATAGTTATTACTGACTTTGAAGATTCAATGGTTGTAGCTGTACAAAAAGTTTTTCCAGAAACTCATTTAAGTGGATGTTACTTTCGATTTGCTCAGGAATTGTTTAAAAAATGGGCTGAATGTAATCTTGGAAATATTTATGGAGATGATAAGAGTCAAACTGGAAATATTGCGAGGATGACATTTCGGTTTTTTTATAAAATTTTTTTGATTAGGATTATTACCGGGATGGGAGGGGACAAGTTTGACTCATTAATCAGAAATTTTTTGCAATTTTCAGTCGTTTGATTTGTCTTGCTTTTATTCCACTGGCTTATGTCAACCAAGCTTTTTACAAAATTGTTGAAGCAGCTAAACTTCCACAACTGGCCGAATTCTTTTTTTATTTCAAGCAGAATTTTATTGGACTGACAGACCAGGAATTTAGAATGAAGGCAGCCGCTTTTGGATCGAATTTTATACAAAATTTAGTTTATTCGGGACCAGAAGGGGAACACGTTTATGAAGGTTTTTTTTATTTTTTAAGACATTTTTGAAACTTTTTCTAGAAGGAACTATTGGCTATCAAAATTATTCTCAACATATACGCTATGAGCTCCCGCCACATTCTTCCTCAACAATTATTGTATCAGATCACTCACCTGCATTTATTCAGCCTTTACGTCATCGTCCTTACTGCTCTTTGGAATTCTGGAATATTAATGATAGAGCGTCAACTGCTATACTCAATGCAAATTCTGCTTTGGAAATGGCACAATTACAGCTGAAGGTTTTTTTTATTTTTAAATAAGAGTGAGTTGGCTCCTATGTGGAGTTATGCGTCCCATATTTTTTGGGTTTTGTTCGCATATGTTTCTCCTAGTCTTTAATATTTGTATTTGATTCTGATTCATTTTTTTGGTGTTCGGGATCTGTGGCCATTGGGACGCATACATCCTTATGAGTCGTTTGTCCTTATTTGTCACATCCTTTCCTTGGTATTCTTTATTCTTATTTAATTACAAATTTATTTTAGCAAGCTTCAAAACTCCTCCCTTCACTGCCTGATTTTATCCTTGCACTATGGGACGATTTTGAAAAGCAGCGAGACTACATTCGTGCAGTAACAATTACAAGTACTAGTAGTAAAAAAAGGAATGTTCGAAAGCATGCGATAAAAGAAGATTTGGTTGTAAATACATTGAACGAGGCTTCTTACGAGACTGATCAAGCAATATTGAACACATTAGATATTCTGTCTCATCATGTCCAAGGTTATGTTAATGGACTATACGTTGATGTTAATGAAGATGGAAAATCTGCTGATGATTCTATGGGATTTAATGAAGGTTTGAACAAGACTATTAGTGGTAGTGGACGTAAGAAGCCAAAACCAAGTACTTCTAGTTATCGCTAATTCGTTTGATTTTTTAATTTTTGAATTTAAATTTCTATGGTTTTTATAAATATTTGTAAAAATTTTAAAGAATATTTTTTTGATATTTTGTTCAAAAGTCAATGAAATATTTTTTTATATTTTCATTTAATCCGTTTTTTTTCTTTCCAGACTTAAAAAAATTTGTTTTTAAATGGGAAACCAAACAGAAATTAAAGAAAGTCTAAGTAGTGATATTCGACCAAAACTTGAGCAAATTCTACGCCGTTCAACTCGTAAACGATCAGCACCAAAAGCTGAACAAGAGGATGAAATGGAGGATATTGTTGTTGATGAAGTACCTGAAATGAATCAAGAAGAACCTGTTCAAGAAGAGAAGGAGGACATTGAATTTACTACAGGATGTACAAATAGAGGATTTGTCTGTATTTGGTATAAAGGTTAGCTTATTTTAATCGGGATCGCTGTCTTCGATCCGGGCCGACGTTCGGTACATTTTTTCGAGCCTGGGTTTTTGGAGATAGCTATGATTTTTCGAGTCGAATCAGTTTTTCTGGTCATAATTTTTTTGACTTTTTTACTACTAAAATTAAAGTTGTTTGCTATTTCCCGGTACACCTCATTTGAGTCCGAACGTGTCAGCTCGACTGACAATGAGTTTCGTTAATTAAGAGGGATGTCTAGAAGGAAGGAATTTTATTTTTTCATCTAATTAGGGTGTATCTTATTTACGATTCAATTTTCGGAGTAGGAATTTTTGTCCGCGAAATTTGTCCGCAAAACTTTTTCTTTGATTTTTAGGTTTTCGATACAATAAATCCGAACTCCGAAATTACCTACATTATGATACTTATTGGCGCTGTAGTAACAGACGATGTTCAGCTAAGGCATATACTTTCGAACAAGATGGGAAAATAATTGGATGTGTAAGACATAAGCATAATCATTTGCCACAACCAGAAAAAAGATTGGTTGAAATTAAACGGCAGGAATTGAAACAACGTGCTAGAGAAGATCCTTCCTTAAGTTGTTCTAAACTTATTGCAAGTATTCGAGCTGGTTGTGATGATGAAACTTTTGTGGCTTTGGGATCGGAAAATTCTCTTTCACATATGGCTCAAAGGTAATCAAAATAAATCAAGAATTTATTTTAATTTTTAGAGAAAAGTCAAAACTTTATGGAAAAGGTATTACAAAAAAAGGTGCAGATATTATATCTATAAAATTACCACCTACGTTGACGGAAAGAAATGGACAATCTATATTTTTGTATGATTCGAGAACTGTTCGTGCTCGTGATAAAGATGCAGTTTTTGTGTTTGCACATCCATATGTTTGTTTTTTGATTTTTTTAAGATTCTTCTAAAGAAATTTTAGATGCTTCAACAACTTGCTGGCCAAACTACTTGGACAATTGGTGCACCTTTTAAATTGCCCCCAGCTCCCTTTAAGCATTGCTTTGTTGTTGGAGTACTTGTCAGAAACCAATTAATTGTTGCTGCACATGCACTTTTGACTGAAAATTCTGAACAATTTTATATTGAAGCTTTGAATGCTGTTTCTGCTGCTGTTAGGCCAACAAAGCCTCGTAGAAGTATATTTATATTCTTAGTAATTTTTTATTATAGTTTCCGCAAATAATCTCCTCAAATGTCTAATTTATCTTTTTTTTATTTTAGTTATTGCTGACCTTGAAAATTCAGTGGTTGTAGCAGCACAGAATGTCTTTCCAGGAGTTCATATAAGTGGTTGTTTTTTCCGTTTCTCTCAAGAACTGTTTTGTAAATGGACTGAATATAATCTTGGAGATATTTATGGAAATGAAGATAGCCAAGCAGGAAATATTGCAAGGATGACATTTCGGTTTTTTTAATTTTATATTTAGGATTATTACCTGGGGGAACCTAGGGAAGATTTTAGCGCTATCGACTTTCTGGTTAAGTGGGTTAATTTCACTACCTTTTAGTTGGTGGTTCGAGTCCTCTATAAAGATAAAATCATTTTTCTGTCACAAAATATGATTGAATATGAAAACTATTTAAAAAAAATATTTTTAGACGACTGATTTGTCTTGCATTTATTCCACTGGCCTACGTTAACCAAGCTTTCTATAAAATTGTTGATGCGGCTAAACTTCCACAACTGGCAGAATTCTTCTTTTATTTCAAACAAACATTTATTGGACTGACAGAACAGGAATTTAGAATGAAGTCAGCAGCTTTCGGATCGAATTTTGTACTTTATTCTGCGCAGGAGGAGGAACGCGTTTATGAAGGTTTTT
The DNA here is from genome assembly GCA_036172955.1 of Meloidogyne arenaria. Taxonomy (NCBI): domain Eukaryota; kingdom Metazoa; phylum Nematoda; class Chromadorea; order Rhabditida; family Meloidogynidae; genus Meloidogyne; species Meloidogyne arenaria. The sequence goes on from JARQAB010000024.1 coordinate 393,820, forward strand.
TTTAAATTTTTTAAGACATTTTTTGGGACATTTTTTATAGAAACAAATGTTGGATATCAAGATTATTCTCACAATCAACATGTACGCTATGAGCTGCCACCACATTCTTCTTCAACAATAATTGTGGCGAATCAGTCGACTGCATTTTTGCAACCTTTGCGTCATCGTCCTTTTTGTCCTTTAGAATTTTGGAATATTAGCGAAAGAGTGGCGACTGCTATACTCAATGCAAATTCTGCTTTGGAAATGGCACAATTACAAATGAAGGTTTTTTTAATTTTTAAATAAAGTTAAGTGAAGAGTTTTATTTTAGCAAAGTTCTAAATCGGTGTCTTTGTTACCCGATTATATACTTGGACTTTGGGATGATTTTGAGAAGCAACGAGACTACATTCGTGAAGTAACCATCTCAAATAATGGCAAAAAAAAGCATCCTCGAAAACATTTAATTAAAGAAGAATCCGTTGTAAATACATTAAATGAGGCTTCTTATGAGACAGACCAAGCAATATTGAATACTTTGGATATTTTGTCTCATCATATTCAAGGTTATGTTAATGGTTTATATGTCGATGTTAATGAAGATGGAAAATCTGGTGGTGATTCTATTGACTTTAATGAAGGTTTGAACATGAGTAGAGGTGGTGGTGGACGTAAGAAACCAAAACCAAGTACTTCTGGTCTTTGCTAATTTGTTTATTTTATATTTTGTATAAAATATTTAGAATTTTTTAAAGAATATTTTAACAAATTGTTCAAAAGACAATGGAATATTTTTTATCTTTTCGTTTAATTCGCTTTCTTTAATTTACAGATCAGAAAAGTTTTTTCCTAGATGGGGAAACAATCAGAAATTAAGCAAAGTCCAAGTGATGTTCGCTCAAAACTTGAGCAATTTCATCGTCGTTCGTCACAAAGAAAACGTTTGGCACCTAAAGTTGAAGAAGAAATTGTTGAAGATATTGTTGTTGAAGAAATTATTGAACCTGTTATACCTGAAACGCATGACGAAATTGTTCAGGAAGAGAAAGAAGAAATTGAATTCAGTAGAGGATATACAAACAAAGGGGCTCTTTGTATTTGGTATAAAGGTTAGTTTAGTTTAATTTTCTATTTGATTGTGGTGTCTGACGGGCGCGTCTAGGCTTTTTTCAATTAAGAAAACGCAACTTTTGCGTATAAAATTTTTTATCCGCAAAACTTTTGCGGATAAAATTTCTCGTCCGCAAAACTGATTCTTAATTTTAGGTTTCCGTTACATTAAGAATCGTGATGTTAATATCAAGCATTATAATATTTATTGGCGTTGTAGTAGCAAAAGATGTCCAGGAAGCGCATGTACACATGAAACGCAAGATGGGAAATTAATGGGGGAGCTGAAAAATGCACACATCCATTTACCTCGCCCAGAGCAAAGATTGGCTGAAATTAAAAGACAAGAATTAAAAGAAAGAGCTAGAAATGAGCCCTCGTTGAGTGGTGCAAATCTCGTTGCAGATATTCGAGCTGGAATTGACGATGAAACTTTTGTAGCTTTGGGATCGGATGATTCACTTGCACAGTTGGCAAAAAGGTTTAATTTCTTTAGGTTATAAGGCGGCCTAGCCCCAAAGAGCGTTTAACTAGGATTGTAAAAATCGTATGACAATTCTGTACGATTTGCCTTCTCTCGTCATGTTAAATGGTACCAAAATCAACTTTAATGTCCCTCCTCGAGGACTGGCCTGCTTTCTATTTTGTTAAAGATTTATCTTGTTTTTAGAGAAAAAACAAAATTTTTTGGAAAAGGCTGTACAAAGAAAGGTTCGGATATTTTGGCAATAAAATTGCCACCTGCGTTAATCGAAAAAAATGGTCAATCTATATTTTTGTATGATTCGAGGACTGCTCAAGCTCGAGATAAAGATGCAGTCTTTGTGTTTGCACATCCATATGTTTGTTTTTTTTTATTTTTTTTCACTTTTATTGGGAATTCAGATGCTTCAACAACTTGCTGGTCAAACTACTTGGACAATCGGTGCATCTTTTAAATTGGCCCCTACCCCTTTTAAGCATTGCTTTGTTGTTGGAGTACTTGTTAGAAACCAATTAATTGTTTCGGCTCATGCACTTTTGACTGAAAATTCTGAGCAGCTTTATATGGAGGCTTTAAATGCTGTTGTTGCTGCTATTAGACCTGCAAAGCCTAGAAGAGGTATACCTTTTTTCATTTTTTGTCATTTTTATTTTTTGGATGATTTAAAGCCCTTTACTTCATTTTAGTTATCACGGACTTTGAAAATGTGATGGTTGAAGCAGCACAAAATGTTTTTACAGACGCTCATGTGAGTGGTTGCTATTTCCGTTTCTCTCAAGAATTGTTTCGAAAATGGACTGAATTTAATCTTGGAGATATTTATGGAAATGAAGATAGCCAAGCTGGGAATATTGCAAGAATGACATTTCGGTTTTTTATTTTTTTTCATATTAGGACTTTTACCTTTTCTGGTGGGGAACCTTTGTAAAATTTGAGTAAACAACGCTATCGACTTTCTGCTTAAGTGGGTTAGTTCTATTTGATTCCCTAAGGTGGCAAATTGTTTTTTCTATTAATTTCTATATACGCTGACAATCTATCCCAAAATAAGACTTAATTTGAACGCAATTTTTTGCCTAATTTTTTAGTCGATTGATTTGTCTTGCACTTATTCCAATGGCTTATGTTAATCGAGCATTCTACAAAATTGTTGAAGTTGCTGGACTTCCACAACTGGCCGAATTCTTCTTTTATTTCAAACAAACATTTATTGGACTGACAGAACAGGAATTTAGAATGAAGGCAGCAGCTTTTGGATCGAATTTTGGACAAAATTTAGTTTATTCGACGGTAGAAGGGGAACACGTTTATGAAGGTTTCTTTTAATTTGTAGTACATTTTTGGAATTATTTCTAGAAGCAAATGTTGGATATCAAAATTATTCTCAACATATACGCTATGAGTTGCCGCCACATTCTTCCTCAACAATTATTGTAGCAGCAAATCAATCACAACCTTTACGTCATCGTCCTTTTTGCCCTATAGAATTTTGGAATATTAGTGAAAGAGTAGCAGCCGAAATAGTTAATGCAAATTCTGCAATGGATATGGCACAATTATACCTCAAGGTTTTTTTTAAATTTTTAGTTAGGAGAGGGATGGTTAAACGATTTTGGAGTGGGATCCAGAATATTTGTTTTTTTCCAGATTAAAATAGTTGTTGGGCTAGTATGATCTCTTTGGTAAATGTCCAGTTAGCTGTTCATCTGTCCGCAAAGGGAATGCGCTTTTTTTTCCCTTACATTTATGCGTAATGAGTGGCTATTTTGGGCCTTTTTTGCGGACAGATTGATATGTAGCGAACTGGACATTTACCGATCTCTGGGTTTGTGTATGTTTCATAAAGGGGTTTACATATTTGATCTTTCAGAGTTTTGTTTTGGATTTGGATACATTTTTTGTATTCGGGATATATGGCCAATGGGATGCATAAATAACCATAAAACTCATCTCTTTATTCTTATATCGTTTCTAATCTTTTTTATTTAATTACAAATTTTATTTCAGCAAGGCTCTAACAATAAATTGCTTCCTTCACTGCCTGATTTTATTCTTGCATTATGGGATGAATTTGAGAAGCAACGAGACTACATTCGTGCAGTAACTATCTCAAATAATAAAAAAAGGAGTCTCCGAAAGCATGTAATTAAAGAAGATTCCGTTATAAGTACTTTAAATGAAGCTTCTTACGAAACAGACCAAGCAATTTTAAATACTTTGGATATTTTGTCTCATCATGTTCAAAATTATGTTAATGGTTTATTTTTTGACGTTAAAGAAATTGGAAAATCTGGTGATGATTTAGTTGAATTTAATGAGGGTTTAAACAGTAGTAGAGGTAGTGGACGTAAAAAACCAAAACCATGTACTTCTTCTGGTCTTCGCTAATTTTTTTTTATTTTTTAGATTTAATTTTGTGTAAAGTTTTGTATAAATATTTTTGAAAATTTTTAATAATTTTGTTCAAAAGCCAATGAAATATTTTTTTATATTTTCGTTTAATCTGCTTTCTTTAATTCCAGATTAAGAGTCTTTTTTAATGGGGAAACAATCAGAAATTAAGCAAAGTCCAAGTGATGTTCGCTCAAAACTTGAGCAATTTAATCGTCGTTCGACAACAAGAAAACGTCTGGCACCTAAAGTTGAAGAAAAAATTGTTGAAGACATTGTTGTTGAAGAAATTCTTGAACCTGTTATACCTGAAACGCATGAAGAAATTGTTCAGGAAGAGAAAGAGGAAATTGAATTTACTAGAGGATTTACAATCACAGGGGCTATTTGTATTTGGTACAAAGGTTAGTTTATTTAGATTTTTATTTGATAGTGGCATCTACGCTTTTAACTAGGAAAAAACTGCTGAAAAAATTTTTTGTCCGAAAAATTATTTTTGAATTTTAGGTTTCCGTTACATTAAGAATCGTGACGTTAATGTCAAGCATTATAATATTTATTGGCGTTGTAGTAGCAAAAGATGTCCTGCAAGCGCATATACACATCAAACGGAAGATGGGAAATTAATGGGGGAGCTGAAAAATGCACACATCCATTTACCTCGCCCAGAGCAAAGATTGGCTGAAATTAAAAGGCAGGAACTAAAGCAAAGAGCTAGAGAAGATCCTTCTTTGAGTGGTGCAAACCTCGTTGCAGATATTCGAGCTGGAATTGACGATGAAACTTTTGTAGCTTTGGGATCGGATGGGTCACTTACACAGTTGGCAAAAAGGTTTACTTTCTTCACGAGATAATGTCTAGTCTATAGCAGAGTCTTTAACAGGATTGTCAAAATCGTATGACAATTTAGGTATTATTTGACGTCCCTCGTCGTTATACTATGTTAGATTGTACCAAAATAAACTTGATAAGTTCTGTGGTAGTCTGGTCTCATTTTTCTATTAATACTCTACCTTGTTTTCAGAGAAAAATCAAAGGTTTTTGGAAAAGGTTTTACAAAAAAAAGTTCGGATATTTTGGCAATAAAATTGCCACCTGCGTTAACCGAAAAGAATGGACAATCAATATTTCTGTATGATTCGAGATCTGCTCGGGCGCGTGATAAGAATGCAGTTTTTGTTTTTGCACATCCATATGTTTGTTTTTTGATTTTTTAAAGAATTTTGACATAAATTTTAGATGCTTCAACAACTTGCTGGTCAGACTACTTGGACAATTAGTTCATCCTTTAAATTGTCTCCAGCCCCTTTTAAAAATTGCTGTGTTATTGGAGCAATTGTTAGAAGTCAATTAATTGTAGCAGCATATGCACTTTTGACTGAAAATTCTGAACAATTTTATATTGAAGCTTTGAATGCTGTTTCTGTTGCTGTTAGACCGACAAAACCTAGAAAAAGTATATTTTTGTTTTCTTTATACTTAAATAAAATTTTAAGAGGCTTGATCTTTGAGGGCATAATTTTCCTAACGATAGGGCAAGAAATTTCCGGTCATAGTTCGTGAGTCTACTTTTTAGCATGAGTTTGTAACTTTTAAAATTGACAGTTATAAGTTCTTTCCGTAAATGTCTAATGTTAAAATTTTTTCTTTTAGTTATTACTGACTTTGAGAATTCAGTGGTTGTAGCAGCACAAAATGTTTTTCAAGAGGCTCATGTTAGTGGTTGTTATTTCCGTTTCTCTCAAGAATTGTTTCGTAAATGGACTGAATATAATCTTGGAGATATTTATGGAAATGAAGATAGCCAAGCTGGGAATATTGCGAGGATGACTTTTCGGTTTTTTTTTTTAATTTATTTTTTGTGGTGTAGTAGGTTAGTTCTATCTTTTAGTTGGTGGTTCGAGTTCTTAATGTGGCAAATTATTCTCTATTAATTTTTAGTAAGCCAAATAAATAATATTTGATTTGAAAGCAATTTTTTGCCTAATTTTTTCAGTCGAATTATTTGCCTTGCACTTATTCCAATGGCTTATGTTAATCAAGCATTCTACAAAATTGTTGAAGTTGCTGGACTCCCACAACTGGCCGAATTCTTCTTTTATTTCAAACAAACATTTATTGGACTGACAGAACAGGAATTTAGAATGAAGTCAGCAGCTTTTGGATCGAATTTTGGACAAAATTTAGTTTATTCGACGGCAGAAGGGGAACACGTTTATGAAGGTTTCTTTTAATTTGTAGTACATTTTTGGAATTATTTCTAGAAGCAAATGTTGGATATCAAAATTATTCTCAACATATACGCTATGAGCTGCCAACACATTCTTCTTCAACAATTATTGTAGCAGCAAATCAATCACAGCCTTTACGTCATCGTCCTTTTTGCCCTATAGAATTTTGGAATATTAGTGAAAGAGTATCAGCCGAAATAGTTAATGCAAATTCTGCAATGGATATGGCACAATTATACCTCAAGGTTTTTTTTTAATTTTTAACTAGGAAAGAGAGAGGGTGGGACGATTTTGAGTAGGATCAGAATATTTGTTTTTACCAGATAAAAATAATTGTTGGGCCAGTAAGATCTCTGGGGGTTGTGTGCATTTCATAAAGGGGTTTATGTGATCCTCCAGAGTCTGTTGTGTCCGGACTTGCAGAAAGAACATAAATGGAAATAAATAACCCATCATCGGGTTGGGTGGTGGCTTGTGCTTCGGTTTGGGCTCTTTCCATGTTGGTTCTATTCCATCTCCCATCCAATGAAATTTTCCACAGCAATTTTTCCACATTTGTTTTGGATTCTGATACATTTTTTGTACTTCTGGATATATGGCCAATGGGATAACAACATAAAACCCATCTTTTTAATCTTATATTCTAATTTTTTTTAAAATTAAGTTACAAATTTTATTTTAGCAAGGTTCTAACAATAAATTGCTTCCTTCACTACCTGATTTTATTCTTGCATTATGGGATGAATTTGAGAAGCAACGAGACTACATTCGTGCAGTAACTATCTCAAATAATAAAAAAAGGAGTCTCCGAAAGCATGTAATTAAAGAAGATTCCGTTATAAGTACTTTAAATGAAGCTTCTTACGAAACAGACCAAGCAATATTGAATACATTGGATATTTTATCTCATCATGTTCAAAATTATGTTAATGGTTTATTTTTTGACGTTAAAGAAATTGGAAAATCTGGTGATGATTTAGTTGAATTTAATGAGGGTTTAAACAGTAGTAGAGGTAGTGGACGTAAAAAACCAAAACCATGTACTTCTTCTGGTCTTCGCTAATTTTTTTTTATTTTTTATTGTGTATAAAATTGAATTTTTTAAAGAATATTTTAACAATTCTGTTCAAAATTCAATGAAATATTTTTTTTAAATATTTTTGTTTAATCCGCTTTTATTTTCCAGATAAAAAAATTTTTTTCAAATGGGAAAACAGACAGAAATTAAACAAAGTCCAAGTAGTATTCATGTAAAATCTGAACAATTTCAACGCCGTTCGTCTCCAAGAAAACGTCCAGCACCTAAAATTGAAGAAGAAATTGTTGAAGACATTGTTGTGGATGATGGACCAGTCATGCCGGAAACACATTATGAAGAAACTGTTGAAGAAAAGAAGGAAGAAATTGAATTTGTTAAAGGATGTACGAATAGAGGATTTGTTTGTATTTGGCATAAAGGTTAGTTCATTTTTAATATTTACAGAAGGGTTGTTGTGGTTGGAGATAACACGTGGTTAGGGAATTTCTCGGATGGGTTATTGGGTTTAGGATCGCTACACTATCCCAGAGTTTCGGATTTCGAGTATCACGTTCTGGATAACCTGTGGCATCACTGGGTTTACTTACTGGTGAATGACTTGCGGTTACTCTTTTTAATGTAATAATAAAATTTGCTCACAATTTTTTGTCCGCAAACTTTGTCCGCAACAATTATTTTTGAATTTTAGGTTATCGTTACGTTAAAAATCGCGACGTTAAAGTCAGGCATTACAATACATACTGGCGTTGTAGTAGCAAAAGATGTCAAGCCAAGGCATTTGCATATGAGACAGAAGATGGCAAATTAATGGGAGAATTGAAAAATACGCATAATCATTTGCCTCAACCAGAGAAAAGATTGGCTGAAATTAAAAGGCAGGAACTAAAACAACAAGCTAGAGAAGAGCCTTCTTTAAGGCGTGGTGATCTTATTGCAAGTATTCGAGCTGGAATTGACGATGAAACGTTTGTGGCTTTGGGATCAGATGATTCACTTGCACGGTTGGCTTCAAGGTTTGCTTTTGCATTTTTCTGGATACTTTTCGAGCTACTGTGCTCTAGTCTAGCGTAGAGCTTCTAACCAGAACTTTAAAAAGTCGTGTGACAATTTTGGTATGATTTGATGTCTCTTGTCATACTACTAACATAAGTTGGGGTCAGAATCATTTAGTTTTGCTCTGTGGTAGACTGGCCTGCCTCCTATTTTTTATCAAGAATTTATTCTAATTTTCAGAGAGAAAGTAAAGCTTTATGGAAAAGGCAATACAAGAAAGGGTTCAAATGTCATGTCCATGCAGTTGCCTCTTGCTTTAACCGAAAGAAATGGACAATCGATATTGTTGTATGATTCGAGGACTGCTAGAGCTCGTGATAAAGATGCAGTTTTTGTGTTTACACATCCATATGTCTGTTTCTTTGATTTTTCTTTAAAATTTTATAAAAAATTTAGATGCTTCAACAACTTGCTGGTCAAACTACTTGGACAATCGGTGCATCTTTCAGACTGATTCCAGCCCCTTTTAAATATTGTTTTGTTATTGCAACTGTTTTAAGAAGTCAATTAATTGTAGCAGCACATGTACTTTTAACTGAAAATTCTGAAGCATTTTATATGGAAGCCATGGACGCTATTGCTGCTGCTGTTAAACCAACAAAACCTCGCAGAAGTATATTTTTATTTTTGGTTTTAACTCCCTATGACCTCTTAGACTTGTGGTCAGTTTTTCGATTATCCACCACACGATAGGGAATAATTTATTTGGATATAGTTCGGGAATGTCCCTTGTTATTATGGATTTATGATAGTTGTTTGAGGTCAAAAATTCGATCACACGAATTCGAATGAGCTCCTGATTAAAATTTATGTTTTTCTTTCTTTTCTAGTTATCACGGACTTTGAAAATGTGATGGTTGAAGCAGCACAAAATGTTTTTCAAGAGGCTCATGTTAGTGGTTGTTATTTCCGTTTCTCTCAAGAATTGTTTCGCAAATGGTCTGAATATAATTTGGCGGAGATTTATGGACATGAAAATAGTCAAGCTGGAAATATTTCAAGGATGACATTTCGGTATTTTGATTTCTGCAATTGTCATGTTAGGTTAAGGGAATCTTTGATGAAGTAGGTCAGGGGGATTTGTGTGTTAGGGATTAGAAGGATTTGTGGTTTAAGGGAATTTTTGGTATAGTGGATTAGGGGCATTTGTGGTGTGTTGGGGTTTTGTGGTGTAGTGGGTTAGTTCCATATCTTTTTAGTTGTTGGTTTCCCTTGTGCCAATCTCTAAACAAAACATGATTTATTCTCAAAATATTTTTTAGACGGTTGATTTGTCTTGCACTTATTCCAATGGCTTACGTCAACAGAGCTTTCTATAAAATTGTTGAAGTTGCTAGACTTCCACAATTGGCAGAATTCTTCTTTTATTTCAAGGAGGCTTTTATTGGGCTAACAGAGCAAGAATTTAGAATGAAGGCAGCAGCTTTTGGATCAAATTTTGAACAAAATTTAGTTTATTCGACGCCAGAAGAGGAACAAGTTTATGAAGGTTTTTTTTTAATTTTTGATAAAATTTTTAGTGAAAATATTTTTCTAGAAGGAACTGTCGGTTATCAAGATTATTTAAACTATGAAATGCCTGCACATTCATCTTCAACAAATATTGTAACTACAAATCAAACACCTCCATCTTTGCAACCTTTGCGTCATCTTCCTTATTGTCCTTTAGAATTTTGGAATATTAGTGAAAGAGTGGCAACAGAATTGGTTAATGCAAATTGTGCTATGGAAATGGCACAACTACATACTAGCTCCAAGGTTTTTTGTAAATTAGAAAAGGGAAATTCTTTTTGTCTTTCCACTGATCCCTAAACTTTTCGGTTTCCCCTATTTTTTGTTGAGAGGATATTCTTCTTCCAGACACTCTGGCTTCCCTATTTTTACATTCTCATTTGTTCGGGATCCATGGGCCATTTGGAATCCATGGGCCACCTTGGCTATTTGACGGCCTTTGGCGGCAGCCATTGCGCCGCATTTTCTAACTTGGGATAGCTTGGTTTATAACTTTTATCAAAAAAATTCATTTTAGCACGGTTCTAGATTTCTTCCTTCACTGCCTGATTTTATTCTTGCCTTATGGGATGATTTTGAGAAACAACGAGACAACATTCGTGCAGTAACCATTTCAAATAATACCAAAAAAAGAAATCTTCGAAAGCATATAATAAAAGAAGAATTGGTTATAAGTACTTTAAATGAAGCTTCTTACGAAACAGACCAAGCAATTTTGAATACTTTGGATATTTTGTCTCATCATGTTCAAAATTATGTTAATGGTTTATTTTTTGACGTTAAAGAAATTGGAAAATCTGGTGATGATTCTATGGAATTTAATTCAAGTTTGAACAGTAGTGGAGGTAGTGGACGTAAACAAAGTACTTCTGGATTTCGATAATTATATTCGTTCATTTTTTTATTTAAATTTTTAATGTAAAAAAATTTTTAACGAATTTTAGAAAAATTTTGCTCAAAAATTCAATGGAATATTTGGTTCATATTCTCGTCTAATCCACTTTTTTTTTACTTTCCAGATTAAAAAAATTTGTTTTTTAATGGGAAACCAAACAGAAATTAAAGAAAGTCCAAGTAGTGAAATTCGCCCAAAACTTGAGCAAATCCAACGCCGTTCAACTCGTAAACGATCAGCACCTAAATATGAACAGGTTGAAGAAATGGAGGATATCGTTGTGGATGATGTTGATCCAGTTGTAATACCTAAAGTTGCTGTAATTGATACAGAAGAGGATGAGGTTGAATTTACTCGAGGATTTACAAACAAGGGATCTATTTGTATTTGGTACAATGGTTAGTTTATTTTTTAATAGGTCACTTATTAATGGCATTGGGTTTGGGCGATCGTCTTATATCTGTTGGGTTTTTTGCTCGTCCAGTGTTTGACACGGTTTTTGGTGGGTTAGCTGGCCAGTTTTCCGTAACTCTTATTGTTAGGATGGTGGAATCCGAGCCTTTAACTCAAAACCCGACCAGTCCCTATCCCGGAACCTCGGCTTATCCGGTCTAATATTTCAGATTTGTGTCATAAAAATTTTCTGTCCGCAAAATTTATCCGCAAAAATCTTTGATTCCAAATTTTTAAGGTTATCGCTATATTAAATTTGGGCATCGTGGTTACAAGCATTATGATACTTATTGGCGTTGTAGTAACAGACGATGTTCAGCAAAAGCATTTGCATTGGAACAAGAAGATGGGAAAATTATTGGAGGACTTAAAAGTACGCATAATCATTTGCCGCAACCAGAACAAAGATTGGCAGAAATTAAACGACAGGAATTGAAACAAAGGGCGAGGGAAGACCCTACTTTGAGTGGGGCAAGTCTCGTTGCAAGTATTCGATCTGGTTGCGATGATGAAACTTTTGTGGCTTTGGGTTCTGATGCTTCTCTTGCTCGTTTGGCTCAAAGGTTTATTTTTTATATTTTTTTTCTATTAGGGGTTTATTTTGAAATTTTATGGCAAATATCTGATAGAAATTACTAGTGATAGGAAGACGGCTCTGGTCATTGTCTTCCAGGAGCGGGATATGGTCTGTTTCTTTTCCCCTAGGAGCGGGATTGAGTCATTATTTTTCTCCCCGTGAGCCGGATTAGGACAATATTTTCTTCCTGGGGACGGGCTCTGGTTTTTTATCTTTTCACTCTAGGAGCGAGAACTGGTCTTCGTCCTTTTCCTCATTTTTGATAGTCCGTGTTATTATAGTGGATAGGAATTCCCTTCTGATTTTCTTCCACCTCAGTCGTCCTTCTATTTCACTCCTGCTTTCTTTCAGAAATTTTTAAATTTTATCAATCAAAGTTTAATTTTTCAAAAAATTTTTTAGAGAAAAGATAAAGCTTTATGGAAAATTTACTCCAAAAAAGGATTCTGATATTGTGTCGATTGTATTACCCCTTACATTGACGGAAAGAAATGGTCAATCAATATTTTTGTATGATTCGAGAATTGCTAGAGCTCGTGATAAAGATGCAGTTTTTGTGTTTGCACATCCATATGTTTGTTTTTTGATGTTTTTTCATTTTTATCAAAAAATTTTAGATGCTTCAACAACTTGCTGGTCAAACAACTTGGACAATTGGTGCATCTTTTAAATTGGCCCCATCCCCTTTTAAATATTCTTTTGTTATTGGAACAATTGTTAGAGGGCAATTAATTGTTGCAGCACATGCACTTTTGACTGAAAATTCTGAATCATTTTATATGGAAGCCATGGATGCTGTTGCTGGTCCTGTTAAACCAACGAAACCTCGTCGAAGTATATTTTTGGTTTTTATAATTAGGGTTTTAAGAGTCCCATCATTTGCAGACAGAAATTTGCGGATAAAAATTTTGCGGACAAAAATTTTTTTGCGGACAAAAATTTGCGGATAGAACGGATTAAGAATCTCATCTAAATTATGTGCCTGATTGGTGAGAATAGGCTAATTCTATGTTTAGTTGATTATATTTTTAAAGATCATTGACTTTGTAATGACTGTAGATAAGCTCATCTCATATATTTTTCTCAGCAAATATTGTCCGCAAATATTTGCAGATTAAATTAAATTTTTCCCACTTTGGTTTTTATCATCTTTTTCTTTATTTTAGTTATCACGGACTTTGAAAATACAATGGTTCTCGCAGCACAAAAAGTTTTTCCAGAAGCCCATATAAGTGGATGTTACTTTCGATTTGCTCAGGAATTGTTTAAAAAATGGTCTGAATATAATCTTGAAGTTATTTATGGAAATGAGAAAAGTCAAGCTGGAAATATTGCGAGGATGACATTTCGGTTTTTTTTAATTTTTTCATTAGGGTGGTACCCGAAGGCCCCTTTGTAAGACCCGAAAGCCCCTCGGATTTAACCATAGGAAATATTAACCATAGGAAATATTGTTAATCGATTGATCTTTTTGTGGTGTAGTGGGTTAAGTATTTAACCACTTGCTTTGTAGTTGAGGGTTCGTGTCTCTTGCCTTTCAAACCATTTTTCTACAAGTTTCGCTCAAATATTTATATGATAATCCCAAAATAATGCCTAATTTTTTCTCAAAATTTTTTTCAGTCGATTGATTTGTCTTGCACTTATTCCAATGGCTTATGTTAATCGAGCATTCTACAAAATTGTTGAAGGAGCCAGACTCGCACAACTGGCCGAATTCTTCTTTTATTTCAAACAAACTTTTATTGGACTGACAGACCAGGAATTTAGAATGAAATCAGCAGCTTTTGGATCGAATTTTAGACAAAATTTAGTTTATTCGGCACCAGAGGAGGAACACGTTTATGAAGGTTTTTTAAATTAAAATATGGGAAGAGATTTTAAGGATGGGAGCTTTTTGATTGGGGTTGACATAAGTAATAGAATCTATTGATTAAGAGAAGGCATGTTTCTGTAATAGACTGATTCCTAGGATTCCGGATCCGAAACTTGATTTTCCCTTGACTTTTATTTTTATTGAACCAAGGTCAAGAATATAGTCAAGGTGAAACTCAAGGTAAAGGACCAGGTTTTCTTTTTAGATCTCCAATCTCGGTAAATGTCCAGCTCGCAGTCCATATGTCCGCAAAAGGAATTCTGCAAAAAGAGCATTTTTCCCAACTCCTTTTCTCTTGGTTTCTATCAGTCATCAAATGATAGGTTAAGACTTGGCGCGAATAATAAAGGAAACAAACTAAAAAATATTTTGCGGACATATATGGATTGCGAGCTGGACATTTACCTCCAATCTTCAATAAACCGGCTAAAAAATTTTTTTAATAAATATTTTTAAAGAAACAACTGTTGGTTATCAAGATTATACTCAACATATACGCTATGAAATGCCGCCGCCGCCAGCAACACATTCTTCTCCGACAATTATTGTAACAACAAATCAAACACCTCCATTTTTGCAACCTTTGCGTCATCGTCCTTATTGTCCTTTGGAATTTTGGAATATTAGTGAAAGAGTGGCATCAGAATTGGTTAATGCAAATTGTGCTATGGAAGTGGCACAATTACAGATTAAGGTTTATTTTAAAAATTTTTTTTAAATAAGGAGAGGGATGGTAATTTTAGACGAAGTGAGGGGGATTAGGCGAGGTGGAGATATTAGGCGTTCCCTTCAAAAGCCTAATCTTTCTTCTCGTGTGTGGTGTCCTTCAAGGTCGTAGCCTGAGGGAATGAGAGATTCAAGAATTCATAGTCGAAACTAGCGACTGCGACCTTCTCGTTTATTTGATTCCCTGGGGTTTTCTAGATTCCGATACATTTTTTGGTGGCAATGGGAGACGCATACACCCCATGAGACGCATCTCGCATGTCCTCTCTTATTCTCTTCACTTTTTTTTAGCAAGCCAATAATAAGCAATTATCTTCATTGCCAAATTGGATATTATCATTTTGGGATGATTTTGAAAAGCAACGAGACAATATTCGTTCACAAGTAGTTTCAAATAAAAAGAGAAATCAACGAAAACATGTAATCAAAGAAGATTTGGTAGTAAACACATTAAATGAGGCTTCTTATGAAACTGATCAGGCAATCTTAAATACATTGGATATGTTGTCACATCATGTCCAGGGATACGTTAATGGTTTATATTTTGATATTAAAAATGAAAAAGGACAAATACAACAACAACTGCAGCAAGCTGGCGGTGATGATTCATTGGAATTTAATGAAAGTTTGAATAGTAGTAATATTATTAATAGTAATAGTAGTAGTGGTGTTGGTGGGGGACGTATGAAACCAAGTACTTCTTCCTCTGCTTTTCGCTGAAAAAAAATTTTTTTTGACTTTTACATTTTTGCATAAAATTTTGAGAAAATTTAAAAAAAAAAATTTTAAGGTTCAAGTGTGTTAGTTACACTTGTTAGAGATATTGTCTTGAATATAGTTACTTGGTATTTTGTAATATTTCCCTTTTTGTTGGTATTTTGAAAATTAGTGTGAATCATTTTCAATTTTCTCTTATTTTTCTGTACTATTTCTCATTTTGTCTTTCTTTATTTTCTCTTATTTCTTACTTTCTCAAGTGCAGGTGTCTACCCTGCACTTTGAGTTTTCTCATTGATTTGTTTTTCTATACTATTTATCATTTTTCCTTTCTTTATCTTCTCTTGCTTTTCTTAGTCTTCTCAAGTGCAAGTGTCTACCCTACACTTTGAGTTTTCCCATTGATTTGATTTATTTAGGTCACTTTTCTTGATATTTTTTTGATTAAATCTACACGTTTTTTTATTAATTCTGTTTTAGTATTAGCTTTTATATATTTTGCCAAAAAGTATGGCATTTCCTCCACCTTATAACAATCCAATGATGGCTCCAAGAATGCCACAACCTAATCAGCCAGGTTTTTTCTTTAAAATTTCTTTGAAGAATTTGATTCATTTTTTCTTTTTAGGCCAATTCACAGGACAAAAATTTGGTTTCTTTTCACCTCAAACAACTATACCAACTATGCCTCCACAAGTTATGCAAATGCAGATACCTCAGTTGCCTATAGTTGGAGGAGTTCAATTGACCTTAAGACCAAATTTTCGACCTTTTGTGAGACGACCGGTTTAATTTTTTATTAAAATTGTAAATTTATTTTTAAAAATAAGTTTAGGCAGAAGCACCGCCTGCACAATTCGTCCCGCCTGTTAAACCTGTTGCGGTCACAACTGTTTTTATTGGTAATATTACTGACTTATGCGAGGATAGTCTTATTCAGGAGATTTTGGGAGTAAGTTTCTTTTGTTAGTTTTTTTTGGGTTAGGTGGGCATCCAGTTAGAAGTATAAGTCCCATAAAGGTTTGCTGGGTATGGATTTTTTGTTAATTCGGAAAACCCCTTTATAACTAACCAATAGCTACTAGATTTTCCTAGATCAAGTGGATATGACCATAACAACAAAAAATGTTTCAGAACGCAAATCAAACATTTAAACCTCCTGTCATATCAACTAAGCATTTATGAGACTAATTCATTCCTATAGGATGAATTGTCCAAAAAAACATGTCCAAAACCGGAGCCGATTTTTCTGTTAGGATATATTTAAAATATTCATTTTGACTAACTGTTGAGTTACACAGTTGTCTATTTTATTAATGTTTTAATCATTTTAGAAATGTGGAACTGTCCATACCTGGAAACGTCTTCAAGATCCCAATGGAAACTTTAAAGCTTTTGGATTTTGTGAATTTGTTCATCCTGATGGTACCAGAAGAGCATTAAGAGTGCTTAAAGATTATCCTCTTGGCGAGAAACGTTTGAACGTTAAAGTATGTTTTTTAATTTCTCTGATTTTATTTGGTTTCACTATAGGTTGATGACGCTACTGAAAAATATTTGAAAGAATTTGCTGAAAATCAAACACGTTTGCTTGGTATGGACTCTGGAACGCCAAAATCAATAAATCCTGAAGAAGATGATAAGCAGCTTAGAGCAGCAATAAAAGCAATTATTGAGAAAAAAGCTCCAGGAATTCTTGAAGTTATGCCGGAAGATGATGCAATAGGTTAGTTTTTTGTAAATTTTTTTAGATTTTATATCAAACCCTTGGAGTCTGGACATGGATCCACTTGAGAATTTTTTGAAACATCTGTTTTCTATTCTTAAAAAAAGTTTTTACAAAGGAAAAACCATACAGTTTTGCAGCTTCTTCCATTCATTCTTGGACCAAGAACCACTTTTCTGGCAAAAATCGTGAAACAGTATTTGTCTTTCGGCCCTCGCCGCTTTCCCCTTTGAACAAGGGGAAAGTTTCTACAAAATTTTCCCCTTTTTTCCCCTTTGTAGTAACTTTTTTTGAAAGTACGAGTCTACCTCCAGTGCTTTCAATTTACGGAACATTGGTTTGCTCCTCATAGTACCTTCCAATTTTTGAACTGTTTTCGTGAACCATTTTATTTATAGGAAAACACTCACGGACTATTCGATTTAATTTAAATTATTAATTTAAAAGGTGATGCAGTCACTAAAGATGGATCTCAGAAAGATGTTGTATCTAAAAGTCCAGTTGATGATGAAACTTCTAAGGTTTGTTAATTTTTCTTTCAACTTCTTTTTTCTTTTCTCTTGTTTGTTTAATCTCGTTTTTGTTTATCATTTTATCTCAAAATTTTTTTTGAAACTTCATTAAATCTCTGGTTTTTTCTCTTTATCATTTCTTCCTCTATTCTCTTCTGGTATGTTCTTATTGTTAGGGGAGACTGTGATATCACACATTTACACATACATTTTTGCTTCTTAATTGTGTCATTTGAACTAAAGCAAACTTCATTTGGTGGTAAGTTTAAAAAAAAAAGTTTTTAAAAATTCAAAAAAAAATAAATTTTTGGGGATTTGCTTCAAAACTGAGGTAGTAAAAATTTTTTTTTAATTGAAATTTTTTATATAAAAATTATTTATATTGGCAATGTGTTCTACGCGTTTTTGTGAGCTTAAAAATTATTTTATTCTTAAAAAAATTCGTAAAATAATAAATTCATAGACGCTAGAAAAAAAAAATTATAGAGAAATCGACTAAAAAATATGTGAATTTATATAATATTGTTAATCAAGAGAGATGCGCACTCTTTCAGGCTGGTTGTAAGTGTAATGGAAAATTTAAAAGAAATTTTTTTTGCTTCCTTCCCCCGTTTTTTTTAATCTTTAAGGAAAAAATTTCTTTTGTTTTTTAAATCTACAATTTTTTTGTTTCAGGTACACAAACGTAAACATTCTCTTTCACCATCTGGGAAGAAAAAGCGAAGCTCTTCAAAAAGTAGACATACTAAACGCGATGGATCGCATTCTAAAAGGTTTAAAATTTATTTATTTTTTCAACTTTAATTTTTATTTGAAAATGTTTAAAAAAATTTTGCGGACATTATTTACGGACAAATTTTTATTACTTTTTTTTTGACAAGTGGCAGTTATTGTTTTGATAGATTTAACTTTCTGCTCTTCCATTCCCTATCTAAACTTAGTTTTTTGATATTGTCCGCAAGAAATGTTCGCAAATTTTCCATTTTTTAGATCCAGACGACATTCATCGGATTCAAATTCTTCTTCCGGTTCTTCAACAGCCACGCTACCAATACATCCATCACCAAAAAAGAGTACTTCTTCATCTCGTCATCATCGTAAAGGAACACCTTCTTCAGAGGATTCTTATGTTCTAGCAGAGAAGCGTCGTTTAAAAAAAGAATTGGCAGAACGTGAAGAATCATATATTACAAGATTAAAGAAATGGGAAGAAAGAGAAAAAAGAATGGCAAAACAATATGCAAAAGATCGTGAAAGTGAAGTACAAAGAAAAAAGACTATTGATAAAGAAGCTAAAAAACTTAGACAATTTTTAGAGGATTATGTTGATGAAAGAGATGATTTGAAATATTACAAGTTTGTTTATATTATTTTATTTATTGACTTGTTTCAATGTTGTTTTGTTGTAATTGGTAAGGTTCTTGGATTTGCTGGTGAAGGGTCGGAGGTTCGAATCCTGTAGCCGGGAATATTTTTTTAAATAATCCCTTTTGGCTTAAAAATTTTGTAAAAATTCCTAGTTCACTTTGTTTTTTAGTGTTCGCTTTGGCTAAGTTGGAAAGGTCTTAGTTTTGATTTTTAGGGGATCATAGGTTCGAACACGTTAGTCTGGAATAATTTCTAATTTGAGGAATTAATGTGGGAAATTTAATTTAAAAAATTCTGGCATTCTTTTTAGACCAGTTTAATTTTTATTTTGATTGTTTTCCCTATTTGACAATTTTGAAATTTTATTTTTTGCATTTTAAGAGGTTCTGCACTACTTGAACGTCGTCGGAATTATGAACGCGAACGTGAGGTTGATGCTAAAGATAGACATGAAGAGAAACGTGAAATGGAAGAAGTTAAGAGACAATTACTTAAAGAAAAGGAAGAACAGGAAAAGTTACTTTTACAGCAACAAAAGGAAAAAGAGGTTTTTTTAATTTTACATTAATTTTTATTATTAAATTTTGTAATTTTTAGAAGGAAACGACTCAAGTAAAGGAAATTTGGGAAACAGGTTTTTTCTATTTTTTGTTTTTTTGGGAGCGTTGGGCCTCCTTTTTAGATACACATTTGGGACAAAAAATGGTATTTTGTAATGAATGATATCCTCCGTAAGGAGATATCGCTTTGGCAGCTCCCTCCCGGCCCGTACCATTAGAGATGTTCAAAGGACCATGTACCATTAGAGATGTTCAAAGGAGCATTTGACCCGATTATTTAACTATCGTTAGGTGACCACGAGGTTATATAAGAAATCCATGTAATCACCAACCAAGTCCTTAAGGAGTAGGGCCCTAGTGGCTAACTTAATTTTGGGTGCATCTTACAATTAGTGAGGTCCGACAGTATTAAAGCCATTAAAAAATTTTATTTTTTAAAGTTCCCGGACGTCCTCATAAAAATGGTGTTGAAAATAAAGAAAAAGATCAACCACATCCTCCACCTAACAATGAAGAAGACGAAACTTCAAGTCCATCACCAGTTAAAAAGCCAATAATAACAACAATACAGCAAAAAACAATTCAGCCAGTAAATGGTCTTTTTGAGGAAGATGAAGAAGAGGAAGATACTTTACATCAAATTAAGAAGAAAATTAAGCCGTTTGAAATTACGAGAGAGGTTTTTTTTTAATTTTTAAAAAATTTCTATAAGCCTTATGTCAGACCTCTTGTTGACAAATTGTCAATTTATTTGGGGTGTGACATTTTGTCATTTGGCAAATTGTCGTTTTTACCCCATACTGGCCATTTGTCAAAAAATTTTTAAAAAAATAAAAAAAAATTTTTAAAGGATCGTATTCAATCTTTAACACCAGAAGAAAGAAAAAAACTTATAAAAGATTTAATTACTCGAATTCCAACAGAACGTGAACAACTTTTTGCATTTTCTCTAAGTTGGGAATTTTTGGATAAACAATTAATGGATTCAAGAGTTCGTCCATGGATTAATAAAAAAATTTGTGAATATATTGGTGAAGAAGAGCCATCATTAGTTTCTTTTATTTGTGAAAAAATTGATTCAAGAGCTTCTCCTGATAATATTTTGGCTGATCTTTCAATGGTTTTTTTAAATTTTTTTGGGAAGGGGAGGGGGGGGGGAGAGGACTTTGGGGGTTTCTCTATTTCACACTTTAGGGAGAGAGTTTCCCCTTGTAAATAGAAGTTTTTGAATGGTTGTTCTACGAGAATAACTGTTCGACTTCCAAAATTTTTCCATAAAAAGGCGAAGGGTAGATTACTGAAATCTTTTAATAAATTGTCAATTTTTATCAGAAATCTCTAGGTTAAATTTGGCAAAAAATACCTTGTAAAGTGGAGGGCTAGGAAGTTTCAGAAAAAATTTTAAAATTTATTTTAAAGGTACTCGACGATGAAGCAGAAGTTTTTACAGTAAAACTATGGCGATTAATAGTTTATGAAAGTGAAGCTAAAAGGCTTGGATTAAATGTACTGCCTCAACAACAACAATATTCTAGTAATTCTGCAAATAGAAGCAGTGGAAAATGAGTTCTAAAAAAATTTAAAAGGGAAGTAAGAAAAAAAATTTTGGAGGTTTTTTTATATATTTTGTTTTAGTCCTAAAAAATAATTTTAAAAAAATTTCACGTTTTCACTCTCACCGTTTTTTTATATAAAAAATTTTTGATTTTTTTAGTTGGATAAAATTGTCCAAAAAACATTTTAACAGCCAAAATTGTCCAAAACTATTTTTGGTAAAATTTGAAATTAAATTTTTGAAATTCTTTTTTAAAGCAAATTTTATGTGTCTACTCGAAGTTTTAAAAATAAATGAATAGGTCCAAAATCAGAGCTGTTTCGAAACAAAAAAAAATTTTGAAAAAAAACGGAAATCGAAAAAAATTTAAAAATAATTTACAGGTGTTTGGGGAGTATGTTTGGTAGGCGCTCATAGTTAGGAATAGGGTTGGCGAATCCTAGGAAATCTCCGAATATCCGGATTCGAACCAAAATTTCTATTAAACTAGTTAAGAGCGAAAATCGACCCCAGCGAAATTTCGAAACAGTTCTGATCCAAAATGAGACAAAGAATAAATAATTTTTTACCGCCTCTTCTTTAATCATCTTTGTAGAGTTTAAACGATATAGGTGTAACATTTCCCTTTGGAAGATTTTTGGCTTTAATGCTACTTCGTAAAATAGGTGATGGAGGAGCAGGAACACTTCAAAAAAAAATAATTATTAAAAATTAAAAAAATATAAAATGAATATACATTTGCATTGTAGGAAGAAATTCAGCTGAAGGAGATTTGAACAACACACGAGGTGGATTAGCTTGGACCTCCTAAAAAATTGGTTTTAATTTAAAAACTAAAAAAAGGAACCTTATCAAGCATAATAGGTTGTTTATTTAAATTGTTATCTTGACTGGTGCTGGGAAGCTTTTCCAAATGATTAATTAAACCTTTAAAAAGAAAAAGTTGTGGTATAAAAGTTTGCAAAAAAGTTTTGCTGACAAAATTTGTCCGCAAAAATTTTGCGGACTGTCCGAAATTTTTAATTCAAAAATTAAAAATAAACCATTAAATTCCTCATTAACATTCCCAATTTCTTTTAACGCTTCAATAGTTTTCTTATCATATTTTGACAAAGCTTGGATATAATTTTGTTTTGCCTCCTCAAGATATTTTGATTCCACTTCCACTTCTGTCTTTTTCATCTCAAATTTGGAAATGATTGACAAAACATCTGTAAGTGATCCAGAACGTTGAATTTTGCTTTGAAGAGAAGAATCAACAATTTTATTTTTATTTTCTTCAAATTGAGTATATAAAGCTTCTAAACGACGTTTTGAGACTTGGATAGAGGATTCAACCATTGCACAATCTTTATTGGAGTCTGTAGTTGTATAAAGAGTATGAGAAATTGGTGTTGATGGAATTGCGGTAGGATGCGGTGTAGACTGGAAAATTGATTTTAAATTTTAGTTTTCATATAGGTGGATTATGTTTGGAGAGGACAAAATTAAAGAGATTTAAAAAGTTGACCCACCCCGACATAAAAAAATCGGTACTTATCTACTGCCCCTGTCAATTTTGACTGACTGACCATTTTTTACGCACCAAAAAATTGACTGGGGGAGGGAGGAGTAAATGCTAAAAATCTAGACAAATGAAAACCTTTAAATTTTGAGTAACTGGAGCAGATTCATTAATTGCATCAACAATTGCTGTTGTTGTACTAGCTGTTGTCATTGCACTCATTTGTTTCATTTTTTGAGTTGGAGGTGCTTTAGAAGCAATTGGTTTGGGTAATTTAATTGGGCGTTTTGGAAAAGTTTTTGTAACTTTTTTGTCGTCAAAGGATTGAAATGTTGGAAGCATTTTTTGGTGAAATAATAATAAAATATTTTTTGATCTGTAAATGTTTAAAAAAAATTTTAAAAGTTGTTTTTTGTAAAGAAGGTAAATTATAGAGATCGAGCTGGGTTTGGACCAGGCCTGGGTTTTTCCTGTACCCAGACTACAGGCCCAGGCATTTTTTGACCTTCGTGGGTTTACTACAGGCCCAGGATCCGGCACAGGTCAATAAATCAAACCTGGAACCCAGGACAGGAACAGGCTTTTCGGAAATCTTAATCACTAGTAAATTAAATGACTCGCGGACGCGATGCTTTTATAGAGCTTTAAAATTTAAAAATAAGAGAGAGTGTGAAGTTAGAGAAAAACAGAAAGATGAGAGACTGTTGTGATTTTTTGAAAAAAGAAAAAGAGTAAATTTGCGCGTTAAAATAACGTTTAAAATTTTGGCTTCCTTTTTCGATTTTTTAGTGGAAACCTTTGTTTTTTTTTTGTTTTCTTATTTTTTTCTTAATTTTTTTCATTGTTTTTCATTTTTTAGTGTTTTTCTATTTAAATGATGTCCCAAAAGCAAAAAATGAAACCAATGAGTGCAATGACAGCAGCTAGTGCGACCGCCGCAATTGTTGATGTAATCAGTGAGTCTGCTGAAGCAAAAACTTCCTTGCCTTATACAACAATTGAAAAATTGGAGGTTTTTTAGGGTTGATTTTTGAAGAGTTTAAGCTCAAATTTATATTTTAGCAACACGGGATACACATAAATGACATCAAAAAACTTCGCGCTAATGGCTTCTACACGGTCGAGTCTGTTGCATTTGCTCCTAGAAAGGAATTGGAGAAAGTTAATGGAATTGGAGAACAGAAAGTTGAAAAGATCTACGTTTGTTGACTTTATTTTTTAATTTTTCGACCAGATTTTTTAGGGAGAAGCTAAGAAACTTGTCCCAATGTCGTTTACTCTTGCTAGTGTTGTCCATGTAAAGCGCTCTCAACTAATTTTGATTGAGACTGGCAGTCGAGAATTAAACCGACTTTTGGGTGGTGGAATTGAAACGAGTTCTATTACAGAGGTTTTTTCTAATTATTTTTATGAAAATGATAATTTGTTTGTAAAGGTTTTTGGCGAATTTCGAACTGGCAAAAGTCAGTTGTGCCACACTTTGGCTGTTATTTGTCAACTCCCAGTGGATATGGGTGGTGCAGAAGGGAAATGTCTTTGGATTGATACAGAGGGTACTTTTAGACCTGAAAGACTTTTGGCTGTCGCGGAAAGGTTTTTTAGAGTTTTTGACTGGGGTTCTTTCACCGTTCCACCCAGCACTGACCTTCTTTAGGGAATAATCCAAATTTTGGGCCCCAAATTCCGTGAAATCTTCCAAAAATTTTTTTTCATTTTTAGATACAAATTAGACGGTCAAATGGTCTTGGAAAACGTTGCATATGCTCGTTGCTACAACACAGATCATCAAATGCGTTTACTAATGGAGGGGGCTGCAATGATGGCAGAATGTCGATATGCTCTTGTGGTGGTTGATAGTTTAATGGCTCTGTATAGAACTGACTATTCTGGCCGTGGAGAATTGTCAGCAAGACAGCAACATTTGGCGTGCTTTTTACGTGGATTAATGAAACTTGCTGAGGAGGTATGAAAATTAATAATTTTTATCTTTGGGAATGAGGGTTATCTTGAGTTAATAATAAGGTAATAAAATATGGTCGTTTAAAGTTTGATAAATGTTAAGTTCAGTTGTGGTGTAGTGGTAGAGTGTTGGTTGGCTCGTTTATTTTGTGTTGGTTCGAGCCCTTTTGATGGTTTTAAATTCTTTCTTGGATACGTCTTTAATTTTTTCAATTTTTAAAATTATAAGACTTCAGAATTTCTTTAATTTTTTTTTTATTTATAGTTTGGCGTTGCAGTTGTTGTTACAAACCAAGTAGTCTCTCAAGTTGATGGTGGTAATATGTATCAAGCAGATCCTAAAAAGCCTATTGGTGGAAATATATTAGCTCATGCTTCGACTACTAGGTTTTTTTAATTTTTTATATTTTTAACCTTATCTCATTTTTAGATTGTTTTTTCGAAAGGGAAGAGGACCTCAACGAATTTGCAAGGTTTTCATTTTATTTTTTATTTTTACTGGTACAGTGGGTTATTTCTACCTTTTTGTCCGGGTGTCCTTCTTGACTTCAAGGCGGTCGGGGAATTTAAGTTTGAAAATCTCTCTTTTCCATGTTTCCTTGTCTCCAGGGTTGTCGGGGAATTTAGGTTTGAGCGCCCTATTTTCTCGTCCACAGGTTCTCGTCTCCAGGGCTGATTCAAGTTTCAACCACCTCTCCCTTTTTTATTTTTTGTTCGCTCCCTCGCTTTCTTGTCTTCAGGAATGAGTGAAAAAATGGGTAGAAATAATCGACATTCTTCCCTTCTCTAATTAAAATTTTCTTTAACAAAAAAAGATCTATGACTCTCCATGTCTACCAGAAAGTGAATGTACTTTTGAGATAACTGGACATGGAATTGATGACATCCAAGAAGAATAATGAAATTGACTGAAAGATTTTTGACGTGGCAATTTAAAAAAACAAGTTTGTGAATATTGACGGGTTTGATTTTTTTTATTGTTCTATTTTATTATTTTTTTCGCCACGAATTCTCGAAAAATGCATTTTAGTTTTTGTTGTTGTCAATTTTTTGGATAACTTGAGTCTAAATAAAATATTTTTCCGATTTTAATTCATTTGTTCTACACGCGGTTTTATTGCCGTTTTGATTTTTTTTTGTCATTGATTTTGAACGTATTATGACGTTTTTAAATGATCGTGGATGCCCTAATAGAGGCCCTCGGCTTTTATTTTTTTTCATTGAATCTTATTGAATGTACATCTAAAATAGCATGGACTTATATTTTCACTTGGTCTCATTGTATGGGTTCCTAATATTGACTCACTTATGGGCCTCATTGGGTCTCCAATAGGCTCCTAATAGAGACCCTTGACTTTTATTTTTCAACGTTTCTTCGTGGTGGGTATATAGACATGGGCTTTTGTCAGAGGGGTCAGGCCTTTTGTTCTTCAATGGAGTGGGCTTCTATTAGGACATTTACGATATTTTTTGCTTTTTTCTTTTTTACAGGGTTTTATTCTAACATTTAATTTGGTCTTATTTTATTAGTCTTGTTGGTGGCTATTTTTAATATTTCATTCAGGTTTCTTTTTTATTTGTTTTATACATACTTTAAATTAAATTTGTATAGATGGCGGAGAATGAAAAACTTTGTGTCGCTGAAGATGAACAGCTTGAAATAGATGAAAAATTGCTTGGAGAATTGTATGGGCTTGGAATAGAAGAAGCTTATAAAATGGCACTTTCATTCTATAGAGGTTTTTGTTTTAATTATGATTTTTCGAGTGTGTCGAGGCTAACGTTGTCATTCGCAAGAATTTTTTTATTTTAATAAGAAAATTTTTCTATTTGTACTTTGATGTTGTTCAGCAAGGAAGAGCAGACATAAAAAAAACAAAATTCCCGATTTTCGGAAATCGGGACGGCTTGTTCCCTGTTGTCCAGTATGAGATATGTTACCCGTTCAATAGAAACCCTTATACATATTGATGGTTTTTCTGTTGCGGAATGGGAGGGGGGGGGTTTAACCATTTGTTGAAATTAATTTTTAAATTAACTTTCTTTTTTTAGATCAAGAAAAGAATCGTTCAATAGCTGTTGATTATCGTCATCGTTTAAAATTTATTGCACTTTCAAAACAAGCAAAATATGGAACATACAAAGATGATGGAATTGAATGTGGATGGTTTGATTTGGTTGGAAATGATGCTAGGTAAATTTTTTTTAGTTTAATAAAAATAATTTTTATTCCGAAAATATTGCGAAGAAATTTTTCAATATTAAAAAAAATTTTTTTTTTAAAAACTTTCCAAGGACAGAACTTTCTTTTTTTATTTTTCTTTCAATCTTTTTTCCGAATTTTTCATTTTTATTTAATTATTATGGGTTTTCCTTATTTTTTTTAAATTCATTTTCTTTTAAATATATTTTTAAAATCAGAAATTCATGCCTAATTTCTTTCCTCTCTTTTATATAAAATTTAATTTTGATACAATTGTCTTCGTAATTGAATTTTTTGAATAGGGAAAGAGGAGAAGAGTTAGCTAAACCTTAAATATCTATTTAAAAAATAAAAAGGAATTTTTAAAGAAAGTAAAAGGGGTTAAATTGAAATAAATTGAATTGTGAGTGAGTGATGTAATTGACGATTTTTTTTTATTTTGGGTTATTTTAAATTTTATACAATATAAATTTTTGAATATTTTTTTAAGTTCAAATATATAAAAAAATTTTTGTATTTTTTCCAAACAAAATTTTTTTTTCTTGAATTTTTAAATTTTTTTAGATATTTTTTATTCATAACTTAAAAAAAATTTTTTTTTGAATTAAATTTAAAAATTATTTAAATGAGACAATTTGTCCCAAATGAAAAAAAATTTTTTTTTGACGGCATCAGTTTATATATTTTTCTTTTTTGTATTTTCCCAAGGGGTAAAATATTTATATAAAGTAAAAATAACTAGAAAAAAAATAGAGGAAGAAAAGTGTTTTTTTTTTCGAATATTGACACTTCTCCCCACCTCCCCCCAAAAAAATGTTGTGAAAATGTGAGAGGCTTTTTCTTCACTTTTTTCTTCCCTTTTTTTTAAGTTATTTTAAAATTTTTGTGTGTGTCACTTTGGTGTAAACAATACAAGATACTTATTGTTAACACTAATTTATTTTGTTTTATTTTTTGAATAGGAGGGGATTAGAGGAAGTTTTTTGGAGGATTTTAGGAGGAAGAAGAAAATAAAAGATAAGGAAATATTTAGGGAAAGCTACGCATCTTCTTTTTTTTAAATTTTTTTGGGGAGAGAATAGGGAAACAATTGCTCCATTTAGAAAAAAAAATTTTTTAAGCTTTTTTGAAAAAAAATTTTTTAGAGAGGGCATTTTAGGAAAATTTTGACTGGAAAAAAAATTTTTTTGAAAAGTTTTCTGGGTGAAATATTTCTTGTTTTTTTAAAAAGAATTTTTTTGGCACTTTTTAAAAAATTTTTTCCATTGTTTTTTTTCGTGATAAGTGAAATGTGTGATGTTTTTAGAAAGCAAAGAAAATTTTTGGCTTATTAGCTTTTTAAGGAGAAAAATTTGGGAGGGAAATTAAAGGCATTAGAAAAAAATGTCAAAGATTTTTTTTTATTTTTTGTGTTGGCACATTATTTGGTATATTTTTTGTTTAATGCGTATTTTTTGTTTTGCTAATTTTTTAAATTTTATTGGGGATTTTTTTGGGGGTTTTATTTTTTTTTTGATCGATTTTTAGCTTTTAACACATTTTTTGGGTGTAAATTATTTTTATATTTTTTTTCAAATATTTTTTTATGAATTTTCTGTTTAATTTTATGCGAGAAAAAAAAATTTTTTTTAAAGAAATTTTGGAAAATATAAAATTTCGATTTTTTAAATTTTTTGAAAATGGACATTTTATCCCATAATAATAAATTTTTCAACAATTTGAAAAGAAAATTTTAAAAATTCAGAAAATTTTTGAAAAAAAATTTTTTTTTAATTTTTTTGTTATAATAATCTAGGCTATTTTTTATATAATAAATATATAATTCAAAGCTTTATTTATAAGCCTTAATTTTTATATTATTCTAAAACATAATTTTTTGTTTAAAAATTTTTAATTTTTAGAAAAGTTTGGAAAACATTTTCTTCATTACTTGTTTCACAAGCAATGCTAGAATTTATTCGTTTATTGGATGCTGTATGCCCAACATTTCGAAATTCTTTGGAAAATCAGCAACAAAAACATAAAATTGAAATGACTACAAAAATGGCAAATTCTGGAAGTGATGATAAAAATGTTGGAGGGGAAGGAGGTGGTGGAAATAGGTTAGTTAAAATTTAATTTTTTGGGAAATTTTTTGTGGGAAATTCTATAAGATTTCGGTTAGCATTTGAAAAATAATGGAAAAAAATTTAAAAAAATTTTTAACTACGGATCTATAGAATTTTCAAAAAAAAATTTTTTTTTGAAAATGGACATTTTATCCCATTTTCCCCCTATGGTTGAGATGCTTTGAATTTTATTTTTGGAATAGGTTTTGTAAATTTTATTTTTTTAACGGCTTATACTAGGCCTTTAATAATTAAATCTTTTGTGGTTTGAAAATTTATTAAAAAAAAATTTTTTTTTTAAATTTTTTTTGCAATTTCCAATTTTATCAAATTAATTTATTTTTCTCTCTCATACATGACTGACACTTTCATTTACTTCCTTTATTTTACTTTGAGAGGATGCCTTATGTTTTCTTTTAAGTCAAAAATTAGGTTGACTAACTTGAGCATATCTTCCTTTTCCTAACTTTTCTTTTTCCTTCATCCAAGTAATTTATTTTTATTTTTCTTGATGAGTCTCGAAAATTGAAAAAAAAAACTTTTATTGATTATTTTTAAAGAAAAGGTGTGAAAAATAATAAAAAACAAAAATTGTTTTTAACTTACCTATTTTTATCTCGTTTCCAAAAAATTTTTTTTAGTTAGAAGCATGGGATAAGATATTCACATTTTCTGTTTCTTGTTTGAAACTAATCCATAAGAAATAATTTATTTTTCGGGGGTTTGATATTCCAATGGATTTTCGGGGGTTGATATTTCAACGTTTTTTAACATTATGACATGTTTCGACCTCGTTTTCCAAAAAAATTTTTTTTTAAAAAATGTGGGATGAAATGTCTTAACATTTTTTTTTAATTTTCTAATTAAAAATTAATTTTAAAGCATCAATGCATATTTAACAACAAATAAAGGAATGCTTCCAGACCCGCTTGAATCAAAAGAAATTTTGCAACAATTTGAACAGCAAAGGTTTTTTGGGGGATTTTTTTGAATAATTTTTATTTTATTTTATTTTTTAAAGACAACAAATTCAAGAAGCATTAAATAAACAAACATATCATCAATTTTTGGCATATGCACAGCAAACACATCCTGGAGAACCTGAAAAGGTTTGTTGATATATTTTTTTTTTAAATTTTTTTTCATAAAAAAGATTTCAAATTTTTTTTTCTGAAAATTTTCAAAAAAAAATATTTTTAAGATTTTCACTGAAAAATATGTTTATAATTTTTAAATAAATTTTTAATTTTTTAAGGCTTTTTATAATAAACATATTTTTTAACAAAATTTCGAAAATCTTTTTAATTAAAAATTTTTTTCCTCCTCTTTCTTCTCTTAAAAATTTTTTTTAATTTTTTTTTCGATTAAACTGTTTAAAATGCAAATCTTGAAAAAAAAGGGGGGGGGGTTTCCGCTTTTTAACTTTCTAAATCAAAAAAGAGGGGGTTGTTTTTACTTCCCATTATTTATGTACTTTCCATTCATTTAAAAAAAATTTTTTTAATTTTAAAGAAAAAATTTTTTTAGCGTGAATTTTAAGTCGTTCTTTTCTCTCTCACCGAATTTTAGTTTATAATTAAAATTTAATTTTGTATTTTTATGACTTTTATATTTTTATATTTTTGCTGTCAAGGCAACGACTTTATTATTATTTAATTTTTTTAATTTAATTTTTCCCTATTTTTTGAAAGTTTTTTTAAAACTAGCTGGACGTCATTTTTTTAAATTTTTTTTGAAAAGATTTTTTATTCGAGACCTCATTACGAGATACCATTCCCTATAAGATAAAATTTTTTGAAATTTGTATCGTCCTCTGAATCAGGGAGATACTTCCTTTTACGCGAGATTTAGGCTTGCCGTTTTTGAGTCTGGCCTGTAACGAGTCACTTTCGGGCCAATTATCTTAGGCCCGACTCTATCTTTCAGTCCGAGTCTCGGTGCATTTTGGCAACCCTGCTTAGGATTTATCAAAAATTAAAAAGTCTTTCCTTCTTTTTCCAGCAAGAACATTTAATTTCTCAACTACAAGAACAACATTACCAACAATACATGTCGCAAGTTTATGCCCAAGCTCAAGCAGCTTCACAGGCTACTTCTAATGGAGGTTTAAATTCAAATTTTGTATCGGATTTGGAAGCTGCCCTTCCTTCAAAAACAGCTGGAAAAACATCGAGACATTCGCCTAAACCAAAAATTAAAAGTGTTAATGAAGTTGGAGAAGGAGAAGGAAAAGGAGGTGATTCTGATGTGAGTGATGAAGACGAGGAGGAGGAGGAGGATGAAGAAGACTTTACTAATGGAGAAATGCCTGGTGAGGAATTATTTTTTTTATGAGATTATTTTTTGAAGGGTTTTGGGGTTTGAAGATTTTTGCTTATTTTTAAAATTATGAAATAGAATTTTGAAAATTTTTTCATGAGAATCTTGGGAATTTTTTCCTTAAAATTTTTGTCCAGTCTTATTTTTTTAAATTAATGTGGAATAGTCTTGGGTTCTGAGAATTTTTATAGAAACATTTTTTCTCAATTCTTTGATATTTTAGGATTTTTATAAATATTAAAAAATTTTTTGATCCTTTTTCGGTATTTTTCTGATGTGAGCTTCTGAGCCCGTATGTTTTTGTCCTGAAATCTTTTGTAATTTTTAAAAGAAGTATTTTGGGGACTTTTTAAATTAATATTTGTAATATTTTTTATTCTGAACTTTTTACATATAATTTTTTATAAAAATTCGATTTTTATAAAATTTTCAGTTTCTTCTATATACGCTCAAATGGGCATGTTCTGTCATAGTAATTCTATTTCTTTTTTCTATCTTTCTTTTTCTTGTGTTTTGTATTTTTTTAAGAATTATTTTTTGTCGTATTGTGGTTAGTATATAATTTTAATTGGGTCTTGTTTTTTAAAAAATTAAAAAAAAATTTTTTTCCAGCAAATCCAATAGTCGCCCCAGCCTCAGTTTGGACAAACAAAAATTTGGCGGAATTTAAAGAAGCTATTAAGAAAGAAGGACCGGAAGGTATATTGAAAATTGGGCATGGAGAAACTGTTACAGTTCGTGTGCCAACACATCCTGAAGGGTTTGTGAAAAATTTTTTTTAAGTTTTTCAAAAACTTTTGTCCGCAAAAATTTTTTTTTAATTTGTAAGACCCCTAGTTTTAAACAAATTAAATAAACAGTTGATCCGAAAATATTTATTTTAAATTAAATATAAATAGGTATAAAGTTCGTGCCGAGCTCTAAAATAGGGGGGAAAGAGCTGGCAGAGGGAGGGAGAGGAAAAACGGTGGGAAACAACTGACTGTTCGAGATTTGTTTTAAAACTTGCAAACCAAAAAGGGGCGTTTCCCACCGTAGTAAATAACACAACTTTAATATTTTTATATATTTCCAATCACTACAACTTCCTCCTGCCTGGTTTTGTGGCCTCCACAAATTGTTGTTTGTTTTATCTTTAGTGTTTTATTTGTTTGGTTTGATTGGTTTTGCTTCTGCTTTAAGCGTTAATTTTTATTTTGTTTTTAAGCCTTCTTTCTTGATTATTTGAAGTACGGGTACTTCTTTTAATTGTGAATTTTTAACTAATTTTGTTGTTTTTCAAAAAAAATTTTTTTGTTGGTATTTTTAGTCAATACTGTCAGTATTATAATATGAGGAGAGGATTCTGTAGGAAATTTGTTATAGCTGATGGGCTTAAATTTAATTGTTGTACAACTACAGATGGCTTATGTTGTAAAGGGGAATGTTCAGATTGTGAGTGATGTCAAAGTATATAAATTGATAATAATTGTTGTTGTTGTTGGACTTGTTTCTTTTTGCGTTGATGTTTTTGATGGTGTTGTTGTTGTTATTTTTTTTCCTCTTCTTTTCTTCATATATTTATATTTAATTTATTTTTAGATCCGAAAATTTTACAAAGTGTTGAAAAAGTAGGAAAAATGTTTATGAAAATTGGCTTTAGGGAAATTAGATTACATTTTGCGCCGCTTGCAGCATTCTTAAAGTACGTTTATTTTCTATTTTTTCCTTGTTTATTGCCAAAATGTTTGAGATTTTTAAATCTAAAATTTATTTTATTTCTATTTCTTTTAGCCAATTTTCATAACTTTTCTGGATAATATAAACTGTTTTAGTTTATATTTTAAAATGAAAATCTAAAAATTGATGACAATACCATCTAGTTTTAGATTTTCTCGTGTTAATTAGAGACCGGACGGTACCGTAATACGACGGCGTTTTCGGTATTTATCGGTATTATAGTCGGTAATACGGTCCGGAATATGGTACAGTAAAATTATTTTATTTTATCGGTATTTTTCGGTATCGGTATTTTTCGTTATTTCCGTCCGAAATTCCGGTCTCTAGTGTTAATCCTTAACTTGCTAGTATTCGAGCGCCGCGCCGTTATTCTCGTGTTGTGGAAAAATTAAGTGGCCGAAAAATTCACCGCTTTTTCTACCTTTTCTTTAATCTTTCTGCCAGTGTAGCTCCTTTTGTGTCCGCATGTTTGCGTTTTACTAATTTGTTCCAACCAATCTATCAGTAGTAGAAAGCAACGATGTAGGCGACGGTGGATCATGTCCGGTTTCCACAACACAAGTTTACGATAATGTAACAGAGCCGTTACCACATTCGGTTTTTTTTTTTGGTTATTTTTCTTTCAATTTTGCACGTAAATATTTTTTTGTTTTAATCTTTGATTTTCGAGGAACGGCTCTATTTTTATTTTATTTTAAAACGACTATATAAAAATTAGTATACAACTACAATATAACTAAGTATAAAAATCACTGCAAAGTAATAAACGTAAAATTTATATATATATGTTATAGAGATCGGACCACACAAATATTTGACGTTGGAAAATCAAATATTGGATCAAATTTTATTTGATTTTGTTGACTTAAATATTTGTTTGACCACTTTTGTAAAGTATCCAATTTTTATAAATATTTTCAAATATCAAATAGTTTGATCAAATATTTGTTTGACCCTTTTTTTTTTTAAAAAACACCAAACACACGACAGTAAAATTAAGACAAAACAAAAGTAAAGTATAGGTCATTAAAACTGAATATGATTAAAATTATATTAAATGGTTTATTTGTTTTAAATTATTTCTTCCAAAAAAATTTTTCTTTACTTTATTATTTTTTTGTGCTACTCTATTATTAAAATATGGATGTGTGGTATACGGCATTTGAGGACAATAATTTATTTTAATATACTCCCTTTTAATCGTGAGTAGGGTTGCCGTTTTCGAGTCGGGCCGTTTTGTCAACCCTGGCTATGAGTATAAAAAGGGGGAAAAAGAGAACAGTTTTTCCCTTATTTCTAGTCCTTATTATTTATTTTTCGACTTTATAATTTATCATCAAGTGTCTTGTCCCCAAATGTCGTATCGTGGTTTTGATTAAAATGTTGTTTTTTTTTTTTTTAAAAAGAAAAATTCTAATACCTCTATATATTATTTTTTGATTTTGTTTCTTTTATTAATTTTTTTTTTCATTTTTATTTATTTATTAAATATTTATAAATGTTATATTACACCTTACCATACATTTTCCCATGAATTATAAAGACTTCTATACCCTTTGCTCTCCCAATACTTTATCATATCCTTACCTATAATAACCTCAATATTCTCATCCGTTATATTTGGATCGTTCTCTATTACCAGAAAATTTACCTTTAATTCATGTTCACCGTCAAAAACGGTGGCTTCCGCTCTCCCCAGTATTTTTATTGATATCCCCCCATCTCTTTTAACTTGGTAAGGACCGTCAACACTCTCGTATATTAGATTGGCCTCATCAACTAAATCAATAGAGACATAGTTGTCTAAGAGTCTCTCCGTGATCAGGGCCTCAGTTACATAAAAATCTAACATTATTTTGTTTACCTTATCATCTCTTATAGGGGTATCATCATGTTTACGTTTTCGGGGGTTTTGGGGGTTTTCCATTTTATATTATTTTTATTTATATATTTTTAAATTATACCAATTCACTGGGAGGCGCGATCTGAAAGGTGTAATATAACTTTTTTAAAATTAAAATTCTAATTTATTTTTCAGGTCTATATTTAATAATAAAAAAATTTTTTTTTTTTTGTTTTATTTTATCTTAAAATTTTTTCCTTATTATTATTTTATTATTTTTATTTTATTTTAATCATTTAAATTTAATTCCTCCATCTTTTTCTCTAACTGATACTCCCTTAATTTCTCGAGTGACTTACACTTTACCCCACGTAAAAAGGCGGGTTTATTTTTTTCTTTTTCCTCTTCTCTTTCTCTCAATATCTTCCTCGTATTCATTAGTATAATGCCTAACCAATTTTCACCCTTCCATGTTTTACCTTCTTTTAAATCATTATATGATATTCCGATTCCCCAATATCTATCATAAGGGTTTGCTTCCAATAAGGGGCTTGAACCGGTTCGTAATAGTTTTCGAGCTAACAACGGGTTTTGGTTGAATTTTTCAAAAACAATCTCTTTCATGTATTGTCTACTTACCTTTTCCCACTGTCTTTTGTCGAACCTGTGGATATACTTACCTAGTCTTTTTACGCCTGCTGGGGTTAATTTGGGGTTCATTACCTGGTGCATTTTTCTAAAATCCTTGAAGTATTTAGCTTTAGCATAAACGTATGCTCTTTCTGACGAGTCGAACCGTATTCCCCATACCTTAAAGGAGATCGGATAGAAGTTGGAAAAAATGTATCTAATCCCGTAGAATGGATAAATTATTTTGCCATCAAGTTGAATTGATGTGACGGACATCTGGAGAAATTAAGTTAAAGTAATTAAAATTTTTTTTTATATTTTTGTTATTTTTATTTTATTATTTTTTTCTTTCTCATTTTTTTCTATTCTATGCTACTACTATTTACATTATGTACAATGTTGTTTCCTCTTGCTTATTCCCTCTCCATCTCTGCCCCTCTCATTGGTATGATCTGGGGTAGTATAAGCTTTTTGACTTTGTCCATATGAATTTTAATTATTTTCTCAGTATTACCTACCTCTTCTAATGTAAGAACAGGTTCCTCAATTTTTATTACCCTAAAAGGGCCTGCCCACTTCTGTCTGAATTTGTGGTAGTTCTCGGGTAGGTGGTGGTCGATTTGGATTAACACTAGGTCAAACAGTTCGAACTTATGCTCTTTCCTATCCAAGTCAGCAAATCTCTTTTGCTGTTCTTGTGCTTTATTTAATGATTCTTTGACTGATTCCCATGTTTCCTTAATTAATTTCGTTTTATTTTCTAAATATTCTGACATTTCGACTTCCCTTTCTCCTATTTCAGTTCCTTTCAATCTTAAATCTATTGGGGTTACTGGGTCTCTGGCGAATAATATAAAATATGGTGTTTGCCCTGAACTGGCGTGTATGCTTGAGTTATATGCGAAAATCACATATTGCAAATGACTAGACCAATCTGTGCCTTTAATATTAACATAATTATAGAGCATGTCTGCAACAACTCTATTCATTCGTTCTACTGCCCCATTCGACTGGGGATGATACGTCGTAGTTTTGTTGTGTTTGAACCCATAAATTTTAGTTAATTCCTCGAAAATTTTACTAATGAACTGTCTACCGTTATCCGTTACTACAACTTTTGGACAACCAAATTTTGTAATCCAGTTATCCGTGAATGCTTGTGAAATAGAAATTGCTGTCTGATTTATCATTGGAACAGCGGTTAACCACTTCGAAAATGAGTCAGTGATTGACAATATATATTTATATCCTTCTACTGTTTCTGGTAATGGTCCTAGAATATCCATATGTATTCTTTGGAATGGTTCGTTAGGGATTTGTATTGGATGGATTGGTTCTTTATGGACTATTTTGGGTATATTTTTTCTTTGTTGGCATCTTATACAAGCCGTGACAAAATTTTTTGTGTCCGGTATTATTCTTTTCCACCAAAATCTTTTACGAATTTTTTCAAGTGTCTTCATTGCTCCTAAGTGACCTCCTATGAGCTTGTCTTCATGACACTCTCTAATTATTCTCTCTCTAAGATTATATGGTACTACGATTACTGGTATTTTTTCCTCTTTGTCTCCTATCCATTTGTATAATATTCCATCAATTATGGAATAATTTTCATGTAATTTCTCATTTTCTTCTAGAAAATTTTCCTGTTCCTTTTCATTCTCAGGGATATTTTCATTTTTTAATTTTTGTATTATTTCCGAATAATTTCTATCTTTCCCTAATTCGCTTTTTAACTCTTCATTAGTGACTTTTTTCCATTTTTGGGGGTTATAAAATTCTTTTGGCAATTCGAAATCTTGATTTTCAGGAATGTTTTCCTCCACACTCTTTAAAAATTTTTCCCAGTCGGGTTTTATTGACTCTCTGACTGCGCACACTTGACATTCATATTCAAATACATTCTCTTCTTGTGCGGGAAACCTAGATAAATGGTCACAAAATTTATTTGATTTTCCACTCCTATGTTCAATTTTTATGTCATAGGCCTGAACCGATAATTGGTATTTTGCCATCCTTCCCACTAAATCCTTTTTTCTCATTAGTGCGCACGCCACTGAGTTGTCTGTTCTTATTAATGTTGTTCCGGTACCTTCTATATAGGGTCGGAACTGCTCTAAAGAATACACTATTGCCAATGCTTCAAGTTCTGCGGTTGTAAATTTTTGTTCATTAGGTGTTAATTTTTTGGAAATAAATGTAATTGGGTGTTCTCCATCTTCGTTTTTTTGTAAAAGACAGCCTGCAATTGCTATCTTCGAGGCATCGGTTTCAATGATGAATGGTCTTGTAAAATTTGGCGATGCTAATACCGGTGCTTTTATTAATTTACTTTATATTTTCAAAAGCTATTTGGTGTTCGCTCTTCCAATTTTTCTCAATACTTTCTCCTATTTTTGTTAACTCGTGTAAGGGTGCCATTATTTCCGCAAATCCCTTAATAAATCTGCGAAAATAGGAAACTGCTCCTATAAAACTTCTTAATTCTGTTAATGTTTTTGGAGGCTCAAATCTTTGTACTGCAGCAATATTTTTTGGATCTGGGCGAATTCCTTGCGCACTAATTAAAAATCCCAAATATTTTATTTCGGATTTACCGAACGAACACTTTTCGAGTTTCAATTTCAAATTATATTTTATTAAGACTTTTAAAAATTTTTCTATATCGTTAAGATGTTCTGATTCATTTAAAGATGCTAAAATTACATCATCGATATATACTAAAAATGCCGCTGATAATTCTTTTCTCAAGCACTCCATTACTTTCATAAATGTGCATGGAGCGCCGCATAGTCCGAATGGCATTCTGAGAAATTCATATATTCCACAAAATGTCGCGAATGCAGTTCGTTCAATATGGTCCGGTTCGATTCCAATTTGATGGAATCCTGACATAAAGTCAAAACAAGTAAATATTGATTTTCCTCCTACTCGGTCTAAGATGTCCGAAATTAAAGGTAAAAAATAAACTTGCTTTTTTGTATTTTGGTTTAATTTACGATAATCAATAGCCATTCGGTATTTTCCGTCTTTTTTCTTCACCAAGACTATCGGAGACGCAAAAACAGAATCGGATGGTCTTATTATTTTTTGTCTTAGCATTTCATGTATTTGGTTATGTACTTCGTCTTGTAGCCCTGGGGGAACCCTATAAGGTCGTTGTTGTACTATTTGACTTTCATCTATTAAATCAATTCTATGCTTTATTGTACCTTTAAAATGGCCTATATTTCCTTCTTTGCCTACAAAAGCTTCTTTATTATTGTTTATAATCATTCTTAATTTTTCTTTGGCTTCTTCTGATAGGCACGACTCTTCTAAATTTACATTTTCAGTAAAAAAATTCTCTTTACTTTCGCTTCCCCCTTCTGCTTTTACTGTAACCGAATTAATTTGATCAATTTCATTTATTTCTTCCCATTCTGCTATGTTTTGTTTTGGGAATAGCGTAATTTTCGAATTTCCAATATTTAATATTCGTACGAAAATTTTATTCGGTTCGCATAACGTTTTGCCAACTATAATTGTCTCATTTAAATAATTATTTCCTCCTCTGATTAGTATTGGACTCTCATAATTAGGCCGATTATTTTCTATTTCTGCTGATATCAAGGTGTCAGAGTGTGGGTCTAATTCTATCTTTTCTTTTATTTTCACTTTTCTTTCTTCATTATGTACTTGAATTGAAGCTACCATCGCTACTGATTGAAGCTCATTATTTAAAAAATTTACCAATTTTAATCTATCATTGACCCAATCGAACGATACTTCAAACCCGGTTTTTCTTTGAAAGTTTTCCCAGAAATCTGAACCTAGCAAAATTTCTGAAGGGCAATGTTTATCTTCTGCTACAAAAATTTTGGCTTCAAAAGGTATTTCTCCTATTTTTCCTTTAAAGTTTACTTTGCCAATCATAAAAAATTGATCATTACTTGCTACTACTGCTTTTATATTTGGTTGCAAATCGAATTCGATTTGTCCTAATTTATTTGCCACTGATTTTCTGCAATAGCTTATAGAGGCGCCTGAATCTGCTAATGCTTTAAATTCCTCATTCCCCACATCTACTGAGATTAGTGGTTGCTTAAATTGAGGGTGAATTGAATAATTAGAAAAATGGGAAATCTGATATATTTTAGGTATTTTCGTGTGAATGATTGTTTCAATTTCTGTCTCAGTTTCTATAGGCGGAGCGGAGGGTTTTAAAGCATTTATTTCAAACATTTCTGCTTCTTTATCTTCGCTTATATTGGTTCTTTGTCTTCTGTTCCTCGCGGATATTATTGGTTGAATCCACGGGTATAGGTATATTATTCCTCCAAGTATCGCTCCTATCCCTACAATTGCCGCAATCAATAGTCCAATGATTTTGAAATTTTGGCTTAAAAATGAGAGTGTCGATGTTATGTTTATAGTGGCTTGGATTCCCGCCTCCGCTGTTTCTACTGCCTTTTGCCCTATTTTTGCTAAGATATTTGGATTATTTTCGTAAGTAATATTTCTTTCTTTTAAAATTTTTTCAACTTTATTTATTCTGTTAGCATAATTGTGTAATACTGAAATGGACGCCATTAATCCATTTAAGTCCGATTGGAAAATTGTCTCGGCTTTAAAAATAATTCTTGTTTTCTCGGGCTTATATGGTAATAAATTCGGCATTGATTCTATATTTGTCGGTCCTTCGTAAGTCCGCCATTTTCCATTTTCATCCTTAAATACTGATTTTGGTCTCTTATTACACTCTATTTTTTCGCTTGCTTCCACTAAATCTTGGGCATATGATTCACTTATTAAAAATAAAATTTTTGAAATATTCCCTTCTTTAATTTCTACTGGTACTTTCTCATAACATTCATTACCTACTTCATGTTGCCAATATATTTTGTGAGGGGCGACTTGGTGGCATTTTGAAATTCCTATAGCTTCCCCGTGGAATTTTGCGGTTATGTCTTGTTGCCTTAACCATAGTCTGGCTCCTAATGTTGGATCAATGGTCATCATCGACTTTGCAGTCTCGATTTGTTTATTGTGTACATCACAAATTTGTACCCATAATTTATCGAAACTCTTTTTAACGATTTCTGCTGTATAGCTTTCTAGAAATTGTAATTTGGTATTTAAATTTCCTTGATTTTCTTTTAAAGTAGCGGGGGTTGTAAAAGTTTGGTTACTAACCTCCCAAGGTGTCTCCCTTTTTTGCATTTTTATTCCATAAATTTTTGCGATATTTTCTACTACCATATTATTCTTTTGTTCTCGCATTTTATTTTCGTCTGTTATTTTATGAATATGCTCGCGTGGTTTTGAACTACCTGTTTTTAGTTTTCTGGCTCGTTTTAAATTATTAACAGACCTTATGTCTTTATATAACTCAGCTGGGGTATTAGACTCTATTATTTGTGGGCTTGTTAATGATTTTTCTGTAGTAGCAATTTTAATTGTCGGTCTTTTGGTCGTTGATTTTACAGTGGACGATTGTGTTACTACAGGTCTCGCCTTTTTTAAATTAATTGTTCTCGTTGATTCTGTTAATTTTTCCTCCCTATGGCTATCCCCTGAATCTTTTGCCTTCACCGGATTTATTGGAGTTATTGTTTGTAATTTTCCTTTTTCCGGTACTTTCGTATTTAATGTGGTAATGTCCACCTTAATTCTTTCTGTTACTAATTCTTTTAGAGTTGTTTCTGTAATTATCTGCGTCGTTATCGGTAATTGTTCGATTTCAGTTCTCTTAGTACTTAAGACGGGCCTTTGAGTAACGATATTTTTTGGACTTATAGTAATTTTATCAATTGGATTTTCTGTTGACGTGCTCGGTGGGGTAACTACTCTTTTTTCTGTTATCGATTCAATTTTTTCATCTGATTTTGTATAGACTCTAGTGGTTATTGGTATTATATTTTCTACTATTTTTTGTGTTATTTTAGTGGTTAATTTTTCAGTTGTTTCTGTGGATTCTGTCGTTAGTTCTTTTGTTTTCAAAGTATTCCCCTGTGTGCCCATAAAAGGTTTGGGTGTAGTTACAATATTTTCTACTTTATTACTTTCGATTATTTGTTTACTCGTACCGAGATTTTTTGTTAATTTTGTTTGTTCTGTGGCCCTAATTGGTTTTTCTGGAGTTGATTTGGTTGGGCGCTCTGTGGTGGTTATTTTTTCTGGGGTTGATGGGGTTAAACGCTCTGTGGTGGTTAATTTTTCTGGAGTTGATTGGGTTCGGGGTTGAGTGGTACTCGGTCTTTCTGTCGTTGATTGAGTCGTACTTTCTGTGGTACTCGGTCTTTCCGTCGATTGGGTCGTACTTTCCGTCATTTTTCTTGCTCTTTTCAGTCCCGACAAGTCTCTTACTTCTCTAGCTTTTTCTTGTAACGGCTCATCTTCCTCTTCTTTATCTATCCCTAATTCGTAATTTATTCCTACCGCATGAAATGTTGTCCCTGGGAAATCCTTAAGTTTCGGGATTGATATGAAAACATCATTTTCCATATAATAAGTGTTAGACCCGAAGCATTCTCTTTCCCCTAAGGTAATATTTCCGGTAAAAAAATTCGAGAAAATGAAAACTGCCTGTAGATTCTCTACTAAAATATACGGGAAGGACAAAAGTGCTCGAAAATTTCCTGCCGATTCGTACGGACAGTAGACCTCCGTTGGGTCATCCCAAATTACTGTGCTATTCTCATCTAAACATTTTCTTTCCGGTATACTACAATTGTCATAAAATCCTAGGTCCGTTTTAACAATCTTAGTGTCCATATTTACGTAAACATTCCCTATTTGAACAATGTAGTCATATTCATAAAAATACTGAGTACCAAAAACTGGCCATTCTACTTTCATTTGGGTGTTCGAACGTAAAATGTTTTCATTCTCTCTTCTCAAAATTTTTGTCCCGAGTCTACCCTCTTTGACCAATTTCCAGCACTCCTCTTTTGGGACTGGGCTGGTTATGTCTTTAAAGTCATCATCCGAATTATAAAGTCTCAAAAAACTAAAGGTGCTTTTCCCAAATATAAATTTTTGGCATTTAAACCCTGTGAATATTAATGCTCTCTTTTGGGGAACGTAAATCTCAACGTTGTATTCTTCATAGTCGGGTCCTGAGGGAATAGTACAATTCGCTTTTTCTGGTGGTGCCAATAATAGTGGTTCTTCTTCCTCGACACAAATTTGATATCCGAAACTCAGGTTTCCTAATAAAAGAAGCGTCATAATTGTCAATAAAGGAAAAATGGGGCTGGGTGATTTCCTTATTGTATTTATTGCATTAATTTTATATCCGCCTCGCCCACGTCTTTGACCTCTTCGATTGCTTAGAGGCACCAGGTTACTATTTCCTCTCATAAAATTTCCATATTGGGGTCTATTTTGGTTCCCAAAATTTGTGTTGGGACCACCTTGATTTCTGAAATTAGTATCAAATCTATTTTGATTTCTGAAATTGGTATTAAATCTGTTTTGGTTAGGGTTTCTCCAATTTTGTGGTTGTGGCATACGCCACCAAACATTTCTGAACCCTTGCCTAAAGTTTGAAAAAGGTCTCTGGGATGCTTGTCTTTCATTATTCGGGAAATTTTTCTTAAAATTTATTTTATCCTTTTCTTGATTTATTTGGTTAATTTGACTTATTTGATTAATCTGCTCGAACTGTGCATTTGCTAACTTTTCTCTAGCTAATTCCTGTAACGCTTCTTCCTCTTCCATAGCCTGAAGCGTGGCTTCGGCTAGGGTATTAGGTTTTGGCATTCTTCTTAACTGTTCCCTCAAATCTGACCTTAAACCATTTCTAAAGAATTCTACTGTTAAACCCCTTCTTATCTCCTCTGTGAATCCTCCAGAATCCGGGTAACCCTTCTCCACAAGTTGCGAGATCGCTTCAGAAAATTCCGAAATACTTTCATTTACTCTTTGCCGCCTAGTTGAAGCTACTCTTCGAAAGTGAGACACACTTTCTCCTATCGCAAACTTCTTAGCCATTTTATCGATCAGAACCCCCCAATTTGCTTTATCAGTCTTACTCAAATTATCATAGAAAAATTGGGAATCTTTAGAAAGGAAGAGTGGGAACATTTTCGCCATCTCGCTTTCTGTCCAGCCATAGGCTGTAGCGACTTTATTGTATGCGTTAATGAAACTCGCAAAGGTTCTCGCATCTTTGCGTCCTTTGTAAATCTCTAAATTTATCGGTGGCTTGGCTCCCAATCCCGAAATTTTAATATTCATATTTTTCATTTCATCCGTTATATTAGCGATTTCTGACATTTTTATTATTTTATTTTTTCTATTTTTTAATCTTAACTCTCTAGGTGTTAAATAACTACCTTCAGTTGATAGTTGAGAATCCGGCGTTTCCAAAATAATTTCCGGGGTCTCGGTCTCGATCTCGGACAATGTTCTCTCAGGCGATTCGGTCTCCACAATTATTCTAAATTTTGGATTGTTTTGGGACGTACTTTTATTTTCAAGAATCACCAATAATTATAAGAAAGATAATGAAAATATGTATTTACTCGATTAATTACCCGGGGAATTATTGTTTTGCTCCTTTAACTTAATGGGTAATTAACAGGGGTGTGCCGACACAGATTTTAAAAAGCGAAAGGCGAAATTAACTTTAAAAGAAACGCGAAAAGTGAAATTAAATTTAAAAATGAAACACCAAACTGGCACCCCTCTAGGACTATTAATAGTAATTATTTGAGTAAATACAGTAGGGTTGTAAAGAATTAAGAATCTATGATATATATAAATTTATTTTAATTATAATTTTTCACTTTGTATCTCCTTCTCAAGATCTTATATGCCGGCGGTTTTAGAGAAAGATATACATAAAAAATTTAAATTAAAAATAATTTGATGCAAAATATAAAAATGTAAAAAATGCGAAAGATGCGAAACGCGAAAATGCGAAATTAGAATATGAAATTTGTGACAGATGCTTGTGACTAGAAGCTTATGACTAGATAGTGAACTTATGACTAGATAGTGAGCCTGAAACTTATGACTAGACGGTAATTGAAATAAGGAATAAATAATAATTAAGAATAAGATTATGCAATTTATTAATTCTTTTTAAAATTTATTAATTTAGCACTTAAAAATATTTAAACAAAATTACGATTAGTTAAATTATTTATTATTAAAATTATTATTTCTGTTTATTACTAACTATTCCTTGCTTATTTGCCTCAATAAAGGTAGAAAATATTATATAAATCAAGAAAATAAAATAATTATTAGGGTTGTCCAAAATATGTATTGAAAGTCATTTTTTTTTTGCCCGGGTATTTTATGTACTGCCTAAAATTTGTTACCAAGCAAATTTAGTTTAAGCCAATAACCATTCAAAATATGAATTGATCAGTTTAGAGGAATAACTTCTTCCCAAAATATATAACTAGAATAAATTTAGGTAATACACTTTTTTTTTGCCAACGTTTCTTTTTGAAAAGTCCGAACGAAATTTTGAATTTATATTTTTCCAAAGAAAATTTTTAGGCAGATTTACCCTGGGAAAAAAAATGTCGATACGCGAAAAAAAGT
Source organism: Meloidogyne arenaria (assembly GCA_036172955.1). NCBI lineage: Eukaryota > Metazoa > Nematoda > Chromadorea > Rhabditida > Meloidogynidae > Meloidogyne > Meloidogyne arenaria. The sequence goes on from JARQAB010000024.1 coordinate 438,415, forward strand.
TTTGACAAAGATCTGCAAAATTTCCTAAAATATGCTCAAATTCAATATTTTTAGGTATCGATTAAAATCATTTTTGTTCCTCACTTCAAATAATGTTTTGGACAACTCTAGTAATTATATATTTCTTTTATCTTTTATTTTTAAATCTAAAAATTATAAATACTGAAAGTTTTAAATACTGCGAGTTGGGTAGTGAGCACTTATTTATATAATTTATTTATATTTTAATTTATTTTTTTTTCCTTTTAAAATTGTTTCTAAAATGTGCTAACTTCTAAAGATTTAATAATAGACTAAATTATGATAAAAAATTATAATAGATTTTTAACGACTAAAATTTAAAATGATCTAATAATTAAAATAAAATTTTAAAATTTAGATGTGATAATTAGGATAAAATTTTAAAATTCATTAATATGAAAATTCTAAATACTAACTTAACATAGAATTAAAATAAGATTATAGAAATTATTTCAAATTTGACTAACGAATTAAAAAAATATTTTAATATATATAACTAGATAATTTAGAATCAGAGCTGTTTTGAAACAAAACAAAAAAATCTTCAAAATCGAAAATATTCCCAAAAATATCGGAATCGAAAATTAATATAATTTTCCACACTTTCGAAAATCGTAACTCGAAAAAGTAAAAAAAATCCTCGCAAATTGAAATTTCGACACAACTCTGATTAAGATATTTGACTAAATAACGATTATAAATGAAAAATTTGACTAGATATGTGAAATATAAATTTAAAAATAATATATTAAAAGGGTGTAAAATTTTACCGTATGTGCGAGCTCGGGGTATGTGATCTCTCAGTACAATAATTTTTTGGTTGTTTTGTTTATATTATTTTATTTTAGATTATTATTATTTATTATATATTTTTTTAAGTTGGTTTTTTTAGCTTTATTTTTTCGAATGATTATGAGATGGCCAGTCTCTTAATCCAAAGTCAAAGGTTGGAACACATTCCTAACTCAATTTTATTTTCCTTATTCTATTTTATTTTTTATTTACGCTAACGAGTTCGTTAGTGTTCGTTAGTCGTTTTTTCTTTAGTCGTTTTGTTTCCCGAAAACGTCAGAAAAAGCTTTTTCTTCACCTAATTTATTTTAAATTTTGTCGGAGTTCCCTTTTTGGCAAATTCCGACGAACCGCGGTTTTTAAATTCCTCTAAAATTTGATTGACTAAAAACCAATTTGTTCCTTTTTTCAATTTTATATGTAAATTTTATTTACATTCTACATTATTAGATTTTTCTTTAAACTACCGTATTTTGTACTTTACCCCGTTTCTGTTTTGCCCTTTTTATATTATTCTTTTTTAGATATATAATTAAATCATCCACAAAGCCTTAACTTTGTGTAGGGAAAGTTTAAAGATTTTCTTATACTGTATTTTCTTGATTAACTACTCTTGGTAATTATTGTTTCAACCCCGGACTATTATTTGAGGGAGGGCAATTAATACAGGTTATTATACTTAATAAATATTATGGAAAGAAGAGGTCTATTTTAAATCATTATTGTAATTATTTTAATTTATTTTCAAAGTATTTTCTCTCATTTTTTGATTCTTTAAAAGTTTATATTTTTAACACACCTGCGGTGGAAACGCACAAAGGAATTAAAATTTACGAACTATTTACTTCTTCATTTGACAATTAGCTATTTTCAGTTTAAGTTAATTTAAAAATATATTTTTATTTTTTCTGTATTTTTTATTTTAAAATTAATATCTTCTTTTCGATTTTAAAATGTTAAAAATTATTCTGTTCTTCTGTTTAATTCTTTTGTGTGTTTGTGCCGAGGAGCCTGCGGGCAAGTTCGTTGGGTGGCAGGTACTTTATAATTTTTGGACACTTGGGTTGGAGGTCAAAATCTTTAGGTTGGAGACTGAGATTGGACTGGGAGGGTCGTACTGAAAGTGGGGCTACTATTTCAAAAAGTCTGAGCCTGACATTTCGTTTGGGGATAATTCGGATACCTCTGAAATATCGTTATTAATTCTAAGATTTTTGTTCGAGATCTCGCCTGGGTCCTGTTATAAATATTCGGTTATGTTTTTTGTCCCATTTCAGGTTTCTGAATTGGATGGACATTGTACCAATTGCTCGTCTGGGGTGTGTATGCATCCTATCGGGTGTTTTCTTTATTATTTATTATAAGAGCTGTTTGGAATTTTCCTTAATCCCTTCAAATCTAAATCATTTTATTTCCTGGCTGTTAGAGGGAAATATAAGAGAAAAGTACTAAAAATATAAAATAAATTTTTAAATTAAAATAAAAGGTCTTTTGATTCTAATGTCATTTATTTCCTTCTAAATTTCCAAAAATTTCTCCAAAATGTACCTTTCTCCGGAAAATCGAAATTTCGAAACAGCTCTTATTTCCCTTCTTCAAACAGATTCTTTGAACCTGTCCTTTGCTTCACCCCGGACTCATATGATTCGCCTACCTCAACCACTATTTTGTTGGTTCTGCTGTTGCTCCTCCAATTTCTTTTTTCCGGGGCCATGCTTGCACTTCTCTGGGTAACCCGACGACAACGCCTTGTTGTTCGGGCCCCGGTTATTCCTCCTTCTCTTGTTCAGGCTCGTCGTATTTTTGGGCAATTCCCGCAACGGGAAGAATTCGATGAAATTTCATTACATCAATAATTTCATACTTAATATATATAATACCCCGTATTTTCACTAACCTAATGTCCCTGGTACCTTAATATCGTTTAAAATTTCTTATTAATGGGGATTACTAAAATGAGGGTAATTATTTGAGAAAATACGGTCACTTAATTTATTTAAATATTCATATTTCTAAAAATATTTATTTTCTAAAGTTTATATTTTCTTAAAATTTAATTTTTTAATAAAAATTTAACTTATTTCTTATTTCCCTATTTAGAGTCGGATGGGTAGGACCTCCAGTTGTAAGACCCCTAGTTTTAAACAAATTAAATAAACAGTTGATCCGAAAATATTTATTTTAAATTAAATATAAATAGGTATAAAGTTCGTGCCGAGCTCTAAAATAGGGGGGAAAGAGCTGGCAGAGGGAGGGAGAGGAAAAACGGTGGGAAACAACTGACTGTTCGAGATTTGTTTTAAAACTTGCAAACCAAAAAGGGGCGTTTCCCACCGTAGTAAATAACACAACTTTAATATTTTTATATATTTCCAATCACTACAAATTTTTTAAAAATTATTCCGAGGGTTTTTTTTTCTAAATTCACTTGAAATTCAAAGTTCAATTCAAATTTCGAAATCTGAAAAAAGGAGAAAATTTTCAGAAAATTTTTGAAATTAAAAAAAATTTTTTTGAAATTTTATAATTAAAAATTTTTCATTTTTTAAAGAAATTCGTTGTTCTGGGAATTTTGTACAGATTATTATGACATTGGATTTGGCGTTTATTTTGAATGGACAGTTGCTGAAACTAATCAAGTTTTTCTTTTATTTTTAGAATTTAAAAAAAAAATTTTTTTTTCTCAAAGGTAACAGTTCATGTTGATGAAAGTGGAGATGAATATGAAGAGGATGAAGCTGAAGCTAGTGGTGGTGATGTTGAAAAGAAAGGAGGTGGTGATGTTGAAGCTGAGGCTGCTAAAAAAGCTGTGGATCCTAATAAGCCAAGAATTGATGAAATTATTCCGGTTAATTTTTTAAAATTAATTTATGGGTTCTTAAATATAAAGAGAAAGTAAGGAGGAGAGGGTGGGGTGGAAAAAGGTCCGTGGGGTCTGATTGATGTATGTGAAGTTGGAAGTCGCGGCTTGAGATTTTGCTGACCACGTTTAGGTGACTATATCACTCTTTACTTTACGTTCGAAGTGAGGGAAATTGTGAGGGAAGAAATCTATGGGCAGGGAAGGATAGGGACTCACCGGTTCGACGTAACAGTTGAGGGCGGTATATAACGGAAAATATGGGAGACAAACTTCAGAGAAAAATTCGGGTTCAGGTTTTCGAAAACTTGGATAGATTTCGGTTCGAAAATTTTTCGAGTGACCTCTGTTAAACAACCCAGTAATTTTATTTTAAAAAATTTTTAAATTAAATTTACAGACTTTTCGTAAAGACAGTCATCAAGAAGTCTTTTTTGGTTCTCATTTTTACCCTGGACGTGGAATTTATTTGTTAAAGTTTGATAATTCCTATTCTCTTTGGCGGTCGAAAACGTTTGATTTTTTATTTTTGATTAATTAAAAAATATTTTTTTTCAGTCTCTATTATCGTGTATTTTACAGTAAATAGAAAAAAATTTTTTTGATGGATTTGGAAGAAGAATAAAAAAAGGTTTAATTAATTTGGATTTTTTGGAGGAAAAATTAGAGGATTTTTAAGGGGCAATTTTGCTTATTATTTTAATTTTAACCCTTCTCTGCCCTTTAAAAAAATTTTTTTGTTTGTAAGTGTGATGTTTAAAGGTATATAATATTTTTTATATTTTCTTTCCCTTAAAAAATTTCTTTTGATTAATTATTAGTGTAGATTGGGACAGGAAAATTAAAAAAAGTCTTTTAAGGGTTGTCCCCCCTTCCAAAAATTTTTTCTCCCGTTCTAAATATTTTAATTACTGTCGGATCTCGATTTTTACTCTACCAAACCCTATAAGCGATGCCTTCGATTTTCGATACACCCCTTCAATTAGAGCCCGGACGGAGACGAGATCTCGATAAGAAATTTTGGTTATCGAGATCGAGATTTTTTTCTAGATCTCGATTCGCGTAGGATAAATTTTCAGTTTCTCGAGATCTTTCGAGATTTCGATTTTCATACGACACTCCCAGTCCGGGCTTTCAATTTTGCTTACGGTTCTTTTTGGAGATGAAAAATAAAAAATGGAAAAAAATCCACATATTTAAAATTGAGATCCAACAATTTATTTTATTTTTTAATAATAAATTTAGTTTAATATATACATAATTATTATCTTTTCTTTTTTTTCTATTCCCTAATATTTTTCTTTGAAAATAAATATTTAATATGTGAAATTTTGATAAAAGACATTGTATGTTTACTTAATTAATTTTATTTGTTAATTTTTACATTAAAAAGAATTTTTAAATGAATTTGAGATAATAATTTATAAATAAAAATTAATTTTAGTTCAAATAAAAATTAATTTGCAAGAGTGGGATTCGAACCTTCGCCCTATTTTGCCTTGAGAACTACCAACTAACCGACTACATTAAACTGGAAAATGTTTTGATTTTGCGTTGTTTTTGAGAGAGGCTGGTTTATTTTTTTGTTAAAAAAATTTTTTTAATTCGAACGGGTTCATTTTAAGAGACAATTTTTAAGAGAATTTTTTCAGCCTTATGTCAGAGGGTATAGCTTTTAGGGATGTTTTTAGTGAGTTAGCTTGCTGCTTTGATATTCTGCCCCCTTCCCTTGTTTGAGGTTATTATATTTGGTCAAGAAATAAATGATTGGCATGAAGAATGAATAATAACTGAGAATCAACATAGGTAGCGGGAGGGATATCCAGAAAGTATCAGGTCTCTTATAAAGAGATTTCTTATACAGAGGTTTTTTAAATTTTTTCTTATAATGGTCTTGGGTCTGATCTTGATTTTTTTGTCTCTTTTCCTCGTTTCCTCTCTCAAAATGACACCAAATTAGACGTAAATTTTAAATCCTTTATGAGTGCAATGCACTTTTAGTTTATTTAAAAAATTAATTTTAATAAGTAGAGAAAGAAGGGAATTTTTTTTAAAGTTCTATCTTACTTGTAAATATTTATATTTTTATTTAAAATATAAATTTTTTTCGAACGTCACATTTCTTTCTTTTTTATACTTTTTGTACTTTTTTATACTTTTTTTACACAATTTTCCCTCCCTCCTACACGTAAATGCGCGCGAGCGAGTTAAATAAAATTATTTTATTCTTTTTTTTTGATAGAGTAAAGAAAATTAAATTTCTTGAAGAATTATAATATAAAATTAATTTTTAAATTAGAAAAAAATTTTTTTTCTCACTTTCCCAATTTATTTTATAATTATTAAGAAGCAAAAGTGGGAAGAAAAAAGATCAGGTTCGAAAATTGTTATTATTAAGGGGAGGGGTTTATTGTATTTTTTTAAATTATTTTTTAATTTTGTATTTTTTAATTGTTTATTTTTCTAAATTTATTTTTTCCCTTGTGCATCTACTTAATTATTTTTTCAAATTTATTTTTTAAAACTTATTATTGTATCTTATTTTTTTAATTATTATTTTTACTTAAATTTTACCCCTTTTACTTAAATGAGCCACCTTTAATTAACCATAACTTTTTAATAAGTAGTCGGACTTGATCCATCCAAAGGGCAAAAGACACCGCTTATCGAGGGCTTTAGAATGATATAAGGATCCATTTGGATTGGTTCATGGCTAAAAAAGTTGTGGTCGATTAAAGTTGGCCCGGTCAGGTCTACTAACCTCTCTATTTTGTACCCTATCCTTAATTAATTTAATAAATAATTTTCTATAATTTCATTTCATTTTGGTCTAAAAATTTTTTTAATAAATCTATAGTGGAAATTTTAAATAGAAAATTAGTTCAAATAAAAATTACTTTCCATGAGTGGGATTCGAACCTTCGACCTACTTGCCCTGAAAATTAAAGATTAACCGACTACACCAAACAGAAAATTTTTTGTTTCATGGTGATGGTATTTAATAAATTTATTTTTCCTTCAAATAAAAATTATTTTCCAAGAATGGGATTTGACCTATTTACCCTGAAAATTAAAAATTAACCCACTACACCAAACGGAAAATTTTTTTAATTTTCATTTTTTTTAGCTTCCTCTTCTTTTTTTTTAATTTTTAAAAATTTACTTCCTTTTTCTAATAATAATTATAGGCTTCTCAATTTTATACATATACATAACTTTTCTCAATTTTCTAATCAATATTTAAAAATTCCCTCCCTTCTCTTCAAAATATATAAAATGTCATTTTTCGCATTTTCATGTGCGAGCGCGCACTCATTTTATTTTGTAAAAATATATTAAGGATTTAATACTGGTTTTATAAATAAAAATAAAATTGTTTTTAAATAAAAAAGGCTAAAAAAAGAGAAGAGGTTGAAGAAAATTAGTAAAAACTTATTTTTTTTTAAAAAGAAATCCACGCGCGACCTCTCTTCTTTCTTAGAGCTTTTTTCTTCGCCTAAAATCTCCTAAAATCTCTATTGCTATACTCATCCTTTTCTCTTGGATGAATAGTTTTTTTTCTGCTTAAAATTAAGAAGAAGCATATATAATTGTAATTGAATTAAACGACAGCAAAAGAAGAAGATATTTAAAGAAATAAAAAAGGAAGAAGATCTTATATAAGGATCAAGGATGAAAAAAAATAAATTGAAGAAGGAGAAGGATGAATAATAATATATTTTTGCTCATTCAAAAAATATATTTTTTTAGTTTTTATATCTCACTTTTTAATACGTCTCTGTCAGCAAAAATGCTTCTAATGTCATTGAATATGCCTCTAATTTCACCCTTTATGTCTCTGTCATCAAATACGCCTCTAATGTCTATTATGTCACTAATGTCCCCAAATATGTCACTAATGTCCGCAAATATGCGTCTAATGTCACCCTACATGCCTGATATCACCCTATACGCCTCTAATGTCTAATATGTCACTAATGTCCCCAAATATGTCTAATATCACCCTATATGTCTCTAATACCAACTATTTCTTCAATGCCACCAATTATCTTCCTAATGTCACCCTAAATGTCTCTAATGTCCATTATGTCCTCTAGCCTTTTTTTGGGTGTTTATTAAAATGACTTTCGTCAAGATTTTACACAATGATGTCCCTTTTTAATCAAATTTCACACAGTGTCATCTTCTGAGATCATTCTCCTCCCTCCTCCCTCTCAGCTGTCAGCACCCTATATTAATACTCAAGTGCCCTGTTCTCAAAAATTTTTTTTGTTATTTTTTCCATACTCAAGTGTCCCTTTTCATTTTTAACATTTTTCATGTTCTATATTCAATGTCTGTCTACGAACATAATTTTATATTGCAAAAATTTCAGACATTAATTTTAAAAAGATAATCAAAGAGCAGCAGCAGCAACCAGCCAGCCAGCCCCAGCAAACATAAATAAAATTCTCTCTGTCTCTTTATTTCTTTTTTTTTTTGAAAAATTCGGGTCGGGTCGTCACGAAATTATTTTTCTGGATTTATTTTATATATTTTATTTATGCTCAATCCCCTTTTTAATAAATCTACTCTATATATATTTTATTTTCAAATGCCCTCATTTTTGGAATTTTTTTTTCAAAAAAAAAATTTAAAAAAATGCCAAAATAACTAACTTCACCTCCATTATATTCTGCTATAATAAGGCTAAAAACCCCCCCCCCCCCACATTTTGCTAATAAAAGATGTGTTAACAAAACGTCATAGATTTATTTGCAGAAAATAATAGGGGCGCATCATTTTCCTCCATATATTGGCTCATCATATCTAACGTATTTCTGTTTTTTTTTATTTTTAGGATTTTTACAAAGATTTTTAGAGTGCAATTTTCTTTATTTTTTTTTAAATTTTTATTTGGAAGATTATATTAAGTAGGGGGAAAAGGCAAGAGAGAAAAAGATTAACAAAAACTTGTCTATATATTTAAATATACATCCTCGCGAGACTAGTTATTTTGACTTGGTTGAAAAAAGAGAAAAGAGGAGGATAATCTTCTAAATTACTACTATCATGTGGTTGTCGCGCATATTTATCTTTTTCATTTTTCTTGTTTTATTTTTTTTTGATAGTGAAATTAAATTTTTAAAACTGGCTGGATAGGGACACGCCGGCGCGCGGCCATAACGGCGCAAAGCCATAACTTGCTGGAAAATTTCTAGCCCTTATCAATTTTGGTACCAATCTCTTTAGCTTGATGAAAGGAATCGTTTAATACCAAATTTGGTAAGATTCGGATATCTTGAAGCAAGTTATGGCTTTGCGCCGTTATGGCCGCGCGCCTATTTGGGCTGTACGTTTGGTAGAAAATTTTTAGACGTTTTGAAATTTTCCTTTAGCTATTTTTCGAAATATCTAAAACTGGATAGGCTGTCAATATCTTTAATTTTTGTGCATGTTAATGTTTAATTTATTGATTTTTTTCTTTTCATGACTGTTAATTTAATCGTTTTACTAAATTTTAATTGTTTTTTGAAGGTGGAAAACTTGAGTAAAATAAATGGCCCTAATCCCGGTTAATCAAGAAATTGAAATTGGCCTAACTCAAGATGATAAACAGCAACAACAACAATCCTCTTTGTCTCTGGCAGAAACTAAAGGTTTATTAGGTTTGTGATTTTTTTGGTCATATATTGATTTTTGATGAAACTTGAGACGACGGGCCATTCTCAAATATGGGCAAATTATGTCGTTTAAGAGAGCTCATTGAGGGGAGTTGAATGACACCTAAATTAACGAACGGTCTCAAATATTGGCTCAGATACAGGCCCCTGAAATTTGCAGAGCATAGCGACACCTAAATTAACGGACGGTCTCAGATATTTGTAGAGAAATGGTCCTAATTTCTCTAATATTAAACCAAAATTTCCTTTTCAATCAAATTTTTATTTCTTTCACAAATATAAAAATATTAAAGTAAGGTAGGAAACTGAATCCAGCGATCAGGAATAAATCGCTAATGTAAAGCAAAGGAAGTATAAAGTAGTAAGTGGCTTAATACAATTAGTAAAGTGAACCAGTTGAATGGAATGAATAAGCATATATATATATATAAATTGTATGGACACAAAAAGAGAATTACAGCTAAGGTTTAGAAAAGCTGGGAAAAATTGTTTAGATCTATTTAGAAGATAAGGAGTACAAAAAGGTGTTTATGGACAATAATTAAAATTGTGGGAAAATAAAATTGTTCCGACTTCGCTTCGCGACACTCCGGCCACGGCTTTTAGTGGAAATGGTGGTGGCTGCAACAAACGGAGTTGTTGTTCTGGTTAAGGCTGAGCATATTCAAGGGGGTTGGTGGGTTGCACATTCCAAAGTTTATGAGGGATAACGGTATGGGACTAATTCTTTGATGCGTTGGCTGGTAGGGGAGACGGCATATTGTCCAAGGATGAGGATACATGTGCGGACAAGTTGACATACGTGAAAATTGTAAATTGTATTTTGTAAATTTCGGTTCGACATTAAAGTTTACCTTTCTTAGCTGGGGATTAAATTCCATTTTTGTTGCTGGCATATTCGCCAGACACTCCCGCAAGGCTTTAGGTGTTGGTGTAGTTTGGCGTTGTTTCAATTTACCATTAATTTTGTTGGTGATATGCAGTTTGCATAATCTGACGGTGTTGTCAAATTTCGTTAGAGTGGGATTTCCAGGCAGGCTTTTAACTGGGGGTGCTATCAGTTGGGAACAAAAGGTCTGTTGGTTGGGATTTGAATTGTTTGGAGAGGAAGGAGGCTGAGGTAGTTCAGTAAGTCTAGTATCAGGTATGGATTGGGCAAAATGAGCATCGACTGGCTTTGGCTGGGTAAAATATGGGATTTTCGTAGGAGATTGTGAGGAGCGGGGATTTCCGTTAGCATTATAATAAACTTGGGTAGGCCTTTGGGTATTTCTCGATGTAAATTGCGGTGTTGGGTGTATTCGGGGGCAAAGGGCCCGTGGGTGAGGGTCACCGCAGGCTGAGCATTTCTTGGGCATTCGGCATTGAGGGGATTTATGCCCTTCTTTCATACAGCTAAAACACCGCCGTAGTTCTCTAAGTTTATTTCGGCGGGAAAATAGGTCGGGATATTGTTGGCAGGACGGGGAAAAGTGGCCAAAGACATTGCAAAATAAGCAGGGAAGGTTGGGTTCTCTGGTGGGAAATTTTCGCATTGTCTGCGTATGGAAGGTTAATGAGAATTGAGGTAAGGGAGGAGAGTCATTTCTAGGTGGGTATAAATTTTGAGGGGAAATTTGAACTTGCGGTTTCGGAGGGCTGTTCATGGCTGAGATATCTTCTTTTCTTTTTAATATGGCCTTCAGTTTTTGCTTTAATAATTCTGTTGTCCAGGCGGGATTTTCTTCTTTAGCTTTGTAAATTTCTTCCAATACAAAGGTCGGTAGTTTGGATTCTATTTCTAATTGAATATGGATGTTGTCGGTATTCTCTCCTTGTTGAGTAAATCGGCAAATTAAGCTTTCGAATTCATTAACTAGTGAAGCTAAGTCACGGCAAAAGTTGTCTCCTTTTCTAACTGTTGGTAGTTGTTTAAGAGACTGGCATAAGGAACGGGAAATTTCTGTGGGATTCTCATATTTCTGTTTTAGGAGGTCGACGGCTTGAGGATAGGATTGGTCGACAAGAGGGAAGGATTCAATAACGGCCAAAGGAGCCGAACGGAGGCAGGATTTAAGATAGGAGAGTTTTACGGAGTCGGAAATGTTAGGTAAGTCTCCGACAGCAGCCTGGAAGGAGGACCAAAATGAAGGGAATTCAACACAATTTCCGGAAAATTGCGGTAAGGCCATACGTGGTAAGTGGGCCAAAGAAGTAGAGGCCGTGGTAACGGTAGGAGGAGGGGTACTAGGGTTATTGCCGGGTAAAATAGCTGTTAGTTCATTCTTTTGGGCAGTCAAGAATCGGACATATTTTTTAAGTTTTCCGATGAGAGAAGGGTACGGGCAGGTTTTGGTAAATTCATCATAAACTTCATTGTCATGGGTACGTTCAGTACCTGTCATTTTTGCTCTAAGGTCCATCCATTGGTCATGGGTAGTAGAAAGATCGGTGAAGTTATCGGAGGCCTCGGAAAGCGTAAAATCCAATTCACGGATGTAAGCACGGATCTGGGAAAAGTAAATATGATCCGATTGTCCCTGGTTTCGAGGAGGGACGGGAAAGGTTTTATTGGCTTCCAAAATTTCGAGAATTTCCGGATATAGGTTTTTAATCTGCGTTCTGAGTGGGAGAGACATTTCTAGTACAAAGTTTGAAAGTTAGGTAGAAATCAGTAAGAAAATATAAATATGAATCAAACAAAAAATAACAGGAGTAATAATTTCACAAAAGAAGAAAAAAAGTAAGTAGGTAGTAAAGTTCGATCTGGGTAGGACTGTAGAGAAATGGTCCTAATTTCTCTAATATTAAACCAAAATTTCCTTTTCAATCAAATTTTTATTTCTTTCACAAATATAAAAATATTAAAGTAAGGTAGGAAACTGAATCCAGCGATCAGGAATAAATCGCTAATGTAAAGCAAAGGAAGTATAAAGTAGTAAGTGGCTTAATACAATTAGTAAAGTGAACCAGTTGAATGGAATGAATAAGCATATATATATATATAAATTGTATGGACACAAAAAGAGAATTACAGCTAAGGTTTAGAAAAGCTGGGAAAAATTGTTTAGATCTATTTAGAAGATAAGGAGTACAAAAAGGTGTTTATGGACAATAATTAAAATTGTGGGAAAATAAAATTGTTCCGACTTCGCTTCGCGACATATTGGCTGAGATATGGGCCCTTGAAAATTGAAAATCATATAGGAGCAAAAATACGTTGGATTCTAATTTTGTTAGAATCAATGAAAAAATCAGTTGAACCACGAGTTAAACTGATTTTTGGTGTTATTTGACTCATCTCACCGAGCTTTTTCAAAAGACATAAGTTGTCCATTATTTTTCCTTTAAATTGAAAAAAATTTTTTTAAGTCAATACAGAACACGTTGTCTCTACAAACTCTCAATCAGATTCTCAAGCAGCTGCTTCATACCAAACAGCTCCATTAATAGCTCGTTCCTCTCCAAAATCGCCAGCTTATATTCCTGCTGATATGGTCTGTTAATATATTCGTTTTTTCATCTTTTTAATTTTTGTCGATTTTATAATATGTGTAGACTCATTGCCAGTTTTTCGATTAATAGCCGTTTGTAAGCTAAAAATATAAATAATCATATGCTGATCTTTTAGCATTTGGGGTAACCTTTTTGATTCTTTTTTATTGGGGGTGTAAGGTTCGATTCTTCTTGGGGGTTTTTTAGTCTTATTTTTTTAAAACGTTTTTAAATCTTTTTCGAGTCTTTTTAACTTTTTAAATACTTCAAATATTTTTTTTCTTCAATTTTTAGATGGCTGCCTATCGTAAAAGACACAACCTCCAACAACAAAACGAAGATGCCAGTTGTCGAAGTTCCCTAGCAGCAACAGCAGATGAAGCATCTGAACCTCCTTCAAAATTCTTAAAAGCAGATTCACCTGGAGAAGCAGACCAACAATCTGCAGCTTTAGATTTTTCTTTACAAAATGCAAATCGAATTATGCCTTTAAACGAAGAGGAGAATGATGTTGTTAATAATAATGATGTAGTTGATGATTGCCCTATTGAAAACATTCCCGATGAGCTTCTTATAACGGTTTTTTATGTTTAGTTTTGGGGAATACTATGGAATTGGTACTATGGAAATCGCTTCTATTAGAGAGAGAGTCTATTAGGGAGGGGCTGCTATTTTTCAATATGTCTCTGTCGGGCTTTTATTAGAGAGTGGGGCTTATGTTAGAGGAGTTAGAGCTATAAAAATAAAAAAATTTTATTACAGATTTTTACCTATCTTGTCGAAGGTGATTTAGGGAGGTGTGGCGCTGTGTCCAAACGATTTAATAGAATCTCTAATGATATTGGCTTGTGGTATGAATTTTAAAATTTGATTTTTCTATTAAAAAAATTTTTTTAAAGGAAGCGTCTCTATATAACAATATTTGAATATACCACTCCTTTGTATCATTCTCTTGTATCTCCGTGTAAATATGAACTTCGTGAGCCTCATCGTTGGAGAAATTGTTTAAATCCATGGAAAGAAAGCTATCTTTTATTGGTTTATTTTTTATTTTTATGAAAGGAATAGAAATTTTTGGAAGTACTCCCATGTTCATTTGACCGTTATATCTAGGCGTGGGTTTAACTCCATTTTTATTGTTAGACGAAACGCGACAGGAGAGACTAACGAAACGTTTCGCCCATATCTCGTCACAAAAATGTCGGTTATCTTGTCTGAAAAATTTTTGAATCACAGACTTGATAGTATTTTCGATTCATTCCAGCTCGTTGTGATGAATCGAACCTGCTATTGGTGTTTGGGATTCGGAATTCTTTAATGAAGTTGATTCTAAACGGATTTTAGGTTCTTTGTGAGCGCCTGTTCTCTAGATTTTTTGATTTTTATTTTTTAAACAAAACTTTAATTTTGAGTACTTTCAATGACTTTAAAAATTTCCTTAGAATTTCCTTTAAAAATTTTCTTCTAACTTGTAAATTTCAAAAAAAAATTTTTTTAAGAGGCATGGAGTCCACGTCCGTCCAGGCCAAAGTGAAATTTATAGCCAACCTGGTCGTAGCATTTCTCATTTTGAATGTATTGAAACAGCTCTAAAATTTGTTGAAGCTCGTCCAAATCTTCCAAAATTAATATTTTTACATACGGGGAGGCATACACCAGAAACACCCATAATTATTGGAGGAACATCAATACAAATAATTGGAGCTAGTAGTGGAACTGAATTAAATATTATGAATTCTGTTATTATTGAAAATCAGAGGGATACTGTTGTGAGTTTTTTTAGCCTCGAAAAAAATTCTTTTAAAGGTCTCTTTTGTCAACGGCTCATTGGGTTCATATCTCGGTTATTGCACTACTGTTTTCAATCCTGACAAGGCTACAACTTCACAACTTCACGTCAATCATTATGCTTTACAGGTTTTTTTATTTTTTAGGAAATTTTTTGTTTTGAGAGAAGTAGTAACACTCCGAGTGTTTGAGAGGCTGCACGGAATTTTTTCCTGCTGCTCTTATCCTCAAGGCAACCAAGAGACAGAATTTTCGTCCAGCTAAATTTTATAAAATATCGTTTCAAATTTCTGTCTTTTGTGAAAGTAGTACAAGCATAAAAATTTTTTTCCTAATTTTAGTATACCCAGGATGTAATAAAATCCTAACAAGTAAATTTTTATATCCCCGAAAGTCATGGGTTTTAAAAGATATTTTAATATTTGAAGTAAATTTATTTTTAATAACAGATAATTGATGAAACTGATGTTGTTATTGACCATGTCATTATTCATTCAAATAGTTTTGTTGGTGCAGCTTTGTGTGTAAAAAAAGCTGGAGCTAATCCAAAAATTCGAGTATATTTTTAATTATATTTAAAAATTTTTTTAATTTTTTTCTAGCATTGTATAGTCTCTGACTGTGAAAATGTTGGAATATTTATTAGTGATAATGCATTGGGAAGATTTGAGGATTGTGAGATTGCCCGAAATAATTTAGCTGGTGTTTGGGTCAAAAATCAAGCTAATCCCTTCTTCCGTCGTTGTCATATTCATCATGGACGTGATGTTGGTTAGTTTTTTTGGGGGATTTTTGAATTTTTTAAAATTATTCTTTGAGGCATTTTTACTTTTGAAAATGGGCATGGCTTTTTTGAAAAATGTGATATTCATTCAAATAGGATCTCTGGAATTGAGGTGAAAAATCATGCAAATCCAACTGTTATAAGATGTGATATTCATAATGGACAGGTTTAAAAAAATTTAGTTTTTTTGTGGAAATTTTTTTTTCTTTCTGAAAATGTCTGTCAAATTTTTAATTTTCTCTCACAAATTGCAAAAAAATTTTCGCGGATCTTTTGGGGTTTTAAAATTTTTCTGAATCGAATCCGGAAACCAGTTTTAGGATTTGGCGTCCATCCCATTTCGTATCTGAACCGGGAGGAACTAATTTTTGATATAGACATTTTATTAAAAATGTTATTTTTAATTCCTCTTTTTTTAAAGACCGGTGGAATTTATGTTCATGAAAAAGGACGTGGACAATTTATGGAAAATCGAATTTATTCAAATGGTAATTTAAAAAGATTTTTCAAAATTATTTTTTAAATTAAAAAGAATTTGCTGGAATTTGGATAACTTCACAATCTGAGCCAACAATTCGTAAAAATGAAATATTTAATGGACAACAAGGAGGTGTTTATATTTTTGGTGAAGTAAGTTTTTTGGGGAAAATTTTTTTGGAAAAGCGATGAGACATTTGTTCCCAAATTTGAAAAAAAAATTTTTTGAGTGGCTATTGGTGAGTGGGCGTATAATAGAAAAATTTTTTGAAAAAGCAATGAATCCAAAAAATTTTTTATCTGTCCGCAAAATTTTGCGGATAATCCGCAAATTTTTTTCTACAAATAAAATTAAAAAAATTTTTTTTTCAAAGGGAAGAGGATTAATAGAACAAAACAATATTTATGGAAATGCTTTGGCTGGAATTCAAATACGTACAAGTTCTGACCCCATTGTTCGCTTAAATAAAATACATGATGGTCTACATGGAGGAATTTATGTACATGAAAAAGGGAAGGGATTAATTGAAGAAAATGAAATTTATGGAAATACATTGGCAGGAATTTGGGTTACAACAGGTTTCTAGAAAATTAATAGAAAAATTTTTGTCCGCAAAAATTTTGCGGACATCCGCACTTATTGATTTGCATTCAATGAGACATTTGATCCCTGATTTTAATTTTCTAATTAATAAAAAATTTAGGCTCGTCTCCAATTTTGAGAAAAAATAGAATTCATTCAGGAAAGCAGGTTTTAATTTTTTGTAAAAGAAAATAAATTAATTTTCCTAGGTTGGCGTCTACTTTTACGACAATGGTCACGGCCTTTTGGAAGAAAATGATATTTTTAATCATTTATATTCTGGAGTACAAATTAGGTTATTTTTAAATAAAATTTTGTTTTGTGAATTAAAAATTTTTTTAGAACCGGTTCAAACCCAAAAATTACTCGAAATAAAATTTGGGGTGGTCAAAATGGTGGTGTGCTTGTTTATAATAATGGAAATGGTGTTCTTGAGGTAAGAAAATGGAAATTTTTTAATTAGTTTTATTGGGGTTTTAATACGTGGGGTTTGAGAAAGGGACAACATTGAGAAATTTTTATAAAAATTTTGTCCGCAAAAAATTTGCGGATTGTCCGCATAAAAGTTGCGGATGTCCGCAAAATATTTGCGGATTGTCCGCAAAATCTTGTTTCAAATTTTTTTCCGTGATTTTGATTTAGGATTTTTTAAATTTTAGGACAATGAAATATTTGATAATGCAATGGCTGGTGTATGGATCAAAACAGATAGTAATCCAACCCTTCGGAGAAATAAGGTTTTTTGTAGAGATTTTTTTTTTAATTTTGAAAAAATTCTTTTTTTAGATTTATGATGGGAGAGATGGAGGTGTTTGTATTTTTAATAGAGGAAGAGGTCTTTTGGAAGACAATGATATCTATAGAAATGCACAATCTGGTGTGTTAATCTCAACAGAATCAAATCCTGTGTTAAGAAGAAATAGAATTTTTGAAGGAAGAGCTGCTGGGATTGAAATTACTAACGGTTTTTTTTTAAATTTAAAAATTTAATTGGGATCGTTAGGGGGATGCTTGAAGGGGAATAATTGATAATTAAAGTAGAATAGAGTAAATTCCGAACCTCAAAAATGCTTTAAAATTCTGAAGACTGTTTAATACTTGGAGTTCGACGCTGGGTCAAAAACAAAGGGTTTCCGGGCATTTTAATAAATCAGGGGGATTCCGGCAGGACAAGGGGATTCCGAGTATTTTGATCAAATCTAATGGGAGTTTTCGAGTTTTCCAAGTTTTAGACCGGAAGACATGGTTTGGACTAATGTAAGACGAAGTAAAAAGATCTCTTGCTCTTTTTAGAAAAATCTGGATTTAAAAAAAAAGTTTTCTCTATTTTTATGTCTTGATGACAAGAAACTTTGTTAATTAAATAGCTATTTAAAAAAAGAATATATTAGCTATTTAAAAGCTATTTAAAAAAAGAATTAAAAAAAAAAAGAATAAATATTTTTTTTCAAGGAGCAAGTGCAACATTAGAATATAATTTGCTTTATAATAATCGTTTTGGAGGTTTATTTTTGAAATATTATTTTTTTTAAATTTTTTTAAATTAAAAGGTCTTTGTTTGGCAACTGATGTACGTCCCATTCTTCGTGATAATCGTGTTTATGATAATTATAATGCTGTTGAAAGAGCGATAAATAAAGGATTTTGTTTGTTTAGAATAAGTTCTTGTACATCTTTTCCAATGCATGATTTTTACAGGTTTTCTTAATTTTTTTAATATTCTTATTGGAGTTTGGGAAGCCATAGGGACAGTTAGAGAAATTTATTGAGTCACCACGATAAGAGGAGTAGGTAAAATAGTTGCCGGGATTCCTTGAGGTGCCTATCCTTTATAAAGCTGGAGTTGTAAAATTTATTGAAGGGAGGTGTGATGGTGAACTTCTGATAGAAGGGATTAAGTCATATTCTTCTGACCCAGGTTCTGTGAGGGAAATGGAGATAAACCAACTTTAAAAAAGACCAAAGGACCGTTAATGGAGCGTATGCCAAAGGACATTGTTAGAAAGTCGGACAGTTAGAAGGCCAAAGAAGTCTTAGGGGCCTGCAGCACTTATTTGTTAGGAGAACAAGCGGGGAATTTAGGATGCCAAAGGACATTGTTAGAAAGTCGGCTGTATATGGGAGGCCAAAGGACATTCAAGGGAGTGTAGTGTGTACCACCACGATGACAAATGGGAGTAGATGTGAGCTGACATGAGATTCATAGAAACCCCTTTATAATTTTTTTGGAAATTTATAGATGATTTCTTTTATTTAAAGATGTATAACTTGTAATACAACAGAAAGAAATGCAATTTGTGTAAGTTGTATAAATGTATGCCATCGTGGTCATCAAGTAGAATTTGTTAGACATGACAGGTTTTTTTTGAAAAAATTTTTTTAGTTCAAAAAAAATTTTTTTAAAAGATTCTTTTGTGATTGTGGTGCTGGAACATTGGAACAACAAACTTGTTGTCTACAAAATGAAATGAAGGATAATGGTATTTAATTATATTTTTTGTTTACATTTTTTAAGGTTAGGTAGTGAGTGATTTAAGGGGTAGGCGAGTGATTTCTAGGTTCCAAAAAAGTCGAAAAGGTTCTTCGGGTTCAACTTTTCTAATTTTGTGAACGTTGAAAAGTTGAGGATGGTTCTAGACGGTCCTAAAAAATTTTTCAGGCAATTCCCATTTTGGTTGAATTGTGGTTCCTTATAGGAATATATTGGTGATGAACTAGGGATAGGGGCCAGGCGATACTTGTAAAGCCAGAGGACAGTTAAGGGAAATAAGACGTTGTCGTAGCGACGATGGGGAGTAGGCAGAAGAATTGCTAGAATTCCTACAAGTGCCTTCCATATTTGGGCAAAGGACAGACAAGGGGAATATGACGGCGTCGTCGCGACCATGGGGAGTAGACTGGAAAATTGCTAGGGATTCCCAGAAGTACCCCATAATCTTTGATTCTTGACTTGAGAAATTCTTCCAAAAGTTCAAATCATTTTTTATAGACACAGTCTATGATTCTGCACAACCTACAGAGAGTGAAACAGGTAATGATGTTGGTGGTGGGGCAGGTGCTGCAGGTCAAGCAGCAGCTGCACCAAATCCTTAAATTAAAAAAAAAGTGAAAAACACAAATTTCTTTTGTAAATTAAATAATTTCTAAAAAAAAATTTATTTTATATAAAATTAGGTTTTGAAATTTTTAATTTTATGTAATTATTTTATTTTTATTTAAATATTTTTATACGTGACAAAAAAAAATTTTTTTAAATAATATATTCTAATTTTTATTTAAATTAGTTTTTAACTTTTTTTGGTGGGATCTTACATAGATTCCCATTTTTTTTTTGCAATTTGCAGTCTTTAGAAAATCGTGTGATTAATTCCTATACCCTGGAGAGAGATTTTTTTGGCCTTGATTAAAGTCAATTTTAATGACCTCATAATCAGCTTTTAAATTAAAAAAAAATAAATTAAAAAAAGTTTTAATTTTTTGGAGGGGGCGAAACGTTAATAGGGAATTGACCGTCCGGGGCTTTAATCGGAAAAAAAAAGAATCCTGATCACATGTAAAAGCCGAGAAAAGGGACCTAAGTACAGTCCGGGCTCTACTGCCTAATTTTTTGTCTCAGACTCAAGTGTCCAATTTATTTTACAATTTTCGTTGTAAAAGAAAATAAAATTGGCATTATGTTTAGAATTGGCGGAAAAACAAAAGAAAAAAATTTTTTTGAGCAAAGATTATTTTTTTTGTTTTCAAAAATTATTTTTAGCTATTTGGTTTTTCTTTCTTTTTTATATTTTTGTGTGTGTTTTGTTGTTTACTGCGTGTTATGTAAATGTTGGTGTTTATATATATATATGTTGTTGTTGTTTTTGGTTGCCGTCGTTACTGAATTAAAAAAAGGGTTTTTTCTGCAAAAAGAGAATGTTCTGTTTTTACATGCTCTGTGTTCCCTTTATTAATCAATTTCTTCTAAAATTCATTTTTAAAATTTTTTTAAAGAATCTCACAAACTTATCAATCAATCTCTCTTTATTTTTTGCACTTTTCAATTTTTTTCGATAACAACAACAATAAAAAAAACTTTTTTTAAAAGAAGATGAATGTGTGTTTCTTTTATTTATTTATTTTCATTTATCATTATTCATTGATAACAGAAAAAAATATTTTTTTCAAATGCTTATCTCTCTCTCTTTATTCATTTTATAGATATTCTCCCCTTTCCTTTTTTTCTGATTGATAAGGGAAAAAATGAGAGGGAGGAGGGAATAAAAATAAATTAGTCTTCTAATCTTTATTTTTTCTTAAGAACATTTCTTTTAGTTTTTTTTTTGCAGAAACAAAATTTCTCTCTTTTCCCCTTAAAGTTTTAAAATTTTTAATTTTTATTTAATCTAATGGGTCGTATTTTCCAATTCTCTTTTTTTCCCACTTTTTAACGATCAAAAATATTTTTTAAAATAATCTCTATTTTTTTCTCTTCATGGACAATTTATTTTCTTTATAATCGTGTTGATTTTTTTGTGGTGATCTTCTGGGTGTTTTTTCTAAAGAAGTGATCTTTTTGGTTAATTTTTGTTTACTGATGATCTTTTTTATAGAGAGGCGTGCTTTCCCCCTTTCGATTAACTTATCTATATAAAAGTTTTTTTGTTTTTTTGTTTTTTCCCCTTCTCTATATTTCATCCGTCCAGTATATAATTTGTTGCTTAGTCATTTTCCCCCTCTCCCCGTGTGTTTGTTTACAAAAAAAGGGAAAGGAAAAAGGAAGGGTACAATTAGGCGCGTGGGCATAGCGGCGCAAAGCCATAACTTGCTTCAAAATTTCTGATTCTTTTCAAATTTAGTATTAAACGATTCCTCTCATCACGCTAAAGAGATTGGTACCAAAATTGATAAGGGCCAGGAATTTTCCAGCAAGTTATGCCTTTGCGCCGTTATGGCGCGCGCCTAAATGGGCGTGTCCCAGGAAAGGGAGTGTTTTTTCTGTTATTTTTAATAATATTTTTGAACACTAAATTGACTATATTTTTTTTAATTTTAGTTTTTAGAAAATTTCTAAAATTTTTAAAAAATTTTTTAATAATCTTAAATGGCCGATAAATTCGTTGGAAAGTGGAAACTTTGTGATTCTACCAACTTTGACGAATATTTGAAGCAAGTTGGAGTTGGCTTATTGACCCGTACTGCTGCTAAGGCTATCAAACGTTTATTTTTTTTTGTTTAAAAATTTTTTTAATTTCTAGCGGAATTGGAATTTGTTATTGATGGAGACAAGTGGAAGATGACGTCAACTTCAACTTTTACCACGTGGGTGTGTGAATTTTTGTTGGGTGAAGAAAAGGAGCAGGCAACTGCTGATGGGCGTAAATTGAAGGTTTTTTTTGAATTTTTTGCTTTAAAAAATTTTTTTGATTTTTTTTGAACGGCTTCTGGGCTGTAGGAGCATTTTTTCAATATTTCTGACTCTTACTTAGAGCTATTCTTAACTTTTCTGTTGTAAGCGTCTGTGGCAGAATGGTTAGTTTTCCCACTTTGTGGGTAAAGAGGGCAATGGTTCGATACCGCCCGACGTTTAGTTATTTTTAATAGCTTTCCCTTGCGTTTTCATTTATTCTAACGTCTAGAAAAATTTTTTTTAATTGTTTAATATTTTTATTTTCAGTGTACCTTCACTTTTGTTGACGGAAAACTTATCGAAGAACAGAAGAAGATTAAAGATGACGACAAGGAAAGCCATTTTGAGGTTTTTAATTTTTAAATAATTTTCTGAAGAGGGATTTAATTTCTCAATTTTTCAGCGTTATATTGATGCTGATGGAAAGTTGGTGATTACTTGTAAGAGTGGAAATGTTGAAGCTGTTCGAAAGTATGAAAAAATTTAAATTAAAGGAAGAAAAGGAAGGTTTGAGAGTACAAAAAGAACACATTTTTTGATATAAAATTTTTT
Organism: Meloidogyne arenaria; assembly: GCA_036172955.1. Taxonomy (NCBI): domain Eukaryota; kingdom Metazoa; phylum Nematoda; class Chromadorea; order Rhabditida; family Meloidogynidae; genus Meloidogyne; species Meloidogyne arenaria. Next base: position 460,795 of record JARQAB010000024.1, read on the forward strand.
TAAATTGATAATTTTGCTGCCTTTTTTGGATTTTATGGGGCATTCTTTTAATTGTGTATTCACTTTAATTTGAAAATTTAATTGATTATAAATGTAAAAGGCGCTTTAATTATTTTTTATAATTTTTATTTTGGGTTATTTGCCTGTTTATTTTTACGTATTGTGTGCTCGATTCTTGACAGACTAAAATAATTCTTGTATTGATCGAAGCTTTGAATGTGTGAATTATTATTTTTAATTGGCTTAATGTGACCAAACAGGCACAGAAAAGTTACACCCAGATAAGCGCACAACGTGAAAACCTTCAGTGCAATGCTCCGATTAGATCAATTCTGTTAGCTAAAATAATCCTCACATTTAGAGCTTTCAATTGATATAAAAATCATTCTAATCGGTCAAGAATTAAGAAAGTTGAGTGGAGGGATATGACTTGCTGTTGTTTTTCCTTTTCAAATTTTAAGCGAAATTAATTATTTTGGCATTCTGTTTAATTTAGTTTATGTCTTTTCATTTTCTGTGAGTGCAGAGTAGAAATTAAGGAAATAGTACACTAAATTGAGAGAGACAAAGAGGGATAGGGTTGCAAAGAAATTTCTTTGTTTTTTCTTCTCTTTTTCGGTTATTTTTTTCCGGTTTTTTTGTTTTTTACTTTTTTAATCCTTTTATTTTAGTAATCTAAAGTAAAATTTAATGGAAGAGGAGAACGAACAACTGGATTATGATGAATTGGATGATTTGGAGATTGCAAGAAAGAAATGTAAAGAGCTTCAAAAAGCAATTGTAGTTGACGCTTTACAAGCTGAAGAAGCTTCTAGTACTTCAAAAAATGATGATAATCAAGAGAGTTTGGCTCTGACAACGAAGGCTATTCAACAACAAAAAGAGGTTTCTTCAACTTTTAATTTTTATTTTTTTTTAAATAAGGGTAGTGCACTTGTGATCGGGCTGGGTTTGGACCAAGGCCTGAGTTTTTCTTGTACCCAGAGCCCAGGCGTGACCTTCATGGGGTTTTCCTGAACTACTGATCCAGGATCCGGCCTAGGTCAATAAATCAAACGCAGGAATAGGCCCAGACTTATCAGAAATCTCGATCACTATAATGCACGATCGATTAACCTGAACCGAATCAAAAAAACTTGTGGTTTTGTCGGAATAACATGTGCTGAAGACCTATAGTGCAAAAATCGTAACTAGAACTGAAGACCGGGATCGAAATACCTTAACGGGGACCGGAAACCATGTCGAAACCGAAGACCAAGGGTACCGATAATGACAGGGAGTGAACAACCCTATTTTAATATCTTTTTTCAAGTCTTCAACTTTGACTTCTCAAAATCATCAATCTTCTTCTAATTTCCCTCCAGGAACAGAACCTTTTAGCATTTCAACTGCATTTTCCTACTCTCACGATAACCCGCCGCCTCCAGGCGTCTCTTCAGTTCCAATAATTTTATCTTCAATTCCACCACCAATAACTTCAAATATTCCTCGTCCATCTTTTCAACAACAACAAAATTTTGGAAGCAAATATTATGTAAATCCAAAATTTAACAACAACAAAAATTTTTATAAGAGAAGCAAAACTTATTATAAAAAATTTGCACCTCCAACAATTGTTAATAGCAATGTGTTTCCTCAACTGCCGTGGAATAAAGTCAATAATTTGGTAATTTTTTGTTAATTTTTGTTTGTTTAAAAAGTTGTTTTTTTAGACATCTCGAATTGGAGGAAGTACAGTTCAATTGGGTGGAGGAACTTTGCCTATAAACAACCAAAATTTGCATGTTTCTCATGTGCAAGGTTTGTCCTTATTTTTTTTTATTTGAGAAAGCTGGGAGTCGCTGGGGGATTTAATTGTTCTGGTAGGCTCAGGATGGAGTTGATTTTCGTCTGGTTTTGTGTCGAACAAGTCCGGGTTCCCTTAGCCTAAATACCCTAATAATTTAACTTTTTAGCCGGGTCTGTATGGTTCGAGTTTGTTGAAAATGTCGAATCCTACCGACAATACTAGCTTCGCTAGAATTAATGTATAGACTTGGGTGTGTGTTGGAGTGTTATGTTTTCTATACCCTTATCTATCAAGATCCCTATCCTCCTGTATTCTGACATTTGCAGACAAATTTTGCGGATTTTTTAGTCACCATTTTAACAACCTTTTTAATTCTCTAAATATTTTTAGGTCCTCAAACTCTTGGTTTACCTCCTTTTTTGCCTACAAATTCTCATTTGACAGCAGTTTCGACTTCTTCAACAACTTCGTTTCTTCCACCTACAACTGGAAATAATATTTACATAAATCGTTCAGTTTTGCAAACAACAAATAGTTGGAATGCTATGGTTGATGAATTTGTAAGGAAAAATGTGACTTCAGGTTTCTTTTAAATTTGGAATTTTTTTTGAAAATTTTTTTCAGACATTCGCCCTCGTCATTATATTCCTTATTTAAAACAAAGTCGAAGTCGTTCAAGCAGCAGCGGTACAAGTAGACGAAGTAATAGTTGCAGCAGTGCATCTTCTGTAATTTCGAGGAATAGAAGCTGTTCTGTTACTGACGATAGCGCAAATAATGGTTTGGTTTTTTTTATTTTCGGTGTTTTTTTATTTTGGTATTTTTAAATTGTTTGGGATATCTTTTAGGATTTTAGGGTGGTAGGCTTGTAGTGAAAAATATGAGAGATTTTTATCTATTGTTTAGTTGTGTTTAATTAAATTATAATTAAGTTGACCGTTAGTGTAATGGTTAGTGTTTCTGGTTTGTGTTTAGATTGTTGAGGGCTCGATTCCTTTGGGGTCTTTTTAGTTTTCTTCTTTTGAAAAAAAAATTTTTTTTAAGTTTTAGTTAAAAATTTTCGGTAGTTAATTTTTAAAAAAAATTTTGAGTGGACAATAATGGACTAATTGACCAAAAAATTCTTAATTTCAATTTTCTTTCAAGATTATTCAAAACGTCGACGTTTAGAATCAGCTGAAGAAGACGTTTATCATTCTCGTAGGCGTAAAAGTTATGATAATGGACAGTGGAGAAGTAGACGATATTATAAGGAAGTTCGAGAAGATGATGAGGTTTTATAAGAAAATTTTTTTTTATTTTTTAAATTTATTTTTAAAGGAAGTAGCACATAATCAAGCAATTGAATGTGCTCGTGCCATTGGTTTGGATGAGGACTATTTGAAGAAGGTTGAAGAACAGCAACGCTTGAGGGATGAAATATTGCGAAAAAAGACACAAAAACGTAAAGAGAAGGAAGCTGCAATTAAAGGAATGGAAATTTTGGCTAGAAAAAATTCAAAAATGGATGGAGTTTCTAAAGGTTTTTTTCCAATTTTTAGAAATTTTTGGATAGCTTTATTTATTACTTGATTGAATTGAGGATTCTGATTTGAGTTTTTAGAAGGATTTTCTCTACAAGAAACCCTTTTATTGTAATGGGCTGTGTGACCTGATTTATTTATTTTTCTTTCAAAATCCAACTTTTTTTTTATCTCAAAAGAGTCATTATGAAGCTGTCCATTGACTTTTAAACAAGTTTGACCTTCGAACGGGTTCGAACCTGTTATCTCTAAACGAATAAGTAGTTATTATAGATTATAGACTTAGGAAGCTTTCTATATATACTAGTCAATCAAAATAAAAAATAGGTACAGTGCGTGTAATTGGGTATTAGCAGGGATTAGGATGGTGTTTTTTTATAAAATTGAGAGAGAGATGAGGAATTTATTGGAGCAAGGATAAATTAAATCCGACTATAATTTAACTAATCTTTTAAAAAATCAGGTGGTAATGAATCTGACTTAAAACAACAGGAAGAATCTAGACAACAACAACAAAAAAGGCATTCATCAAGTAATTCGACAAGAAAATCAACAACTAATAAAGTTAGTAAAACAAGTGAACAAATAAAAGAAAAAGAGGAAATAAATAAATTGAGACCTTATTTGGCTGTTGTTTGTACAAATTTGCGAGGAATTACAAGTGTGGAGAAGAAAATCGGGGCATTAGCAGCGACTATTGGAAAGACTAAGGTTTTTAAAAAATTGTTTTAACATTTATTTTTTAATTGGAGTTTTTTAAATCTTGAAAAGAATTGTTTTGGGAGCTAAATAAATTATTTCCCCTTGAACGGATTCGAACCCGCACCCTCTTAATTATTTTTTTAACTTGAAACATGAAATGTCCACTTAACCAAAGAAACATTTTTGTCTATTTTGATTATTTTTAGTGGAAAATTTTGGAAAATATTCTAAAATGTTCAGAAAAATTTATAAAACAAGTTTACTTAATTTTTTAAATTTTAAAAATTGGAAAAAAAATAAAAAAACTTTTTTTAAGAAAATTTGGCGAGTGGGAGGAGATGATTGCCACATAATTTTTGAGAAGCATGAGCATGCAAAACAATTTATGTTGCAGTATTATGGGTATTCTTTTTTGTATTTTTTTTAAATTTATTTTTATTTTTAATAGAAAGAAGCTAGGAAATGCTCCTTCGACTCGTATAGATGTTGTCCTAAAGAAGGTATTTCTAAATATATCTTCGCAGCCAACAGACTAATGACTGGGTTTTGAAGGTTTTAATTTTTAATCAGAGAAGTTTTTATTTAAAGTATTTGGAAATGTTTTTTAAATAAAATTCTTATAGTTTGGACTTTTTAAAAATTCCGGCCCTCGAACGGGTTCGAACTCACGACCCCCTAAATTACCTATTTTCTTTATCCAAAATAAAACTAAATACAGACTTCTCTTCAATTTATAATAAAAAATATAAGCACAGAGGGAAATATTTTTTTTACCCGAATAAATGTCATTTTTATTATTAACATACACAATTTTCTATGATTTTTTAAAAATATTAAAGTATTTTTTCTTAGCTAAATATAATTTGTTTAAATTCAAAATAAAGATCTTAATTTGTGCAAAATTTTTATTGTATTTATATTTGTATATTTTGTATTTAAACACAAAAATAATTTCCTATAAAATGATAAATTTTCAATGACTTGACGTTTTGTAATTTTGGCTTTGTAAAAATCGATATATTGATTGATATCGATTTATTGATTTTTTTATTGATTTTTTGAAAATTAAAAATTTTTAAAAAATAAATTATCGATTGATATCGATTTATTGATTTTTTATCGATTTTTTGAAAATTTAAAATTTTTAAAAAATAAATTATCGATTTTATCGATTGATATCGATTTATTGATTTTTTATCGATTTTTTGAAAATTTAAAATTTTTAAAAAATAAATTATCGATTGATATCGATTTATTGATTTTTTATCGATTTTTTGAAAATTTAAAATTTTTAAAAAATAAATTATCGATTGATATCGATTTATTGATTTTTTATCGATTTTTTGAAAATTTAAAATTTTTAAAAAATAAATTATCGATTGATATCGATTTATTGATTTTTTATCGATTTTTTGAAAATTTAAAATTTTTAAAAAATAAATTATCGATTGATATCGATTTATTGATTTTTTATCGATTTTTTGAAAATTTAAAATTTTTAAAAAATAAATTATCGATTGATATCGATTTATTGATTTTTTATCGATTTTTTGAAAATTTAAAATTTTTAAAAAATAAATTATCGATTGATATCGATTTATTGATTTTTTATCGATTTTTTGAAAATTTAAAATTTTTAAAAAATAAATTATCGATTGATATCGATTTATTGATTTTTTATCGATTTTTTGAAAAATTAATATTAAATTCTATTTTTGGGACAAAATATCATTTATTTTTAAAAATAAATATTATGCCAAACTTCCCGTCTTTTTAAACTCCAAATTAATTAACATCATCTCGAGACTCTAATGTACTAGAAAACAAATTAAAATTTATCAAAACAATATTGCTTAAGAATAAAAGAAAGGCAAATTAGAATAAGTACAAAATTATTGAATTGAAAAATTGTTTAAAAAATATTAAAATTAATTGGAGGATTTATCTAAAAATTAAAATCCTAAAAATCCCTCCAATTAAATTATAAAGGCAATTATTAATTAAAAATGGCTGCTAAATTATTGCTGACTAGTTTATTTATTTTAAAATACCTCTTCTCTCTAATTAATTTAATTATCCCCATCCACCAGTTAATTTATGAAATCCTTCTTCGTCCAAAGTTTGGTTTTGATCCTTGCTTCGTAATGACATAAATATATATCCTCCAATAAATTCATGTACTACCTAAAAGTTGAAAAAAAAGTTTATTGGAATTAATTTAAAAAAATAATCTAGACAGGTGAAAGAAATTGTTAAAAAAATTTTTTTTTTAATTTTAAACCCCTTAAAAAATTTTTATTTGGTAAAAATAAACTAAAAAGAATTAAAAATGAACGAATTACCCCAAAAGGATTCGAACCTAATACCTAAAAACAGCGGGAGAGAGAACCCTAACCATTACACCACGTATAATCATAACAAACATTATTTAATAATAGTTAAAAGGCAAAAAGAGAAATGAAAATATGTAAGAATAAACGTTTGGAATCTGGAGAGCCACATTCAGAAAATTAAAAAAATAAAACTTATCTAAAAAATCCCCTAATTTTTTACAAACTTTTAAAAACAAGTCTAGACTATTTTTTAGATTTAATTTAAAAAATCTTTTGTTTAAATTAAAATTTTTAACCTTGCAATCAGCACTTAACGGCTTAAATTCAATATCTTCCGTATCAAATTGTACTTTTATATGACGAATTTCCCAGTTAACGTGCCATTTTTTCATTCCAGCAAATCTTTAAAAAAATTTTTTAATAAAATAATTAAAAAATAATTAGACCATAAAAGATTCGAACCAAATACCTAGATAGGAGTGAAACCTAGAACGCTAACCATTACACCACAAGTGAACATGATAGGAATATTTAAGAAATTAATATAAAAGAAAAGAAAGCAATAATTAATTGGGTAGGAGACTTTCAGATTTGAGGCCATATTTTTCACTATAACTTTTTTGATTCTTAACCGATTTGAGTACTTATTATACCAATCGAAAGCTCTTAATTTGTGGAATATTTTATCTATCAGGATTATTTAAATCAGATCCTCCTATCAAAAGTTATAGCCGAAAAACCATCAAAAATCACGATTCCACGCACTTAACCAAATACAACTCTTCGTAGAATTATCAGATTAAATCAAACTTAATGGCTAAAATAATCCTGACATTTAGAGCTTTCGATTGATATAATAAGTAGTCAAATCGGTTGGAGAAAAATTTTTTTTTAATTTTTAAAAAACCTCCAAGTCTTTGTAGCTTCCCCATTGTCACTATTTATTTTCATTATTCTATTGTGTGCTACAGCAATTAATTCCGATTTATTATTCTTTCCGTTCCTTTAAAAATAATTTTAATATTTTAAAAAATTAAAAAAAAATTAATGAAATTTTTAAAAATTTTTTCGAACTAAAGCGTGCAAAACTTGGTAATGTTAAAAAATATTTGGAAAAATTTTTTTAAAAAAGTCGCGGACAAATATTTGAGGACACATTCCAAAAATCAAAAATAAATTTTAATTTGAAAAAAAAATTTAAAAACAAACCTAAATTTAACAATAAAATAATGCAATCCATGTTCCGGTAAAGCTTCCCAATTTCTAATATATTGCAATTTTGCTTCAGAACAACTGAGGGTTTTGACATTTGAATGGGCATCGGAAATTCGATGTTGTAACTTTAATATAAAAAAATAGTTGTCACAAAAATTTTTCAAAAATCTAAACAAACATTTCTGTTTCCGGTTCTACGAACATAACGTTGAGAGGCATATTCTTCTGTATTAAAATCTGGAGGTAATTGGACTGGTTGTCTAACCTTTCTTTTATCAACAGAACTTCCATTTTGTTGTTTGGCTCCTTAAAAAATTTTGTTGAAAATTTTTCCTTTCAAAAAATTAAAAAAAATTACTTCCCGCCTGCATCTGCAAAACTTTTTTGATTGATTCTATTTCAGAATTATACGAAGAATCAGCCATTGTTTTACCACGGGAAGCGAGACGACAAGCAGCCTATTAAATTAAAGAATTTTTAAAAATTATTTTTAAAGGTAAAATACCATCCATTTAGAAAATTGTTGCTCCTGAAAAATAAAAAATTTTTATTAAAGGTTCGAAATAGGGTTTGATGGAAAAAAGGTAGTGGTCTTCAATTGATTCCTAAAATCAATTAAAATATGTTAGAGACTATTAGGAATCTCAAAAAAAATTTAAAATTAGTCAAAAAATAAAATTTGCGGACTAAACTTGCGGACAAAAAATCACAAACCGTGTCGCATTTCAAAATCATTTCAGTCATCCCTTCAGCACTTGGCAATTGTAATTTTATATGGAATTTGCCTTGAGTGACGCTCAATTCTTGAGTTACTTCACATCCTTTCATGTAATAATGACCAAGGGGAGGGCCTAAAAAAGAAAATTTTTGAATTTCAACTTTAACAGAACCATTAGCATCCTGTGCAGAATTGTAATAACTTAAATAGAGGTCACGAAAAGTAAAATATGCACGTTTGAAATTGTTGAAACCGAGCTTTTTTGGTCTAAAATATGAATGAAATGAGTTTTAAAATTTAAAAAAATTTGCAGACAAAATTTGCGGATAGAAAGAATTAAAAATTTGTGTCCGCAAGTTTATGATTTTTTTCTTTTAAAAAATAATTTTTAACATAAATAAAAAAAATTAATTTAATTAAAAAAACCTTACTTTACATATTTTAAATATTCAGTCAATTCAGGCACATAAGTTAATTCTCTTCGACTTATAGAAGCAGCAGCGTCCAAAGTTTGTTCCTTTAAATTAAATTTTTCTTCAAAATTTAAAAATAGAAAAAAACCAATTCATCAAGCATAACATCGACTTCATCTCGTTCAGGTGATTCGCGTTCAGGTGTGTCTCTTTGAAGTGTTGCTTGTAACTTTAAGAATGAAAAAAAAATTTATAAATTAAAAATTTAATATTCAAAAATGGTTCCTAAATACAAAAAACTTTAAAAAATTTTTAAAAAAATTTTGAAAAATTTTTAAATTAAATAAACCCAGGTTTAAACGATTTTTAAACAAAATTAGAGCAATGCGAAAAAATTACGTCAACATTGGGAGTCGAACCCTCACCGCTGATAGGGAGAAACAAAATCGCTAACCAATAGGCTACAACACATATATAATCAAACTCAAAGTAATGCTATTTAATATCATCTAAAATAGTAAATAAATCTAAAAACCAAGAAAATACCCTGAAAAAAATTTTCTAAAAAATTTTCCAAAAATTTCCAAACAGAAATTCGAAAAATATAAAAACCTGTAAAGCAGCAAACAAAGCAGCCTCCTCTTCCGTATGTTCCACTTCCTCCAATAAAATAGACCATTTTGCTTGTTCGTATAATTGATTGATACGTACAGGGTCATACTTCAAATTTATATCAAAAAATGTAGCAAATTTAAATCGAAGCAAAACAGTTTCCCCTTCAAATATGCTTTGCTCCATTAATGAACTAATTTTAAAAATTTTAAAAAATTAAAAAAAATTTTTCCAAAAAAAAAACCGTGAAGAATCAAGCCATCCTCTGTTTAATGCAGCCTTCTCCAAATAATTTTGAGGCTTAAAAGAATCACGGCTAGGCACAATTTTGGGTGAATTGATTAAATTGTGGTCGAAAAAATCGTCTTCGAGGCCTAGAAAATTTTTTAAAAATTTTTAAAGAGAATTTTTTAATAACCTTCACTAAATCCGGGTTCGGGTGTTCTTCCAAGAGCTTCTCGATACTTTAAAATAATTTGAATAAAATTAAAAAAATAATAGAAAATACAGCAGCAGGTCCAGGACTCATCCCTCGAGGCAGTGTTCCAGGTTTAGGCAATGTACCAATTTCTGAAGCCTAAAAATTAATAGAAAAATATTTTTTTCGTAAGTTTAGATTTTAAAAAAAGCTGGACCTAATTATAAAATACATCGTCTTAAAATGTGGGAGAGAGGTGGCCGGATGTTTAAGATAAGCAACGGAGATGTCCAACCCAAAACCCGACCCAAGAAAACTTCCAAACCCTAACACGACTTTTTTCAACATTAATCCTCCTGCTGACCTGACCCAGAGATCCAGACTTTCTTCGCCCCGAAGCCAAACCCAGACTTTTTTTTTCTCAACCCGTGACATCTCTGGGTAAGCACAACTTCCTTGAGGTGATATTCCTTTAAGGCATCCCCACCTTATAAATTTTTTCCAACCCCAAGGGGTGTATTCTTATAGTAAGGTCCTTCCATTTAATTTAAAAAATAAAAAAACAAACGTTAAAAGGATGTCCAGGCCCCATAGCAGCAGCACCAGAAACAGGCGATCCTCTCCCTCCACTTAAATTCATCGTGGATGCTCTAATCGGTTTTGCAGTTCTCAAAGTTCCAGGTCCAATAGATTCTTCTCCCGGCTTCATATAAGGCTGTATATGTTGGTCTGCCTCCACATGCGCCCCTTTACGTAAAATATCTGTTGGAATATCGCGTTTAATTGATAATTCTTCTGGATGACGTATTCCTAATTCTTGACACAATTTTTGTGTGACTTTAAGTACTGGAACAGAAAAGTCTAGACGAGCGTCTAAAATCTGAAAAAAAAAATTTTTGCATTTAAAAACAAAAAAAAATATCACAAAAAATTGTAAAAAAAACTTTTAGAAATAAGCAGAAAAAATTTTTAAAAATCAAAAACCAACTCAAAACCACAAAAATAAATTTAAAAATATTTTTAGAAAAAAATCCAAAGCTAAAGAAAAAAGCTGGATCCGAACCCAGAACCTCCTACCCACAAAACAGTCACACTAACCACTCCGCCACCGAGACCTCATATTAGTTTTAGACAATTAAAGGCTATAAGATTAATTGAAATAGATAACCTGTCTATCGGGCAACTCAACTCTTTAAAAAACAAAAATAACTTTCAAAAAAATATTTTTAAAAAACCTCGCAGGTTTATGCATCGGTGTAAACTCCAAAAACGTTGTAGCAGTAACTCCAATTTGATCCAAAGTACTTCTTGTATGTTTAAGCCATTTGCGTCTGTCAGGCCACCAAATTGCGTGATCACTCCAATCCTGATTTTCTTCTGAAAAATATTTTTTTCCGAAAAATTCCTTCAAAAATAAAATCAAAAACCCATTTGTTCAACCAATTGCATCATTAAATTCCCAATTGTCAAGTCTCCTCTAACCAAAATATCCTTTGATTTGTTTAAGTCGGTAATGAATATTCCCAATTTCCATTTGGCGTCATTCACAACAAAACCATCTTGAATTAAATGGGCCATTTTATTTTTAGAAAGACTTGAAGAATTTTATAAAATCTAAAAAATATTTAGAAATATTTAAATTAAAAAAATAAAAAAAATTTTCTTCTAAATTCGCGACATAAAATCCCAAAAAAATCATTAAATTTCCCTAAAACAATACTAAAAATAATTTAAAAATTTTTAAAATAAAAATTTCTTACTTAAACCCCTAAAAAACGTTGTTAGAAAACACAAGAAAAATAATAACACTCGAAAGGATTCGAACCCATCAAGCCTTCCCCCACAAGACTAACACCCTACCACTCAACCACCGACAACATATTAGAAAAATTAATTTAAAGGGTATTATACTCTTTAAAAATATTTTTAATTTAATTATTGCCCTAATAGCGTCAGATTAATTTTAGAAAATGACCAGAAAAAAATAATTTTGTCATACTACAAAAAGAGAAACACTAAAAGGATTACAAAAAAGATTTAAAAAAATACTCTTTTAAATTAGCAAAATTAAAAACTAAAAAATCAAAAAAGTTTTCCCTTACAGACACACACAAACAACAAAACAAAAAATACACTAAAAATTATTAAATAATTCACAAGTGAAAAAAAAAACTTTTTTTTAAAGGAAGCAACAGCCACCCTTCTATTTATTTTTATTTTTCTCTCTACAGGAAAGGGCTCCTCTTCCCAATCGATTAAAATTCTTTTTTGTTTTGCTGTTGTGTTGTGTGTTAAAAGAGTTTAAACACTGGGGGAGAGTCCTCTCGTTTTACTAGAGACGAAACATTTGTTACTTTTTCTGTCTTAAAAATGTTTTTAGACAACTAAAAATCCCCCATAATTAAAATCCCCCACAAAATCCCCCTATAAAAACCTTTTTTAATTACTAAAGGTACACTAGAGTCTAGAGCATTTTCTCCCGGGTACAGCCCAAAACGGCGCGCGGACATAACGGCGCAAAGCCATAACTTGCTTCAATATGTCCTAACCTTCCAGATTTAGTAACAAACAATTCCTCTGATCGAGCTAGGGAGATTGGTACCAAAATTGATAAGAGCCAGACATTTTCCAACAAGTTATGGCTTTGCGCCGTTATGGCCGCGCGCCGTTTTGGGCGTGTCCCTTATTTCCCTTGTTTTCCCCCCATTTTTCAAATTTTAAAAAAAAAATTTTTAGAGCCTATAAAATTACTTAATTATCTATTCTTCCTCTATTTATACAAAAAAGAAAATTTTCTTTCAATAAAAATGGTCGGAACTCCAGTATTTCTTAATGTATACGACATGTATTGGTTAAATGATTATGCTTTTGGGTTAGGTGTTGGTGTTTTTCATAGTGGAATTGAAGTTCATAATATTGGTTTTTTATTTTATTTTTTGTTTTAAAATGATTAAAATTGAGAATTTTATTAAAATCAAGTAGAAAATAATTGAAAAAAATAATTTCCCCCGAGCGGGTTCGAACCCACGACCCCCCTTTCCTCCTCTCTTCCACCCTTGCGTCGCAACCAGTACTTTTAGAATTGGGGTTTCCCTTAATAAAAAATTGTTTTCAACCTTAGAAGTCATCAAATTGAGAATTTTATTAAAATTAATTAGAACACCTTTAATAAAAAAATATTTTACCCAAGCGGGTTCGAACCCACGACCCCTCAGTGTCACCATCCGCAAAGCTACCTCAAGCCGCAAAAACCAAGAATTAGGATTCTTATCGTCCATAATATTCTAACCAGATTTTTCCCCTTATTTTTCTCATCCCCAACTCCATAAAATTAAAATCAAAAATTAATTAAAATTTTCTTTTCTAAAGAGTATTCCTATGGAGGCCATCCCTTTCCTCTATCCGGAATATTTGAAAATTCTCCAAAAGATCCAGACGAACTTGGAGACAATTTTAAATTCAGGTTTTTCGTTCCTTTTTAATTAATTTTTAAAGTTTATTTTTAAAGAGAAAGTATTCATCTAGGAGAAACCGATTTTTCTCCTGAAGACGTGCAGAAAATTATTCGACAAATGGGGAATGAATATCAAGGGGATAAATACCATTTGATTTCGAAGAATTGTAATCACTTTAGTAATCAACTTAGCAAAGTTAGTTTTTCATTTTTAAAATAAAAAACAAAGGTCAATTAATTTTGGTCCCTGTCCGAAATTTTTGCGGATTATCCGCAAATTTTTTTGCGGACAACGTCCATCCAGTTTTTCCTAAATTAATTCTTCCCCCAAAAATACTTTAAGATTCTTCATTTTTAGACACTTACCGGAAAAGAATTACCTTCATGGATCAACAGATTAGCAAATATTTCAGGTTCATTCCCCTTTATTGAGCGCTGGATACCTGCGGTTTGTTTAAAAAAATTTTTCCTCAAAAAATCTTTTTTAGGAGTGGTTAACTCCAATAGCTTTACAACAAAAATTAAATACTAGTCGAAACGGAAGTTTGTCAACTAGCACTGCAAATAATTCAACCAACCCTCCTCCTCAACGTGTAGTTTCTCAAACAACAATTAATAATACAAGATTAAGGACTAATAGTGAAGATGCTAATGGTGGTGGCGAAAAACTCTCTAATAGTAAGAAAAAAATTTTTTAAATAAAAAAATTAATTTAAAATTAAATTTTTGTCCGCAAAAATTTTTTTTTCGTCTTTTCAGCAAAATCTACTATACAAGCATCAAGATGGGGTTGGTTTCAACGTAAAAATCCAACAGAAAATAATAATAATACTTCTTCTTCCGCCCCTGTTACAGCAAGACAAACAAATAATCAACAATCACAAGCCGGACTTTCGCGTTTTTGGGGTTCATTAAAATCGAAAGAAAATGGAACTTCTCCTCCCACTCCTTCAAATACTAACCAAGACTGAATGAATAATTAAAAAAATTCCAAAATTTTCGATATGACTCGAAATGCCAAAAACGCCGAAATGCCCAACAGCCTCTTAATGGAGAGGGTTTGGTAATCGGTGTCTTTTTTTCACCGTTTGAGGCAGGCCCGTAGCCAGGGGGGGGGAAGGGGGGGGGAATTCCCCCCCCCCCCCCCCCCCCCCGAAATGGGGAAATGGAAAAATTTTGCGGGAGGGTTTGGGGGAGAAAAGTGAATTTTTTTGGCCTACGGCCTCTGAAATTCAAAAAATTTTCGCCTGCGGCGCTGAAAATAGAAGAAATCTGGCTTCTTGAGCTCCAAAATTCAAAAAATTTTCGCCTGCGGCGCTGAAAAAGTGAATTTTTTTGGCCTACGGCCTTCTAAAATTCTCAAAATTTTCGCCTGCGGCGCTGAAAATAAAAATTTTTGGCGCCTTCGGCGCCAAAAATTGGGCGCAAAAAAATTTTCCCCTCTTGTCCCCCCCCCGAAAAAAAATCCTGGCTACGGGCCTGGTTTGAGGTTTCGACGGTCTTTTCAGTTTATTTGGTATTTCGGCGTTTTGGCATTTCGGCGTTTTTTTCAAGACTTCCCCTTCCGTTTGATAATTCCCTCCACCCCTCCCTCAATAAAAAATATCCTTCATCAATCACTTTAATAACTTTGCTTGTTCAAATTCCTTGAGACTTTTATTTTAAATTGTAATTTTTTGTGGCTCTCGATTCTTTAAAATAATAAAAATATATACTTATGTAAATAAAAAAAATTTTTGTGTGTTTCTAAATGAAGAGAATTCCTGTTGAAAACTAGAGAACCTCTAAATAAATCCAAAACCTTTGAGTTTTATCCACAAAATTTAAAAGATGTGTTACCACAAATCTAGTCCGCAAATTAATTGCGGACGACTTTAGGAAAACCTATAAAGCATATCGCGTTCCTAATCTATTTCACCTTCTAACCCCTCCTAGATACTTTGTCAGTTTAATAATAAAAATATTTTTTAAATTACTCCCCGGAAATTATTTCCTAAAAAATCATTAAAAATTTTTCTTCCAAAAACAAATTTTTTATTTTCTCAAGACATAACAACAATCTTCATCTCTTTTTTTTAACAAATTTTTTTTCACCTTAATTTTTCTTTTCTCTTTTCATAAAAAAACCTCTTTTTGTTTACCAGCCACTATCTCCAGTCGCAAAATTTCCTCCATCGTCACCTCCTTGCGGCTCCTGTGGTGGTGGTGTTGGAACTGAAGTTGGCGGCCCTCCACGACCAAATCCTTGACGAACAGGCATAGAGCCAGGTCCAGCATCTGCTTGCTTATCACCCATTGTACGATAAGCTCCACGATCGTCTCCGCCAGAACGAAAACCTTTGAAAAAAAATTTTTTTGATTGATTCTGTTCTCATAATTGAATTCAAAGTTGGTTAAAGGGTGAAATTGATTTAAAGAATAAGGGAAGAAAAGCCTATCAAAAATTCACATATGCTACGACTCCGGACATTTTGTCACCAAAGCTTTAACAATCGTGAAGAGACTGAGTTTGACTAGAACGGATCCTGAGTTGGTTTAGGTAAAGGAAGGAAAAAATAAAAAAGGCCCATATCCAAAAAAAACCCCCAGACCTTGACCCATATTTAACTTGATCTCTAAACTACACCAAAATCAACTAAACTTATTGAAAGGGTAGGGCGTCGTCCTGTTTCTTGAACCTAATGACTTCGATCATCACCCCTCCCTTAAATGTATCACCCCTCTCAAGTTTAACTAAAAATAAAAAAAAACCTCGTCCTGCACCTGCACCTCCCATCTTATCCGGATATGACATTCTCGAAGGCTCAGTACGCTGTTTATGCGTATTTGGCAAAACATCTTCGGGCAAGCCAAGATATTCACGCAAATAAGGAACACCGTCCTCTTTCAAATAAAAGTAGTAATGGCGCCAAGCATACTTTAAAAACATTTTTTAATAAAAAAGAAATTTAAAAGAAAACCTGTTCTCTAACAAGGCCTTTAGATGTCAAACTCTGAAATTTAAAAAATTTTTATACTCGAACAGAAAAAAGCGAAACGAGAATAAGACCTAAGGAACTAACTAGTAATGAAATCAAGAAGATATAAGGGAAAGAGCAGGGTTGACGGTTTTAGACTGAACAGAAAACTGTCGGTTCGGTTAACCGAAGAAATTGATGAAACCGAAACCCTGGGTAAGAGGCCACATGCAAGTCGCTCTTAATAGCTTTTAAGCAGGCCCGTAGCCAGGGGGGGGGGGAAGGGGGGGGAATTCCCCCCCCCCCCAATGGGGAAATGGAAAATTTTGCGGAAGGGTTTGGGGGAGAAAAGTGAATTTTTTTGGTCTACGGCCTCTGAAATTCAAAAAATTTTCGCCTGCGGCGCTGAAAATAGAAGAAATCTGGCTTCTTGAGCTCCAAAATTCAAAAAATTTTCGCCTCTTGTCCCCCCCCCCCCCGAAAAAAAATCCTGGCTACGGGCCTGCTTTTAAGTAATCCTAAGACGCTGACTCGTAAGGAATGCATTAATTTGACCGAGAGGCGTTATACTACGATCAGTAGGCTTTCTACTAAGAGACCTTTTATTGCCAACCCTTGAGCTATTCGAATATCCAAAAAAAGATCCTGGCATATACCACGCGTCTTGGGACTTCAGATTCAAACCCTAATGCCCAAGACATGACTATTCTAAAATCTTAGACCTAATGTTTCTACACAAAATCTAAAAGATAAAAACAAACAAACCTTAAGTGCTTTAATCACATACAAATTGCGAACACCCTTAATTTCCGGATGCGACTTCGAGACGTAATCTTTCTTTGCAATACACACTCCATCTTCAAACAAATGTTCATAAATCTTTTTTCTGTCAGCTTGTGGAATTAACATTATATTTATTGAAAAAATATAAGAATTCTCTTTAAATTATCTGAAAAAGCATAAATTTAATAAAAGAAATTCCCCAAAAATCTCTAAAAAATAGAAAAATAAATCCAAAAACAGTACTCTACAGTTTCTATTTTTACTCTCTTTCTCTTCCCCTTATAGTCTCTCGTCTTTCATTTTGTTAAAAATCAATTTTGCCAAAAGACTTTTATTTTTTCATTTCACCAAAAGACAAAACGCCCATTGGACAAAACGTCCAAGGGACAAAACGCCCATCTGTTATATTTCTCGCATATTGTCTAAAAACCCCTGGGAAACTTGAATTTTTTTAAAGATTGTTTAATGCGCATTTAAAGAAAATCAGAGAAAAATATTTTCAAAAATTAAAATAAAATAAAAAAAATATGTAAAAGTATATATATTGTACAAATACGTTAATTAAAACATAGTAGCAAAATTATATAAAAAAATAATAACATTTTCTCCCATCACAACAAAAATTACTTTGCAATAAAAAAAAATTTTGAAAAATTAAAAAAAAATTTTAGAAAAAAATTTAAAAAAATTGTGTTACAAAAAAATGAAGCAAAGAAATAAAAGGGTATTTATGAAAAAAACAGCAAATTAGTTAATAACCCACAAAATTTGTTTTTTTTCTAAAATAAAAATTAAAAATTTTATAAAATCTTGTGGGTAAATAAACTTTAATTTTTAATAAAAAATATTTTTTTTATTTTGAAAGGGTTAAGGGTTTTTGTGTAAACTTTTCTTTTTTAAAGATGAGAATTAAAATATAAAAACATTCTTTTTTAAAAATAAAACAGAGAAAAAGAAGTTTGTAAAAATTAAAAAGTATTAAAAAAAAGTTGCATATAATTAGAGAGACAGTTAAACACATAAATATAATTGTAAAAACATTTTTTACAAATTGTAAAAAGTTTGTTTAATGTTTTTACACCTTTGTGTGTTTTAAATATATAAAACTTGTTTTTGTTTTTAATAAACTTGTTTTATAATAAATAAACCTTGTTTTTGAACAAACATGTTTTAAAAAATATAAAAACTTGTTTTTAATAAACTTGGTTTTAAATAAATCAACTTGTTTATTTAAAAAATAAACTTGTTTTTAAATAAATAAACTTGTTTATTTAAAAAATAAACTTGTTTGTAAAAACAATTTATAAATTCATATAAATATATGTTTGTTTTGTTTGTACGAACTTGTTTTTTATTTTTTCCCCAAACATTTGTTTTTAAACAATAATCTTATTTTTCTTTTTAATGTTTGTGCAACAAATTAAAGGTTTAATTCTTGCGCGATTTTTGAAGCAATGTTTTTAAAGCCTATGGATGTTCCAGAAATTCCTTCAAAATTATTTTAAAAATAAAAAAAAATTTCCGAAAAACTAACGCTTAAATCTGACTCCATTCAAACTAAGACGTGGCAACTTGCATACCTAAAAAAATTTTTTTAGTTAGAAAATTCATTTTCTCTCTTAAATCACCTCCATTTCCCACTGAACAAGTGTATCTTTTTGTGTATCCCCATGCATACAAAGAAGCAAATATCGTTCCCTTTGTTCATATTCACACCCGTTATTGTCCAAAACCTTGCGGATTTCTCTGAAAAAAAAATTTTTTAATTAATAAAATATTTTTTCTCAGACTTGATAATTTCATCAGGTGCCAATGAACTTGTAGTTTTCATTGACCAAGTAAAACGTAAAGAGCGTGGTTTAACTTCTTCTCCTCCTCCCCCACTAATTGCTTCACCACTTGGACTATTTTGTCCGTCAGTTTCAAATAATTTTTGGAGGCATTGTTGTTGTTGCAGTTGGGCCTTTAGAAAAAATATTTTTAATTAAAAATAAAAATTTTTTATCAACCTGATTAGGAGTATTCGGAGCAGAAAAAGCAGCTTGTTGTTGTTGTTGGTGTTGCAAAAATTGTTGATGTTGGGCGGCTAAAGCTGCGCCCGTGGATGGACCTAAATATTTATAAAATTAAAATAACGTACTCAAACGTCCCCTTTAGAATAAGTAAAATAATTCTGATGTTTACGGAGTTTTAATATTAAAATTCTGATTTTTCCCGAATGTTTGTATTAATTTCTGATTTGCTTGTTTTGAAAAAAGATGTTTAAATTAAATTCTGATTTTTTTTTGTTTCCGGAATGTTTATATCAATTTCTGATTTGTTTTAAAAGATGTTTAAATTAAATTCTGATTTTTTTTGTTTCCGGAATGTTTATATCAATTTCTGATTTGTTTGTTCATAGTTGAGAATGTTTAAATTAATTTCTGGTTTTTCGATTAAATTTTGATTTGTTTTAAAGGTTTAAATTAAATTTAAATTAAATTCGTTTAAATTAAATTCTGATTTTTTTGTTTTGAAGGATGTTTAAATTAAATTCTGATTTTGTTTTCCGGTTCGGAATGTTCATTTTAAATTCTGATTACAAATTAAATATAAACTATAAATACCTATTGTTCCAGCTCTCCCAACAGCATGTTGATTATGTTTATTATTTGTAGTATTTAAAGGTGGTTGAGGGTGTTGTTGTTGATGCTGTTGTGTTGATTGTATTACTGGAGAAGTTTGTTGATGATGAATTTGTGGTGGTGGTTGTGCATATATTGATGACTGATGATCTGTTGGTCCAGTCCCCCTTAGAATTGAGAAGAGGGAAGTGATTTTTCTAGAAAGTTTTGAGTAAACGGAAAGAGAAATTAGACTAAAATTTGGTCTGAAAGTGGAACAGAGACATTAAAAAATTTTTCGAACCATTTAATTTCTCTTCCTTCCTAATTTAACTATTTTTAATTAAATATTTTATTACCCTAAGCTAATTATTAAAGCTACCTTTTTGTTAATTTTGTCAATTTGGAAAGAAAAGAACCACGCTGTTGTTGATGTTGATGATACTGACTAGTAGGCATTGCTCCCCCACCGCTTGATGAAGGAATAGGACCGATTGTTAATGCATTAGCTTCTTCAATCTCAGACTCATTTGCTCCAATTGCAGACGCATCGTCTTCAGTAAAGGCACCTTAAATGTTTTACAAACTTGTTTTTAAAAATAAACTTGTTTCTAATATGTTTGTTTTGTGTAAATAAGTTTGCAACTTGAATTTCCAAGTTTAATTAATTTAGATGTTTTTCAAACTTGTTTTTAATATTCGCAATGTTTTAGTTATAAGAAACAAGTTGGCGAAAACAAACAAAACAAAATAAAAATGTTTTGCGAACTTGTGTTTGTGTTAAACTTGTTTTGTTTATGAAAAACAAGTTCGCAAACTTGAATTTTATAAACTTGAATAATTCAACTTGTTTGTCTACAACATGTTTATGTCTATTAAATTAAATCCAAGTTGCAAACTCTTAAAAACATCCAAAGAAACATTATAAAAACATACCAGAACCAATACAACTGCCCTTATTGTATTCAGTTTTGCCATGAAATGTTTGTCTGTTGCGCGAACCACGCGGAAAATTACTATTACTACTGTTGTTGCTAGTGTTGCTAGAGTTTGTAGTGTTTTGTTGGAGGAGGCCAAACATTGTTTGTGAATTTTCTAATTGTTGTTGTTGCTGTTGTTGATTGAAAGGTTGTTGCACTCCGTGATGAAGTTGAGTGTTCATTGGGGAAATATGAGTGCCTGTAGCAGATTTTGTCATTTTAGAAGAATATTCATTTGTTTCTCCTCCGCCCCCTCCTATTGTTGTTCCCCCCAATTCTGCTGCTGCTGCGCTCAACAAAGTTTTCATCATAATTGGAGGCATTGACGGACTCTGATGAAGACCAAGGCACCTACAACAAGAAAAAATTTTTGTTTGTAGAAAAGAAAATGTTTGATGTTTTGATTTTAAAACTTGTTTTTGAATGAACTTGTTTGTTTTTAAAATGTTTGTTTAAACAAGTTTATTTAGCCTATGTTTGCTTAAAACACGTCCTTAAAACTTGTTTGTTTTTAATAAAACTTGTTTTTAATAAAACATGTTTTTAATAAACTTGTTTTAATTATAAAATGTTTTTAAGTTTGTAAACATCGAACATGTTTTTACAACTTGTTTGTTAAATTAAGAACAAGTTACAAACATTTTTTAAGTTTGTGAAAATTAGAATATATGTGTACAACAAAACCACCACCAATAAAAACAAACAAACAAAACATCAACACAACATCAAGGAATATAGAAAATAAACAAATGTTTTTGAGCGAAGAATAAACATCAAAATAATTAAAGCTTGGTGTTTTTAGAGTTAAAAACATTTCTTGGAAAAATGTTATGGGGTGTAAAAACTTTGAGTAAATTTAAACTTAAAAGCAAGCCCAGATTTTAACTATTATATGAAGAAATCAAAATAAAATTGTTGAAATATTGTCAATCTGCTATATATAAATTTAATTCAACTTTTTTATTCCTTACTTTCTAAAACTAAAAAAAAACACAAAAAACCAAACAAAAAAACTAAAATTTAAGCAAAAAAATTTATGCAAGGATCACTAAAAGCAGATCAGCAAACAAAAAAAAAATAAAGAACCAAATTTATATATAAATTATAAAATTGCAAGGCAAGTTAAAAGAGAAAGAAAAAAAGGCCGTGTTACAATAAAATTAAAAAAATATGGCCAAAAAGAAGAATAAAATAAAATGGAAATGTTAAATAGGTTGGGGTAGATAAATATTAAAAAATATATTTTTAAAATAAAAAAATATATTTTTAAAATACATAGTAGGATATATGTAGTATATAGGTATATATAAAAATAAATTTTTTTGTAATCCCAAAAAAAAAGAGCCCGGATTAGATTTTATAACAAAAATGATGTACCCATTTTTAAGGAATAGTTTTGCGGACGAAAAAAATTATTTTGCGGATAAAAAAATTTTTTGAAGACGAAAAAAAAATTTTCTGAAGACGAAAAGATTTTTCGTGGTCTTTAATTTCTCCTAACTTTAAAAAGAATATAGAAACCCAATTTAAAAAATAGTTTACTTTTTCCAAAAAACAAAATAAAAAATAAATCTGGGCTCTAAAAAAACAAAAAATTTTAAAAAAAAAAAAAGAAAGAAGCAAAAATATGTAGGTAGGATATATATATATATTTCATTTTAATGATAAATTTTAAAACGAAAAAAAAATTTTTTTCTCAAATATTCTTCAAACCATCTCTCCCTCTATTCTATTATTAAAATTTAAAGAAAACCTAACACCCTTTTTTTTTTAAAAAATATTTTTATTTTTGTTTTTTCCCTTACGCGAAATCAGAAGCCATTCCAGCAGCAACAGTTGATGATTGATTGGATAATTGTTGTTGACCACCACGTTCAGTCATTGGTCTTGGAGAAGTTAACATAAATTCTGTATCAGTAATGCATTTATCTGTGTTGGCGGAGGCACCATCATCAAAAGATAAACGTCCACCACTTCGAATAAGTGGAGGTATTACTATAGGTGGTGGGGGAACTGAAAAAATAAAATTTGGAGAAATCTCTCACATGTAAAATAATTTGACTAGGAAGGAAAAAAGTACCCTAGAAAAACCGCATCCCATTCCCACCAAGAAAACATCGACATAACAATTTTTATTTAGGTATTGCTCGATGGAAAAATTTTTTTCATAGAGGAACCACAACTTACTAATGTGAAGTGATATACGTTTCCTAGCAAAATGTATGCCCGTTAAAAACCAACTCAAAAAGAGAATTAGAATATGGGATAAGAATCTCTCTGTTCCTTAAATAACCAGAAAAAAAGGTTTTTTTTGCTGATGTCACCATCCCTCTAACAATTTATTTTATTTTTTCCCATGAAAATGGAAAGGAGAAAGGAATAGTCCTACACCAGTAACGTTTATAAAAAAGAATATAAAATATAAAAAAAATATACCAGTTGTTGAAATTGTTGCTGTAGGTGCAATTATTGGTTGTTTTGTTGTTCCATGCACTGGAGGTGTTTTACGGCTAGAAGATGACCGTTCATCCTCATCCTCTTTAATAGAAGGTTCACGTGGTGCATGAGAAACGCTCTTCTTTAACGAAAAGAAAATTTTAAAATTTTTAAAAAAATTTTCAAAAAAAACCTGCATAGCAGAAGAAACAATTCCTCCTCCTCCTCCTCCTCCTCCACCAGCCGTTGGAATAACATAACCTCCTCCAGTTGTTGCTTTAGCAACCAATTTTGCTGATAAAGGATTACTAGCTGATGCATTATAAAAACCTGGTGGTGCTCTTGTTATAGATGATGAATTATTTGAACCATTCGAAATGTTTTTGCTAAAAAAGAAAAAAATAAAGAAAATTTTTTTTAATTTTTATAGTTAAAATACCAAAAGAACCCAAGAAATGGGAAAAATTAAAAACTCGAAAAAAAAATTTTAAAGAAAATCCCAGGTCCAATGTAAATTAAGAGTCGAATGAATTTTTACCGAGTCCAAAGAAATTTTGCTATTTTTTGACTCATAAACACTCATTGAACTTTCCTAGGAGTTATGACTAATAAGGAATCATCTTTTACTGCAAGTGCGAATTTGGTATTTTTTGGTACCATTCTATAGAGGACTCTCGACTTACTATTGTATTGGGATTGTATTAGAATTTGGAATTAATAAAGAAAAAAAAATTTTTTTGAAGGAGAAGAGGAAACAAAAAAAAATTTTTTTTAAACAATAAACTCAATTGTTGAGCCTTGTTGGCTTTGTACAAACCGATTTTGTTGATGAGCAGAAACAGCAGCAGAATTATTTGTCCCACCAATTGGTGCAATTTGTTGTTGTTGAATACCCGTACGCAATCCAAGATTTGGAAGAGGTACACGTCCACCTGGAGCTGAACCTTTTCGATGATTTCCTGAAGTAACAACTGCACCAGCACCTGCTGGTAAATTACGAACATTTGCATTTTGGATTGGATGAATATAGGCTGGAGAAGCTTGAAAAAAATTAATTAAGGTTGGTCAAAAGGAATTTAAATAAGGGTAAAAGATGGACAAAATTGGCTCTGATTCAATTTCTACATGTTCCTTGAAGAAATTTACTAAATGACAAAAAATCAAATGGCTAAAGCTAACCAAATCCCAAATTCACCAAAAGATTTAAAACACAAAAAGTATATTAAGGAACTT
Organism: Meloidogyne arenaria; assembly: GCA_036172955.1. Lineage (NCBI taxonomy): Eukaryota > Metazoa > Nematoda > Chromadorea > Rhabditida > Meloidogynidae > Meloidogyne > Meloidogyne arenaria. The sequence goes on from JARQAB010000024.1 coordinate 484,964, forward strand.
AACACCAAATTAGATCCCAAGAACAAGTCCCAAAAAACGTCAATTAGTCAGATGCCACCCTTGGAAACAAAAAATCAACCCAAGTCTCAAGTCTGACAAGATTCAAAACTCAAAGAAACACAACAAGAGTTAACAGTTCCGGATATCTAGGTATCCGAAAAGTCTGGATATCCGAAGATTTACGAGGATACGCACCCCAAAATCCAATACTAAAAAATCTTTTTCAAATGTCCCTCAAACTCAATAAGAGCCTTAAAAATTTTTCAAAAAAATTATTCACAAACCTAATGGCTGAACACTTAAAGCAGGCTGCCGACCACTTGTTACACCTCCAAAAGCAGCATTACGAAAAGCAACTTGTTGTTGTTGCTGCTGTTGTTGTTGTACAGCATTTTGTTGTGCTCTCATAGCAGCTACTGATAAATTAGCTGCTTGAGGGGGTTGAGAAGAAGGTGGAGGAGGCATTATATTCGTATTTGATGGAGTTGTTGTTGTCAAAGCATTATTAGGTTCTACAACAGCAGTTGGTGGAACCGCTTGGAGTTGATCTGCATTAGAAGATGCACGTCTTGTATTTTTAGAAGCTGAAGTTTGGGCAGAAGTGTAGGGACGTTGAGGATACTAAAAAAATTGTTTGTTAACTAATTGAAAGGTTGGTAATTTACAAAAGGAATAAATTACACCAGGTAAAGGATGAGTAAAAAAATCTTCAAAGGACACACAGGCTCAACAAGAGCCTCAAAATTTTTCAAAAAAATATGGAACCGCTTGAAGTTGATTAGCATTATAAAATGCACGCCTTGTGCGAAGAAAAACACACAACCCCGAAGAAAAGCGTCGGTTTAGGTTTTGGACCGGGTTTGGGTTTCGGGTCAAAAAAATTCCGGGGTACGTATCTCGAGTCAATTCTCATATCCTTTTAATCCCTCAAAAACTCCAAAATTTCAAAATAAAAACAAAAGTAACAGCCTCCTAACTTCCGATGACTTCTCCTTAACAACGTTGAGGGGTTGCACAAAAATTGACAAGGTTTTTAGCATTAGAATCCTCAAAAAAAAACCATTCCGACATACAAAAATACACTCCCTTGCCGGCTTCTGAGGTTTCTTCCAATAAGATCGACGGGGTTTCCCGATGATAAAGGTTTTATTCTACTCCACTAAAACCTCCCAAAAAAAGTTCCACAAACCTGTCCAGTTGACCCCATTGATTGATTAAAAGGAAGATTATCTGCAGTAGAAGCAGTAACATTCCCACCACCCCCAACACCTGCAGTTGTAGAAAAAATGCTTCCTTCTTGATGGTGTTGTACTCCTTGAACTTGTTGTTGCTGTTGTGCAGACTGCTGCTGTTGTTGCAATTGTTGTTTTTTAGCTTCTTTTAATAACAAGTAAGTCCCAAAAATTTCATCAAATTTTTCACATTCCAAAGATTCATGGATTGCTTGTAAAGTATAACCAAAAACTTGTAATTTTAATATTCCTCTTTCATCTCTAACATCTTTTGTTGGTTCTGTATATGGTCTCAATTCTTCTTCTTCATAACCCATATTCATCCATTTATCACGCATTATTGTTTCTAATGTTCCACGTCTTGCAGGGTTTAAAACGAGGAATTTTTTGACAAGATTTTCACAATCTGTAGGGAAAAAAAAGTTTGGAAAAATTAAAAAAAATATATAATGGAATAAAATAAAAAGATGGTTGATGCTCTAGCTCTTGACAAAGGGTAGTCATATATACTAAAGACGATTATATCATAGACGCAAGACCAAAGTGACCAACCCAGTGACTAAACTAGTCAAAAAACCCCCTCAAGTATCTTAAATGAGACATCTAATTGTGGGTATTTTTACAAAATTCAGGTCCGACTGTATCCTTATTACATCTTGAAAGTTTCACTTATAAGACTAATCTTTTAGGAAGTATAAAATTTACAAAGAACATAAGTTTTTAAAAAAATTTTTTAATTTAAAAAACCTGTTGATAAATAGAAAGGAACACGATATTTGCCACGAAGAACCCGCTCTCTCAATTCCTTTAAAAAATTTTTTGAATATAAAGACAAAAAAAATATAAAAAAACCTTGAGATTCTGCCCGTCAAAAGGAAGGCTACCAGAGACGAGAGTATAAAGAATTACTCCCAAACTCCAAACATCAACCTCTGGACCATCATATTTTTTTCCTTGAAAGAGTTCTGGTGCAGCATAAGGTGGTGACCCGCAAAATGTGTCCAATTTATTTCCTTAATTTATTTAATAAAAGGTGAACAGAATCAACAAACTTATTTAATTAAATTGTCTAAATAAATAAATTATGTTAAGGAAAAGGCTGTCAGTTCAAAACCCGATGATTATAGAGTTTAGAACCGGATAGTAACCATCTCAGTTCGGATCCGGATATCCGAAGATTTTTCAAGAAACGACAACGCTAAACAAGGATAGAGGTCGTCAAAAGTTGTTAAGAATAAAATCCATCTCTAGGTAGTGAAACAAGCGAAGACCACTTCCCACAAACGTGTATTAATTCTATTTACAGGATTAGACATGTGGCAATTAAACCTTGTGTAATGTGGGATCCCGATTTGACCGAAATTTTAGAAAAAAAGGAAAGAAATCGAAAGAGGATATTCGAGTTTCGAATAAAAATTTAATTAAATCAAAATTAGTAACCTGGAGAAAAAGTATTGCTAAATCCAAAATCGGCAATTTTAATATTCATAGCAGAATCCAACAATAAATTTTCTGCCTACAAAAATTTATTTTTTTAAAAATTTCAAAAAATCCAAAAAAAAAACCTTCAAATCTCTATGTATCACATTTTTAGAATGTAAATATTGAACAGCTGAAACAATTTGTCTAAATTTTGCTCTAGCTTCTTTTTCTTTCATTCTTCCATGAGCTACCAAATAATCAAATAATTCACCACCACTAGCATATTCCATTACCAAATAAAGTGTTGTTTCGTTTTCAATAACTTGATAAAGTTTTACAATATTTGGATGGTCTAATTGTTTCATTATTCGAACTTCTCGGAATAACTTTAAAAAATGAATAAATTAATTTTAGTTTATTAAATGGAGATTGAGCAGTTATGACTAGGCTTGGCTTTTCTTCTGACATGCGCCAGGCTTTCTCTGTACCCAGATAGGGTCCAACGTTCCGGACTGAAACTGATCTTATGCCATAGATTGAGCTGACATGAACACGGCTTTCCAATGCCCAAACCCAAACCAGGGTACATGCTTAACCTCCTTACTGGGTTGGATCCTAGTCTCTGGAGATGTGTTTCACCAAGGATATGAGACGGCTCTTCTACAAGAGCCACCGATCCCGAACTATAAATGACAAAATTGACAATCTATTACTAACCCGTTCGGGGTGGACGGGGAAAACACTCACAAAAGTCACGGGGTTGCCCGTCCTAACAGAAAAAGCTCAAACACAAAATTAAATTAACCTTTTGAAGGCTGCTCGGATTTAAGGCAGTTTTATCAATAATTTTAATAGCAACTTCAACACCTGTTGGAATGTGTTTAGCCAACTTGACCTACAAAAATAAATGTTTTTTAATAAGAACAAAAAAACTAATAAACCTTAGCAAAATTGCCCTTTCCAATCGTTTTTAACAACTTATATTTTCCAGTAGTATCATCAGTCCGTAGCCGTGACCTTTGGGTTCTAGACATTGAAGAATGCATATTGGCAGCTAAATTTGTTAAAATATGATAAATTGGTAAAATTGAACTTAGACCCCCCCCCCTTCCAAATCCTATTTTATTAAAAATGGTCAGACTTATGTTAAAAATATGGTACAAATATTACTCTATGGCTAATAAGTTCCAGAGATCTAGCTTGGTCTCTAACAAGGTCTGGGTCTTTCCTGTACCCAGAGTCCAAGCCCAGGCATTATTTGACCTTCCGGGGGTTTTCTGGGCGTGCGCTTTTTCTGGACTAGAGACCCAGGATCCGGCCCTGATCAATAAATCAAACCCAGAACCCTGGAAAAGACCCAGGCTTTTCGAAAATCTCGATCTCTAAAAATACAAGCTCTGCGTTTTAGAACTGGTACAGTGCGTGTTTACCATAACTTTGAATCAGTCGGGCTTCTATCCCATAAAAAATTTTGTGGAATAGGGTGAACCCATTGAAAAAAGAGATCTGACCATTTTTAACATTTTTAAGGAAAGAAAGGGGGAACCAAGTTTCAATTTATCCAAAATTTAACAAAAAAAATTAAAATAAAATACTTTCAGCAGCAGCACTAGAATGCCTATGATGATGACTGGATGTTGCTGATTGAGTAACAGCAGATGATCCAACATTTGTAGGTTGTTGTTGATGGTGTGAATGAGAAGATTGTTGTTGCTTTTGTTGTACCATTGCACTAGAAAAAATAAATAAAAATTAAATTTTCTCGTATACTTTTAAGAAACAATCGAAGAGAGGGAAAAGCTAATTAAACAACGAAAGTACATATCCCCTCCTAAATTAGTTACGTAAACAAAAAAAAAGTTTGGGAACAAAAAACATATTTACAAAATAATATTAAGGGTTTAAAATCCCTTCTATAAAAAAGAAAACAAGCAAAAAAAAAACCCCACAAAACACACAAAAAATCCAAAAATCAATACAAAAAAAATTTTTATTTGGCGAACTGAAAAATATTGTGTTTTGGTGAAACGAAAAAATCCAATTTTAAAAAGAAAAAAGAAAAGATAATGGAAAAACGAGAGACGAAAAATAGAAAAAGAAAGAGAAAAGAAATCAGACAGACAATGAAAGAAAAAATTAAATAAAATGCCAATAATGTGTAATTTTTGTAAATTTTTAAAGTTTTAAATGGGTAGACTGAGAACATGTATAACCAAGAATGGACGAGTTGAGAAAAAAAGGTCTGGTCGGGTCGGGTTTCGGATTGAGGGTTTTAAAAAATTGGTTTAAATCGGGTTTTGAATAACCCATCCCCTCTCGCTGATGTAAAGAGTGATCTTCGAATTTTTACAAAATTGAAAAAAATGTAAAAATACACGAAAAACACTTTAAGGTACAACAAAAAATAAAATAAAATAAATTTTTGCTGCAAAAATAACACTCTACTAGAGAATATAACTATTCACAAACTCTCTCTATTTATTCTCTCAAACTCTCCCTCCCCTACAAATTTATTTATGACCTTGACTTGACTGAAGCAAAACTAAATATAGAAGAAAAAAAAATTGGAAAGAAGGGTGGGGATTGATTGGAAGAATTTTTTTATAATTTTTCTTCCATTTTTTCTTCTTTGTATTAAAATTTCTACCCTCACATATTTTGTAAAAAAAATATAAATTATTGTCTTTATTTTAAAAAAGATTTATATTTTCCCACATTAAATTGGAAGAAAAAATAACAAAAAAAAACAAAACAAAAATCACCTTCCTCTCCCCCAAGTTAAAAAAAATCATTTGATGTAAAGGATGACTGACTATGAATAATTGTGTTAAAAATAAATATTAGAGATTTTTTGTCAAAAAATAAATATATAATTTTTATTAATGCTAAATTTGAGGAAGAAAAAGAAAAAAATAACAACCCCCCCCCCCCCCCCCCCCCAATGTGTAATATCAATAGAAATGTTTACAGGGATTTTTGTAAAAAAAAATTTTTCGAATTATCCTAAATGTCTAAAATACACATGGCTTAATAATTATGGGGAGGAGTCATTTTCGGAACACAAAAAAAAATAAAAACATTTTTTTTTAATTTCTAGGTATACAAAAGTAAAAAAAATTAATTGGCGTTATAAGGCATTTAATTTTTGTATTTTACTGATTTTTGTCAAAAAATATTTTTACAATTTTCCACTAATATTTATTAAAATACTAAATTAGGGGAAGAAAAAAAATATTTATTTGTTTAGTGTATTTTTGTAAATATTAGATGACGTGGTTTTTTTAGACTGGACAAAAATAATAACAACAACTACCCCCAAAAATTTTATTTTCTCGGCTCATTTTTAAAAATAATTCTTTTAATATTCTATAAATGCACACTAATAAAAAGAACAACAAAAACAAAAAATTCCTTTGAAAAAATTTTTATTTTGGGTAAACATAGAAAAATTACTAAGCAAAAATTGGGTAACTGATCGTTAAACTCACAATCACAACTCAAATCCTCAACAAAAAACTCAGCCAAAAAAATTCAATAAAAATTAATTTTTTTTCGTAATCTCCAATAAAATATCTATGAAATGAGCAAGTAAAAATAACAAGAAAAATATTTTTTTAAAGTTCGGACTCAAGCTCGATAAATTATGAGAGATCTGGGTCTCTCTAAATTTTTAATCTCACTAAAAAAAGCTAAAAAAAAGTCCCCTAAACTAAAAGACCCAACATCACTAAAAAAATTATTTTAATTTACTCACTAAATTATAAAGAAAATCTTTCCCGGGTAATTTTTTAAAAAATTGTTTTAAATAGAAAAAGACAAAAAAAAATATTCTTATCATGCTTCTTCTTTCCAAAAAAAAATTTTTTTAGAGATAAACAAAAATAAAAATAAAATAAAAAGTTTATTGTCTCAAGAATTCTATTTATTCCCTCTCCTTAAAGTCTTCCCCCCCTCCCTCGCTTCCCTTCAAAAAAAATAAATAAAAGTAAAAATCAGTCAAAAAAATCTTTAAAATATTAAAAGAAAGGCTAAGAGTCGCTACCGGGTTTATTTTTTTTCTTATAAAAATTTAATTCCACCTTTGTGTGTAAATATATGAGGAAATTTTATTTATTTGTTTGGTCGATTGGTCTCGACTATTACATTTTTTTTAGTTTTAAAATTGAATGAATCAGCAATATAGAAAAATTGAAAGATTAGGAAATACTTTAAAATTCTTTGGAGGGAAAAGTGCAATTTGAATTGCTTAATAGGCAAAATGTTTTTGTACAAAATGACATTTTGTCACCTACATGTTTTACAAACTTAAAGTTTATAAATAAACTTAAAAATTAAGAACATAGAATTAAAAAAGATTTACAAACTTAAAAAATAAAAACATGTTTTACAAACTTAATTAAATTAAACTTAGGTTTTTAAAGAATTTTACAAACATTTTACAACTTAAACCTAACAAACAAACATAAAAACAATTAAAAATCCACTAACATATTTAAACTTGTTTTACAAACATAAAACTTTACAAACTTATTTAAAAGTTAAAACATGTTTTAACAAACAAACTTAAAAACATTAAATTAAACTTTACAAACTTATTTAACATTTAAACTTGTTTTACAACATTAAACCCCCAACAAATAAACATAAAAACAATTAAAATCCATAAACATATTTAAACGTGTTCTTCGAACATAAACTAAACAAACAAACTTAAAAACATTAAATTAAACTTTACAAATTTATTTAACCTTAAAACTTGTTTTACAACTTTAAACCCAAAAACCTTGAACCCCCTAACAAACATAAACCTATTTTAAATTAAACTTTAAAAACCCTACTTGAAAGCATCCATTGTATATCCCCCAGTTGTTGGTACCCCACGAACAACAGCTTTTTCATCAATTTTTATTTGTTGTCTATTTTGTTGTCCACTATTTTTATGTTGAATATTTGTTGTGTTAATTTGTTGTGAAGGTGAAATAGCCGTTGATGTTTTTGGCGTGTTTGTTGTTGATGAAGAAGGCATTTTTGTTGTTTCTTTAGTTTGTTTTTGTTGTTGTATTTTTCCATTTTCTGTTTCTTCAAAACTTTTCTTTTTAATGTTTTTATTATTGTTTTTTTCATCTACTTCTTCATCTAATTTTGTTGTTGTTGTTTTGTCTAAACAAGTTTATTTAAACAATTCTTTATTCATCTCAACAAGTTTATTTCTTTAAACAGGTTTAATATTTTCTAAACACGTTTATTCATTTATTTAAACAAGTTGGATGTTTTTCTAAACAAGTTTATTTATCTAAACAAGTTTATTTATCTAAGTAAGTTTATTTATCTAAACAAGTTTATTTATTTTCAGAAACAAGTTTTCAGAAACAAGTTCTGAACAAGTTTATTTATATTCATTCAAACAAGTTTATTTATTTTTGCTTCATGTTTTCAAATTTATTTTCAAGTTTGCTTCATTTCTTTTTTACTATACAAAACTACTAAAAATCTCACCTGTCATTGTTAAAATTAATTCATCTTTCTCATTTGATACTAATGCTAATTTTAAAACATCATTATCATTATCTAAAACATCCTTATTTTCTTCTTTATTTGGTTGCTTTTGTTTTGAATTGTTTGAATTACTTGTTTTCTTTTGTTGTCCATTATTTTGGTTGTTGTTACTACCTCCATTATTATTGCCTCCTGCTCCTCCACCCTCTCCAGATGATGATGAAGATCCGCTCGTCGTGATGACTGTTGGTAAGAAAAAATTTTCGGGTGTGTTAATATTGTCGTTTATAAGAGGAAAATAAAGTTGTGAAGCAAGTTCCGACGTTATTTTGTTGTTAAGGGCAAAATAAGAAAAGAGGAGAGTTTACTGAAAATTAATTTAAAAAAAAATTTTTATAAAAATTAAATGAAATTAAAAAATTAATTTTCTTTTCAGTATGACGTAAATTAAATTAAGTTAGAAAATTTTCCAACTAATATAATTAAAGTTCAAATAAACACGGGTTGCTTTAAAAATGTTTGTAATAAAATAAAAAAATCTGAACATGCTTTTTTGATTTTATAAACAATGAAAACAGGAACAAATATTGTTTAAAAACATATAGACATTTAAAACAAAATTAAATTAAAACAAGCGGAATTTACAAAAAACATAAAAACATTTTGTAAAACAAATTGTCTAATTTATAAAAACACGTTTATACAAAATCAGAATTTATTTTAAACAAAGACTTTTACAAAACAGAAATTTATATAAAACCAGAATTTATTTGCAACAAACATATAATTCTGGTTAACAAAAACACTTGTTTATATAAAACCAGAATTTAATTTTATTTGTTTTAATTGATCAAAAAATGCCCCAAAATTAAGGTGCTCTTAAGATTCTACAAAAAAAACAACTTTTCACTCATTTTTAAATTTGTTGATTTTGTAGTCTATTTTGCCGTAATTCCTTCCTCTTTTGGACTTAATATTTTGTAAGTTCTCCGTTATTTTTTGTAAAACAATTTTGTTGTTTTATTAATAAAAATAAAAAGTACTAAACAAACACACCTGTCGATTAATTAAATATTTAGATTATTTATTAATTTTTGATGATTTTTGAGATTCGGAAAAATAAAAAGGCCACACAACAAGAATGGTGATGACCTGTGTCACCGAGAAAGGGCAAAAATATATTTTATAAGTGCAATAAATTGAGGAAGAAATATTTACAAAATAGGCAAATATAAAAATCAGAATAAAATTAAAACAAGGCAAATTAAAACAGAAAAAAGTTAAAACAATAAGCAAAATCAGAATAAAATTAAAACATGACCCGAAATTAGATAAAATACTTAAACCAGAATTAAATCAAAACAAGCAGAATTAAAACAGAAAATAAACAAAATTACAACAACAAACAAAATCAGAATTTAATATAAAACAATTGACCCTAAAGTTACAAACATAGAAAACATTTAAATCAGAATTAAATTAAAAACAGGCGGAATTAAAACATCTGCTTTTATCTTGATAAAATCAAAACAAAAACAGATGTTTAAATACAAAACAATGTTTATGGGGAAAGTTTAAAAAATCCGCCTGTTTTAATTTAATTCTGGTAAAAATTTAGTTATAATTATTAAATTATTAACAAGAAAATTGTCAAATTAAATTAATTATTAAAACATAAAATTATTTTTGTCCGTCAAAAAAACTTAAATTATATTTTATATATTTTATACACCTGTCGACAATTTAAAGTAACGCTTAAAGCAATTTTTTTAATTTTACTCTCGCGCACACTTAATTTTTTTTTATTTTACCCATTAAATATACCCAATTGTCTGAGTGTTTTATCGACATAAAGTAAAAATTAGAAAAAAATTTTAAGGTGAAGAAAAAGATAGACGAACTGACTGACTTCTTCCCCCCTTTAGACAACATTATGTCCAAATGATATGGATGGATGAACCAAAGAAAATAGAGAAGATGGGCTGTTTAGGAAGAAAAGTCTCTCTCCTCTTCTCTCTTTATTTTTTTTTACTTCCTTTAATCTCAATCGAATAGTAGGTCCTTTTCCTTCCTTCAATTAACCAGCCGATGACGACCAAGTAAATAAAGAAGAGAAGTGGTTGGTTGTTTAGTTGGAGGGGGAGCTGGTTTGCTAGAATTGCAAAGAGAGAATCTCTCTCATTTACCTCACAAAAATATATATTTTGTAGAAAAGGTAAGTAAAAAGAGTTAGTAAGTAAAAGACCTCGAGAATGGCTAAATAGTATTGAGAAATAAAGTTTTGTGTGTGCGGGCTTATAAAATCAAAAATTGATTATTAAATAGATTAATTCGGTAGTTGTAAAAATTAATTGTCAAGTTGACTAGATAGATTTTAAATAAAACAGGTGGAATTAATTGAGTTCTGGTTTTATTAAAAAAAAAGTTGTTTTAAATTAAATTCTGATTTACAAAAACATGTTTTAGAGAAATTCTGATTTTCATTTAAAAAAAGATTGTTTTGAATAAATTCTGATTTTAACTAAAAAATATGTTCAAAATAAATCCTGATTTCTATTAAAAATCAGAATTTATCTGATTTAAAAAATATTCAATAAAAACAGGCGGATTTTAAAGGAAAAAATCAGAATTTATTTTGAACATTTATTAAAGTTTTAGGCATAATATAAAAAAAGAAAAAAAAAGATAATTGATATTTGAAGAAAGTATAAATAATTAGAGTATAAATAATATTAGAGTATAAATAATATTTAAAAATAATTAGGGCTGAAAACAAAAGATTATTTTTATAAAAAATAAAAATAATCTTTTGTTTTAATTTTTAAAAAATCATAAAATAATAAATTAACTAAAATAGCGTTAACATATGCTTTTTTAATTTTTTTCCAAAATTTTTTTTATTAAAACAAAAAAGAACAGAAAACATGAATAAGAAAGTAAGCCCCCAAAAAAGCATCTACTAAAGCTATTCATTCACTCATAAAAAATATAAAGAAAGAAAAAAAATTGAATGAATTGTCAATCGAGGGGGTAAAAAATAAAGTATAATAACATATAAAACTGATATATAATTGCAATAATAAAAGAGGAAAAAAAATTTTTTTTAGAGGGAATTAAGAACGAAAAAAAATGAGAAAAAATGTAGGCCACTAGGGATAATTGATATTTGAAATAAAAATGGAAAAAAAATAATTTTTTGAATAAAAACCCATGATAAAATATTAGTAGAGAAATTGGAGGATGACATGCAAAAATAAAGGGAGAAATGTAAAAATGGTGAAAAAAAAAGTAGTGGCGGAAATAATAAAAAAATGTTTGATTAAAAAGGATTAGTAAAGTTTGGGCGAAAATCAATTATTTGTTAATTAAATTAAAAATAAATAATTCAGCGAAAATTTTGTTCAAATTGTATTCTGGTCTTTTTAAAACAAGAAATTCTGATATAAATTCTGGTTTTTTAAAATAAAGTTGTAACAGTAATAAATATGTTTCCGGAAAAACAAGTTGGTTTTTGGTTTAAAACAAGTCGGTTTTTATTTACCAAACAAGTTGGTTTCCAGCTTATTAAAACAAGTTGGAGTTTGCTTAATTAAAACAAGTTGGTTTTTGCTTACCAAACAAGTTGGGGTTTGTTTTAATAAAGCAAATTGATTTTTGTTTAATTATAACAAGTTGGTTAAAAACAAGCTTTTAAACAAGTTTGTGCATTATTCCAAAACAAGTTTGTATAATTAAAAAATAGTTCAACCTCTCCATTTCAACTTGTTCAAATAATTAAAACAAACTTAAAACAAATTATCAACCTTTTTTACAACAAATTCAATTTTGTTTTATTAACGTCAATTTTTTAAATAAAATTAAAGCAAATTCAATTTTTAGTGCTCTCTCAAAAAGAGGCAAAACTAAAAAAAATATTGTCTATGAAAACGTGAATATATAAAGAAATTGGAGAAATATGGAAGGAAAAAAAGAAATAAAATATTTATATATATATTTGTGTGTGTGTTATTTGAAGCGAGAACAAACGGACGTCGATGTGAGTGGCAGCTTCGAGAATAGGGGGAAAATTGAGAGGAAAATTTTGGGGGAAAATGTTTTAAACTAAAAAGAGATTGTATAGAAATAAGAGGGTAAGGCAGAGAAATTGAAATTTTTCGTTAGGAAAGACAAATAATATTTGCTGGAGACAGATTGACTGGCTGGTAGAGGTTGGTAATAATGAGAGCAAGCTTTTAAAAAGGAGAGAAAGGAGGGGCTGTTTAAACGTGAGGACAAACAAAAGATTAAAGAGGGGATTGTTTGAGTATCGAGGTGAATTTAAATTCACCTCTAGACTGGAGAAAAGGCAAAAAATCGAATTTGAAGTCGAACAAGTCGAGAAAAAATGTTCAAATTTATTCAATCGAATATTCGATTTGTCTGATATCTTCAAATATCCAATAAAACAGACATATTAATCAGAGAAAGAAAGAAAAAAGAAAACGCTTAGCCTTTAATAGTCGAAGACTAAACAAAGCTGTCTGATGAATGCAGCAGGATTTTAGCTGCTAAAAAGGGGATAAAAATAAATCGATATTTTATTCGCAAAATGTCAAGAGTACAAAATTGTACAGAATGTCAGTAAGACAGAATGACAGAAATAAAAAATTGGACAAAATGTCAACATATGTAAAAAATCAGAATTATTTTAAAACATGCTACATAATTTTAAACAAAACAGGCGGAATTACAGAAATTCTAATTTTATTAAAGAAAATGTTGTTTTAATTAAATGCTGATTTAAGAAAAGATGTTTTAAATAAATTCTGATTTTTGAAAACATGTAAATAAAAACAGGCGGATTTTATAAAAAGAATCAGAATTTACTGTTATAAAATAGGGGTGTTTTAATGAAATTCTGATTTTTATTTATTGTTTTAATTAAATTCTGTTTATGATAAACATGTTTTAAATAAATTCTGATTTGCTGTAAAAATTAGGTTTACTCGAACATATGTTTTTAACAGCAAAAACATTCTATTCTGATTTCAAATACAAAAATTGTGCCTTAAAAATCTTTAAAAATAATTTTAAAAATTAAAAAAAGATAGTAATTAATTTAAAAATTAAAATCGTCTTTTAAATTTACTCTCTTTTTCATTTTTATAAATTTAAAGAAGAACATAAAATCACATGGATTTTGCCTTAACTTTTGCTTATCTGTTTTTTGAACAGTTGACCGACCCATTTAATTTTTTAGCTTTTTATTTACTTCCTTTGTTTGCTAAACTATGTAGTTCCTCTTTTAAAGATAAATTTTCTTTTAAAACCCCCCAAAAATTAAGCAAAATCTGGTTTTTCCGAGAGAAACTTCCGTTGTAGAAAAACAGCGGGGACTTCCGTTGGAAATGCCTAACATTCTGTTATATTTTTGGATGTTTTTGTGTGTTAAATATGTTTGTTCGGGTAAACCTAATTTTTACAACAAATCAGAATTTAATTAAAACATTTTTCAAATCAAAATTTTTCTAAAACATGCTCTTAAAATCAGAATGTCTTTAAAACATGTTTAAAAAATCAGAATTCATTTAAAACATCTTTTTCTAAATCATAATTTAATTAAAACAACATTTTTAAATAAAAATCAGAATTTCTATAATTCCGCCTGTTTTGTTTAAAAATCAGCATGTTTTACAATAATTCTGATTTCTATCCTATTTAATCAGAATTAAATAGAATGTGATGATCATTATATAATTAATTTCTTAAATATTCTAATCAATTGTGTACTTGCTTTAAAAAATATTTATTTTTATACTTTGTACTTCCTTTGTTTTAATTACCCAATAAATTATAGTAAAGATAAAGTATACTCTAAAAATACTAAAAACTAAATTAATTATTACACTAAAAGAACGTGAAAAAAAATAAAAAAAGTGTAATTAAAAAATAGTCATTAAATTACTGCAAATTGCTGGTACTATGAGCAATAAAATTTAAAAAAAATAAAAATTAAATATATAATATTTTCATGGAAATATTTATAAATGGGAAAATAAGTATAAAGTTGTAAAAAATCAGAATATTATTACAACTGAAATCAGAATAAAATAATTTTAAATAAATCAGAATAAATAAATCAGAATGTTTGTGTAAAATTAAAAAGTTGTTAAAACATTAATTAATTATTCTGATTTTTAAATAAATCAGAATAATTAAATACAACTTTTCTAATTACAACTTGTTCGAAACTTATTAAGACTTGTTTGTGAAAAATTAAAAAAGTTGTTTGAAAACAAGTTGGTCAAGTTTTGAATTAATTCTGATTTCTATTTAAAATGTTTTAACTAAATTCTGATTTTAAAAACATTTAAGTAAAAACTTAAACTAGGTAAACATAGGTAGAATTAGGTAAATATGTTTCTCAACATGTTTCTCTACTATTCAAAACCCTGTCAAATACCCAAAATATGTTAATTATTTTAAAGTAACAATAAAATTACTAATAATAATTCTAGTAAAAAATATTAACAAAAAATATAATAATGTAAAAAAATAAGAATTTTCTCAACTAATGAAGTCGCCAAACATAAAATATGATATAAACAAAACAACGCAGGAAATGCAGCTGAAAGGAGCGGGGAAAATAATGCAAAAATAAGGGGGAAATGTGTGAATAGGATTAATCCAAAATATCATTTCTGCACGAGAATACACGAAATTGTTGATATTCTGGAAAGAGTTGAGTGAAAGGGTCGGTTGATATTACGGATTATAGTTAGCAGAGAAAAGCATCGCTGTCAAAGAAAAAAGAAAAGAGGCAGACGGAAGTAAACGACCCCGGAAGAAAAAAATATAGGGAGAAAAAAGGAAGAAGTGGGTTTTTTGTGTTAAGCGGATGGAAAAGCGGATAAATTGAAAAAAATGAGACAAAAAAGGAATTAACTAGAAAAAATGATAAAAAAAGTACAAAGTGCGAAGTTGGAAAGAAATAGAAAATTAAATCAATAATGTTTAAATATGTGAAGTTTTTATGTTTTTAGTGATGTTTTAATTAAAACAGAAAGTTTAAAAACAAGTTAAAAACAAGTTGCCAAACATGCTTATAAACAAGTTGGAAAGTTGGATAAAATTAATTAAAATACAACTTACCTATTCATAAAACATTTTTTTTATTTGAAACAAGTTGTAAAACAAGTTTTAATTAAAACCTGTTTAAATCAGTGTTGAACAAGTTTTGATTGAATGAACATAAACTTGTTTATAAACAAGTTGGAAGAGATTAATAAAAACATAGAACCTAAATAAAAACAAGCTGGTCGTTTTTAATTTAATAAAAACATCGATAAACATGTTTGTCATCTCAATAAAACATTAAAACTTGTTTGTTTATTTTTCCCGTTATAATAAAAATGTATATTTAACCGTCTAAAATTCTGTTTATTTTTCTAAAGCAAGCAATAAATAAATAACCACTATAAATACTTTTTTTTGATTA
Source organism: Meloidogyne arenaria (assembly GCA_036172955.1). Lineage (NCBI taxonomy): Eukaryota > Metazoa > Nematoda > Chromadorea > Rhabditida > Meloidogynidae > Meloidogyne > Meloidogyne arenaria. The sequence continues at coordinate 500,591 of JARQAB010000024.1, forward strand.
GATAAAAATATCATTTTTTCCTGTTATCTTTTTAATTTTAAAAAATGTTAAGGATTTTAATAATTCATAAAACTATTTTATCTTTCTTCCTTACGACAATTTCTTTGATTTTTTGAGAAAATAAAAAATTAAAAGTAAAAATAAAAAAAATTAAAAAAGGGTCTTGTAAAAATAAAAATTGAATAAAATGATTAGGTAAAATTCTAAAAAAATTATTTTAATAAATTTTACAAAGTTCCTTTTAATAAATGTATATTTTACATAATTGTTGGTTGATATATTTGGAAAATTATGGGCGTATTAACACTTACCAGCGAAATTTTTCTCTGATATTTATAGCAAATCCAATACATTAAATAAATTAAATATATATTTTATTTCAATACCAAGGCCTTTAAATAAAACCAAAAATTAAATGAAAGATCAGAGAAAAAAAATAAAAAAATAAAGTATAAAAATGGAAAAGCTTAAAAATTAACCAAAAATAGCTTTTTAGCTGCAAAACTATAATTATTATTAGTTTCAAAACATCTAAATTTGTAAGTTTATGTTATTTAATGTAAAAACTTGATTAAAAACAAGTTTAAATAAACTTAATTTTACAAAGTTTGTTTTGACCACAAAAAATAAGTTAATAAAATAAACTTGTTAAGGAACATCTTAAAACAAGTTGAATTAAAAAGTAAAATAAACTTGTTTGACAACAAATTTAAAAACAAATTTAATTATATGTTGCCGAACAAGCTTATTTTATTAAAATTATTAATTTATTTTGTTTTATTTATTTTAAAACATGTAAAATAAAAAGCTTAAAAATTAATTAAAAATAGCTTTTGCTGCAAAAATAAAAATTAAAAAATTTAGAAATAGCAAAACTAAAAAAGCTAAATAAAAAAGCAAAAAATAATAAATGTTAAGCTAACATTTTTTAGATATTGATCGTTAAAGCAGGGTTAAACAAAAAAGTATTTTTTATAAAGCTTCGCTGGCAACGAGAAATGTTTTTCTAGAATTATTCTCGTGTTTTGTGTTGTGTTTGTGTATGTATAGTGAAAGCATTTTTCTATTATTTTTTATTTTTATAATCACGCGCAATAACATTTCTACTCTAAAAAAGGCAATAAAAAGGACACGAACTAAATAAATAATAATCTCCACCAATTAATTTCTAAAAATGGAATAATAGTAAAAATGACGATTTATTAATAGTCGCGAGAGTATAAGATGAGGACAAAGAAAATATAAAAATTTAAAAGAAAAGAGATTAAAAAATAATTTTCTAAAAATAGATTGAGATTTTTATATGAGTAATAAATTACACTGTTAATGTTTGATTTAATAAAACTTTAATTCAAACATTTAAAAAAGAAACAAAACAAATTTAAAGCAAAGAAAAAAGTTGGTAATGTTGAAATAATTTTAAAAAATTAAACTTGTTTGAAAACAAGTTGGTCAAACAAGTTGGAAAAATTGAAATGATTAAAACACTAATTAAAAAATAAAACTTGATTAAAAACAAGTTGAATTAAAATATTTTGTAATGTTGCCGAACAAGTATTTTTAGCAAAGTTTATATTATATTTATTCCAAACAAAACTTTGTTTTCATATATAGTTTAATTTAAAGTTTATTTTTATAATTAAAATAATTCACCCCCAAAAATCAAAAACCCCATCACCCCCTATTTCCTCTTCCCCTCCCTCCATTTCCTCTTCTCCATTATCATCATCCTGTTGCCAATCATCAGCGAAAGGTTCAAATAAATCGTCTCCCGTTCCCCAACCTATTTTTAACAAATATTTTTTAAATTTTAATTTTTATAACCCCATCCTCGTTGTCGATTCAACCGTCGTTTTTTAGTCTGTTGATTCCTTTTTCTGTTAGTCATTCGCCTATCACCTCCATTTAATCTTTGTCGGTTCCCTACAAAACCAAATCCTGAACCTCCAATACGTGGTCTTAAAGGAAATTGACGAATTGGTTGTTTAGTTGTTTTGGGGGCTTCAGCTGCCCAAAGGTTGTTGTTGTTTTCAATGTTTGTTGTGCTAGTTCGAGCATAACAAAGATTCTTAAAATAGGAAGAAAAACAATTTTTAAAATTAATAAAACTTGAAATAAAACAAGTTAGTCAAGTTTTAAGAAATATTTTTACAGAAGAAAAAGGTTTTTACAAACCTGGAATAAAACAAGTTTAAACTAGAGTAGCACGAGGTCGAGGTTTTTCGAAAAAACCGAGGCCGAGGATCACCGAGACTGGAAAAGCCGAGATCGAGGTCGAGGGGCAAATTTTGACCCGAGACCGAGGTCGAGGACCGAGGAAAACCGAGGTTTTTAAAAACCTCCATAGATTTTCAAAATCCAATTAAATTTACTAAATTTTATCAAAATTTCACTAAATGATTACAAATTAATATAATGGAGATGACCATTATAGATATGAAAGCTAAAATCCTTGATCAAATAATTTCAAAGCTTTGATCAGCTTTTTTCAAACACTGTATTTTAAATTTGATTAGCATGAAAGTGAACTGGCCAACCGAGCCGAAATTTTCGATTAACCGAACTGAACCGAAAATTTGTCAAAGATTAAGGAGATCTATTGAGATAAGGATTTGAGTGATTGAAAAAAAGTGGATTTGAGTGATTGATAACGGGTGATAAAAAGGGTCGAATTGATTAAGGGGGTTCTAATAGATATTAGTTTATTAATAACGGATAAAGGGATTTGAACCGATAAATTGAACATATTACTTCCATATTTTACAAAAAAGCAATTATTAGGGGTGTATATTTAGCCTCGGTCCTCGGCCGAGGTTCGGGCCGAGGACCGAGACGAGGTTCCGAGGCCCGAGGTCAGCAAAATCGAGGTCGATGTTTGAAAATGGCCGAGGACCTCGGCCTCGGCCTCGGCGAGGCCTCGACCTCGTGCTACTCTAGTTTAAACTAAAATAAACTTGTTATAAAACAAGTTTGTTGTTTATAGGAGGAAATGTTTTTGCAGTGGAAAAAAGTTTATACAAACTTGTTATAAAACTAGTTGGACAGGTTTTAGAAGCGCAAAGTTTTTTTACAATGAGTTTTACAATTAATATTATAAACATTTTATTCCTACCCCAGCACCACATTCATATCCTTCAGGACATTTACCATTGACGCAAGGGCCAATAACACTACTAAAAAACCTTAAAAACATTAAGGAATAAAGGAGAGTTAAAAACCCAGCGCCTGCAGCACAACAAAAATTGTTGGAATTGCAAACGTATCCAGTCGGACAGAGGCCGTTGATACAATTTCCTAAAAGATTTTTTCTTAAATTTTTTTCTGGTCAAAAACCAAGCGATTTCCCAATAGGACATCGACAACAAAATTTTCGATGGTTGCAGAAAAAGCCTTGCCCACAAAGTCCATTCATACAAGCAGCAACTGCTTCCTCTCCATCACAGGCTGTTTTCAAGTCAGGCTGTGGATGTATTATCATAGCAGGACGACAACAACAACGAACCATATTTACCATCTTTATTGGAGAAAATTTTCTCTATTTTTAAATCAAAAATTACTTGAGGCTGCATACACTGAACAGCTTGACAGTTGGTTGGTTGACATCCAAAACATTGAGGAGGGCAAGGTTCCATTTGTTGTTGCTGAGGGTATGGTGGCCACATTTGTTGCTGTTGTTGTTGAGGCCACCATTGTTGTCGTTTGACACGAGAATGATTTTGTAGGGGAACATAATTTAAGAGGGATGTTGTTGAGATATTTCTGTAGGAAGAAGAAGGTACTAGAATGAGGGTAGATTGTACAAATGGGGGCAATATAGAAAGGATATTGCTTATAAAAATAATTATAAAGAGGAGGAATAATGGAGGAAATGAAGTAAATGTTGTTAAAATTGAAGAAAATAAAAGCCGGGAAAGGGAAGAAGAGTTGTTGAAGCTGGTGAGGGTCAATGAAGTTTTTTCTGAAGAAATTTTTTTGAAATTTTTTAAAATAAATTTTAGAAATTCCACTTGGAATAGAGTTGGCGTCTGAATAGGACAAAATATGAATGGGATCTTTTGGACGAAAAATCTACCAAAAATTTGGGGTTACCAAGTTAATAACCGGCTTTGTCCAACCCCAATACGAAGTTAAAAAATCTCAAATTTAAAATTTATGTTTACCAGGCACTTGACAACAATGTCTTCGCCACAGGCACTTTTTGACATTCAAACGGTTATTTTTTAAACACTCAGACTGGCAGCAAGCAAAACAAGAACAAGAGTCATCAGATTGATAGGCTATTTTTAAAAAATTAATTTTAAGGTCTAAAAGCTTATAATTTGATAAGCTACCTATAATTTGACTTGAATCACAATCCAAATTAATTGAAGTCAAAGCCACAGATGGAGCCATCAAATAACAATCATCATTCTCTAACGGCATATTGTTGGTTCAAATACCAGGGATTAGTTCAAAAGTATTTTTGCTTCATTTAAGTGTTTGTGTGCTTTATAGTTATAATTCTTCAAGAATTTTTGGGACTAATTTGAAAGAGAGGAAATAATATATAGATAGCAAATGAGTCTTTAAGAGAACAATGACCGGTCAAAATTCCTTCTATCCTCTCTATTAAGCACTTTTTGCTTTTTCTTCTTCCCGATTTGCGCGTTCGAGTGCCCGTCCAATTCTTATGGCCTCCGCCCTTATTTTTAAATAGAAGAGTTTATCTTCGTTCGAGATTTTTAAATGAGGGAGAGTAGTTTCTTAGTTCAAGCGCTTCTTCTGACTATTATTACTGAGGGAGGAGGATAAACTTTCATAACCCTGTCTTCATAATCAAAAATGAAATAGTCAAGATTCCTCATCCTTTTCAACTTTATCTTCCTATCTTCATTTTCAACCCATTAGTTATTCATCTCTTCACCTATTCCTCTCTTCAACTCTTACTTCCTTCAGTTTTTTTTTCTTCATTACATCTTCAACTCCTCTTTCCCTCCAATTTTTTCTTATCAGTTTTCTCAATTTCCAACTTTCTGATTAATCTTCCATTCAACCATTCATTTTTCTTTTTTCTCCTATTTTTTTAAAATTCCTTCCTTATTGTTTGTTTTTAATTTTCATTGCTTCATTATTATAAAAAAAAATAGAAAAAAAACAATCGGCCGAGAATCGGCTCAATACTAAATACTTCCTCCCTCCTCTTCTTACTTTTACTTTCCAAAATTTTTTTAAATGGGATTTTTCCAAGCACTTTTTCATTTTAGCTACATTTGACTCATCCACCTTTTTCCTTCTTCTTTTTTCCTTCTATTTTCAATTCTCCGCAAAAAATTCTTCTGTTCCCTTCTCTCCATGTTCAATAATCCTTCAAGAGTGCTTCGTTAAGACAAATAATTTTTCAAGTGGTTGATAGTGATCATAAACTGAAACTGACCCTTTTAAATATATACTTTTTTTAGTTACTTTTCCGATTTGGATTTAGTTAAAAAAAATAAGCCGATTGGTGTGTAGGGAGGGAACAGAGACAAGTCAAGAGACAAGGCCTGAGTTGCTTAATAAACCAGATTTCTGTTCATAATTTTTTAGAGGGGAAGAGTTTGAAAGCTAAATAAGGTTTATAAGACAACTAGGTGTGATAGAAAGTCAGGGGTCTAATATAGGGGCATGAAGACAAGACCTTAGATCGGACAAAGGGAAAGGGACGAAGACAAGGCCAGACTTGTTCCATATATCAATTTTTGTTCATAATTTATTTTCTTAAATTAAGGGACCGAGTTTAAAAGTTAAATAAATCCAATATACACCCTAGGCGTGTAGTAAAAAGTCGGAGGGTTCTAATAAAAAAAAATATAAAAAAATTATTTAAATTAATTTATTAAATTTTAAGAACATGGCTCGCTTAATTAATTTTAAATATAAGTTAATTTATTCAGTTTGTTCAACTATTTGTTCATTATCTTGTTGAACAGGTATAAAATACTGTCCATTAGCAGCATCATAAAATACTTGGAGAGGTTGTAAATTATAGTTGGGATTAATTATTAATTGTTGTTCTTGCTTTAATTTTAATTGTTTTTAAAATAAAAATAAGAAAGAAAAGTTGGTAAAGTTGCGAGAAAAATAAAAAGGTTAAAACTTGGAGCGAAACAAGTTTGGAAAACAAGTTGAAAAAATGCAACTTGTTTAAAAACAAAGTTAAAAAAACATTTAAAAAAACTTAAAAACAAGTTGATTATGAACTCAACAAATAAAAAAGTTTTAAGAAAAATAGAAAATTGAAACTCGAAGCAAAACAACTTCAGGACAAGTTGGAAAAAAAGTTTGCAACTTGGTTAAAAAAAAGTCAAAACTTGTTTAAAACGAAGTTTTAAAAATAAGAGAAAAACAAGTTGAAAAAAAAAATTAAAAACATGTTTAAAAACAAAAACTTGTTTAAAATTTTAATAAAAACACAACACGCTTAAACTTGTTGCAAAACAAATTGGTTAATGTTTTTAAAAAAAATAAAAACAAATTATAAATATGAACCCACCAAATAAACCATTTGTTGATTTTCATCAGTTGTAGTAGCCGCCTCCACTTCTTTAGCAGTGTTTGCTGCATTATTGTTGTTGTTAGCGTTGTTGTTATTGTTTCCCATTTGTTGGACAAGTGTAGCAGCTTGACTACTTTGCAGTCTGTTGGCTTAAAAAAAATTTTTTTTATTTTTTTTTGATTTTTTTTTGAATTTTTTTAAAAATTTGATTAAAAAACCTTCTTTAAATTTCCTCAAAAAGTCTTCCAAAGGCGTCACATATTCGTCAAATCCCAAAGTACGAAAGGCAGTTAATATGTCTTCTCCAGAAATTGTTTTTCTTCTTTCCTATAAATTTTATAAATTAAAAAATTTTGAAAAATATTTTTTTTGGAAAGGATCTGGAAGTCTTGAGAGAAGACAGAATTTTTGCGGATAAAAATTTGTCCGCAAAATATTTACGGATAAAAATTTGTTCGCAAAATATTTACGGATAAAAATTTGTTCGCGGATTTTTTGCGGATTTTCTTTTAAAAAATTTTTTTCCAACACGAACTGATCCGGAGTCCACCCTCTTTCCAAATAAATTAGAAAAAAAATTTCCACTTACTATTGCACATCGTTCACTTGCTTCGGAAGTAATAAACTAGAAAATATCAAAAAATTAAAAATAATTTTAAAAAAATACCAAAAGAAATTCAGTAATACATTCCTGAATGCATTCCTTGGCTTCCTTAGACAATTTTCCTTCTGGTGGAATTACTCGTTTCATTACTCGAGTTATATTTGCTGAAATTTGAGAGGTTAGAAATTGTGAAAAAAAATATTTTGACACTTTATAAAAATTCGTCCGCAAAATTTTTGCGGACTTTTCTTGCGGACATCTTATAAAGTCGTACGATTTTCTTTCTTTTTTAAACAGACTTCGAGTTTCAAAGGCCATAGGTTCCAACTAGGGATGGGTCAAGTTATCCGAAACATAATCCCGACTTCTTTCGACCCGAAATTCTAAACCCCATTCAAAAAATGGGTTCTAGCAAATCCATGGTTTCAACGTAAAAACGTTAAAGAAAACAGTTAAAAAGTAAAGACCAAAAAGTTTACGAACCCAAACAAAAGCCAAAATATTCTATTCTATTAAAAATTTTAACCTATAGGCAGAAAACGATCCTGTTCGAGAATTATACCACCATTTGTATTACTTGAAGAAGCTTGCGGTTGTTGTTGTTGTGTCTCGTCAACAAATTCATTAATTATAGTTTCATCCATTCAAAGCTTCTTAAAAGTATTGTAAAGATTTAGATAAATTTTGGCAAAAGTACATAAATTTGGAAAGAATTAGTAGAAAAATAAAAAAAAAACCCTAAAAAATCAAAAAAACCGGAAACGGAAAATTAAGAAGAAAGACTATAGAAAAAGAAGAGACGGTTAGAGAAAAATAGTAAATTTATTTTAATTTTGGCGTTCTGTTTATATTTTTGCGAATATTCCATTTAAACGCGAGTGGCGTCTATTTTATGATAAAAATTTTTTAAGGAAATTTTTAAATTTTTTTAAAAGTTTCTAAGGCCTCTTCAACATTTTATTACTTCTTTTTAGACGTTGACTCGATGCTTCCATTCCCATATTCACCATTTGCAGCGGCTCAACATCTATTTGGATATAATGACCCAAAATTACAAAAGGATGCTAAAAAGACTGAATTTGTTAAATTTATGGATATTTGTGAACACTTTTTTATTTCACATCCAACATCTGGACAAAAAGAAGGGCATGAACTTGAAAGGTTTTTTTATTTGAAATGAATTTTTTTTTCTCCCCTACGCCCCTTTCATACGCCTTTAGCAATTATAAATCAAAAAGGATTTGTTGGGATTAAGGGGCAGTGGATTGGAATTCTCTCTCACAGCTGTCAGATAAGGCAAAAGGGTGCGGACCAAAATCTTCTTGATCGTAGTTTCCCTTATCCTTCCAAATATCTGGGATTGACCTCCATTGTCATTTTCCCACTAGAGAGTCTCCCATATCCGGCCAAATATTTGGGATTGACCTCCATTGTCATTTTCCCACTAGGATGTTGATTTTCTGGGTTGAACCTATTTTTGGGGAATTGGGAAGAAATAAACATCGAAAAATTTCAACAAATTTCAAAATTTTGTTTATTTTTATAAGTTTTTAGAGTAATGCTTTTTCTGCCTGCTTCAGAAACCCTAACAAAACAAATGGAAATAACTGGAATGGCTGAGGCTATAGTTAACTTTAGTGCTAATATACTCTTTAATCAGCCAAAGGATACTGAAATTAAAAATGGAAAACAACAGATAAATAAGCTCTTGTGTATAAATGATGATAATGAGTCTGTTGACTTTAGATATGTAAGCATTTTTATTATTTTCTGAGGAATGTTTCTGTTTTTTCTTGCTTTTATTAAGTAGAGATCGATAGAGTGCTTATCGGTTATAGGTAACGCAGTTTATCCTAGGGATGCGCCAGTTGTGTTTTGCCTATCGTCTTTCATTTTTTATCGACTCTCATCATTTCGTCTTTTTTAGATCAGTTCATCAACATCAAAAGAGGTTGTTCTGGTTGTTGAGAATGGAGCCTTCTTTATTGGTGTTTCCCTGAACAGGTTTTTTAAAACTTTTTTGTCATGCATCTTAATCCTACACTTAAACTCCTCTTTATCTATTTCAAAATTTAAAAGTGATAAAATGGTGTCTGGTAATCTCGGCAGAGGTTCGAAAGTGACTTTGACTGAAAGGGAAAATAATCTCTGACTAGATTAGTTTCCCTGCATGGCGCTGTCAAAATATCACAAAATCATTTTTTGTTTCTCCTTTCTTCTCTTCTCATTAAATTTAATTTTCTCTTTTAAATTCATAATTATGTTTTGTTAAAGTTAAGGAAACTTTGCAAACAACTCGATTATTGTGTCCATTTACCAACTATACGAGCATTATTAGAACGTGCCTACAACGCCTACAAACTCTTTTATGGCTCTTTTAGTGTTGTATTTAATGCGGATTTGGTACATTTTAAAAACGTTTTGGATTCGTTTTTTGCTCCATATTTACAATTACTTAGAGTTTGCAAGGTTTGGTTGAACTTGAAATTTTTTTGGATTAATTTTTGAATTATTTTTAGACTCCCTTGGTCGATTTGTTCAGTGGAGTTGACTTTCTCCCATTGGGAAGCCTCAATTTTCTTGAAGTTCATTGTTTGGTGAGATTTTTTTTCTTATAATTTTATGAAGATTTTTTCTTCATTTTGACGTTGGGTTTTTTTTTCAACTTTTCAACTCAACGCGGTCCTTGCCACCCAATTAAATTTTACGGCTTATTGGGCTGCCGACCAAAGCCTTGTTCATTTCCACTCCCCCACAGAACCAAAATCTTAAGAATGTGAATCCCGGCACCAGTTTCGTTTATCTCCACTCCCCCACAGAACCATGCCTTAAGAGTGAATCTATGGTTGGGGAATTTCTCATACATTGTTTTACTGACACAATCCTATCCTCAACCTCTTAACTATAACTTCTCAAAAAATCCAAAGACGACAAAATATCCCAAAAATTTAAAATTTTATTTTCAGATGACAAATTGTTCGGAAGAATTCCCTCAAATAAAAAAGACGATATTTCTTTATCAAGAAAGGTTTTTAGAATTTATTTTTTTATTAAAAGCTGATAAATTTAGATTAATCCAATATTCTGTTGAAAAACGCGATTTAATTGTTCTTTGGCATTTTTTAACTCAAACAATAGTTCCATCAGCAATGCAAGAAGAATTGACACCAGAAGGGGTTTTAAGTGATAAAAGGTTTTTATTTAAAATTTATTTTTAGGGGTTTTCAATTTTAAACTGGGGTTGGGTACAAATGGTTAACCGAGTCGAAAACCATTGTTTTTGACAAAAGAACTGGAGCTAAAAAGCGAAGGTCGTAAACCAGTGAATAGTCTAAACGCTGGGAGGGGGTACCGGCTAATCATCGATTATGTCCATGCCTATTTAAAACCTTTTTAAATTGTGTTGATTTCTTAAAAACAAAAAGTTAAAGATGACAGAATACCCCAAAAAATTTAAAATTTTATTTTCTTAGTACCTCCAATACTTCAACTTCTGATTTAAATAAAAGTGGCTTTTTTGTTAATTCTTCAATTATTAGAGACTATCTGGGCGAATTCTCAGATCATAAATTTCCGAAAATTTTTATTTTGGATGGTGAAAATGATGACAAATGTGTGGAATATTATTTGGTATTTTTTAGAAATATTTTTAAAAAAATTTGTAAGTGAGGGAGGTCCATCTTTTGAGAATTTTAAAATTATTAAGGCGTGGGTTTGAAATTGAAGAACCGAAAAGCGAAGGTTAGTCTAGTTGTTGGACAACTGAGCGATGAAAAAATTTTTTTTCTTAATTTTAAGGAAGGGAACCACTTTTAACGTCAAGTGGTCGTAATTTCGATCCCTGCCCCTTTGGTTATTGAAAGAAAGTTCAATTTTGTTTCGATAGCCTAGTCGCTGGAGTTTCTGACATGAGCAAGCATGAGGACTTATTAACATAGACTCATTACTTATTAACTGTCAAGAGGTTGCAGTTTCGATCCTTGCTCTGTTACTAAACTCTTACTTAAGCTTTTCTTTTGGCTCTTCTTATTTTTAAACTTCAGTCTTTTAATTTTCTAGATTGCCTATCGTGTACTAAACGCAACAGCTTGCTTTTTTGTTCGAGCTGATGAAACACAAAATGATTCAATTAATAATGAATTCCTTGAAAATCTTTCCGATTTTATTGATACAAAAATGTCTTCAGTAGCCTCAACAATTGGAGAACAATTTACAAACGAAATAACTGCTCGGCCTAATACAAATTTGGATATTCCTTATCATTTTATTTACTTCAATCCTGATAGCCTCAGTTTTCGAAAAAGCTTTGCTGCTCCTATGGTTATTTCTGCTGAAAATGCTGTGGTCAATAATGCTGTTCAAATTTTGCCTTCTAGCATGCATAGGTTTTTTAATCAAAAATTTGGGGGGGGGGGGGGGAGGATGTCTTTGTACTCCTAACAGAAAGTTTCCGGAAACGAAAGTCAAAAAAAACCCTTTTAACAATAAATGGCAAATGCGAGTAATTTTCGTCCATTAAGAGCTTTCTAATTTAGAACATATGACAAGAGTATCTGGAAATTTCGGTTCGCTCAGACAGGATATTCGAGAATTTCCCAGGATACGGCAACCCTCCTTCTATACATATGGACAATTTGTCACCGGTTGTCTATAAGTCTATTTAACTAATGTTTTTTGTTGGTTCCCTGAGGATATCTTAGTAATAGGGTTTCGACAATGACCAGCACCTTAATTTTATATTATAATTTAAAACTGAGAAGACCTCATTAATGTAGTTGTTTACTTTTTTTGAAAAATATTTTTACTAAATTTTTGTTTAAGTTCTCCACTTTTTAAGTACATCCTCTTTTTTTTTATCTTATCCACTCTTTTGACAGCTTTTCTTTTAAATAAAAATTTTGTGTTCAAGATTAGTCTATGAATCTTATGATAAATTTATTTCTGAATGTTCTACAACCTCCTCATTAATTTCTCAATTATACATCAAAGCAGATAATGATTGGTGGATAGTTTTTAAACGAATGGAACGTCGTTTTTTGGCACTTTTTTTACCTCAACAATATTCAGCTACTACAACAATTGCGGATATACAAGAATGTGTTGATGGAATAATTCAATCAAGATTTCCAAATTTATTTATATCTTAGAGTTTTTTGAAGGTTTTTTATTGATTATTTTGTGTAGTTAGATTACCTCTAAATTATATCCAAACAGTTAAAATAGTTCATTTTTTTATAAATTTTTGTTCAAAAAATTTATTTTTTTTGCTTAAATGCATTTTAGCGGTGGCATTGAGGAGGCGTGGGATGACAAATGGACAACGCCCAACCCTCAGCCGACTGTGTTCATCCTTCCGTCCTTCTTAATTGAGGTTGAAGGATGGACCAGTCGGTAGACCTGATACATATATTCTCAACAACAGAGAACAAACCTTTATTATTTTTGTTACTTCATTTTTTAAAATTTTTATATAAAGCATTACCAATTATTCTATTAAATTAATTAAATGGTCCTTGATGACCTTACCTTATTTTTTTAGTTTTATTCTTTTTGAAATTTTTTAGACATTTTAAAAGACTGATTTTGATTTTTACAATGTCAGACGATGAGGATTACATGTCTAGCACTTTTATGGAGAAAATGAATGACGTTAAACCAGGTTCGAAAATTTGATACTTTCCATTTGTTGGTAATTTTTAGGCATTAATTCTTCCCGGGTAGCCCAGCGCTCTTTAAAAATTCATGCAAATCGCTTAGCGGCAGAGGAAAAACAACAAAATGAAAAACCAAAAAATAAGCAGCAGATGGAGAAAAATAGAAGAGAAGAGGGAATTTCCAAGCCTATTGGAAGTGACAGCAAAGGATTTAAATTGTTATCATTAATGGGTATTTTTTAAGTTTTTTTTTGAAGATTTATACGGTCGAATCTAACTAGTTTTCCTTTTTGGGGAGGGAACAAATTATGGGTATAATGGGGCTATTTTACATAGAGGGGTTATTTAGGCAGATGCCCCAATCCAGTGGCTAGCCAAAATTTAAGAAAAAAGATATTTTGGACGTGGACTTTAGGCGGCTTACCAAATTTAGGGACCAACCAAAAATTTAAAAAATCTTGAATTTAGATATCTGTTTGTGTATCTAATTTTATTAGAGACCGGACATGGAGTGTCGTCCGAGAATCGCTATCTCGAAAAATTCTCTATCTCGTTAACCGAGATTTTCGATCGAGATCTCTTCTCGGTCCGGTCTCTAAATTTTAAGTGTATCCAAAAATGCTGTGAGATTCGACTGTATTTTCAGCATTTTAGTATTTTCAATAAAACATCTTTCCAAAAATTTTCAGGTTATAAGCCTGGAATGAGCCTTGGAATTAAACGAGAAGGTTAAAAATATATTTTTAAAATAAAATTGTTAAAAATTAAATTTTTAAAGGAAGTCAAAATGAAGGAATAAAAGAACCCATATCAATTCAAGTCAAAGCAAATCGTAGCGGTGTAGGACACGAGGAAGAACAAAATGAAAAACAACGACAAGTTTGTGAAGCTCATATGGAAAGGATGATGAAAAGGGCGAGAATGGAGGTTTGTGTAATTTTTGTGTGAGAATATTTGGGTTGAATTTTAACTAAGGACTTTGGGTTTGATTTTTGACTGACTTGGGCCGGATCCTAGGCCTGTGGTCCAGGAAAAACCCAGGAAGGTCAAAAAATGCCAGGCCTGGACTCGGGTACAGGAAAAACCAAGGCCTTTGTCCAGTCCCAGCTCGATCTCTAGAACCTAGTAGTTCGATTTAGCTCTTCGAGATCTTTTGTCTTTCAATTTACAAAGAATTTATTCCTTAGGAATCCCTCGCAGTCGATTTTCGCAATAAAAAAAGAATGCATGCGCTACAAAAACAAATAATTAGTGACATTCAACAGGCTAGAAGTGCGTGTCAACAAATAGATTTAAGGTTGATTTTTGCCTTCTTTTTTTAATTTTTTTCATTTTTTAGTGCCGGAAAAGACGTCCCTGAACACTTTTGGTTTTGGCCAATTTATTCAACCAAACTCCCAGAAACCAGTGACAATGAAGATGATGACAATGAAAATAATTTTTCTTATAACTACAGCAATGGTAGAGTGGCACCTGTTGAAATAAATTTTAATGAAATGGATGAGGATGAGTTGGACAATAGGTTATTTTATTTTTTAAGATGAATTCTTGGGGAGGAATTTTGGGAAAATTTTTTTGAATTTTTTGGTGAGAAAATTATGGGAAGTTTTTAAATTGACAAGGTGAGATCAAGCTAGGAAATCGTGAGTCGTAGAGATGTAGATTCGGTTAAAATTTTCGAAACTTAGAGGCCTTAGAAGTTCGATTTAGATGGTCGAATGCGCTCATTGAAGCATACTAGGGCAGCCGGACTACACAATTGCCAGAATTTTTACTACCCCAAAACTTTTTAAAAATTTAGCCTATCTCACATAATTGGTTATCTGAGGAGAGAACACTTTTATTGTGTTTGGTGTGGCTGTGCTTATTCAGATTCTGAAGATATTGAAAATGCTTGCCCTGGCTCTACAAGAAATGCACATGATGAATGAAAAAAATTTTTGTTATTTTTTATTAATTTTATTTTTTTGTTTATAAATGTTTTTATAAATAAATAAAAATATTTTTAATTATTTAATGTTATTTTATCTAATATTTTTTAAAGTATTTCGGACGATTATTTTAAATTTTTTTTATTAAAATATTTTCAAGGATGCGTTCAAATAATATTGGAAACGATAAAAAACGACAAGTCAAAGTTTTATGTTCTGGTGATATTAATGGGAATTTTAAACAATTGATAGCGCGTATTGCTTTGGTTAATCAAAAGGTTTTATTTTGTTTTAGAAAATTAGGGGAATTTTAGAAAAATAACAGCTACCAAACCCCCAGGAAAATTTTAGTCTGCCTTCGCAAAAAAAATTAAAAAAAAATTTGACCCTTAAAAGCCGCTGAATAGGAAAATGATAAAAACGTTTTGTTAAATAAATCATTACTAGCATTGGAATTTTTAATTTTAAGCTTACCTTCCCAGAAAAAATATTCTTTTAGAAAAATCCAAAAAAAATTCTCCAAAAAGTTTTTTTATTAAGGCTGGCCCATTCGATATTCTTTTCTGTGTCGGTGAATTTTTTGGTCCAGACAATGACGAGAACGAAAAAGTAATTAATGGAGAAATTGATTTCCCCGTTCCAACTTACATCCTTGGCCCTTGCTGTCCTTCAACCTCAACATATTATCCAGCAGAAAGTGTTGAGTTTTCACAATCTCTTACTTATCTTGGAAAGAAAGGGACGTTAATGACAGCGAATGGATTATTAATTGGATACTTTTCGGGGATTGAAGCACCGGCTATGTCTACACAGGCTTGTTTAAAGATTTATATGTTACTTGGAAGACCTCTCTTATTTTATTCATTTACTTTGGGCTTCGTTTGGGGCTGAAAATCTTATTTTATGATGGGATATATGAAAATAATATTTTTTATTAGGCCGTAGAGCGTTTAAGACTCTTGGCTTTGGGTCTTGGCTCACGTCATTTCTTAAGGTTTTGGTCTTAAGTCTTGGAAAATTTTTTGACATCTCTATTAGTCAGCTTTTCCATCTAGTGGTTAGATTTTAAATTGGGGAATATCTGATCCTGTGTGATCTTATAGTTTTTCTGTTTGTCTCAATTTTTCCCATTTTTAAAGACTTTACCCTTCCAATTTGATACACGTTCCATAGACGATCTTTTGACTCCACTTGCTGCAAGTTCAGGTTTTATGGGAGTTGATATCCTCTTAACATCAATTTGGCCTGCCAATGTTTGGTTACATTCAACAAATCAACCATCTATTGAACCATCAAATACTTCCAAACTTTTAGCTAGATTAGCTTCTGGTTTGAGACCTCGTTATCATTTTGCTGGTCAAGGAATTCATTATGAACGTTCACCTTATAGGTTTTTTATTAAATTTAATTCTCTTTATAAAATTTTTTTCAAGAATTTTCTTTCAAGAAAACTTTCAAAAAATTTTCATAAAAATTTCAAAAAATTTTCAAAAAATTTTTAAAAAATTAAAAAAAATTTTCTAGTTAAAAAAATTATTTTCAAGAAATCACCGCGTTTTGTTGGAACCTGCACAACACGTTACTCGATTTATTGGACTTGCTTCAGTTAATAACACAAATAAACAAAAATGGTTATATGCATTTTCATGTACTCCAATGAGAGAATTGTCAAGAGATGAATTGGTAGCACAACCAGATAATTCGACAGAATTTCCTTACATGGAGATACTTAAGGTTTTTATTTTTTCTGAAAATTTGAAGTATTCTGCTTTATAAAAAAATTCTGATTTCTTTTTAATTCTAATTTTTAAAAAAATTCTGATTTTTTTAAATTCTGATTTTCTTCAAGGAATATTTACATAACAAAGCAATCGAAGACGAAAAGCGTCGAAAGGAAGAAGGAAATTCTGTTCAATACAGATTTGATAATAATAATTATGAAGATGAAGAGCATCAAGAAGAATTTCAAGGGCGACGAAAAGGTAAAAGAAGGGGAGGAGAAAATTTTAACGAAAAAAGGCCTAAAATTGACCCTTCAACTTGTTGGTTTTGCCTTTCAAATATTGATGCTGAAAAACATTTAATTGTTTCTGTTGGTACTAGTTGTTATTCAGCTATGCCTAAAGGTTCCTTATTAAAATTAAGAAAATTTAATTTGAAAAAGATTTTTTTGAATTAAAGGGCCGTTAATGGAGAGACATTTGCTTGTTATGAGTATAGGTGATGTTTTTTTAAATTAAAATTATAAAAGTATTGGGGAATGTTTATATGTTTGAATAAAATTCTGATTTTTATTGAGATGTTCAAATAAAATTCTGATTTTATTTGTCAGTAAAGTTTGAATTAAATTCTGAATTTTACCAAAAAGTTCCAATAAAATTCTGAATTTTTAACAAAAAAAATTCTGATTTTATTGTTACGTATGTTGGGGATAGATTCTGATTTAATTTCTCATAGTATAAAGAAACCCCAACATATTTTCTTTAATGTTTTAATAAAATTCTGATTTAATTCTCACATTGTTTAAATTGAATTCTGATTTTTATCATTTTTTCAGGACATATTCAATCATTAGTTGTTGCACCAACTGAAGTTCGTGATGAAGTTAATAAATTTAAAGATGCTTATTGGTATATATTAATTTTTCTATTTTATTTATATTTATTTTTTTCTAGTTTATTCTCTGATAGAAATAATGAAGTTGTTTGTGTTTTTGAAAGAAATTACAAAACTGAAGTGAGTGCTTTTTAAATTTAATTAAAGAAGTTGAAACTTGTCAAAACAAATCAGAATTTTATCTGAACATTATACATATAAATCAGACTTTTATTTAAACAATGAAATTCTGGTTTAATTTAAAAATGTTTTTATAAAATTCTGATTTATTTCTTACAATGTTTAAATTAAATTCAGAATTTGTTAAGAAATAAAATCAGAATTTAAACATGTTTAAAATTAATGAGAATTTTATTTAAATATTGTAATAAAAAAACCAGAATTTTATTAAAACATCTTTAAATAGAATCAGAATTTTATCTGAACTTTATGGAAAATATATTTGTGTTTGTTTAATGCTAGAAGAGATTAAATCAGAATTTTATCAAAACATTTTCTAATTAAATCAGAACTTTATTTAAACATTTTTTAAGCATATGCAAATACAATTTGTACCAATTCCAAAATCAAAAGCAAAATCATTAAAAAGTACATTTTTGAATGCTGCTCAATTAAAAAATATTGAATTTTGTATTTTGGGAGAAAATGAACAGGTTTTTAATTTTTAAATAATTTTTCTTTATTCTTATTATTTTCAAAGGTTTGGGATTTATTAAATGAAGGATCTCCATATTTTTACGTTGAATTGCCTGACGGGACAAAAATGTTGAGTAGAACAATGTCACGTTTTCCATTACAATTTGGTCGAGAGGTTTTTTTTAATTTTTTTCTTCTTAATTTTTGTCGTCTCTTAAAGATTCTAGAGATCAGCCTGGGTCTGGACCAAGGCCGGGGTTTTCCTGTACCAAAAGGTCAGGCATTTTTTGGGGGTTTTTCATGGGGTTTTCATTTTTGTTTTCATTTTTCCTGGGGTTTTTCCTGGACTACATGCTCAGCAGGGGTGTGCGAGTTTCGCCTTTCGCCTTTCGCCGATTTTCGCCTTTTTCGGACTTTCGCCTTTCGCCGTTCGCTTTTTAAATTTACTTTCGCTTTTTCGCCTTTCGCCGTTCGCTTTTCTGGGCGAAAGGCGAAATTTTTATACACCCCTAATGACGGCATGTGAGGAAAAGTTGGTAATTGGGAGAAGAAAAGAAAGTGAAAAACTGAGACGAGTGGGGATAAATATATATAATTTTCCTTTATTGCTAAGTTAAGTAATGGATGGTTGAGTGGTTAAGTTGCTAGACTTCAACTGGCGACTATTTTATTATTGCTAGGTTCGACTCCAAATTTAGGGACAAGATGTTAATTTATTATAAATAGAATAATTATGATTTTTCTTTGAAAGAATTATTTTTTTCTTTCGTAATTTTCAAAATTTTCGCCTACGGCGCAAAAAATGTAAAGATCTAGCTTAAGGATCCTCCAAAATTCTCAAAATTTTCGCCTGCGGCGCAGAAAAGGGAATACTTTTAGCTTAAGGGTCTTCCAAAATTTTCAAAATCTTCCCGTATCCTCTTAATCCTTCGATATCTTCAAATTCCCCAACATCCCGCATAAACATCAAATCGTCCGATATCCATCTTATTCCCTTTATATAACTCGATATCCCTTATGATTAGGCTTGTAGGAGATCTTTCAGGATCTACCAACACTTTTGAAATTATTCTAAAATACGGCTAAAAAAGAGGATATTGTCTTCTTACCCTTTAGATATCCCCTCAAATCCCTTGATATCCCCTATATCCGTCCAATACTAATAGGGATTGTAACACTCAAATGATGCTTTGATTTGCAACCAAAGCTTTGATTTGACCGATCTTTAGGGTCATATTATCATAGAGAAAATTTTAAAAAATTTCGCCTTTCGTCTTTCGCCTTTCGCCGATTTTCGCCTTTTTTGGACTTTCGTCTTTCGTCTTTCGCCGTTCGCTTTTTAAATTGACTTTCGCATTTTCGCCTTTCGTCTTTCGCTTTTTAAATCGACTTTCGCCTTTTCGCCTTTCGCTTTTTAAAATCACTTTCGGCACACCCCTGATGCTCAGGTCAATAAATCAAAGCCAGGAACAGGCCCAGGCTTTTCAAAAATACCGATCCTTAAATAGGTTCTCGCCTCAAAAGCCCTGCTAGACTGTGAGGATCACATCGATTGGCGTAACTGTTCATTGGAAAAGGACAAGGAAATTGAACTTGTAACCAAATTAAAAAATGGGTTTAAACCGTTTGATTTTACTAATACTGAGGATTCTGATGAGGATGATTGAAGTTGTTAAATTATAATATTTTTTGAAGGTTTTTATTTATTTTATAAGCTTTTTATTTTTCAATTGTTGATTATTTTCCTTTATGTTGGTTTTTCCTTTATGTCCGCAAGTTTTATCCACAAGTAAAAATTTTTTACAAAAATTATCTCTGAAATCCCAGTGAAATTTATTCAACAAAATTTAAATATAAAATTAATTCTCCATGAGGGTAAACGATATAGATGTCTTTCGAAGACCAAGAGTCTTGGACGTTTCTAGTAAGCAAGTTTGTTGTGGTAGTGGTTACCCGTGGGTATTACTTGCTGAGTTTTTTAATAATTCCAGATACAAAATTATTTTAACACAATAAAAAATTTTTTAAATTTACCTATTGTAAATTAGAAAATTATCTTTACAGAATTCTTTAGATAATTTATGTTTAGAAAAATATTTTTTAAATTTCCACTACAATGCCATGTGACAACAAACCTAATGTGATCATTATTGGAGGCCCAATGGGAAGTGGAAAAACTACGTTTGCTAGGCAACTCGCAGATATTTATGGATACGAATTTGTGGAGGGGGATGATTTCCATTCTGATGAAATGAAGCAAAAAATGGCCTCGGGGATTCCGTTGACAGGTTTATTTTAAATTCTAAAACAACTTTAAAAATTTTAAGACGAGGATAGACGTCCCTGGTTGCTGTCTTTAGCCGCGCTTTGGCAAAATAATAAAGAAAGGAAGATGATTATTGCCTGTTCGGCTCTTAAAAAGTCTTACCGGTTAATTTTTAAAAATTAAGGAGAAATTTTTCGTCTTTTTAGAGACATACTTTTGGGTAGCAACGAAGAGGCAACACAACACAAGGTCAAAATAATTTTGCTGAAAGTTAGCGAAGACAAATTGCGTAGCCGGTTAGCTAAGAGATTGGAGGAAGACCCGAAACATTTTGCACCTCCGAGCCTACTTGCGTCGCAGTTGGAGGCGTTCGAGGTATTTCTAAAAAAAATTTTTTACATTTTCTGGGATAAATTCCTTCGGGTTCATAACCCAGTCAGTTAATTTTAAAAAATCCCCAAAAAATTCCAAGTTGCCATTAAATGAACCAAATGTATATATAATGGACAATAATGCTGAAAGCTCCAAACCTGCCATGTTTATAATGGAATTATTTGGTAAAAATATTTTTATTTATTGCCCTGATATAAGGAGAAGCTTAAGATGGGCAAAATCTTGAGGATACTATCGTAAACTTTCTTTGTAAATTTTGAATTTTTAGACTACTTGATTTTTAAAAATGTTTTAAGGATCACAATTAAAAATTTAATATTTAAATAATTAAACTATACAAATATATTTAAGAGAGAATAACGAGTGGTTTTAGGAATAATTTTTGAGGCTCTTCCCCCAAGAAAATTTTTTTGTTGATTCAATTCAGGATAATCCAAAAATTTTTCAAGAACTGACAACCCTATTTTTGAAACAATAACAATTTAAGAGAAATTTTTTTAATTTTCTGGGGAAGTTTAGACCCTTTTTTCTAGTAGAACCACTCAATTAAAAAATAAATAGTACATCAGAGACCGTGCCGAGATAGGAAATAGATTCCCGATCCCTACCAAAAAAAAACGGCGGGCATTCCTAATCTTTTTTTCGGGAATCGAGACGTTCCCTGATGTACATAACATTCTACAAGAATTTAATTAAAAAACAAAATTAAATTACAAATAAAGCATTAAAATAATATTTTTTTCAAAAATTAAATATTTAAAACCCCTAAAAATTTACTTCAAAATAATTTATTTTTCCTTTTTCTCTCCATCACTTAATTCTTTTCCTCCTCCAACACCAAAAATGGGAACTTTCCAAGTTTTGGGTGGGTAAATAATATAAAGTGATAATGTTGCGATATTTAAAGCTAAACCTGCTGCATTGGCTATCTTTAAATAAAAAAATTTGTCTGGAAATTTTTTGAAAAAAAAATCAAAAATAATCTAGAAACCCTAAAATCATCCAAAAAATTTTTAAAAATAAATTTAAATCAAAAAATCAAAAATTTTTTGAATTTTAAAGGTATTTCATTATTTTTAAATAAAAAAATAGTCTGGAATTTTTTGGGAAATTTTTTAGAGTTTTTAGGAATAAAATAAACCCAAAAAAAATTTTCTCCAAAAATTTCTTTTACAAAGAAAACTAACTAACCATCATATAAGGATTTCCAACAATAAACCCAAAAATAGTCCATTGTAAAGTTAACGCAAAAAATCCAAATTGAATTTGAGCGGGGATATATTCGGTTGTTTTTAATTGAATTGCCCTTCTCTGTGAAAAAATTTTTGAAATTAAAAAAAAAATTATTTAATAAAAATATAAACCAAGTCATATACTCCTCCAGCCATTGATGCAATTTGTGTAAAGGCAGCGATTGCACCTAGAATAGATTTTTTCTAATTTATAGTGATAAAATGACTTGAAAAAATTTTTCGAAAAATTTCCGAACTTTCGAAAAAAATTTCTTGGGAAAATTCATCTAGAATAATTTTTTGAAAATTTTCGAAAAAAAATATCGAAAAAATAATTTAAAAAAAAAGAAAATAAACCCATTAAATCAGCCTGTTTATCTTCGGGTGTTTTATTTACATATTGAAATATAGCAGCAACCATTAAACCAACAGCAGATAATTGGCCATACAAATATTTCTTTAATTAAAAAAATTTTTTGTTTGGGAGCAAACTAATTTTAAAGTCGATAAAATTTTTTAAAATTAATTTTGTCCTAAAAATCTCTCAAAAATTGATTTTTTAATAAAAAATATTTCCTAATCGAAAATTTTTTTTGATAATACTTTGAAGCCCCCCCCCTTTTTTTCTCATTTTATGACAAAATTATAGATCAGTTGAAAATTTTCGAGCTGAATCGAGTGACACTAAAATTAACAAAACCAGGCAAAAAAGCTCATAATGGTCAGGGAAATGAAGAAAAAAGGGTGGTGACTTCCAAAGTATTACCAAAATCTTTTGATTAAAATTTTTTTAAATTTTTAATTAAGAATTTTTTAAAAATTAAAAAATAATTAATTAAAAAAAGAAACCCTTCTAGGCTGATAGAACCAAAAGGCAGCAATATAAAAAGAAAAGAAGAACAAATTGACTCCATTCAAAAACATATTAGTTTTGTCCTGAGTAATAATTCCGTGCTTAAACCAACAACACATCATTAAAAGGGGAAGTACATAACTTAAGGAAGAAAAGCCTTCTGCTGTTCCTCTCTTATGCCAATCCATTACAACAAATCTGGAAAAATTTTAAATTTTTTTAAATTTAAAGTTCTTGGGGAGAAGGGGCTTTGAAAAAAATTTTTGAAAAATTTTTGAAAAAAAAATTTCAAAAAATTTTTAAAAAATTCTTTTAAATTTTCAAACATTTTTTGGAAATTTCTTTGAAAAATTTTTGAAATTTTTTCAAAAAATTTTTGAAAATTTTCGTGGAAAAATTTCTAAAGAAAAAATTTTTTAAGAAAAACTCACAACGGCAAAAAAGTAAAGCAAATGGAGAAAAAGGTTAACCAAATAGTAAATATATCTAAAGGCTCCATATTTTAACTTTCTTCTAAATAAATGAAATTTAATTTGAATCCTCACATTTGTAAATAAATTAAAGAGTAGGGGAAATTTAAGGAAAGTTTTTCTGACGTTTTATTTCAAAATTTTTGGGGTAAAATTAATTTTAAAAAATTTTCTGTCACTCTCCTATTTTCACACACTATTTTCTTTAAATAATAAATGGGATAAAATGTCATTTTTAATATTAAAAAATAAAAAGGGACACTAGAGTATAGGGAATATTTTGTATTTTGTGGGCTTTTTTTGTTCCTTTTTTTTTGTTCGGTCTTTTTGTAGTGATTAGATTTGTGGTTTTAATGGGCAAAATCTTTGGGAAAAAATTATTTTAAAAAACTTTTCTCTAAAACTCTCCTATTTTACACACTATTTCCTTAAATTAATAATTGGGATGAAATGTCATTTTTAATAACACTAGAGTCTAAGGAGTATTTTGTAAGCTTGTTTTTGTGTTTTTTTATTTTTTCTTGTGTTGTTCGCTTTTTTGTAGTTTAAATTTGGGATTTTAATAGGGAAGGGAATTTTATAGAGCTGTTAAAGTTGGGGATAGATTCTAGGAAGGACCTTGGATTTAATTTAAAAAATTTGGGAAGGAGTCTATTTAATAGGTAAAAGATTTTCTGATTAAATCTCTCTCTCAATTCATTTTTTAAATAATAAAATCAATTCAATGCTTAAACAAAAATCAATAAAAAGAACACACACACACGTCTAGACATTTTTTAATTTAAAATTAGGATAAGCAAAAATATTTTTTTTGGAATTTTAAAGTTTTTTGGGCATTAAAAGGGCTGTTTCTAGTAGAGAAAACCCTTTCTATTGGTTGTTGTGTGTGTGTGTGTGATTTTTAATTTTGTATTTATTTAAAAAACGAGATTTTTTCAGTTGTCTTTTGTTAAAAAAAATTTAATTGATAGAAAGTTGAAAGTTGAATTTTAAATTGAAGGGGAGTAAGTGAAGAAATAGTGTGTCATAGTGAGAGACGGCCAGAGAAAAAAAGGAAAGTTAAAAAAGAGGGAACTTGACTGGAAATTTTTTTGACTTAAAATTTAATTTTTGACTGGAAATTTAATTTTTATTCAATCTTCCAGTCAAGTTCCCTCCCCCTAAAAATAAAAGGGAGGGAGATGATTGAGTAAAAAAATTGTAAATTTGTTGTTTAGTGATGTTTGCCTTTACATAAATTCTTTAAAAAAATTTTTTTAAACATTTGTTGTTTGTATTTGATAAAAGAATTAAAGTAAGAAAAGTGATGTGGGGAAAAGTAGAAAAAAAAATGGTGGGAAGGGGTTAAAGGGAGGGGGAAGTTAAAAAGGAGGGGAACTTGAAGAGGGAAATAGGGGGGACTTTGTATTTTTGTGTGATAAGAAAAGTAGAAAAAAAAGGAATTTATAGGTTGTGAATATTGTTAAAAAGATAAGAGAAGTTAATTTAAAAAATAAAAGTTTTAAAATAAAAAATTTTGGGTGGAGAGGGGAAGGGTTAGGCTATTTTAAGGCTCTATCCGATTTTGTGAAGAAATAGTGTGTCCTAGTGAGAGACGGTCAGAGAAAAAAGAGAAAAGTTTTTTTTTATTTTGTAGGGGGTTTTAGCTGACCTTGTAGGGGTTCTAGTTAAATTTTAAAAAATAAAATTTTTTTGGGTGGGACTTTAATGTCAACCCGAGTTGTGAAGAAATAGTGTGTCCTAGTGAGAGACGGTGAGAGAAAAAGTTTTTTAATTTGTAGGGTTTTTAGTTGAATGAATTTTAATAATTTTTAGCTGTTTTTATTTAATATTTTTGATGTTTAATTTTTTAGATTAACAAGATAAAAAATAAATAAAAAAAATGCAACAATCATCGCTTAATCTTTATTTTTCATCTCCACGTGCTTCAACAATTTCTGCTAATGCTTTAAACGAAAATAAATTGCGTCGAGCAAAATCAACGCCTAGAGGGAACAGAAAGGTGTCATCAATGCTCAAATCTATTGAAAATGGAAAACAAACAATTTTGGATGTTGGGCAAAAAGGGATTGGAATGGAGCATTGTGTTAAGGTTTGGGGGGTTTTTTGGGGTAATTCTTCGGTTCGTATTCCTCCTTCATTTTCTGACCATTTTTTCCTTTCTCCTTCACTTTCTCCCTTATTTTTCATGAGGCAAGTATAAAAAAGGATTATGAGAAATTTTTATTTAGCTTTTTCAACAGGATAAAAAAGAGAAACATGATAGCCACAGACACACTTTACCATGACGAAGTCCAAGCTCTTCGAGCCAGGCATCGAAAACTTTGTCGCCTAGTCGAGTTTGTCGCCCAAATCAATCATGTTAAAAATTTTCATTTGCTCCATATTGGTTATTGATATATTTATTTTTGAATTTTTATTGAATTTTTCCATAACTTTTCTATGCATATATACATACATAATCCTTTCTGATACTTGCCTCATGAAAATTAAGTGAGAAAGTGAAGGAAAAATGAAAAAAAATGGTCAGAAAGATGAAGGGGGAATACGAACCGAAGAATTACCTTTTTTGGATATTTTGTCATCTTCGACTTTTTTGGTTTAAAAATAAATTTATTGTCAATTCATAAATTTTTGTGTTGGAAAAGCTGTTAGATATAAAATTGGGTATAGAGAAGTTTCAAAATTAGGGGAGAGGGACAATTGACAATTGATCCCACAAAAATAACTTCCAAATTTTCTGCTAATATTTTTGATTTTTGCTTTAAATATTCTTTTTATTGTTTCTGAATTTTTTTAGACTTGAAGTGTTGTTTGACTTTGAATTTGCACTGAAAAGTTTCAAAATTAGGGAAGGGTGACAATTGGTCCCTCGAAATTTTTTTTCAAATTTTATATTTTTTAAATTTATTTTGCAGTGTGGAATGGTATACAGCTTGGAAACTCCGTCAGATGTCAAACAACACGAACGCTTCCATAATCGATTTACTGAAACTGCCAACTTTAGAGTTTCACAGACTCAAATTGAACAGTGGAAGAGGTTTATTTAATTTTCTTTGATTTTTATAAAAGAAATTAACAGCGTGCTTCAACATGAAAACGTGGAGTCACCACTTCCGGGTATTCTATTTGGTGTGCGTTCAACTTCCACAGCTACGCTTAAACGCAAATTGGAAACAATAATTACTGTGAGTTTACGTGATTTTTCTTGAGATTAGTTGTTTTTGGTCGTTTTTCAATTTAATATGAACGTTATTTTTTGTTTTCCCGTAGAGTCATTTTGTGGTGTGTTGGTTAGAGTGTTTGACTTGATGGGCGGAGGTCGATGCTTCGAATCCTCGTCCTTGTATCCTTTTTCTATTGCTTTTCTTTAGGCTAGATTTTGCTTCCTTCTACTTTAAAAATTTTTTTAGAATTTTGTAAACACTGAAATTGGTTATGCTCCAGATTTACCAGTTTGGGATACTCATGGAAGGCGTAAAGGTTTTGTTTTTGTAAGCAATTCAAAGCCGCCGTTTGTTGGGGGTTTATTGCTTGTTGATCCTGTTACTGAAGTTATTGTGATGCCGGAAGTGAAGGTTTATTTTTTAATTTTTTTAATTTTATTATTTTCTAATTTTAAAGCGTTTCAAGTCAATCAAAATTGGTTCAATCCTCGGCGTTGACAGAATTTGGGTTCATTCTCATTTAAGAAGGAAAGGACTTGCTACGTGGCTTTTAGATGCGGCCAGACGCCTTTTATCTCCTAAAGATGGTGACTTACTTACGAGATCGAGAGTTGCTTTTGGTGATCCAAACGAGTTGTGTGTTAAATTGGCGATTAATTATGTTGAAGAAAAGAAAGGTTTTTTAAAAAATTTTATGATTTTGTTTTTTCCGTTCTATAGGGAATTTTGGGTCTAATTCTGAGCGTCATCGTCTTTTCTCGGTAATTAACCTGGTCAGGCCCGTAACGGGGGGGGGGGGGCAAAAATTCGGTGCAGAAAAGTTTTCACCCTTGCCCCTCCCTCTTCCGAAAAAAATCTTGGTTACGGGCCTGAACCCTGTATTCAATTACTTTTCAACATGACTTTAGTTATTTTTTAAAAAGCGTTGGCGCCTTTATGGCTATGGCAGAAGTTTTTTTTGGTTTGAGACGGGGAATTCCTCCCATACATATATCTTAGAAATTTTTTTTTAACTTTTTTTTTGGATTTCCAATTTTTGTAAATTTTAATTTGTTTATTTTATAGACAAAAATTCTCCCAATACTACTTCTCCAAGACAACATAACCGTTATATTGCTTATTCTCATACTTATTGATAAATGGTTGCTGTTTTGCTGCCAAAATTTTACTGCTTAATTTTTTTTTGATTTATAACTTTTTCTTTTTATTTTAAAATTTATTGGAGCAAGCATGGACATATGCGGGCAGTCTGCTAATAAAAATAAATTTCCTGTATTTTTTGGTTTATTAAAAAAATAAGAAAAATGCTTAAATTCCAAGAACTAATGCACCTTTCGGTTTCCAAAAATCGGGAAAAAAAATTTTTTCCGTAAGCTTCTTTGTCCGCAAATGTTTTGTTGATCTTATAAATTTATTTTTGTTGTTTTTTTTTGAATATAAAAATGCTCAGGAATTTTTTTTCTAGTTTATTTGTGTTTTTAACACTGAAAAAAAATTTTTTTTAATTTTAAATTAATTTTTCTAATTTTTTTTTAGATTTTATTTTTGTAATTAAAGAAAGAAAAATTAAATTTTTGCCTTAAAAGACAACAAATTATTAAAAGACAACAGCAACTTACATAAATTAATTCAAGGATCAAATGTCACTTCAAAGCCCAACTTCACTTACGCCGACAACAATGTCTTCATCTACTTGTTCAAATTTTACAATTAACAGGTTGGTTTATTTTAAAAAATTTTTAATGTTATTTAAAGTTTCCTATTTTTAAAAATTATTTTACGAAAAACAAGACTACATACCAAAGCTAGAGAGGTCGTGGGTTCGAGTCCGGTTGCCGCCCGATATTTTTAAAATCTATTTGTTTTAAAAATTGTTTGAAATTTATTTTTATTTAATATATTTGTTTCTAATTTGAAAATAAATCATTTTACACTAGTTAAAAAATATCGGGCGTCAAACGGACTCGAACCCACGACCCCCTAATCCATCCCTCTTAAATTGCTAATTTAAGTTTTTTACAATTTTATTTTTTCAAAATATACTCTAGTTTTTTAAGTAAAAAATATCATTTTATATTATAAAAATATAATCACAATTTTTAAAATTTTATTCAGCTCATACTTTAATTTTTTTTCATTTATTTTTTTCTGTCCACCGTCAAGTAACTGATATGTTTATTTTTGATTTGTCTGAAAATTTTATAATTTTTTTTATCAAATTTTTTTCTAATTTTTTTCTTCCTATTTTCCTATTTTTTTCCTTCTAAAAGTGATCTAGTTCCTTGTTAAGCTAAAAAACGTGATCAACTCTTCGTATAACAAATTTCCCCCTACAATTAGCCCCCTTTAGCTATCTCCTCAATCTTCTAATTTATTTTTAAGAACCTTTTTATTAAATGGACTAGCAAACGGATTTGCTGCCAATTTATTTTCTTCTAAACTTGTAGTTGTTGAGGTTTTTGAATATTTTCTTTTATTATTATTATCCTCTAGTTGATTTTTTGGTGGTTTTGATGGT
This sequence comes from Meloidogyne arenaria, assembly GCA_036172955.1. Taxonomy (NCBI): domain Eukaryota; kingdom Metazoa; phylum Nematoda; class Chromadorea; order Rhabditida; family Meloidogynidae; genus Meloidogyne; species Meloidogyne arenaria. Next base: position 529,445 of record JARQAB010000024.1, read on the forward strand.
GGGGGTATTTCTTGTTCATTTTCCTCCATTTTATTTATTTTTCTTTTAGCAACACGTTGTTCAATATAAGTAAGTAAATAGGTACTTCCCTTTTAAATTTTAAAAAATATTTTTAATTTTTTGTTTAAATATAGGGGAAACTTTCATGTATTTTTTAAAAATTGGACGCCTAAAATCGAACGGTCTCTGCCTTTTCTCACTTTTGAAATCCTAGAACATTCCAAGTAATCCACCCAGGATTTTTTATAATTATCCTAAACGGTCCATATCAAGAAATAAATTCTCGATTATGTGAATTCACAATCTAAAAAATGTTGGGAATTCCCTCCTATTTTTGAAAATCAAGACGTCTGGATCTCTTGTCCATATATACTTTATAAAATTTATTAATTCTATAGTGACTATAATTTTATTTTCTGATTTTTTTGAAATTTTTTCCCCTTAAAAATTTTTTTTAAATTTTACTTGTATTAAACTCAAAATAGACAATCCCAACCACATTCCAATACTTCCACCTAACGCTGCAATAAATGTAGTAACAGACCATACCCAATCTTGTTCCATTGTTAAATATTCAAAAGAATCCCATTTTAATACTACAGTTGTTAAATCTGTTGGAAAATTTTTTTTTGAAATTTTTAAAAAATTTTTTTGAGATTTACCAGGTCTCATACTCTTCCCTTTCCTTTCATGATCAATATTATAGCGAATTTGATCACAACTTCTAAAACACTTTTTTGTGCAGTCCTCATCACTATAGTTACGTCCTTGTACACTGTTAAATTTTTCTTTATTAAAAAAATTTTGAAATTTTTTTTTTTGAAAATCTTGTGAGAATTTTTTGGAATTTTTTGAAATTTTAATTTTTTTTTGAAAATTTTTTTTTTATTTTTTTAAAAATTTAGGCTATTTTCTGAATTTTCTTTAAAAAATTTCCAAAAAAAATTATTTTTTTTTCTTCTCAAACTTACTCAACTTTACATTTCTCATAATCACATATTGGCCATTCTTTTAATTCTTTTTCTTCTTTATCCGGTCCAATTAAATAACTTAGAGTTGGAGCTGTACATTGACACAAATTACGAACAAATTCAAGACGACAACGTAAATGACAATCCCATTCTGTATCTGCCTTTAATCAAAATTTTAATTTTCCAAATTTTCTTTATAAATTTACGTTATCATCTTCTAAATCAGCACAAGCTGTCCCTTCCTCTTTATTAGGTAACATTTTGTATCTTGCTTTAACATCAACAGTTGTTTCGTGCATCATACCAAGACATAACTATTAATTTAAAAAATTTCTATTTTTAAATTTTTTTTTTATTTTTAGTGCCAATTTATGTGTGTGACTTTTAAATTTTTTTTTAATTTTCTAGTGAATTTTTTTAATTTTTAAAAAATATTTTTTAATTATTCTTTAATTAATTTTTTTTTAATTTACTTCATCGGTAAACCCATCCTTTGTAATTCCTTTACTTCCCATAAATCGACTAGTTGAACTTGGACGTCCATGAAAATCAGCTTAAAGAATCTCTATTTTTTATTAAATCAAATTAATTAACCAGTCATACAATCAATTTGTTCACCATCCAAATTTTCTGAATTGTGTGATAAAGACATGACAAAAAATTGCCCCTAAAAACATTGGTTTGTTGATGTTTTGTAAATTTTAATAGTTTACTTGGTCATCAATAGTTTTATAATTAGCCTCATCAAATATTGGTTGAAAACTGAAAAACATCAACATGTTTTTAATGTTTATTTTATGTTTGTTTAGTTTGGTGTTTTGTAAATGTTTTAATGATGTTTTAAATGTTTTTGTTTTCTATGTTTTGAAACTGTTTTGAATGTTTTTATTGTTTTATATGTTTGTTTAGGTTGATGTTTTTTAATGTTTGAATGTTTTTGTTTTTAATGTTTTAAGTATGTTTTCTATGTTTTGAGACTGTTTTGAATGTTTTATTTGTTTGTTTAGTTTGGTGTTTATCTCAATGTTCGAATGTTTTTATCTTTAATGTTTTAAGTATGTTTTGATTATTTTCATTGTTTTAAGCATCTTTAGTGTTTTGATCATTTTTAACTAATATGTTTAGATGTTTTTAGTTTTTAAATGTTATAAATGTTTTGTTGAGCTGAATGTTTTTTGTTTAATGGTTTGTAAATGTTTAGGTTGATGTTTTGGTTAATGTTTTTACTACTTTGTTTGTTTGTTTGTTTTGCTTAGATGTTTTGATTGATGTTTTTTAAACTTTCTTAAATGTTTTGTTAATGTTTATTTCTTATGCTTGATTTTTTGTTTGATTTTTAAGTTTGCGATTTTTAAATGTTTTACTATAATACCAAAGTTGAACTTGTGATAACCAAGTAATTTTTAATTGTGTACTTATAACTTTATCTTCATCATAAGTTGTTCTTTGAAAGCGTTGAAGTGAACGACGCTTAAAAATTTAATTTTTCAAATTTTTTCTGTCAATTTACCAATGTTTCCTTTCCAACTTTTTGAACAAACTCTTCAAAATTAACTTGTCTCTTTTGTATTTCTTCCAACCAAAACTTGAAGAAAAGAATTTTTTTTAATTTCTGTTAGTTTACCTTTGACAATTTTCTAATCTCTTCAAGCCTTGATTGTGTATTATATTTTTCGATAGATGCGACAGTTCCATGTGCTGTTGTTTCTCTTTCCATACTTGTTAGTGTTGATATCTTAATTTTTTAAACGAATTAAAAAAATAATTTGAATTTTGATTTATATTTTGATTTTTACAAAATTTTGTTTTTCTTTTTTTATTTTCTTTCAACTTTATCTTTTGATTAATTTTTAAGTACGCAATTTTATCTACTTTCAGGTTTATTTTTATTTATTTTTGAGTTTGTAATTTTTCCAAATTTATTAATTTTCAAGTTTACAATTTTGTTTATTTGGTTTATTTTATTTGATTTTTAAGTGTGCAATTTTATTTCCAAGTTTATCTTTTGCTTGACTAATGTTTCAATGTTTATTTAGGTGATTTTAAGTCTTATTTTTAAATCTAAATTTTTTAAAGTTTAGCATGCTTTTTAAGTTTGTGATTTTCATTTACTTTTCAAGTTTATTTTTATTTAATTTTTTGTAATCTTTCATTTTTAAATTTAAATTACCAAATTATATGTCTCCATAACTATTCTATAATCCCATTGTTTTGAAAGGAAGTCTTCTTTTTTGGTCATATTTGCCAACTGTGTAGCTATTGTTTTATCCCATAATTGTTTATTTTCTGTGCTGTTTAACCTAGGAAAATTTTCAATATTTTTTGGAACTCTTTTAAATATTTTTATTACTTAAAATGACTCCATGCTTGTTCTCTGCTCATACAAAATGTGATATTTGGCATTTTCATTGTTTCATTAAAACGAACTAAAAATTAGGGAAAAATCAACTAAATTAGAAAAATTTTGTAAAGTTTTTTGAAGAAATTTTCAAAAAAATTTTTTTGCATTTTTTAAGATTACTTTTTTATTTTTTTTTTCAATTTTTCATTAAAAAATTTTCACAATTTTTTAATGAAAAAATTTTCTCTTCAACTTACCACTCATATCTGATTTTTTCGGATGTTTACAATATTCTGTTACCTTTAAAGTTAATTCAAAAATTAATTTTCAAATTTATTAAACTAACCAAATTAACAATATCTTTAATTGTAAGACTTGCTAGAAAGGCAACAATAATCCAAAAAGCCCATTCTTTTATTGGTTTTCCCAAAATTAAAGCTTCTTTTTTGGTTTTTTGGTTTTCCATGCTTTAAAAATAACAAAATTTTTTAATAGAATTAAAAAATATTTTTTGGGTTATTTTTAAAATTATTTAAAAATTCAACTAGAAAAATTAACTCAAAATTTAATTTTTTAACTCTAAATAACAAGAATTTTATTTTTAACAATTTTAATTTTTCCACTCACACCCACTCATTTTTAAAAAATTTTTCTGATTTTTTACCTTAATTTTCTCGACCAACACTTCTCTAATCTTGAATTACTTGAATTTCTTCTTTCATTTTCTTTATTCAAATTAGCTCCATTTTTTCTTCTTTTTTTACAATTTGGGCAAAATCGACGCCAAAATAATTTGGATAATAAAACCCCTCTTGACAATTTTTTTCTTACCTAAAAAATAAGGTTAAAAATAAGATTTTATTTTTAATTGTTTGTTAATTAGTTATTTTTTAATTTTTATTTTTTGAATATGACTAGTTTTTTAAAGTTATTTTTAGTAATTTTTGTGAATTAAGTTTATTTTCCAGGTTAATATTTGATTCTTAAGTTTGCAGTTTTAGTTTATTTCCAAGTTTATTTTAATTTATTTTCTAAGTTTGTGATGTTCATTCAAGTTTATTTAATTAATTTTCAAGTTTGCGTTTTTCTAAGTTTAATTAATTTCCTAGTTTGCGATGTTCGTTCATTCTCAAGTTTATTTAATTTAAGTTTGTGTTTTTCACTCAAGTTTATTTAATTTTTATATTTGTTATTCTTTTATAGTATTTTTATTTGATTTCTAAGTTTGCGGTTTTTGTTTATTTTTCCAAGTTTTTTTTTAATTTTTAAGTTTGCGATTCACTAACCAACATTTTATTATTTTTGTTTTTTATCAAATTTATTCTTTTTTCTTCATTTTTCAATTTTTCTTTAATTAACTCCACTTTATCAAAACTTTCTAGAGTTTGTTGGGAATAATTAAAATAACTTGAATTTTGTTGTGAATTGTTGTTGTAAAAACTTGAATTTTTATTATTTAAATTTCTATTTTTTAAATTAAATGAAATCCATTGTAATCGACGTTGTTGATGAGAGGAATAATTATTAGGAGATGGAATATTATTGCTGGTTGTGGGTATAAAATCCTCCATTTTTCAATAGATTTTTGAAGTTTTTTTTGAGGGCTCTTATTTAATCTTTTGAGAAAAAAATGTTTTTTATTTTTATTAAAATAATTTTTCGAGATTCTGACTAGGAAAATAAAAAAAAATAAAAATGTCTATATTTCACTTTTTACATGTGTTGATCTCAGAAATAAAACCCTTTTTTTCAAAGGTAAATAAAAATAAAGAGGAGATTGATGTGTTATATTTGCAACACCTGTGTGTTGTTTACTCGAACGAACATATACTTCTTTGAACTTTTGAAAATATTGATAGAAAATAACCCCCCCCCTTAAAATAGATATACTCTGTTGCTGATTTTGTAAATAAAAAGTAAAAATAGAAATAATGTATATCCTCTCTCTCAATTAAAATTTAAGTGGGTGGTAGTGTGTAGGTGATTTTTTTAATATAGGTAGGTATATTTAAAGGTGATTTTTCTGCAAAATTTTTTTCTGCAAAATTTTTTTTGCAAATTTTATTTTTTAAATTTTTATTATATTTATTTGGCTTGTAAATTTGGTCATTTTTTTTTAGTTTTTCTTTTTTCTTCTTTTACTTTAATGTTTTTTTATCTATAAGTTTTCAATGGAATATTTCCTTATAATTTTTTTATTTAAAAAAATTTTTACTAAAATTTGCCCTCCATATGGTCTAAACTTCTTTTTCCTTCCTACAAATCTACTTTCAAGCAGACTAGGACACGGATACTAATTTTGGTATCCGTATCCGGATATTTACGGCGGATACAGATGGATATCCGCAGGCAATTTTACAATATTTTTATCCATTTCCGCATCCATGTCCTAGTCTGCCTTCAATTTGACTTTAGTTTTTTGTTTTTTAAAGGCTACAAAAAAATTTTTTTATTTTATTTTTTTTTTTCTAGCTACACCCAAAACTTGGCAGCCGTTCTTTCCGACCCTAAAAGAACACGTTCTGAAGTTTCTGCTTTTTTTACTCGTCATTGGGGGGAACAATTTATACCTAGAAAAACCATCCCTCCAGCACAAACAATTCCGTCAATTTCTTTGGAACATTTTCGACAATATTTGGCTACTACAGCAAAAAAACATAAACAATATTTGAAGGCGAGAAGGGCACTTAGACAAAAACAAACACAACAAAATGGGGAAGAAGAAAGGATATCGAGAGATGAAGTGGCCGATGTAAAAAAAAATTTTTTTTGAAATTTTTTGAAAATTTTTGAAATTTTTAAAAAAATTTACAAACTGAAAAAATAATTATTAAAATTTTTGTTGAAAGAAATTTTTGGAAAAAATTGTCAAAAAATTTAAAAAAATTAAAAATTAACAAAAAATTTTTAAAAATTTTTCGAAATTTTTTAACTTGATTTTTTTTTATTTTTAAAGATTTTCTTTTCGCCAACATTTTCTCGCCATACACAACATACTTTTGAGGCTGTTTTTCTGGAACCTAAACCTGGTGAAATTGATAACCTTTTTTCTCCTATAGAAAAAAGGAAAGAAGCTTTAAGACAACAACAAAATCAAAATCCTTTTATTGAAAGACATGAAAGTTGTGGATCTCTTTATTCTATTCAAAGTGGACAGCAACAGGTTTAATTAATATAATTTTTGGGTAATTTAAGGAATAGGGACTCTTTTTCCTAAATTTATTTATAAGATATGAACAGTACTTGGTGTTGTGAGTTTTGTGATTCGGGCTCTGACCTTTTTCAAGTCTTTTCTCTGGTTCATGGGGAATTTATTAAGTCGACAATGAGCCCGAAGCCAACTCCGACGTTATGTCCCGAAATATGGTTGTCGGTTTGATTCTTCCGTTCGGATTGGAAGATTATCCAAGAATCTACAACTTTACCCATGACTGTTCTTGAAAATTGTTGTTTTATTAATTTTTTTTTTGTTAAACTTGGGAACGCCTTACTAATATGAAATTATTAAAATTCAGCTAGATCTATTTCTCGAGTGGAAAATATTTTTTTTAAATATTCTTCAATTTTGTAGCAATCATTATTGCCAATAGAAGCAAGTAATGGACGTTTTTTTCGTGCTTGTTTACGTTTACAAAATAAATTGGAATTTTTTGATGATGCAATAAGTACTTTATTAAATCAACAATTAGAAAATCGGAGTGAACAATTTTGGAAAAGTGTAAATTCTTATGAAGCTTTACATGACGATTTGGAAGAATCTATTGAACGAATTAAAATTGCTAGGTTTTTTTTAAATTTATTTTTTTTTGTAAATTATTTTTTTGTAAGGGATTAGGTTGGGAATTTGAGAGTTTTTGCCTTTTTTTATGATGGATATGGGTCGGTTCCATTTTGTGTTTCCTCCGAATAATAATGCCCTGTTGAGAGATTTTATAACTTTGCGATTTTTTGGGCATAGGTCTAAACTCCCTAGTTAAATTTAGATTTTTTAATCATCATTTTTTAAAGACAAAAACTTGCCAAAACAAAATTAGAGTTATGTTTACGCTCTCAAAATTTGCTTCAACTTTATTATGCCAAAATTAATAGACAACGTCTTTTTGATAAATTACAGGTTTCTTAAACTTTTTTTAGTTTTAAATAAATTTAAAGGAAATTGCTTGTCTTCGAGATGCCCAATTAACCGTTCAAATGCTCCTAAATCAGGATGATGTTCCTAGAGCCCTTGAATGTATACAAACTGCAATGGTTTTTTTTTGAAAAATTTTTTTTAATTTTTTTGGTAGTTAGGGAGTAGAGAACGGTCTGGATTTGGATCCAGTTTGGGTTTTCCTTGATCCAAAGTCCAGATCCAGGCATTTTTTGATTGTCCTGGATTTTTTCTGGGTCTGGAAGTTTTCCTGGATCCAGATCAAGAAGCCTGTCCAGGTTACTAATCTAAATCTAGATCCATAATTTTTGAAAATACTGATCTCTTCTAGAGAGTATCCGCAATTTTAGTCCGCAAATATTTATTTTCTTCTTCCTTCCTTTATTTTCTTCTCATAAGAATTAAAAATGTTCAGGTTTTTTTTTTCTGAAATTTTTTGGTAAAATAATATTTCTTAAATCTAAAATTAATAAATATCAAGTAAATAAGGATTCATTTTTAAAGGAGAAATAATTATGGAGAATAAAATAAATATTTGCGGACTTGTGGGAGAGTATACTCCCAAAGTACCAATTTTAAAAGGAAAAATTTTTAAATTAATTTTTTAAGGAAGTTTTGAGTGCAGATTTACGTGCTGTCAATTGTTTCCGTCATTTAGGCTCACAATTGGAAGAAACTAAAAAAATGATTGGTAAAATGTTGTTGGAGGAATTTGAACAGGTTATTCAAAAAGAATTTGCTTGGCCTATAATAGAAGAACAAAAACGTAAACAATTTGATGATGATGAAGAAGAAGAAGAGGATGATAGAGAGGTTCTTTTTTTTTATTTTGTTTTAATTTTAGAAAAAATTTTTTTTGAAATATTTGTGGATTTTTAAATAATATCTTTAAGTTCATTCTAAGGTGCGAAATTACTGCGGTGAGGTGTTTACTTAAAATTTGCAATATAGGCTTGAGTATATAGCAAATTTAAAATAAATTTAACTTGTAGATGTTTGTAGTTAAGTTGTTAGGATTCTTTTTTTAGCCTCTTTTTGATAGTGGTTCGAATCCTTCACTGGTTTATATATTTATTCTCTTTATTTTTTCGATTTATTTTTTCTTTAGAATATTAAAAAAATATTTTTTTAATTTCAAAAAAATTTTTTTGAAATTTTGACAGCCTTTTCTTAATAAAATTTTTCTAATAAATTTTTATTAATTTTTAAACAGATTTCTAATCTTTACCCAATTATTTTTTCTTTGGTTCGTTGTCATGAATTTCGTTTTTTGGCTATTTTACGAGAAGAAATCAATGCTACAGTTAAAAATTCTACAAAACAGGTTTATTAAAATTTTTTTATAAAAAAAATTTTTTTTTGAAGATTGTAAAAGCCCAAATTTTAACTCATTTGGATGCTGACACAATAGGCTATAATCCAGCTACTTTGTCTGAACATATTTGTAAATTGACTATTTCACAATGGGATGCAACTCTGTTAGCTGTTGTTAATTGTTTAATTATTTTGTGTAATAAAATAAAGGTTTTCTTTTAAATTTTTTGGGTGGTTTTTTGTTCAGTTTATACTTCCCATGAATACGATCTCGAGGCCATATTTTACCTACAACTTTTTTCCTTCTTAACCGATTTAATTGAGTATTATATCATTTGAGAGCTCTAAATGTGAGGATTATTTTATCTATCAAGATTAATTTTATCAAGTCATCCTACCTCAAGTTAGAGTCGAATAAGTGTCAAAAATCACGATTCCGAGCACTTATTCAAATACAACTTTTTGTTGGATGATCTGATCAAATCAATCTTAATAGCTAAAATAATATTCACATTTAGAGCTTTCAATTGATATAATAATATATTAAATTGGTTAAGAATAGAAAAAGTTATGGCCAAAAATACAGCTATAGTCTTTATAAATAAGTGATGGTTCCAGAATTAAAACTTGATTATAGGATACAAATTTCGAAATAAAAACATTAAGAAACCAAAAAATTAAGAAATCCAAATCTAACTCGAAATTCCAAGAAAATCTCCAAGAAAAATTTAGAAAGTTTTATGGGTCGCATAGACTGAACAACAACCTTTTTTGAAAATTTTTTCTTAAAAAATTTTTTTAAGTCAATCCAACAATTAATAATTAAATGTGCTGATCAAGCAGCTTTAGAAGAATCAGAACAATTACAAAAACAACAACAACAAAAAAGTAGAAGTGATTCAATAAATAAATCATCAGCACAAAATTCTGGAACTTCAACACCTTCATTAGGGAATTCTATTGGTTCTTCTGTGCCTTTAGGTTTTTTTTGTTTGTTTTTTTTTTCTTCAATGTTTTAATAAAGAAGGGAAGATTTATTAGATTAAAGACGGGATTAGAGGGACTATTTTGAATAGGAAGAGAGAGAGTTTTCTCTTGTTGACCCACACACTTTTTGTTTGGGTGGCTCGGATTGTAGAGAGCGAGAGAGATTTTGCGTCAAATCTCAATTTTTTAGGAAGACTTTTGGTATGTTTTTCTGGCATTACAATTTTTTAGGAAAGCTGTGCGCCTTTAATTCTCTTCCATTGTTACACTTTTTGATGCTTTTGAAAGACCATCAAAAAATTGTATCAATGGAAGAGAATATTGAAAGCACAGCTTCCCTAAAAATTGTAAAATGCCGGAAACCCCTTCCCCCCTCCTCCTCCCCCAAAAGTCCTCCAAACAAAAAATTTTTTCAATTATTTTATTATTAATTTTTTTAGATAAATCAACACCAACAACAAACCCACCATCACTACCCCCAGGAACACCTGGAGCTCTTTTATCATTACCCTGTCATAATATAAATCAATTACGTGCTGCTGCAATTCAATTAATTGGACATGCTATTTATTTATGTGAAGAAAGAATTTCTAAAAGAATACAGTCTAGATTTAAGGTATAGGGGAAAAAAATTTAGAAGATGAACCTTATCTATGAGATAAACCTAACAAAGATAGATTGCAAGGTGTTTCTCTATCGAATGATCCCGGTCTCGACCGTTTTTAGGTCGGACACCTCGCAACCTTGTAAATTTTGCCCAATTTTACCATGAGAGCTATAAACTTTGTTTATGAGATTGTCGAAACTTGTGAGTCCTGTACGTCCCCGATTCGACAATTTTGAACGAAGTTATAGCTCCGAAGTACATTGGGCTTTTGCGGTACCTCGATCTGCTCCCTTTAATGAGGTTTTAATTACTCTTTATTTTAATTAAATTTTAATTAATTAATTTATTTTTCTAAAGGATAATGTCTTAGAAAAATGTTTACCATTAGAATTCCACAAAACGTGTCAAATTATTGAAGAATTTAAACAAAAATGTAAACAAATAGATGAATGTGGGCAACAACAACAATCACTACGTTCACAATGTCAAACAATTATACAACAAATTGTAGAAAAAAAAATAAATTTTAATAAATTTTTAATTTTTTTAGACAAATAAATTCATTTCAAAATTTACTGAAGGACGACAACACGAATTAAGGTAAGAGAGAGAGAGAGAAAAAAAATTAACTTAATTAAAAAATAAAGGGCAAGTTGTTATTTAATAAATAAACTTGAAGCAAATTAATATTTAATTTCAATTTTGTAAACTTGAAATAAGTTTGCATACATATGGATATATCATTTAAATTAGACATTATATATAGAAAATTACCAACTTTTTTTTTAAGTTTACAAACTTGAACAAAATAAGTTTAAAAAATTACTAACCTTATTAAATCATAAATATATAAACTTGCTTCAAGTTTATTTAAATAAAACTTTTTTTTTCAAGTTTACAAACTTTTTTTTTCAAGTTTACAAACTTGAAATATTTAAATAAAACTTTATAATTTTATTATAGTGCAACAATCGATGCAGAACCATGGAAACCAGCTCATATAACTTCTAATATTCAACGAATTGTTGATTGTTATGTTAAAGATGGAATACTTACAACAACTGATACAAATAATGAAACGATAAATAATAAAGAGGATGAGAAACCAAAAGAAATGTTAAAATTAAATGATGAAAATTTTATGGTTATTGGGTAAGTAATTTTTGCTTCAACTTTACAAAAAAAAATTATTTTCTGAAGCAAACAGAAAATTTTTTTAAAAGTTGAAGCAAAAAATTTTCTTTTTGCTTCAACTTTTTAAAATTTTTGTTGCTTTACTTTTTGCTTCAACTTTACAAAAAAGTATTTTTCAGAAGCGCCTTGTTGCTAATAAATATATTAGCTAGCTATAGCGATCTTCTTCGTTTATTTCCTACTGCTGGTATGGAATTAAGTATGGATGTTGTTCAATGTCTCAAACTTTTTAATAGCCGTACTTGTCAACTTATTTTGGGGGCTGGTGCACGCCAAATGGTTGGGTTAAAGTCGATTAATGTTAAACATTTGGGTAATTGGTTTTAGAATTGATTTTTACAAACTTGAAACAAATTGTGAATTTGAAGCAAGTTTGTAAACTTTAAGTCAAGTTTGCCAGACTTTAAGCCAAGTTTGCCAGACTTGAAGCATGTTTGTTAACTTGAAACAAGTTTGCAAGTATGAAGCAATTTTGCTTCAAGTTTACAAAACTTGAAGCAAAATTGCAATTAATTAAATTTTTAAGCATTAGCTTCACGTTCACTTCAATTAATTGCGCAATTTATCCCTACATTAAAACAATCTTTTTTGGAACATTTACCTGTTGAACGACAAACATCGCTAAGACATTTTGATTCTACTGCGAGAGACTATGCTGATCATATTGGTGAAATTAAAGACAAATTGCTTGGAATGATGGATAGGGAATTGCTTGTTGCATTAGAAGAGGTATAGTTTTTAATTAAACTTGTTTCAAGTTTGTGAAATTGAAAAAATTTGAAACAAGTTTCAAACTTGAAGCAAATTTTGCAATCTTGCAGCAAAGTTTACAAACCTGAAACAAAGTTTACAAACTTGAAGCAAATTCATTTTTTAATAAACCTGAAACTAATAAACTGAAACATGTTTTTTTAATAAATCAATTATAAATTATATTTTTAGTGGAAACCAGAAGGCAAATCACCAACACCACAATTTCAACAAATAGTTATGCAGATTGGTAAATTCTACAGCAGTTATTCTTCTATAATGCCGCCAGAATTAACTACCAAAATGCTTCATTTAATACACGAAAATTTGAAACTTTATTTTAAACAGAATGTGCATTCTAGAGGGGTTACTCCACACGATTCTATTGCTTATGGGTAGATTTTTTGCGGCCACTGAAATTAGGGTAGCACCCCGAGCCTTCGGGGGGTGCGGGATCGTCGGGAATCGGGGGTTTTTACAGCCTTCAGGGTTCGGGTCGGGGTTTTTGGCAAAAAATAGTCGGGGGATGGGGAGCTTGCCTAGTTTAAATTTTAAAAGAAAATTCTCCCTTATTTTATAACAGTATGGCTGGACAAGATTTTGCTTATTATGTAGAAAATATACGTGCCCTACCCCATTGTCAATCATTTCCTGATGACTCAATTAATGATGTGTTACAACAAATTAAAAAATAAAAGATTTAAATTAGCCTAATTAATTTATTATTTTTTGAAAAAGTGATTTTTGAAGAGATTTTTAATTTATAGTTATATACTGTGATATATTTGATCATATGCTGCTGACAGCCTTATAAATAAAATTTTATTGAAATGGATTGAATTTATTCGTAATTAGGGGGAATGAATGTTAATATTGCGTTATAAAAATAAATGTTTTAAAAAATAACGTATTTAAAATTCGCAAAATTTAGCATTATGTTTTTTAAAAATTTTAAATTTTGAAAAAATCGATAAAAAATCAATAAATCGATATCAATCGATAAAATCGATAATTTATTTTTTTTAATTTTCAATTTTCGAAAAATCGATAAAAAATCAATAAATCGATATCAATCGATAAAATCAATAATTTATTTTTTAAAAATTTTAAATTTTCAAAAAATCGATAAAAAATCAATAAATCGATATTAATCGATAAAATCAATAATTTATTTTTTAAAAATTTTAAATTTTCAAAAAATCGATAAAAAATCAATAAATCGATATCAATCGATAATTTATTTTTTTAAATTTTCAATTTTCAAAAAATCGATAAAAAATCAATAAATCGATATCAATCGATAAAATCAATAATTTATTTTTAAAAAATTTTAAATTTTCATAAAATCGATAAAAAATCAATAAATCGATATCAATCGATAAAATCAATAATTTATTTTTTAAAAATTTTAAATTTTCAAAAAATCGATAAAAAATCAATAAATCGATATTAATCGATAAAATCGATAATTTATTTTTTTTAATTTTCAATTTTCGAAAAATCGATAAAAAATCAATAAATCGATATCAATCGATAAAATCAATAATTTATTTTTTAAAAATTTTAAATTTTCAAAAAATCGATAAAAAATCAATAAATCGATATTAATCGATAAAATCAATAATTTATTTTTTAAAAATTTTAAATTTTCAAAAAATCGATAAAAAATCAATAAATCGATATCAATCGATAAAATCAATAATTTATTTTTAAAAAATTTTAAATTTTCATAAAATCGATAAAAAATCAATAAATCGATTTATTGATTTTTAAATTTATTATACAGTATCAGATATCCAACTTTATTTTAATTAGGATAAAGTGTCATTTATTTTAAATATTAAACATTATGCCAATATCGTTTATTTTTACAGCGGTAATCAGTTTTTTAAAACTCCTCTTTATTTAATTTTATATAGGTATTTTATATTTTGTTAGCTTCTCACTTGTTTTTCTTCTTTTATTCATCAACAGACTGGTCATTCATGAATTAAAAATAAAATGGCTACTAGTAGAGTGCGAATGCAACAAAAAAGCTAACACAAAAGCTGACTGTTGGCCAAGCATTCCTTCCCTCCAATGAAAGCTGAAAAAAAGAAAAGAAAAATATTTTTTTATAATGTCCATTCCCCCTTTACTTTTTTTTTGATTTCTTCAAAACTCGCTTCACTTGAAAATTGATTTCCCCTTCTTCTACTTGTTTTTCAATCTCTTCTTTTTTTAAATATGAAAGCGCGCGAAATCTCTCTCTCCGGCCAGAAGCAAATGAATTTTGTGATCAAGATTTGAGTAAAGACAAGAAAAAACTTGAAGGAGCGGTCAGTCGTTCTTTTCTTTTATATAATATATTTTTGCTTCATCTTTTAAGTTTTTTTAAATAGGCGTTATGTTGAAACATTGTACTAGTATTTTTTGTAAAATTTTTTCGTAGTCATGCTAATCAATGACCTATTGAAAAAAATTATTGAGATTAATTTATTAGCAACATAAAGTTAGTTAAAGCCTTGAAGCTTTTATTAATCCCAAAAATTAAAAAAAATTATTATTATGCTAACTTATAAATGTTGCTAATATGTACATTCAGTCGAACCTCCCTCTCTCTTAGATGGAGGTTGAAAAATTTTTTTGATTACTTAATCAACAAGAATACCTTAAATTTAAGGGTATAGACTAAACAGATCCCTCCCTCAATGGCTAGCCAAAATTAAAAAAAAAAGAAAATTATAAATCGAGAGGTATCTTGAGACTTGGTTCGACTGGTAATTCGAAAACAAATTCTTTTCAAAAATTTTAAACTTTCTTTCAAATAAGAAAATTTTACATGTAGCCTCCTAAAAATGCAACCAACAACAATTACAATGCTCAGACTGTTACCTCTCTTTTTATTATCAAAAAGAAATTTATTGTTGCTGCTATTTGGAATTTGTACAGCAATTATTGCCAACCATTTGGTTAAAACTCAAGACGACCCCGACCATCCAGACATCCCAGAAATTGCTTCAAATTCATTAATTTCAACAATGGGCCGTTCAAAAAGGCAATGGGGATGTCCGAATGGATGTTTCTCCCCCTGTAAGTATTTAAAATTAAATTTAAATATTAATTAATATTTAAAAAGGTGTAAGCTCACAACAATGCCAACGCTATCAACTTGCTACTGTTTGTGTTTTAGGGTGTTGTTGCCCTGCACAGCCAGCACAGACAACCAGTCTGAGTAGTAAGTTTTGTATTTTTAAGGGTATAAAATTGAGGTAAAAATCATCTTGAAGCATAATTGTTTATGAAATTCCATTCCTGAATCAACCTGAAAATAGCAAAAAATTCGAATTTTTTTTCTTAAAGCTGCCTGTGATGGTGACCCAGCAGTAGCAGCATGTCTCAACGGTTTGTGTGGACAAGGCTATTTTTGCAATTCTCGGAATTTTTGTTGTCGATGTCCTTCAGGAACATCACCAGGTCCCTCTTGATCTCTTAGTAACCCTTTAAAATTCTAAAAAATTTTAAGGTCCTTGTGTAAACAATTTATGCCCACCTGGATATGCTTGCAATACAAACAATTTCTGTTGCTCTCTAGGATCAGGCTCTGTATTGGGTCCTTGTGGTCCAAATGGGGTAATGAGAAAATTTCTTTAAGGGGTAAACAAAAAATTTTTCTCTCAAAAGGAATGCCCAACAGGCTTCCAATGTGGAGCAGGCAATTTATGTTATCCAGTAACTGGGACAGATGGGGGTATATCAACTACTGGCAATAACGGTCGCCGATAATTTAAAATTAATAATCTCCTCATTAATTAAACAAAATTATTTTTTAAATTACTTAATCCCTAATTTTAAACCTACTTTTTAAATTGTCTTTCTAATACTTAGTACTTAAATAATTATATTCCCCATATTTCTAGTCATTAGTTAAATAAATTTTGTATTTTCCGGAAAACACAAAATATTAAAATAATTTTCTGGAAACTTTTCTATTTTTCAGAGTTATACCTTTCGGGAATTAATATTATATATTCAATAGTTATTTTTCCGGGACTTGTATTCTCCAGTAAAATAGTTTTCCGGAAAACTATTTTATTGTTAAGCTTCCTTGAAAGTTTATTTTATTTGTTGTATTTCCGGAATAAGTTATATTTTTAGAATTAAATGTGTTTTCCGGAAAGTTTACTTTTAATAGTTATTTTCTGAAGCTTTATCTTACATTTCTCCCTTTAGTTTTTATTTTAAATTTCTGGCTTGGTTTCCCGATGGTTTGAAAAATATTGTATAATTTTATATATTTTGGTAATTTAAAAGTGAAAAAATATAAATTAAAAAATATATTTTTTGTTGAACCTATAAGTATATCTGAATTTTCTTTTCAAAAAAAAATTAAATTTTTCTTACTCCCCAATTGAAATAACACAGCGTAGACTAAAAAAATAATTTAAAAAAAATTTTTTTAAGAAATTTTTTTTGAAATTTTACCATTCAGTAGCAGAATGCATACAATCAAAAGCATCATTAATTTTGTCAAAAGGAAAGCGATGAGTAATAAACTATAATAAAAAAATTTTTTTTAATAATTGAGATAAAATTTAAAAAATTAAATTTACATCATTCAATTTAATTTTTCCATCAAGACATTTTTGAACAAGAAGAGGTATATCATCGCGACTATTCCAACCTTTTTTTTAATTTTAAAATTAAATTAAAAAAATTTTTTAGAATGATTTTTATATTTTTTTTATTTATATAAGCCTTCCGGAAATTATCTCTGAAAAATATACAGGTTCCGGAAAAATAACTCTGCGATATTAATTTTCCGAAAACTATAATTTTTCAAAAATGTACAAACTTCTGGAAAATTGCTTTTAGACATGAAAAAAATTTTTCATAAAATTCTTAATCAAAAATTGAAAATTTATTTTATCAAAATTTACCCCCAAAAGAAGTTCCTTTCCAAACACGTCCAGTAATTAACTTTAAATTAAAAAAAATTAATTAAATAAAAAATATTGAAATAGTAAAATACTTGAAATGGTCTAGTCCGAATTTCTTCACCAGCACCAGCTACCCCAACTACACAAGAAACACCCCAACCTTTATGTGCTGATTCTAATGCTTGCCTCTTTAAAAATTAAAATTTTTTAAATTCTTTTTTAAAACTATTTTCAAATTTTTAATTTGAGAGAAAAAAACTTTTTCAAATTTAAATACGTCAAAAAAAAAAATTAGGAAAATTTTTTTCGATTTTTAATCAAAAAATTAATTTAAAAAATTTTTTATTTTACCATAGTCTCCACATTTCCACAGCATTCTATATTTAAATAAAAAAACATTAAAATCAAAAAATTTATTTTAAAAAATTACCAAAAGTATAATCAAAACCACCATCAAAATTTTCAATTAAGTATGATTGAATAGATTGTCCCTCTGGCAAAGTACGAGGATTTAAGCAATCAGTAGCTCCAAATTTTTTAGCTAAAATTTAGAAGAATGTTTCAATTGTTTTCTAAAAATTCCAAGTTTATTACAGCAAATTACTCTCAATTATAAAATAGAACCAAATACTAATTTAAAGAGCTATTTACATGAACGATACAATTCTAAACTTTTTACAAGGTACAATAATCCTTTTAACCAGAAACTGTATAAGTTTTTTAAAGAATATATTCTTAAATATAGTTTCCGGAAAATATAAATATAACTCAGGAAAATGCACAAGCCCCAGAAAAATAGCTTTGTACTAAATATTAGTTTCCGGAAACAATACTATAATTCTGAATATATAAATTTAAGGCAAAATAGCTCTGCAATATTGGTAACCGGAAAGTATAACTCTGGAAAATAAGCAAGTTCCGGAAAAACAACCACGAAATATACTAGTTTTCCGGAAATTATTTTAATTTTCCGGAAAAAGTTTGTTAATTAAAAAATTTCTTTTTACCCTTTTCAAATTTTCCTTCACAAATATCAATAGCCAAAATTCTTTTCGCTCCAATTTCTTTAGCGCCCATAATAACAGATAATCCAACAGTTCCCAATCCCCATACAGCAACTGTAGAGTTTGTTTCAACCTTACAAGTATTTAAAACGGCTCCATAACCTGTAGAAACACCACAACCAAGCGGGGAAAGTTTGTCGATTGGTGAGGTTTTTGGTATCTTTTATTTAAAAAAAATTCTGATTTATTTTTAAAAATATTTTTAAATTTGTTTTAATTTAATATAAATTCTGAAATTAATTTTTAAGAGTTCTCTGACGAGGAAAATAGAATATTAACTCTAAAAATACAAGATCCGGAAAAATAACTCTATAATATTATAATAGTTTCCGGAAAGTATAACTCACAATCAGAAGTAATATTATCAGAATTAATGTTAATTAGAAATTCTGATCTTAAGAAATCAGATTTTTTTTTAAATCAGAATTTCCTAGTATAACTCATAATCGGAATTCTGATTTAAAAAATCAGAATTTCTTGAGTATTTTCTTATATTCTTTAGAGAAAACAGAATTTTCTAAAATCAGAATTAATTTCAGAACTTAATTAAACATGAAAAAACACACTTTTTAAATTTCTGACATAAGAAAAACACAAGAAAATACAAAATTCTGATTTTAAAAATATATTAAGATTTTGTGCTAGTATTTTTACAATTATTTCTGATTATTTTCTGATTGTAAAAAATACAAGAGAAACACAAAAAATTCTGATTTAAAAGAAAATATAAATACTGTTTAATACTGTTTAAATAAAAATACTGTTTCTTAAAAATACCTTACAAACAGAAATTTCAGCACAAACTGTGTATTCACTAAAACTGCTAACGCCCATAAAATGACTTTAAAAATAAAATTAATTAAAAAATTAAAAAAAATTCCCAACTATATAGTTTTGCCTTTACAACTAAATCTACTAGTTCCATCAGGCATTAAACCACGACCTTGTTGCAATCTGAAATTTTTTTTTTTAATTTTTTAGTAAAAATTGGTAAATACAGGGATGGGTCTTACACCTTTTTAAACAAAAATTTTTAAGAATTTTAGAGAAGAATAAAATTTAGAAAACCTTAAAAAAATTATTTTAAAATTTATCGTAATGCACTTTCCTTTTTTAATTGAGACATGCACTTTATATTTTTATTATGAAATTTAAAATAATTTACCCAAGGTGCTTTTTTCATGATTTATATTGCTTATTTAAATTCAATAAATTAAAATTTATCATTTTAAGGTAAATAAAATTTTATTTTAAATAAATTTTTTAAATTAATTTATGATGAAACTTGATAGAATATTAATAATTTTAATCGTCAACGCGATATTTTGGAGTTTAATTAATTCTGTCAAAAATAATAAAGACAAAAATGAGTTGAGTAGAGTTGGGGAAACCTCGAAGGATAACGATGGAGCTGAATCATCGGTTAATCCTAAAATTCAAACGTTAAGACCAGAACCTAAAATTTCAAAAAAAGGAATAACAACTAGAGATAATAAAGAAAAGTCTAATAAAAGTGAATATATGAGAATTTACCGTCAAAAAAATAGAGAAAAGTGTCTAGAATACCAAGAAAATAATAAAGAAAAGTTGAAAGAATATTACAGAAATTACCGAGACAATAATAAGGAAAAGATACAAGAAAGAATGCGAATTTTCCACCAAAACAATAAAGAAAAGGGGAAGGAATATTCCCAAAAATATCGAGAAAATAATAGAGAAAAGAGGCGAGAAAGTAACCGAAAATACCGAGAAAAAATGAAAAATAAAAAAGAAAACTTAAAAAATGTTGAGCCAAAAGTAGGGCATATTCATTCTGATAATAATGAAGGAACTTCTTTTGTTAATAAACAGAATGAAGATTTTATAAATAAAGGTAAATTGCCAATCATTTACAAGGAGAGCATACAATTTGAAGAAAGAAGTCTTTTAAATCAGGAGAAGGAAGAAAATAATAAAGGCCAAATAGAAACTCGTATGGAAAAGCAAAATCAAGTTGGCTCGGTTTTAGAAGAGCCGACTAAAATTAATCCCATAAATCAGACAGATTCAGATAAGGAAGATTATCTTATTTATCTGAACAATAAACCTTATGATGAAGATGTCTAATAAAAAAAAATTAATTTGAGGAAGTTAGAATTTTCAGAAAGAGTAAATTAAAGAATTTTTGACTTTAGACAAATTCGTTGTAAACAGTATAAAATTTGGAAAATTGTTCCATTTTTTAAACCGCACATCGGTACTTATTAGGGTTCCTTTGAATGAGCAACTAGAATTATAATTTAAAAAATTTTCTAAAAATTAAAAAAAAATTTTTTTCCTCCCCAAAAATTCCCCGCAAGAACAACCACTTTTTATAAACCCTCTCAAAAAACTAAAAAAATTAATTTTTAAACCTTATTTTCTGGCACATATTAGTTTTTGAATTTTTGCAAAATTCACATTCTCTACATTGAGGCACAAAGCAAGGAATTACATAATCGCCTAAAAAATTTTTTTATAAAAAACAAAAACTTTAAAAAACCTATAGCAACACTCTCAACTCCATTTCCAATAGATTCAACTTGTCCAACAGCTTCATGTCCAAATATTACAGGAAATAAGCCTTCTGGATCTTTGCCTGATAGTGTCTTTAAAAATTATTTTAATTAGACTGGATAAATTTTTTTGAAAAAAAATTGTTTACATAAAGGTCAGTATGGCAAAGAGCAGTGTAGAGAATCTAAAAAAAATAATAATAAAATAATTAAAAAGCTTAAAAGCATTTTCATTTTGAAAAAAGTTAATAATGAGTAGAATTCTCGGGTTCACATAGTCCTCAATCAACAGAAAACTCTATAAACTTTTGTCGGTTAACCTAAGAGTTCGGTGAACCCGACACGCAATAATGTCCGGAAATTAAAAAATGAACAAGGAACACCCCTAAACTTTTACCAAATAAATAACCAAAAAGGTTATTTCCTTATATGTATATATATTATATATATACAGGGTGCGGCAAATTGGGCGCACTTTTTCTTTGCGCCATAACTTTCTTCAATCTTATCAAAAATTGATAATTCTTTTTTTATTTTAATCCCAAGACTTTGAGAAATTATTTGATACTAAAATATCCTTAAAATTTTATAATTTAGTTTACTAAATTTTTTCTCAAAGTTTGAGCAAGATTTTTTTAGTAAAAATTGGCCTAGATTCAAGACTAAGATTTTGATATAGGAAATCTTTATATCATTCGAATCAGCTCTGCAATCCGATTCGAATGACGTAAAAATCAAGCAGCTTTGACGAAAATGAACCGAGATATGGAGCTTTGAATGATAAATTAAAATTATTTTGGCAAATATAAATTTTTTGAGTAAAATTTTCAAAAATGGTATTATAAGATATTTCGATGAGTCTGAATGAGATGAGTCGATTGGTACCAAAATCTTTTAAATCGGATGATTTTGAACAAAGTTATGATCAATTAAACTTTTGGATTAAAAATGTTTTTTTGACGCGTTTGGATGTTTCGAAGCGTTTATCCTTACTATCTTTGAATTAAATTTCCAGTGTTTGGTATCAAAAAATTTCTCAAAGTCTTGGGATTAAAATAAAAAAAGAATTATCAATTTTTGATAAGATTGAAGAAAGTTATGGCGCAATGAAAAAGTGCGCCCAATTTGCCGCACCCTGTATATTTCATTTAACAAAATTTTTAGTTCAAGTTTATGAGTGCTCCCTTGCAAATAAAAAGACACAAATTTTTAGAAAATTAATCAAACCTTAATTCTAACTTCCCCATCTTTTGGAGGAGAAACTTCAACTTGTTTAAAGACTAAAGGTTTATTAGGCTCCCAAGCAACAGCTGCTTTACATGTTATTATCTTAAATTTTGAAAAAGTCTTCATTAAGCAAAATTTTAAAAATAAACCTGCCCTTGAGTAGACATATCAAGCTAATTATTCAAGCAAAAGTTCGTTTTCTTAATTCAAAAATTTAAAAAAATTTTAAAAAATTCAAAAAAAATATTTTTCTTGTGTTCATCAACACAATTAAGAAGCCAACAAATTTTTTTTATTTAAACGAGATTTTATTGTTTTATTCCTGCAACAAAAATTGAGAGTGAAGCACTTGAAATCATTTTTTAAAAAAAATTAATTTAAGATTTGTTTTTTTAACAGAATGCAAAAATAATTCAGGAAAAATATAAAAAAGAAAAGTCTTCAAAAAAAGCTTTAACACTTTTCGTTTTCTTAATTCAATTTTTTACTAAAACCTCTCTTCAAAATATTTATTGAAAACCACCACCCATTCCTCCATACATTGCTCCTTCATCTTCAGGCACACGAACATCGTCAATTTTTAAAATCATTCGGACAACCTTTAAAAAAAAAGCCCTTTTAATTTTACTTATTTCTTGGTTAAATCCCCGCCCTTTAAACAAGTTTTGTGAGTTTCCAGAAAATAACAGCCCATATTTCATGAAAAACACACAAACGGTGCCCATAAACTACTAGCTTAAGGACAAGATTATCATAGCTGACAAGGGAAACCTCCCGAACTGTAGTGTAAATCAATGCAGTAAATCGATCTATCGATGATGCTCACTGGATTGGTACCCAAAATTTACAAAGGTTTGACACACAGTTTGGGAGGTTCCTTTGTGAGACCAACCGAAAATCAACCTTCCTATTCATTTTTAGGATTGTCGATTCTTGGAAAATTCTCGGTTCTTCCATTCCTATTCCTCCCTCCCACAATTTTCTATTCAATTTCAAAATTCTAAAATACCTTATTGCCTCTAATTAAAGCCCAGGGCTTCTATTTTTCAATACCCCTCATTGAGTGGCCTTCTATTAGGGCATGGGTTTCTATTGGAACCAGGCTTCTATTAGAGCTTTTACGGTATATAAAAAAACCTGTGTAGCCAAAGAAAGTTGTTCTCTTTTAGACAATAAAGTCTCTATAACTCCTTGTGATTTCATATCATTAGTTCCTTTTTGAAGACAATCAACACCCAAAAAATATGCCAACTTTTCATAACAACATTTATTATTTTCATCAGATTTTGAGTTGCTAATAGTTAAAGACTCGTCAGAAGACACAACATTCTGAATTTGACGAGCTTTTAATTCTGTTAAGGTCTCAATTGGTGGTAATCCTGAATTTTCTGCTAAAGCTGCTGGAATGCTTTCTAATGCATCAGCAAATGCTTGATAAGCATATTGTTCAATTCCTTCAACCTGAATTTAAAAAAAAATAGCAAGAGCATAACAGGAATGCCATAGGTTGGGAAAAACTGAGGCGAGTTTCGATTTGGAAATTTCTCTGTTAGACCAGATATCGAGTCGAAAAGTCCGGGTTTACGGTTTCGAATAACCTTCATATCCCTAGTACATAAACTTCAAATTTCACGGGACTACGTAAAAGAAAGGAAGACTTTAGCTTCGAAAATTTCTTCGTCACTCTTCCCATTTGGAGGAAAAATTTTCTCCATTCGAAGGAGAAATTCGAGACAAATTAACTAGGTCCTCGTAAAGTAACAACAAAAAATTTTCAAAGAGAAATACTTTATCAGCCTCTTGAGCAACAGCAATAGAACAAGCCAACTCTGCAGCACCTCCACCATAAACAATTTTATCGTCACGAATTAAATTACGAACAACACAGAATGCATCGTGAAGTGAACGTTTAGCTTCCTCAATAACCTAAAAAATTTAAGAAAAAAAATTTTTAGAAAAAGAAAGAAAACCATTTTGTTTCCTCCACGAATCAAAACCTACAAAAAATTTCTCTAAAATAAAAAATTTTCCAAGAAACCGTCACTGCCCGTCTATTAGGACAATTTTCAATACACAACATTTGGTCATTGTCTGTCCCAAAAGTCAATTCATGAACAAGACCAGCAGAACCCAATTTTTCTGGTGTAAGTTCTGCAAAACGAGGAACAATACGTCCATTTGTTGCAATAGCAATTAACTTTAATAAAAATTAAAAAATTTTAAACAAAATTGAATAATAGTGTAGTTTACCCCCCATTTACTCATTTCTCCTAAAAATTCTCCCTCCTGTATTTGCCAGTGGTACAAAATTAACCAAAAAGGATTTCTTGTATAAAAATGCGTAAATATTGCTCAACATTTATGATAAGCATGTTTTTCTGAAAAGAATTCCAAGCTCCTCACGTCATGTTTCAAACATTTTTATATGAAAAATTTAATCCTTTTTGATTGATTTTGTGCCAGTGGTAATTATAAGGGAATTTTGGGAGATAAGAAAAAAAAGGGAGAGGGGCTAAACACAATATTCCACAAAAATTTATAAAAAGAAAAACCTCAATTTCAGGCCCACCAACCCAACGAACTGCAGGCAAATTGTGATGCAAAAGTAAATGGTTTGCTTCATCATCGAAACCCCATTGACAAAGAGCTAATGTTGCTCCACTGGCTTTAACCTAAAAATATATATAAATTGAAAAAATCCAAAGAAAAACTAAACATCTTGTATCATTTTTTCAAAAGTTTCTCGCTCATATTTTTGCAATTGTTTGTAATCTTCAGTTGAAGTAATGTCCAATTTATGCTGAAAAATTGAGAGAAAATAATGAAAAATAGTTTACTTGGTTGGATATGAACCCAAGACTTCGGCCTTTGCTAGTCAAGAGTAGGCTGGCGGTTCCTGGGGAATCTTTGGATATCAAGATCAAGAAACGATATCCGAAAAAAATTTACGAATAATATATACTTTTTTCGGATCCGAATATCTGGAACCACAAATCCTAGTTAGGATTTTTCTCAGTTCCTTGACAGAAATTTTGGTACTATGCGTTTATATCCCCCCATGTCCGCAAATGTCCGCAAATGTTTGTCCGCACAAATACATCGCAGGTAATTATTCCAATCGACCGTAGTGTGCGGGTCTATTTCCAATTCACGTTCACAAAACTTCCCGGATGTATATTCAAAAGCCCAACAGTAGATGAATTCAAGAATGGTGACTATTGGGATACGACTCCCTTCTAACCATGTTCCGACTCGCAGCTGGACTTCAGAACGACACGTAGATTTACGACATCGCCATCTATTTTGATTTCCAATGCTTAGCTTCATTTCGTGACCATTTACACAAATTTTATTTGTCGGTAGAATGTTCTTTGATTGTAAAAATAGTATGGCTGCTTCTTCTGATTTAGGAAGCTTCTTAAAATTCATGATCTGAAAATAAATTCAAAAACGATAATATTAAAATGGCGTACTTCTCATTTTTATTGCCATTTTATATGAATGATGCGTTATCGTATTTGACGTTTTTTAATATTCATGTGAAAAATTCTTTAGTTTTATTCTTACTTGACCATTTTAATCTTTATGAGAGGAGAAAAAGAAAAGTTTATTAATACTTGACCATTTATAATCCTTATGAGAGGGGAAAGGAAAAGAAAGAAAAGTGCGGACAAACATTTGCGGACATGGGGGGATATAAACGCATAGTACCGAAATTTTTATTGCTAACCCATTTTTAAATAGAAAGACTATAAAGACCTCAAGGGAAAGAATTTTTCCAATACCTCCTCAAAATTATCCCAAAACAAAAATTTAAAAACCTTAGTTTTTGGCTTTGGCGGTTCAAATGGGCAAGTAAGAATAGCAATTTTTGCATTTTCCATACGTCGAAGCATTTGAGGATGACTCTAAAATTTATTCAACATTTAAAAAATAATTTTAAAAAACCATAGTTTTGTCAATAACAACTCCTTTAATTAAAGCAGTATCTTCAAGTTGTCCACCTTCTTTCCCAACAATTTTGATCAATTCAAAATTAACGTCGCGTTGTTCCAAATCAGCAACAGCTAAAATAGCGTCGACAGCAATTGAAGCTAGTTGATATAAACATTTGTTTACACTGAAAAAAAATTTAAGGGTGAATGAATAAGTATTAGGGATGGATTGGGTTGAGTCGGGTTTATAGTGTTCGACTAACAGATTTTTTCGCTACACGTTCCGGGCAGAAATGTACCAGCACCAGAAATTCCAAAATTTTATTAGTACGATAATACCAGTAGTACCAAAAAGAAAGCAACAACTAATCACATTCAGGAGTACATCGGGAGTACCTAACCGTCCCGAATACTAGTTTCGAGTCGAGTATTCGAAGAGTTTCGGGAAGGATTCCAATCCCTTGTACATATAATAAATCTAAAAAAATTAAAAATTCAAATTTACATTTTAGAACCAAGCGAAGTCATTGCACATCTAATTAATGCCTCTCTATTGACAATTGGAAATTTTTCAGCAATAGAATCCAACACTTCCAAAGCCTTTTTACAAGCCATTTCGAAACCATCAGCAATTTTGGTTTGATGAATGCCTTTATCTATAAGTGATTCCGCCTGTTCCATTAAAGCGCCGGCCAATACTTTGAATAAAAAAATTTTAAAAGGCTAATTAACTTTAGTTTGGTTAAAAAGGATAATAGAACGAGTAAAAAACGGTTTGACAACAATGGGATTCAAACCCTGGACAGTCAACTGTCGAAATTCCATAACACTAACCATTACGCCATCAAGGAACATACCTATCACTAACAAATCTTGGTAATTTTTCGGTTCGTATTCCCCCTCCTTTTTTCTGACCATTTTTTCATTTTTCCTTCCCTTTCTCACTTATTTTTCATGAGGCAAGTATCGAAAAGGATTATGAATGTACATATAAAAAGTTCTGGAAAAGTTCATTTACATCATTCAATAACCCAATATGGAGCAACAAAAAAATTTTAAAATGATTGATTTGGGTGACAAATTGCGACTAAGTGACAACGATTTCGATGCTTGGCTCGAAGTGCTTGGACTTCTTCATGGTAAAATATGCAGGTAACAATACCGACATATATTTACGTACCAAAATATTTTCCTGGATTTCTGTGGCGAAAACGATTTGGTGATATTTCTTAAGTTTTTTATAATTTTTGGTATCATGTTTCTCTTTTTTATCCTTCGAAAAAAAGAAATGAATATTTATCATAAATCCTTTTTGATACTTGCCTCATGAAAAATAAGTGAGAAAGTGAAGGAAAAATGAAAAAATGGTCAGAAAAAAGGAGGGGGAATACGAACCGAAGAATTACCCAAATCTTTAACATATTTCTCCTAGTTTACTTATAATTCACAAAAATCCTTACCAACAACCCCAGTTGTTCCATCACCAATTTCATCATCTTGCGACTGCGACAATTCCACCATTAATTTAGCTACGTGATGTTCCACATCCATATTCTTTAAAAAAATTTAATTTTAACCCCAATTTAATTCAAAAAACCTTCATAATAGTTGCCCCATCATTTGTAATCGTTACCTCCCCGTCCGGACTAACCAACATTTTATCCAATCCACGAGGACCTAAAGATGTTTTTAACGTATTTGCGACTTGTTTAGCTGCCAAAATGTGACTCTTAAAAATTTAGGCAAATTTAAAAAAAATAAAAATTTAAAAAAACCTTCAAAGCCTCTACACCAGTCAATCGTTTTTGCCTTTCCTGTTCACGTATCAAAATAAAAGGTTGTCCAGATTCATCAAAAAGTAATTGGCCTGCAGCTGTAGCCATTTTTCTTTTATTTTTATTAAAAAAATCTTAAAATAGAAAATAATTTTTTAAGTAAGAAGGGAATTCAAGTCCAAAGAAAAGTAACACGAGTAACAAGAGAATGATCAATAGTTTTTGGATGAAAAACCAAAAATAAAACCAAGAAAAGTAAAGTAAAAT
The DNA here is from genome assembly GCA_036172955.1 of Meloidogyne arenaria. Taxonomy (NCBI): domain Eukaryota; kingdom Metazoa; phylum Nematoda; class Chromadorea; order Rhabditida; family Meloidogynidae; genus Meloidogyne; species Meloidogyne arenaria. The sequence goes on from JARQAB010000024.1 coordinate 557,480, forward strand.
GAATCGAAAAAAATATTTATTGCAACAAAACCCAACAAAAATATAAAGGAAACGATTATATGGCACAAAAATTTTTGGACATTAAAGTCTATATTCCTCTATTTTCTAATAATCACACCGCAAGAGCAACAATATCATCTCTTCAAAACCCATATTTAAATATAGCCGCGAGTCTTCCCAAAACAGTAAACATTGCAGATTGAGATCAAAAGTCTGAAAAATTATTATTCTCTTAGAAAAGGTCCAACACTAGCAGAGTCAAAATTGGGGTTAACCCGGTTCTAGTAACTGTAATAACTGCGGAATAGCCTTTTTGGGCCCAAAACCGTTTATAAAGGAACAGACCCCAACTTTAAAGCAAAAGTTGTCCTAACCCTACCAGGTAATCCCTGTCGATGTCAAACTAAAAATCCCTCAGAAGAGGCCCATAACTCTGGCAAGTTTCAAACCCCCAAAAGTAGCCCCCACCAAGATATAGAACAAAAAACCTCACAAGTTACCCACAAAAAATACAAAAACTCACGCTATACAGATTGCAGCCAATATCACCGTACTCGTCGCTATACCCTTTTTTGGTGTATAAGGTAGTGTCACTCCTTTATCCCAGGGATCTTCTGTATGCGGCACTTCATCCACTGCCATAGTAGGCTCATAACTTTCCTCACTTGTTTCTTGGGTTTCTTCTTGCTCTATTGTTGTAGTTGCTTTGGTTGTGACTTAAAAATGGGAGAGATTATTCTCGATTTTAGAGCTGAAACCCCTCTCCCCCTTACCTTCTTCTTCTCCTTTAGTCGTAGTACTTTCAATGCTGCTATCGATAGAAGATTCTGTAGTTAAGACAGGCTCGGTACTGCTGTTGTTGTTGTTTACATTGTAGTTCACAACTGTATTGACTTGGGAGGATGAGAGGCTTAAAAAACAAAGAAAAGCCTACTCCAAAACAAAATCTAAACTTACAGAAATAAATGAAACAATAACGGCATACACACTGTAGCAAAAGCGAACATACTGCTTGAAGAAAACGAACAAGGCTTTTGTACCAATTGAGAGGAGGGAGAGGCTGCGCCCCAAAATGTCCTACCCCCAAAATGTCCTCCCCTAAAATGTCCTCCCCCAAAATGTCCTAGTGAATAAAAACCCCCAAAATGTCCTAATGAACAAAAACCCCCAAAATGTCCTCCCCTAAAATGTCCTACCCAGAAAATGTCCTACCCCATCCCTTCTTTAAATTCGGGTAATTTTAATTTAAAATCCGGAAAAAAGGTTTCAGGAAAACCCGGAAAATGTTTTCCGGAAAACCCGGAGAATGTTTTCCGGAAAACCCGGAAAATGTTTTCCGGAAAATCCGGAAAATGTTTTCCGGAAAATGTTTTCCGAAAAATCTGTACTATTCCGGAAGCCATTTTCCGGAATTTTCAGTAAGTTATTTTTCGATAATTTCCGGAAATCATTTTCCGGAAAAATTTCTATATCTTTTCTCGAACCAACTTCATGTTCAGAAAAACGTGACCTATTTGTTTTTAATTTTGAGTTCGACAAATTGAATATTTTAATATATTTGACATTTTGAGATGGTCATTTTTGAGGGAGGACATTTTAGGGGTTTTTGTTCATTAGGACATTTTGGGGGTTTTTATTCATTAGGACATTTTCAGGGTAGGACATTTTGGGGGAGGACATTTTGGGGGTTTTTATTCATAAGGACATTTTGGGGGTTTTTGTTCAATAGGACATTTTGGGGGTAGGACATTTTAGCAGCGCGCCGGAGGGAGAATGAGTTAGATAAAAATAGGCTTTTATAGTAACCTAAGTACATTCTCTGACTGTTTCAGTGCGAAAATTTGATTGTTCTACAATATGGACGGTTCGGTGCAAAAAATTTTAGCGGCGAAAAATTAGAAATTTAAAAAACATAAGAAACGCCTTAGGATTTTTTGTAGATTACTGGTTCAAATAGTCAAAGACTCCGACGTCTTGCTATATAAATCAATCGAATTATTTTCAAAAAGATTTAGAAGAGAAGTTAAATAAAATTTAATGGATTATATGTTTAATTCGATTAAATTACCTAATTCTTTTCCAATGTCTTACCTAATTCTTTTCCAGTATAAAAAAATAATTTTACAGATTGAAAGACATCTATAATTTTTTAGAGAAAAAAATAAAACAAAAAGATAGAAAAAACAAAAAGTTTTCAAGTGGTGGACTCGAACTCACATTCTAATTTCGAATATCCAGCTCACTAGCCTGCGCCCTAAACCACTCGACCAACACACATGCTAACAACTTTTCTATTTTCTCCTATTTATTCAACTTGAAACAAACTTGTATTGCTTCTACATTTTCTCTTTACCGTTCAAGTTATTGACCTTGTATGCATTATTGCTGCTTCTTTTAATTTAAAAAATGTCCGTTTTCTTCTTTAACAAGTTTTTTAGTTTAAAAAGAGCAGTTTGAAAAATGAGAGATTTTCTTACCAAAAGAAGACGACCGAAATTTTTATTTGAAAGAAAAACCACCAAAAAATTAACCATTTGAGAGAATAAAATGAATTGAAGCACAAGGTGATGATCAATTTTGAAGAAGAAAAAAAATTGTAAAGAGCTCCTAAACAAGAAAGGCACATATAGAAACAATTAAGGAGTGCAATGAGAGAAGAGAACGAAGAAAAAAATTTTTTTAACGGGCGACTCTTCACAAAACAACTGAAAATTGTCTTCTTCTTCTTAATTTTTTTACTTCTTTTAATTTACACACACATACAAAATTGTGTAAAATACCACTAAAACACTATAATAGTCACTTTTATAAATAATTTATATCTGCGCAGCCTTTACAGGTAAAAATGCAAAAGGAATTTTTCTTTTTCTTTTAACACAATAAAAAATTTTAAAAATTTATTTCAAACTTTTCTTTTAACAGTTTAAAATTAAATTTATATTCTAATACACAACCCATGCCCTTTATGAATATTTATGTGAGAAAGGGATCTTTATAAAGGAAATAGATCCCACTTAGCAAGGATTGGATCTCTTACTATTTTCATTTACTTCCATATTTTAGGTCCTTCCGCTTACTTCTTCCAGTTTCTTTCACCTTTCCATCCTCCATTTCTAAAAACGGTGGGAGTCCATCCCCTGATATGTAGAACTATTACGGAACTGTTCCCATTTTTAGTTTCTCAAATTTTAAAAATTCCTGGTTGAAGAAAGGGAAAAGCCTACTCCCTCCCTTCTTCCTATCCCCTATAATCCAAAATTCTAATTTCAAAGCAAAATTTATAACTCCAAAAAACCCTTCCAACAAAATTATGTAAATCTATCTTAATATTATTTTATTTTAATCTAAAAAGACACAAGTCAACTGCAACACGTAATAAATAAATAATAATAATATTATTATTATTAAATTCTCTCCCCCTTCCAAAACACTAATCATAAACACAAATAATCTTGTTTATGGAAAGACTGGTTTAAATATATCCAATTTTAAATATAAACTGACTCTTCTCTCAGTCAATTAAATAAAAATAAATTTATTTTGGACATTATAAAATATATTTATTTCCGTCATTCCCATTTTTAAAAACTCCCAACCACCCAAATAAATATTTTCTATCTGATTTATCTCTATCTGATCATTCCCCCACACCCGATTAAATTCATTTTTCCGTCCCAAAATCAAAACAAAATATTAGAAAAGCTATTTATTTATTTCCCATTCTAGCAGTAATTTATTTATTTTAAATTAACACAAAATAAATTTTTTTCTAACCAATTAATTTTCCCTTTTTTAAGCGATTAAATTTCCTTAATATAATTAATTTTCCTATAGTCCCCCTATAATAGAGAAATTCTGACTTTATTTAATTTTAAATTGTATTTCACTATCTATCAGTCAAAAATACAAATTCTGATTCCAAAAAATACAAGATAAAACACAAGTAATAAAAATAATTCTGATTTCAAGAAAATATAAAAATTCTGACAGAAAATACAAATACACTATAAATTCTGGTTTTAAAATAAGAATCAAATTCTGATTTCAAAAAAAAACAAAAACACAAGCAATAAAAATAGTTCCGATTTACACAAATTCTGAAGTAAAATAATGTACAAATACATAACTAACATACAATAAAAATAATTCTGACTTCAAAAAACACAATTAAAACACAAAAAATTCTGGTTTCAAACAAAAACACTAGCAATACAGATAATTCTGAAACAAAAACACGCCAAACATTCAAAATTAATTTTACACTACCCACAAAAATTTAAAAATTTATTATTAATTTAACGGAAATGATTCCAATCATTTTAAGAAAGAAAACAAAAATAATATAATTTCTGACCTTGACATACAAAATTAATAAGAAAATACAAAAATAATATGTTTTTAAGATTTTGTGTACTTGTAACGGTCAGTTAAAGGTACAAATAAATTTCTGTTGTTTTGGGCGGTAAAAAGAAAAGAAGAAAAATACAAAAAAAAATTTTTTTTTTTGTATTTTTAAATTATATCGCTACTTGTCATCTCTCTAAAAATAAAAAGAATCATCTTTTATTTAAATCTGAAACTCATTTTTATTTTTAAAAATACTTTTAAAAATAAAAATAAAATTTTTCTAGCATGTCTACAAATAATAATAATCTTTGTGTAGACCCTTCAAGATTAACTCTAGCTATTTTTGGGGCAATTTTTGGAACTCTTTTGTTGTGTACTGGGTTTGCGCTAGCAGTATGGTATTTGGTTAGAAATCATCAATTTGGTAAGGGTATATATTTAAAATCAGAATTTAAGTTAGAATAAATTGAAAAATACAAAATTCTGTTAAAAAATACAATTTATTAAAATTCTGATTTTAAAAACACACACATTAAAATAAAAATTCTGAAAAAATTCTGATATAAAAATATAAGCAATTAAAAATAAAAATCAAAAATACAAAATTCTGGTTTTAAAAACACAAAATTCTGACAAGCAAAATAAAATTTCTGATTTAAAAATACATCAAAAATACACAATTCTGACAAACAAAATAAAAGTTCTGAAAAAAAATTTCTGTTTTAAAAATACATTAAAAAATACAAAATTCTGATTTTATAAAAAATAAATTCTGGTCTCTAAAACACAAAAATATTTCAAACATACATTAAAATTCTGAGTTAAAATAAACACAAAAATACTTTAGCAGATAAACTACTCTTTCCGGAAGCAGCCGGAAAATACAATAATAGGCGAAAGAAGCAGCAACAAAAAACAGAAAATGAAGCAGAAGTAGCCCAAGAAAATAATACTATTGAAGAAATTTCTTCAACAACACAAAAAGAATTTAAAAATGAAATAGTGATGGAAATGAATGAAATAAACAAAACAACAAAAATAGTTGAAATAAAATCACCTCAACCTCAACACCAACAACCATTATCCCCTAGAGAAGAAGAAATTTATGGGACAGCAGAAGACTATCAAATAAAAAGACCCGCAAAAATTAAGGAAAAAAATTTTGAAAAAATAAATGAAGAAGATAATAGAAAAATAGAAGAGGAAGAAGATAAAATGAGGGAAGAGGAAGAAAAGAAGAAAGTAGAGGATGAAGTGGATAAATTGAAGAAGAAAACTGAAATTAGTAATGGGAAGAAGTTTATGAGTGAGGTGAGAAAATATAATAATTCTGAAATATAAATTCTGGTTAAAAAATACAAAAGCTGGAAAAATACAAATTCTGATATATAAAAATACAACCAGAATTTGTACAAAATAAAATACAAATTCCGGCTTACAATGAAAATACAAATTCTGTTTTCTAGAAATACAAACAATAATTCTGACCAAAGAAAATACAAATTCTGATTTACAATAATAGAAATTCTGAATTTATTAAAGCCTTATTAAATTCTGATTTACAAAAATAAAGAAAAATACAGAATTTTCTGACTTTTTAAAGACTGCCGCCGCTGCCGTAATTTCTACTATAAACGGAAATTCTAAGAAAAATGAGGGTATTAATGAAATAAAACAACAACCAACAACAACCATTATTGGATCACCAAAAAATGGCAAATTAATAGAAGAAAAATTAGAAAAAATAAAAGATGAAGAAGAATATTTAAAAAATAATTTATTAAATAACAAAGAAAAAATAAATGGATGGACAGAAAATAATAAGGAGAAAGAAGAAAATGAGGAAAATATTCAAGAAGAACTTGTACCTGAACATTTACGTTCAATGCTATCAGAAGAACAATTTGGAATGTTAGAAGCAAATAAACGCAGATTAGAACAAGAACGGAGACAATTAAGGGAATTGGGTGTTATTTTTTAAAAACAGAATTTTTTAAATTAAATATTAGAGAAAGAATTATTATATAATAATTCTGATATTTGTATTTTATTTGGTTTTAATTTTTGTATTTTTTCAGAAAATTCTGATTTTATTGTTTGTGTTTTCTGACAGTATACATATAATTCTGATTTATTTTAATAAATTCTGATTAAATAATTCTGATTTTATTTATCTTTTGTGTTTTATTAATTCTTGTGTTTATTGTTTGTGTTTTCCATTGCAATAAATCAGAATTATATGTAGGTAATGTGTTTCTGACTATAATTCTGATTTTAATTTTTATTTGTATTTTTCCGGAAAATCTAATTTTTGTGTTTTTTTTATTTTCTGATTATCAGAAATGTATTTTTGTTCTTAATTTATTATAATTTTGTATTTTCTGATTTTTACTAATAGGAGATAAAATGTTTCAGAAATTAAATTTAATTGTTAATTATAATGTATTTTTATTATAATTTATATTTTTGAATTTTTTTTGGATAAATTATTAAAAATTATTACATTTTTATTTAAATAAAAAATTAATTTAACTTAATTTTCCTTCCAATTATTTTTTAAAAATTTAATTTTTTACAAATTTTCTGCACGTATACCAATTACTCCACAACCAAAACGAGGACCAGCATTTCCAGTTTTTAAACTTTCATCATTCGGTCCACGCCCAAGATCATCAACCTTTTCATGCACTAAAAGTCCCCTTCCAATAATATTATTTACACCTTTAAATGTCATATAACGATCTCTGATGCGTATTATGGCTGTTCCGTTTTCCTTTAAAGGGAAAGGAATTTTTGAGAATTTCTAAAAAAAATTTTTTTTGAATTTTAAACAAAAGATGTTTTTGCTTTATGTAAAATTTTAAAAAATTTGATTTTTCAAAATTAAACTCACATCAGCCTGAATATTTCCCAAATCACCAACTAAAAATTATTTCTTAAAATTTTTCTTTTTCCTTCAAAATGAATAGGGTCAGGTTCTCTGAAGTAACACACCAAGGACCTGAAAAACTCGAAAAGCCGAATTTACAATAATACCAGGTTCTGTTGGTCCCTAAATCCCTGATGCTAGACCCAACCCGATGTTGAACTCTAAAAACGATTACCATGTCTTTCCAAGTCATGAGGCGCTCCATGATTTCTTTTATGAGGATTAAAGTGCAATCCTGCACCTGTACATAGCTGGCTTAAATCACCAAATTGGTGAACATGGAAGCCGTGTAGACCTGGAGGAAGACCAGTAAGCGTGCCATTTATCTATAAAAAATTAAATTTTTTTCAACAATAATCAAAAAATAAATACAAACTCACAGCCATCAATCCTTTCCCAAGATCACAAAAATCGACAACTCCCAAGGGTTGAAGGGCAGTTGATTCGGGCGACTGAACAGATTTAAAGAGATATGCACGGGCTTTAGTAACTAAATTTTGATTTAAAAAAATTTTTCTTCAATTAAAAATAATATTCAACCTTTAGGTGAATATTCACCATAATATTCACCATCAGCATTATGTACAATGCAAAAAAGTGTAAAAATAGATATAGAGAAAGATTGTATTGAATTTAGCATTTTCAAAAAATTATAAAGCTTTAAAAAAATCTTAAAAAATTTCAAATTTAAATTATTCACTCATTTAAAAATTATCACTTCACAAAGGTTAAAGGGGCTTAAAAAAAAGGGGGGTTTTGAAGGAGCACTTTTCCTGACTAAAAAATAAAAATACTAATGAAAATCCTCCCACGAAGTCTCTCTCCTATTTTAATAAAAATTGTCATAAGTATTTTTGAATTTTTAAAATTCGATTATACTCAACGTTAAAGTAAAATAACCCATAAAAATAATAAAATAAAAATTAAAAAAAAATTAAAAAATAAGTTAAAAATACGAAAAAAAAATAATAAACCCAACAATATTTTTCCCAAAAATAAAAAATATTGGTACTACATACTAAAAATATGATACATTTTAGTAAACAAAAAATTATGTTTGAAAAATAATACTCAAATTAAAAAAATAATAATAAATAAAAACAAGTTTTTTTTTAAATAAGAAATTTTTTTATTTGATAAAATAAATATTAATACTAAAAAATAAAATTAAAAATAATTAATTTTATCCTTTAATTTTAAAAATATCAAAAAAAATCTTAAGGTTTGGGTTAAAAACTAAGAACAAAATGTGAATATTTCTAAAAAATTTTAATAAAAAATAAAAAATATTCTCAGAAAAATAAAATAAACATTAAAAAAAAATATTCAACCTTCGACCATAAATAAATTAGAAGAAACAATTTTGTGGAACACACATACTCGCGCATGCGTGACTTTTAATTTATTGATATGTGGGAAGAAAAAAAAGTAAAAAATACTACCCACAAGTTTGTTTTAATCATTATTCTGGTTATGGGTAAATAAAGGTAAATAAAAATAAAATACAAAATAAAAAAATCAGAAGAACAAATACACACAACAATAACAGAAATACGCAGAAAAATAAAACACAGAAAACACAAAAATAAAATCAGAATTAATCAGAAAAAATAAAACGCAGAAACATAAAAATAAAATCAGAATTACTCATACAATATCAGAATATAAAACACAAAAATCAGAACTTAAAAATAATAACGTATTAAAATCAGAATTATTTATTAAAATTTTATCCAAGTCGAAAATACAATAAAAATACATATACATCAGAATTTATGTATTTTGTATTTAATAAAAATAAAACAGAAGAACAAAGCAAAGAAGTTTGCGAAAAACAGAAACAGTATTAATGTAAAATTAAAAATAAAATGTTTTTAAGGGGGAATGTTGGATACATGAATGATTTTTAAGTTTATAAACTGGCCATTTTTATAAAGGAAATAAATTTCAAATTTAGAAAATTATTAATAAAAAAATTTTTCAATTTTTAACCTTCTCAAATGATTAAGAAAAATTTTTTTTTATTTTAAAATTTAAATATTATTATTTTTGTTTGACAAATTAAAATTCGTGGCTTGTCATAAAAAACTTTTTACAAAAAAAAAGTTTGAGAAAGCATATATAAACATATATAAAATGATATTAGTAAGAAGAATGATTTACGTACAAATAAGTTTTTTTTTCAAAAGAATTTTAGCAAACATTTTATATTTTCTAATTTAAATAACAAACATTAAAAATGTTTCGGAAATTAAACAAAAAGATTTTTTAGAAAAAAATTTTTTCTGAAAAAATAATTTGATAAATAGAGGAAACAGAATTTCAATCGAAAAAAATTTTATAATAAAGCGAGACATTTGGATTTTATAATTTAAAAAATAGATAAAAGAAGCTTTCTTTAAACATGTGATTTAATAAAATAAAATATTTTTAGAGATCCAGAGATGATTGATATATAATAATAAGCAAAATCAAGAAAAAAAATAACAAAATAAAAAAAATATATTTCTAAAAGGAAGAAGTAAAAAATTTTTATCAGAAAAAATGGCAAGTAAACTCTGAAAAACAATTTTCGTTTTTAATTTTAGAGGTTTATAGAGAGATAATAGAATATATAAATTTAAAAAAATATAATATATAATTTTAATGATCTCAAAAGCAAAAAAAAATTTTTCTTGATTAGGGTAGTAGCTAATATTCAAGAACAATAATTTCAATAAATTTCTCCCCCACAAAAATAACCAATTCTTTAAATAAAAATTATCTGCTTTTTTAAAGTACATAAAAAATAGTGTCGGCAAGTCGGATAAAACAACAAAAAATTTTACACAAGTTGACCGATATTTACTTTTTTTTTTTTTGAATAAATAGAAAAAATTCTCAAAAATTTCGAAAAAATAATTAATTTTGTTATATGGTTAAACAAATATCAGTCAACACTTAAAATAATTAGAGCCCAGCCGTAAGTGTTAATAGATAATAACTTTCGGTTAAATTTAAAAGACGAAAAAAAACGAATCGAGCAGGGCTTTAATTTTAATAAACCCTAGTCTATGTATATTATTAAAATCATATAGCCATGGTTTTTTTTTCAAATAAATTAAATTTATTTTTTTTTCATTCAAATGGTTTAGAATAAAATATACAACCTATTTAAGTTAATATATTGTCACGAAATTGTCAGAAAAAATGGACAAACAAACATTTTTTAAAAATGAGGCAAAGTAAAATTTTTTTTTAAATAGAAACACCGGACATTAGGAAAGGTCTTAGAGGAGTCGAGATCTCGAAAAAAATTTCGAATCATGAAAAAACCCCATCTCAATAACCGAGATTTTTTTCGAGATCTCGTCTTGGTCCGGAGTCTAATTTTTAAGTATAAATTTTTATAGCAGTATACAATTTTTCAACGAAAAAGCACCAAAAAACCGGAGATAAAATTCTCAATTAAAATTTTTTTTAAAAAAGCACCTACTTGTATTCATCTAATAGAGAAGAAAGGACCTTTTATTTTTAGTCTATGGAGGTGTCATTGTAGATATATGGCCTGTAAGTACACAAATATCCTCCTCTTCTTCCTCCTCTTCAACTCCATCTTCATTAATATCATCAACAGCCTCATCTTCAACATTAACATCTTGTACATTTTGTAAGGATAATAAAGAAGAGATTTTGAGGTTTGTACAGCGACGTCTTTTAATCATTTTTAAAACAATAAGACTATCTTTACCAATTAAATGATAATCTTTTGATGGGTCATTTAATTCTTGTGTAATTGTTCCACGGAAGAAAGATTTTCCCTTGAAATAGATTAGAAAAATTTTTTCGAAATTTTTTAAAAAATTTTTAGAATTTTAAAAAATTTTTTTTGAATTCTAAAAAAATTTTCAGAAATTTTTTTAATAATTTTGAAAAAAAAATCCCCATCCACGGAAGAAAGATTTTCCCTTCAAATTGATTTTAAAATTATATTAAATTAAAAAAAAATTTTTTTTTAGAATCCAAAAAATACCAGAAATTTCCAGAAAATTTTTTAAAAAATTTTTTCAAAATCCCCCCTCGCTCTCTTACTTGTATTCCATGTTTATGAAAACCCAAAACAGAATCAGACAGAGGAATTGCATATTCCAAACGAGAATCAAAAATAAAATGTGTTTGCATTAAATCAGTTTTCTTTTGATTGCCATTCAAGTCAGTAATGAGAATCTAAAATTTTTTAAATTAATTTTTAAAAAATATTATTGATTGAATTTTTATTATAAATGTAAGTAATTTTATAATTTTTATTATGTTAGCAAAATCCTAAAACCAATGTCCCAAATAATTGTCAAGGAAAAAAAATTTACCAAAACCTCAAAAAAAATTTTTTTATGAAATCTCTCAAAACTTTATTCGGATCGGATTTAGCGTCGAAAAAAATTTTTAAAAATAAAACCGATGAGATTAGAGCACTTTTATATAAAAATTCATAAACCACACCTGATTATCATAAGCCAAAAATAACGTATCTCTATCCAATTGTTTCAATGCCACAACATTTTCAAGTTTTTCCCTCCATCTCCAAATAGTTCTTCCGTTTATATCTGAACCCATTATACCATTTTTACTACAAAAATTGTTGGGAGAACGTCCTTGTGGAGTAAAACAACATTCATCATCTGAAGATCCACAACCACCAAAAATGTCAGAAGTAAATAAATCAAAAAATTGTCCTCCTCCTCCAACACCACCACAACCATTAGAAGAAGAAACTCCATTGTTGTTATCTGGCCCATTAAAATTAACAAATTGAAGTTCTAAACGATCTTTTTGATAAGTTTTATTATTCCTCAAATCATTTAACAATTGTTGTGCTGTACCAACAGGAGAAGTCAATGCACGGGAAATTCCAATACAGACCTTTATAAAAAATAATTTTTTAAAAAGAAAAGTTATTCAGGGAGGTTCAGATTAATCACTTCAATGATTCAGGGATTATTCAGAGATGAGGGAAAATTTATTTAAATATTTTTTAGTAAAGGACCTCTTATTGTTAGATAACTCTTAATTAGATTTTTTTATTATTTTCATTGTCAGTATTCTGAAAAATTTGTTTAATAAAATCAATAATTGAAAACCCAATTTCGATTTAAAAACTCCTACAAAAATTTTTTAGTACATTTTTTCAAGTTGGTTTAAGCAAGAGATGGTGAGTTGCTAACACTCAAAAGACTATACTCAAACAATTGAGTTTCGTCTGTATTTCTTTAAATAATCCACAAAATTTATTTTTGAAAAATATTATAAAATCAAAAAAATAAATTTACCATAGGATAATCAGAATTAGCCGCTCCAGAACCAAAAACTAAATTAAACGGTTTATGTGGATGTTGAGGTCCCAAATAGGGAAGAGCCAATTTATCCAATTCTACACGCTTAAGCCATACAAAACGAGTCAAAGGGTCATACCAACGAAATAATAAAACTGTGAAATAAATTTTAGATAAAAAAATAAAAATTTTTTAAAAAATATTTACCAGCATTTGGAACAGCACAACAAAGATATAATTCACCATCATTAATACTGCGTTCAACATTGCATTGATAACAATCTCTGAAAAAAAAATAAATTCAGAATAAAAATATAAAAACACAAAAAGAATAATTAAAAAAATAAAACTCAGAATAATGAAATAGAGAAAATATAAAAAATCAGAACTAAACTCAGAATTTTGAAGAAAATACAAAAACTATAATTATGAAAAAATACAGAAATCAGAATTATAAAAAATATATAAATCGGAATTTTAGAAAACATATATTAGAATTAAAAAAACCACAAACCAGAATTAGTAAAAACACAAAAATCAGAATTCTGAAAAAACACATCAGAATTATTAGAAACACAAAAATCAAAATTCTGAAAGAAACACAAATCAGAATTTTGAAAAAATACATAAATCAGAATTAACTTAAAAACACATACAATATTTTAGTCAACCTACTTTGTTTCAGGCATTCTGATAGACCCAATTAAAGCTTTAGGTTTAAACTTTTCTGGAAGCCTTTGTAATTTATCAGCCAATTTTTGGGTTATTAATTCTTGTTGAAATAATTGAAGGAGATCATGTCTATATAAATAAGGCGTTTTTCCTTGTAAGGCAGTTATTGTGTCGTTAACTATATGAAGCCAGGTACATCGGCGTTCGTGAAGCTTTAAAACAAGAAAAAAATTAACTAAAAAGTTAAAAATCAAATTAAAAAAAAATTTTTTAACAATTAATAATTTTGAAAATCAAATGAAAAATATTCTCCAAAATATTAAAAATATTCTTTAAAATGTGATGTCAAAAAAAATATATATATATATAGAAAGTTAAAATTAAATTTTTAAAAATAATTTTCGAGTAAAAACTGATAGAGAAATTTCAAAAAAATCCCAGACTAAAAGAAATTTTTTTAAATACCAAAAATAAATAAAAAATAATAAGTATATTAAAATAAAATTTAATTTAACAAATTTTACCCCAAAAAAATTTTTCAAAAAAATTTCCTCAAAAAAACCTGAACTAACGGCGCTTCATCCTCTCCAGACATATCACTCAAATCCAAAGCATAAACACCCTGTTCTGCCCCCAAAACCATAAATTGTTTTCTGTTAGCAGGGTGATACCATTGTGCACAACAATTGACATTTATTGGGCTTTTGTGTAAAACTGTTACAAAACAAGCGCCCATTGTAACTTGGGGAGTTGGGACCTTTGAAAAGAATTTAAAAAATTAAAAAAAATTTTTTGGTACTTTTACGTTATCCTTTCCAAAAATTTCTACTTTTCCCTTCCTTCCTTACTTTTGTCCAAAGGTCAGATAGTAAACCCAAAGGTGTCAGAGATTTGCTGCCGTAAGTCAGAAATAACTCAAATGTTGTGGTAGTCGTCGAATTTACTGACGATTTTTAATTTTATTCTTCTTTTTTTTTTGAAAAAGGAGAATAAATGGAGAGAAAGGGAGCAGGCCAATTTACCGCCGAGCTATAACCTCGCTCATAATTGTCAAATCCGGCACGCCATGGTATAGGTCGATGCACCTCGACGAGCTGAATCGAACGATACCGTGGTGTACCAGATTCGACAATTATGGAAAAAGTTATAGTTCGGCGGTAAATTAAGCTCGGGTATACAAGAAAAAAGAAAAATTAGAGGAAAGAAAACGGAAAATACTCACAAAATTTTAGAATTAAAAAAAAATAAACCATTCCAAAACAACAAGTCATAGGTCTAGATTGAAATGGATGATGGGTATGATGTTGATTTACTGCAGTTCCATACTTTTTTGCTGCTGGGCTATTATTGCTGTTGTTGTTTTGATTATTAATTGGACTAGCAAAAGGACCATTTTGATTTATTGCTGAAAAAGAAAAATTTGTTTTTAATTTATGAAAAATTTAAGGATTCTTTCTGGCTAAAAAATAAACTTAAAAAAAATCATGCAAAAAATATTTGCTCAACTTTTCCCTCCGTAAATCGTTAAAAAATCAAACGAAACAAAAAGAATAAAGTAAACAAATGAGAATCGAAAAAGCAGTTGTTTAAAAACAAAAAAACTTTCGTTTCTTTTGTTTCAAATAATGGACAACACACATTTTACTAATTAATAGTAGACTTGGTGTCCAAAAATAACTCATTCAATAAATTATCAAACATATCTATTTGGACACATTCTTTTAACCATAAACATTTCCAAATTTTTTAAATGGCCAAAAAGAGTTATACATTTTTGACTAGATATAGGACCGGATGAGATCTCAACAAAAAACCTTGGTTAACTAGATCAATAATTTTCTGATTTATCCATCTCGATGCACATATATGACTTTTTCAATTCGGCCTCTATATATTTGATCTTTGAAAAATTTTTTCAGAAAGTTTTTTTTTCAGAAAGTGGAAACTTTAGAAATGCCAAAATATACGCGGAAGATAATTTATTGAACATGGTTATTTTTAAACATCAGAGAATCCCCAAAAAAATTTAAAAAAAACCATAATAATAATTAGAAGATTGTTGTTGCACATTTAATAAAGATGCCGATTTTGAACGTAATCTATTCCATTTAAGTTTTAATGATTCATCTATTCTAGCCAAAATTTTTGAAGCTTTTTTTGTTGTTGGAGTTCGAGAAATTAAAGGAGATTTTGGTGCGCTACTTAATGAAGAATGTGAACGTTGTGGTTGTTGTTGAAGTTGTTTTTGGTTTGAAACATTTTTTGGAATATTTAAATTTTTTGGCCTTTTTTGAGGAGAATTTGGTTGTAATGGAGAAGAAGAAATTTGAAATGAAGATTGTTCAAAAATATTATTTCCATCATTGGTATTTTCCTTTAAAAATAAATTGTCTACAAATTAGAAAGATAGTAATGGAAAGAACTCATCAATTTCTGATATAAATCATTATTTGAGATAAATTCCGTTTCCCATTTCTTTTACTTTCGGTCAACTTGTCTTTTATCATATGGGATTCCGTCTCCTATCTCCAACTTTTTCTGTAATATGTGGATATTTATAAAATATATTCGAGAAGATAAGGGTAATAAGTACGAGAAAGAACAAAGACGGAGTCGGAGTAATTAAAAAAAATTTTTTTTTCTAAGAAAATAGAAATGGGAAACGGAATACCTCATAAAAAGCCAGAGAAAGAACTGGGATAAAAAATTGATAGTACTTCTCAAAAAATTCTAAAAGATTTAAAAAAATTTTTTTAATTAACCTGAAGAGTCAAATCAATAATTCTTCCAGTAGCATCTCCCTGTGACGCAACCAAAGTTTTTTCACTTTGATAAGAAATTTGTTGATTCCAGTCATCACCAAAAACCTTTAAAAATAAAAAAATGACGCTTTCCTTTCGTTAAAAATCTTAAAAACCTCATCCTCTTCTCCAACATCATTTTCATCCATTCCCAAATTAACATGTCCATGTGGATTTGAAATTGAAGAAGAAATGGAGGAAGATGAAGACGATGATGAAGATGGACGATCATCTGTTTGTTGAATAATTTTATTGTTTCTCAAATTCTTCCGTCCATTTTTCTGACGATTATTAATATAAGGAGATTTAAATTGATGTAAATGATAAGAAGCAAAATTTTCAACTTGATAAGTAGCTGTTTTTGATTTTTCTTCTAGAAAATTTGTTAAAAAAATTTTTAAATAAATTAAGAAAATCCAATAAAAACCCACTATTGAACTCAGAGCGACGTCGAGCCCGGGAGGAATTTTTATGCATATCGAGGGCTAGTTTCAAAAGAAACGTTAGAGTGTAACACTCCCGCCTTATGTTACACTCACGTAAAATAATTTTTTACAAATTTTATTCTATTTCACAATTCTAGGAAAGAAACAAGAGAAGGACCACATTGTTTGATTGAGCATTTAAAACTGAATGAAGGTTGCTGATACTATAACCATTTATTACTCTAAAAAGGTATTTAGAAATCTACCCATTATTGATAATTTAGTCCCATGATATTTTTGCTCTCCTATCGTTCTTAACCAAACTCCAGAAATTTAATTTCTAGTAAAAAAATTTTTAAATAAACCTTGTTCAGATTCAGAAGTTTCCATCAATTTATTCCCCCCATTTTCTCGCTTTCCTCCCTCCTTTTTACTTCTTCTAACTTCTTTTTCAACAATTATATCTTCATTATAATCATTTTGTTGTTGCTCATCTCTATCGATTTTGTCAGGATGATTTACCCGATCGAGTAATTCACGAATTAAGCGGGAACTTAGAGCACCAGAAACAAATGGATTTGTCTTCAAAAAAATAGAATTCAAAAATTTAAAATAAAAAATTAAATAAAAAACCGTAAGTAATTTATCTGGCGATGGACGCTTTTTTGGATTTTTTGTTAAACAAGCTTTAATAAATTGAGCAAACGTTGGGGACCTAAAAAATTTTAAAAAGTAGAAAAAAAATTTTTTTAAACTTCAAACCATTTTTTCTTGTCCTTCAATTTTGGCACTTTGTAATTCGATTTAGTCATCAAATGCAAAACTTGAATTGGAGGAAGTTCGAAATATGGCGGTTTAAGCTCGGCCAGTTCAATTCCTGTTATTCCAACAGCCCAAACATCAACTTCAGAACCATAACCTCCACGGTTTTCAACATCAGCAACTTCAGGTGCCATCCTTTAAAATTAAATAAAAATTAAAAAAAGTACAAAAGAACAATCAAAAAGCGATAAGGAAATTGAAAACAAGTCGAAAAAGCAAAGGGGACCACCAATGAACCGAACCCGAGCAATAATCTGATCATCCCTAGAAAAAGTCAAGCACCCTAACCAATCAGCCACGACAACTACTTAAAGGAAGTTAATTTTTCTTCGCCTAACTATAGTCAAAATTTTAATAGAATTAAAAATTTACCAATAAGGAGTGCCAATGAAAGAAAGTCGCTTTCCAAGCGTAGCAGTAATTTGGGCAGCAATTCCAAAATCGGCTAAAAAATAAGATTTTAACTTATCCGAAATATTTTGAAAAATTAAAAACCCAATTTAATGTCTCCAGTGTGTGTAAGTAAAATATTTGCTCCTTTAACGTCACGATGCACTTTCCCCCGTTGATGAAGATACTTAAAAAATGCAGTTAAGTAAATCGATTCTAGTAATAAACCTTTAGTCCTTTAAGTGTTTCTCTGCAGACGAAAGCAATTTGGAGTTCCGTCAGAGGACCAGTCACTGATAATTTTTTAAATTTGTCCTCAAAATTTGCGGACAATCCGCAAAAATTTTGCGGACGAATTTTTTTTTAATTTTAAACAAACTTTGATAAATGTCCTGTAACGATCCTCCACCACAATATTCCATCACTATCCATAATCTGTCCCTTCGCAAATAGCTGCCATTGTACGCAATAATGTTTGGATGGACACAGTCCCTAAGCATCAAAACTTCTTGTTGTATAGAAGCAAAGTTGTCGCCGTGTTCTAATTTTACAATTTTTACAGCTGCAAAACGGCCAGTTTTCAAGTCACGAGCCTTGTAGACTTCCCCATAGGAACCTTAAAAATTTTGAAAAATTTTGGGTTAGAGAAAATTTAATAAACCAGTGCCAACACGTTGAAGGAGTTCATAATCACCACAGGGATCAGATCGTCTAATTGTGCCGTTCATTTTCTCTTTTGAATAAAATATCAGTAAAAGTAAGTTTAATAAGTAGAGTTTAATAAGTAGTTGACATATTTTCTGAAAGTTTAAAGAAAAAAAGATTTATCAATTTATTGGGCACGTGGGGGTAATTAGTGTAATTTATAGCCCCTCTTTTGACTTTTCATTTATTTTTGGATTTAGAGGTACTTATGGACTTGGTAACAGAAACCGGCTTTGGTACCATGTATAGAACCCGTTAGCGAATTGGCTTCATTTTGGTTTGTTAAAGGAACCTTCTGAACTTTAAAAGTTGCCAGACCCAATCCCCAATGTTGCAGACCCAGACAATATCCCAGACCAATGAGTTTCCAAACCTAACACAATTTTACCAAATTTAAAAATACCCAACAAAAACCAAGAGAAAATGAAAAAAGAAAAAAGAGGCGCGTAAACGACACTAATTGCCCGCACGTGTTTTACAACATGAGACAATTAAAAGACAATAAATCCTCGTAAAATTAACCAAAAAACTAAAGAATAAAGAAAGATTAACAAAGAAAACTTTAAAAAATGGGCGCGTGCCCCAATAAACAAAAAATATAAATTTTCTTATTTTTGACGTTCTTCTGCTTGAAAGAGCAATTGCAATTGTCTGGGGAATATAAAAAATAGACTTTTGAAAAATACAAAACACAAAAAAAATATAAAAAAGGAGAGAGAATAGCTAAATGAGAGAGTGGAATAAGAAAAAAGTTGAAAGGATCAAATGTCATTTAAAATAAACATAATGCCAAAGTATTTATTTAACGCCAAAACAACAAATTTTAAAGCAAGCTTTGCTATTTCAGTCTCGAGGCCACATTTTGGGCCATAATTTTATCGATTCTTAACCAATTTAAATAATTTTTGTATCAATCGAAAGCTCTTGTTGTAAGGATTATTTTATCTAACAGGATCGTTCTAATCAGAAAAACCTACGAAAAGTTGTGTTTTGATAAGTGCGCGTAATCGTTATTTTTGATCGTTATTAGGCTCTAACTTTGGATAGGATGATCCAATCAAATTGATCCTGTTAGATAAAATAATGCTCACATCAAGAGCTCTTGATATTCTTCTTTTACAATTTTTTATTATTTTATCTTAGTCCAGAAAATTTGTACAATCTTCCTCAAAAAATGACTACAATACGTCCATTCGAACCCAGCGATTTATTCAGATTTAATAATGTAAACCTCGATCCGCTTACAGAAACCGTAATAATTTTAGAATTAAATTTAAAAAATTAATTTTTATTTTTTAAAGTATGGATTGCCTTTTTATATGCAATATTTAATCAATTGGCCCGAATATTTTCATGTTGCTGAACACCCAACTGGTCAAATTATGGGATATAGTTAGCGTCTTTCTCGTATTGTTTGTTAAATTTTTTAAATTTTTTTTTTCAAGTTATGGGAAAAGCAGAAGGTCGTGGACAAGAATGGCATGGGCATGTAACAGGTTTTTTTTCTTCCTGAGTTGGTAAATAATTATAAATTTTAAGCTGTGACAGTTGCATCAGATTTTCGAAGGATGGGATTGGCAGCTAAATTTATGAAATTATTGGAGGAAATTTCTGAAGAGTTTGTCGTTTTTTGCTTTTAAATTTTAAAATTATTATTAAAAAGCGTGGGTATTTGAGGGGTTTCGAAATTTTAGGGAAATCTTCCAGCGATGATTTTTGTTGCTCTTTTTCCCTAACATAGGAAAAAATTTATTTCCAATGTGATCATCAAGGATTATGCGACACAAAAGCCCATTCTTGAGTTTTGGGGATGAATTTCTGACTGCTGTTGCTACTCCCCCCAAGGGATTGTGTTAAAAAATCGTCGGAGGAAGAGAACGGGGGTGAACAAACAGGAAGAGAGTACAACATCAGGGAGCCTGCTAACGTAAAAAAATAAATTTCCCGATAGGTAGAATCCATGGTACACCACCCCACTTTTTCATTACGAGGTTTTAAAATAAAAAATTCAAACACAACTAAAAGAAGGACGATTTTAATAATTATTTTTAAAAATTTTTCAGAAAACATTGCTATTTTGTTGATTTATTTGTACGCGTCTCAAATTCTACAGCAATCAAAATGTATGAAAATTTGGGGTATACAGTGTTTAGGCAAATTACTGATTATTATTCGGCTACAGATGATGGAAAAACTGATGAGGATGCGTTTGGTATTTTTTTTAATTTTTTTTTAAAATTTGGAGAAAAAAAAATTTTTTTCCTCTAGATATGAGAAAAGCACTTTCTTGGGATGTTGGGAAGAAGTCAGTAATACCCTTAAAAACGCCCGTGCATTTTAGTGAAGTTGAAGAAGCTCATTAAAAGTATCATTATTATTATAGTGTTAATTTTTTAAATTATTTTCCTTTATTTTTCCGTTATCTTCTTTTTATTATCTTTTACCCTTAATTCCTTTATTTCAGAAAAAATAAATTTTTTTTCATTTCCCGTCCTCATTATACCTCCTAAAGATGTGTCGGGTTACCTGAAACCTTGGATTTTCCATGGAAATTTTTCCATAAACGGAAGAAATATGGCTTATTGGCCTTTAAAAATCCGCAAAAATTTTTCCTAAATTGAAATTTTTTTAAATCGACTCGCAATCCGATCCAAAGGAAAATTTGAAAAAAAATCGACCCCTACCCCTGGTACATCGTTGAACCATGTGGAGGAGCTCCATATCGTAAAGCAGTTTAAATAGGACGTTAAAAAAATTTTTTAAGGATAAATTAAAAATCAAAGTTAATCTTTTCCCTGACTATTTTTCAAAATCAGCAAATACAAAATATAATATTACCTTTCATAAGAATCTTCATCATCTTCAACAATTTTCAATTTATAACGTTCAAGTAACCATTTATCAGGTTTTGTAGGTGAACCAGTCATGTAACATTTACCAGATGCCGATTTTGGGAAGGCTATGACATTGCGTATAGAAGCTTTTGAATCTCCTAAAAATTGAAAAAATTAAAAAAAAATATTCTTTGAAAATTGCGGACAAAAATTTCTTTGCTCTAAAAAATCCGCAATTTTAGTAAATCCGCAAATTAAAAAAAATATTTTCACAAAAAAATAAATTAAAAACCTCTAGCATTTAATATAGCTATATATCTATCCAATCCTAATGCGAAACCACCTAAAGGAAAAATATTTTTAGGGTTTTTAAATTTTAAATAAAACCATGTGGAGGAGCTCCATATCGTAAAGCTTCGAGTAAATGTTTCTAAAAAAATTTTTGAGATTTTTAGATTTTCTTTTAAAGTATTAAAAATCTATCAAAAAAAATTTCTTTTAAATTACCAAAGGTTCAGAATCAATTTCAAGAATTTTAGTCAAAACATATTCTTGCAGTTCTGCATTATGAATTCGTATTGACCCTCCTCCAATTTCTTCTCCATTAAGTACAAGATCGTAATGTTGAGCTATATATAAAATTTTAATAGTTGCGGACAAAATCCGCAGTTTTTCTAAAATCCGCAATTTTAGTCCGCAAATGTTTGTGCAGTTCCTTCGACCCAAATTTTAGGATGCCCCCTCACAAAATCCATCCCATTGTCTAAATCTGGGGTTCGATTTTTTAACCGTACATTTTCACAAACCTTCAATTTTATCCAAATCTTTTCCATTTTTCAAATCTTCTTCATGCTCAAGTATTGGAGCCTAAAAATTACAATTGTAAAAATTTTTCCAAAAAATTTTCTTAAAAAACCGTGAAAGGATGATGTGCGCTTTCTATTTTCCCGCTTTCCTCATCCTTTAAGAATAAAGGAAATCGTTGAATCCAAACAAAATTGAATTGATTTGGTTGAAAATAATCAAAAATTGATTCAGCCAAATAATTACGCAAATAACCTTTAAAAAGAATTTTTTTCTTCGAATAAATTTTTAAAAAATACCTAGAACTTTTAAAATACTTTCTTCACAATCGCCCCAACTAAAAATGAAAATATTTTTTTAAACAAATTTATAAAAAATTAAAAATTGCGGACAAAAAATTTTGTCCGCAAAATTTTTTGCAGACAAAAAAATTTTTTGCGGACAACATTTTTTCTAATTTTTTCATTATTTTGCAAAATTTTTCTAAAAATAGTTTGTTAAAAAATTTTTTTTAATAAAAAAATTACCAAATAACAATAACATCATTATCCTTGTCCAAATTTAAATTTAATAAATGGTCTTTATTTATTGGAATTTTGTTAAATTTGTTGATTGACGATGGGCGAATAATTGAATAATCCTTTAAAGGAATTTAGAAAGATACTTTTTTAGATTAAAAAATTTAAGTTAGTTTTTTAAAAAAATTTGGAAAAAAAAAATTGCGGATTATCCGCAAAATTTTTGCGGACAAAAAATTTTATCCGCAAAATTTTTGCGGACTAATTTTTTTATTTTTAAAATTAAAATTTCAAACCTTTTTAAAAGACAGCATATCAATTTTCTGTTCCCAACGTATCATCCTTCCTTTAGTTAAATATTTTTGAGCGCCTTTTGCAACAAACATTTTAGCTTTCATTAAATTATCTTCTAATAAACAATCAGTAATTTCCCAAGGAATTCTTGTATCCTTTAAAAAAATTTTCTTCAAAAAAAAATAATAAAATAACCGGTTTGTCTGTTCCATATTTTGACAACTAAAAAAAATTTTTTTTTATATTTTTGAAAGCCCGCAAGAATTGTCTGCAAATTTTTGTCCGCAATTTTTTATTTTTTCAAATACAAGTAAAAGCTTAATCGAGCAATCAATAGGGTAGGTAGCGATCTGCTACGATCTCCTGACAGTCATTTCTGTTAGGCGTTTTCGTTTACCACGTAAAGGGAGGGGGGGGACTCTCACGTACAAGGAGGGAACTATTTAAACCCGACTAGAATATTTTCGAAAAGACACATCAAAAGAAAATTTTTAAAACCCCGATACTTAACATTTTTCTTAACCCTCCCCATCGTACAAGTTTATAAAATTTTAAAAATAAAAAAAAATTTTCTAACCGCTTCAGAATAATCCATTCGAGGAAAAGGAACGGTTGGTTTATATTGCTCCTGAAAAAATAAAAAAAAAAAAAAATTTTTTTTTTCAAAAAAAACCAATTCTTTAGGCCACGAATTAATTAAAATTTGTTCAATTAAACAAATAATTTTTTCTTGAGTAGTAAAAGACAATTCCAAGTCCAATTGTGTAAATTCTGGTTGTCTGTTAGGTTTGGTAGGTTCGTCTCTATAACAAATTGCTACCTTTTGAGAGATAATAAAATTTTTTTAAAGAACAAAAAATTCAAAAAATAAATAATTCTAAAAATAGGGCTAATTTTTTGGTCAAAAATTTTTCAAAAAAAGGGGGTCAAAATTAATTTTTTTTGTCAAAAGGAACCCTGGTTCAATCACTTTGTTTAAATATCAGACATGTCAATGACAAAAAATAAACAGAAACCCTTAGTTTTTCTCTTAGTTTTTGGTAAAAATGGAAAGGGAGACACATTCCTATTCCAAAAAAAAAATTTTTTTAACGCCCAAAAAAATTCAAAAAAAATTCTAGAAAGACTAATTTTTTGACCAAAAAATATTTTTAAAAAAACCTGATAATATTTGTCAATTCCTCCACACATTAATAATTGTTTGTAAATCTGAGGGCTCTAAAATAAATTATTTTTTAAAATTGAATAAAAAAATAAAAACCTGTGGAAGACTAAAAAATTCGCCTGAATCATTAGCAGGCACAGGAAATTCATTTGCACCACCAGGCGTGAAATGGCTTAAAGTTGGGGTCTAAAAATGAAAAACTTATAAAGAAAATTCCAAAAATTCTGAAAATTTTAAAAAATTTCAGAAAAATTTTTTTAAAGATTTTCAGAAATTTTTTGAAAAATTTTCAGAATTTTTCTTTTAATTTTCAAAAAAATTCCAAAAAAATTCTGAAAAATTTTTTTCAAAAAAACCTGTATATCAACAAAAGCGCATTCATCTTCCAGAAATCTACGCATTTTACTTATAATTTGAGCGCGAAATCTAAAAAAAGATTAAAAAAAATTTTTAAACAACCTTTACAAACCTCAAGGCATGCTGCATTTTTTCCGAGCGTAAATCGAGATAGCGATGAGTCAAACTGATAAAAATATTATTTTTAAAGAATTTATAAAAGAATTAACAGATTTTCCTTCTCCCAATAAGCTCATAATGGTCAAACATACTTCCTGAATGCCATCACCCCTCCCCGAAACCAGAGGTAGGAGATGTCCCCCCCCCCTCTTCCAAAATGGGGAAAAGGAAAAAAATTATTTCAGGCGGGGAGTAAGCAAATAAATGAATTTTTTGGCCCACGGCCTTCCAAAATTCTCAAAATTTTTGTCAAAAAATAGTCAAAATTTTTGATTCATTGTGAACCACTAAACCAAAAAAAAATATTTTAAATTACCGTGTTAATTCAGTTGAAGAATTAAAAACTGGCAAAGCAGTAGGAATCGAATTAAAGACTTCTAAAATTCAGAAACATCGATTAACAAAAAATATACATCGACAACCTATTTTTTCAGCGTCAATCTAAAAATAAAAAAAATATTAAATCCAAATTTGAATACTAAAGAGAATTATTATAGGCATTAGAGTTGCAGATCCGGGTCTCAAAAAAGTCCGGATGTCCGAAAATTCAGGTAGGGTAAATTACCAGGATCCGCTAAACCTTGGAAAGCAGATTCTCTCAACATGTACTCTACCGCCTAAATGAGAGAGGGGTGCTGCTTTGGCTTCTACTTGGCGCTGCTCTGACCTCTCTCTCTCTCTCATGTTAATTTAGAGAGAGATTAGACGATTAACTTAAGATTAAATCTCTCTCTAATCTAGTAGATGTTAAACTAGTAAGCGTAATTTAAATGTTAGCCAGTTGAATCCCCGACCTTCCTTGCATCGAAAAAATTTTTTCTATGGTTACTTTA
Organism: Meloidogyne arenaria; assembly: GCA_036172955.1. NCBI lineage: Eukaryota > Metazoa > Nematoda > Chromadorea > Rhabditida > Meloidogynidae > Meloidogyne > Meloidogyne arenaria. The sequence goes on from JARQAB010000024.1 coordinate 582,844, forward strand.
TTCCCGAAAAAATCTGAAAAATTTTTTAGACCTCCCAAAACTCTGTAGGACTATTTGAAGCCAAAAGAACAGGACCTTATATTTTTCTATAAATCCCCAAAAATAAATTCAAAAATCCCCAAAAAATTCCAAAAACAAACCTCAATCTGTCCAGTAGGTATTTTATTATTTCTATCCTTCCCTCTATCCAAAACTGTCCCCTCCACACAAACAGAAGATTGTTCCTTCAAAGATTTAATTAAATCCTTCATTTGGTCTGGAGCCAAAGCTTGAACACTTCCATAGGCGTCTTTGATCAATAAAAATTCTGAAAAAAATTTTTAAATATTAAAAAAGAAAACAAACTGTCCATCCTTTTAGTCTCTAGCCATCCATAAATTTTGACTCGCTGTCCTAAATTTTTAAAAATCAAAAAATTTCAAAAAAATTTTTCTCGTAAAAAAAATTCAAAAAAATTTTCTTTTAATAAATTAACAAAACAAAAACTAACCAACATGTTCAAGTCTAAGTTCCCCACAATTATGAGTTTTCAAAGTAAAACTATTAATAGAACTTGAATTTCTAACAAAAACTTTTGAAAATTTATTTAAAAATAAAAGAGCCATTAAAATCTGAAAGAATCTTTAAAAAATTAATATTGGATCTATCGCTTTACAAAAATAAGATCAGGACAAAAAAGAAAGAAAGCGATAAAAACAGGAGGAAAGGAGGAATCGATAGGAAAAAATATATTTTCTGAACGACATAGACATGGGGCCATGGAACCTTTCTCCATAAGATAATCTTAAAAGTCGAAATACTTTGTCACAAAAGTTAACCAAAAACCCCTTAAAAATGAGCAATCATTACTAAAAAGTTTAATTTTGAAAAAAATATCAGATAATTTTGTAAAAGATACAAAAATCAATTTTCAAAAATATACACAAAAAAAAAATATTTTTCAAACATATATGAGTTAGAAAACCTTTCAAATTGAGGACCAGGTCGACACCGCTCGAAGAGTTCTATAACCTAAGACTGACTGACCATTTTGAATACTTTTAGGAAGGAAAAGGAGGGGTACGAACCGAAGTATTACACGGGCCCGGCCTGGATTATAAATAATTTCAATTTGAGGGTACAATTTTATTTTTGTTACTGTTAAAAATATCAATTGGAGTTAATTTTAAATTATTTGTTGCAGTTGTGCCACCATTTTCTGCTGCTAATTTTGTTTGTAATTTATTTGCTGCTTTTGCTGCTGCTTCAGCTTTACCTTTTTCTTCCTTTCCTCTATCTTTGTGTTGTTTAACTAAAGTTTTAACATCACGACGATGTAAAATTGAATCTTTAGTTAATGCTTCTATTGCAGCTTTAGGAAAAAAAAAGAAAAATTTTTAGAAGATAAATCACGAGAATTTACCAGTAGCAACAGCTTCACTTCTCCTTTGTTGTAAAGCTTCTCGATATTGCACTTAAATAACAATGTATAAAATAAATTTTACTTTTGTTTTAAAGTTGGATTTTTGAAGCAGATAAGAAGGAAATTAAAAAATGAAAACAAGGAAAAATAAATATAGTAAGGAGGAGAGATTCAACCGCTAACAAGAGGTCACAGAATCCTGGCCGGGGTTAAACTTTTAAAAGTCGTTTACAAGGTCGCCTATTGGAATAGAATATGCGTTACTCAATTTTAACGTTAGATAAAAGATTTTTAGTGAATAAAAACTAGAAATCTCATAAAAAGGGAGGTGGGCCAAACCCAAAATGGGAAGTGGAAATTGAAAAAGTAGCCCACAAATGCCGGAACCTAGAAGCCGCCTCCCTCTGCTGACTAGTGTTAATAGAATATAAGTACAGTTCGAAAATCAACCTTAAAATGATTTTTAAAAAATTTTTACTTGCGTGTATAGTTAACAGACCACCCCAAGCAATGGACCAAAACCAGCCAACAAACATAAAGGTAATGGTAAAAAATTGGCTTTAAAAAATAAAAAAAATTTTTTTTTGGTAAAACTTGACAAAACCCCCAAACCTTATTCCTACAACAAAATTAACAAAAAGAGTAACCAATTTCCTTCCTTCTTTAATATTAACACGAGGTTGCCCCATACATAGAGCTGCAAAACCGCTAAAAATGGTTCCTGAACCAGGCAATACAACATTCATAAAAAGGCAAGTTAAAGCGACAGGTAACGGTAAAAATGGAATAGCTTCATGCATTACTATTTGAAAATTGAAAAATAAATAAATTTTAGGAAGGGAACAGGACGTCTTATTTTCTGTAAGAATCAACAGGAGGGTAGTTTTTTCGGTTCGAGGGCAGTGATTTTTCGGTTCGATTCGGTTCCGATCTTAGACCCTAATCGACAGGCTAGTCAGAAAACATTACTAACCATCATTCGATTAAGTCTGTAAAGCTCGATTTAAATTCGGAACCGAATCAAACCGAAAAATCAACAAGTTTTGTCAATCGACGACCTTGGCAAAATATTTTATATTGACATAAACAGAGGAACATCATTTTGTTTTTGGTATCCTTCAACTTACTTCACACTTCTTTCTAAATTTGTCAAAGCATAAGTTGAAAGATACCAAAAACAAAAAAATTTAGTGTTGGTGAATTATGTCCGAAAATTTTAGCAAGGATATTGGTTATGAACCCAGGCATGAACAGAAAACAAGACCAAAAAAATTTAAACAAACATGTAAGGTCGTTAGTAGGTAAATGCACTTTATCACCATTCCTATTGTCTTTACTAGCCTGGTGATGGGCAGCGTCATGTGCTGCAAGTACAATACCGGGCATAGAAGCCGTAGCCTTTAAAAGCATTTTTCAAATTTATTTGAACAGAAAAACCTGTAGGATTCCCTCACTACGCCCATATTCAATAATACGAGGTAATGATTTGTGCACAACTTTCCAACCTTTGATTTTTTCAACTAAAAATAAAAGAGGAAAATTATTACCGGTTTTCTTGACTCATGTTTTTCTTTGAAACAGGCCCAAAACCAGGGGACAAAAAAACCAAAATTCTGTCTTCACCCACCCCCTCGAAATGGGGAAAAGGAAAAAATTTGGATCGGGGATTGAGGAAAAAGTGAGTCCACAAAATTCTCGGAATTGATGCCTACCCTGTTCTGGAACGAGCTGAAGAACCGAGGATTTCTCGGTTGGTTCTTCAGTTCGGTTTCGGGTATCCAAAGAATTCCCAGGAACCGACAACCCAATTTTGACACCAAAAATCAAAAAGAAAAAAAAATAGACAAGCCTCCAATAACACTGCTAACACCAGCAGTAACTGTTCTTAAAGACATTGTTGAATATTGTATAATTAAAAGTTGAATTTTAAAAATTTTCAAGTAAAAAACAAATAGAATGTTAAAGCATCAATTGAATAAACCTTAAAAAACGTGTAAAAAATATTCCCTTAATTTTCTCTCAAAAAATCTTTTTTTACCTCAAAATTATTCATTTCCTTCACCCAAAAGTAGTAAACATTTCCCTTTTAATGCTATTCCCTCAGGTGGGAGACAAAAATTATTTTTATTATAATGTTGGCACTCTGCTGGCACATTCAATTGTGCATTGCTTTCAAGTAAAGTTTGAAAAGGCCAAATTGCTGGATGGCTTAAGAATAAGAAAAAATAAGTAAAAGAAGTATAAAAATGAATAAAAAATGTAAATAATAAGCAAATAAATCGAATTTTATTTTTTGGCGACAAAAAATTTTTGACCCTTTATGAAAACAAGGGTCCCTAGGTTCATTTTCTTTATTATGAAATTGGTGGGGCATATCAGAGGATTTGGGTACTACTAAAATACAAATAGCACCTACTTAAAATACAAATTTTTTAAATTTGCTAGCAGAATTTTTTCTAAAGTTACGGTTCCGGCCGGAGGTTTCTCGTTCAGATCAAAAGGATTGAAAATCCCGACATACCCCCTAGAAATGCCAACCTACCCCCTAAGTATCAGCACAAAAAAGTTATTATAAAAATCAGAAGGATATCTGTGGATATATATGGATTAGAGGGATTAAGTGCGTTCTGTAAGGACTAAAGCGGATATCGAGGGTTATAAGTGGATTTGTAGTAATTAAGGAAATATAGCTTCCAAATTTTTCAAAATTTTTGCCTGCGGCGCTGAAAAGTGAGAAATCTGGCGACTTGGCCTTCGTATTTTTTTTCTTTGTGAAAAGTGATAAGATCTTTGTTGCTGAGATAAGGTTTATCACATATATATTTTATGTTGCATATTTAATCAGGAATGCTCGGAATTTTATACAAATTTGTCTTAGGTTTTTTAATCTATTCTGTATATTTTAACATCATTTCTTCCTTCTAATTTATTTCATTTTACCAAACATCCTCATCTTCGTCCTCAGGTTTCTCGTTCAAATTAAAAGGATACTCATTTAAATTTATTTGATTCATGCAATTCTCGGGAATCTTATTTGGCTTTTCTACCATTTGTTGATTCTGCTCTTCCACATAAGTTTCTGTTTCCTCCACCTCTTGATTAATGAGATTTCCTTCTTCAGACTGAATGCTATCTTCGTAAACTATTGGCAATTTACCCTTATTTCTAAAATTATCATTCTGTGGATTAAGAATTCCTCCTTCATTATTATCAGAATTGACAAGTATTTTTGGATCTGATAAGTTTTCTTTTTTATTTTTCATTTTTTCTCGGTATTTTCGTTGATATTCCCGGTACTTTTCTAAGTTATTCTCTCGATGTTTTCGAAGAGATTCTCTTCTCGTTTCTCTATTATTTTCTCGGTATTTTCGGTCATATTCTTTCCTCTTTTCTTTATTATTTTGGTAATACTTTCGTATAAATTCTCTCCTCTTTTCTTTATTGTTTTGGTAGTAAACTTTCATATATTCACTTCTATCCAAATTTCTTTCTTCTTTTTTATCTTTAATTGTGCCCTTTTTTGCAATTTTAGGTTTTGGTTTTAACATTTGAATTTGAGCATTAACCGATGATTCCGCCCCATCGTTATCCTTTGAGGTTTCCCCAACTCTAGTTAACTCATTTTTCTCTTTATTATTTTTAACAGAATTATTTAAACTCCAAAATAACGTATTGACGATTAAAATTATTAATATTCTATCAAGTTTCATTATAAATTAATTATTAAACTTAAAGTCAAAATAATAAATTTTGCCATTGATAATGTATTTACATAATCTATTTTATTTCTATTTCATAATAAAATAGACGTTTTCTCAGTGAAAGTGCATTATGATAAAATTTTAGGATGTACTTTCGGTCGTCAATACCAGGGCTGGTCGACTGGTACTGACGACCAAAAGTACATCCTAAAATTTTATCATAATGCACTTTCACTGAGAAAACGTCTATTTCATTGTGAAATATAAATAAAAAAATATTAAAAACAAAAGTTTATTTTACGATTACTCACTTAAGTCTAATATTAACATTCAAATTTACTACTCTTGATTAATTAAGCAAAAAAAGTTATTATTTTAAATAATTTTTAAATTAATTTATAATGAAACTTGATAGAATATTAATAATTTTAATCGTCAATGCGATATTTTGGAGTTTAATTAATTCTGTTAAAAATAATAAAGATAAAAATGAGTTAACTAGAGTTGAGGAAACCTCGAAGGATAACGATGGGGCTGAAACATCGGTTAATGTTCAAATTCAAATGTTAAAACCAAAACCTAAAATTGCAAAAAATGGCCCAACTAAAGACAAAAAACAAGAAAGTAATTTGGATAGAAAGGAATATGATAGAAGATATCGTCAAAATAATAAGGAAAAGCGGCGAGAAGCTGCTCGAAAATATTTAGCAAACAATAAGCAAAAGAAGAAAGAACATGCCCGAAAGTATTACCAAAATAATAAAGAAAAGAGGAAAGAATATGACCGAAAATACCGACAAGATAATTTAGAAAAAAGGCGGGAATATGAAAGGAAATATCGAGAAAATCATAAAGAAAAGAAACGAGAAGCTGATCGAAAATACCGAGAAAAAATGAAAAATAAAAAAGAAAACTTATCAGATCCAAAAATATTTGTTAATTCTGATAATAATGGAGAAAAAACTTCTAATCCACAAAATGATGATTTTAGAAATAAAGGTAAATTGCCAATAGTTTATGAAGAGTGGATTCAGTCTGAAGAAGGAAATCTTATTAGTCAAGAGGTGGAGGAAGCAGAAATTTATGTAGAAGAGCAAAACGAAACTGTGGTAGAAGAAGAGACTAAGATTCCCGAGAATTGCATGAATCAAATAAATTTAAATGAGTATCCTTTTGATCTGAACGAGAAACCTGAGGATAACGATGATGGATATGTTTGTTAGAAAAGAAAATTAAAAGAAAGAATATATGCTAAAATCTTGAGAGCAAATTAAAAAATGTTATTAACTATCGAATTTAGAAAATATTTTTGCTGTGAAAGCGTTTTAAAGCCAATTATTCTTTTTATCACTAAAGGCCCAAGTTCTGATGAGGTACATTCCAATTTACCGCGAGCCAATATACCGCAGAGCTATAACTTCGTTAAAAGTGGCATTACAACCCCAAGTGGCCATACAACTCCAAAAAATAAAAGAATGACAGACCTGCTCTTTCCTTGATATCCAATTAAATATAAATTTTTCTCGTCCAATTTCATACCATTTACAACATTGTTAAATTCATTTGAAGACTTAATTATTTTAATATTCTCTTCATTAGATTCCTCTCCACTATCGTCACAAAGTAAAAGACATCCTGTCTAAAAGAAAAAAATTTTTTAAATAGAAAAAAAAACCAAAATAGCCCAATGCGCTCCAAGTCCATTACGATTACAAGGCTCAAAATTTCCTCTATCACAATCATATGGAATTAAAATTGTTGGAATCTGTTATTAAATTAATAAACAATATTGTGGCTATTAAACATTATTTAGAAAATCAGAAAATTTGCGGGCCCAAATATAGAAAAATATGACCTTTAGTCTTAGGAGAATATGACCTAAATTGGGCTTCGATGGTTCATTCCAAAAATTTTTATAGTAAAGCTAACATAAAGATGGGGTGGAGCTCAAAAACAAATTTTGTTCCACGAAATCCGATCCCAAGAAAATTTTTAAACCCCACGTCTGTAAAATAAACTGGCACTCCTATTAGAGCTCGGAATTTTTGAAATGCCTGGGCCTGTTCCTGGGCCTCCAGGAAAACCCAGAAAAATCAAAAAATGCCTGGGTCTGGACTCTGGGTACAGAAAAAACCCAGGCTCTGGTCAAGACCCAGGCCGATTTCTAGCCCCTCTACACAAATAAATACAAAAATTATTCTCCCAAAAAATTTAAAAAATTCTAATTTTTAATAATAAATATAAAAAATAAAAAAACCTTATTATTTTCCCTTTTTCCATAATATTCAATTATTGAAGACTTCATTTCACCAAATTCTGCAATTTTTGGGTGTAGACTAGGCCAATATTTTTGTATAAAATTACAAAACCATTCAACAGAAAATATTTCTCCATTGTTTGTTATACCAAAAGAACGTCCCAATTCTACCAAATCATTCAAATTGGGAGATTTTAGGTTGTAAATATTCAAAGCATTGGATAATGATGCAAAACCACAACTGAGAAAAAATTTTTTAAAGATTAAGAAAATGATTTATGTGGAGCCACAAAGGGCATTCTTATTCTTCATAAAAAATCGAAAATTAAAAAATAACCAAGAAAATCAAAAAAACATATTCGCCAAAATTTTGGAAGGCCAAGAAGCCAAATTTCTTCATTTTAAGAAAAAATTCAAAGGAAAATGACGAGTATTGGGGTTAAAAAAATTACTCGAATCGAATTTCGGATTGAAAAGTACGGTTTATGAGAAATATGGCCCAATCCCGGTTAAAACAGAGTCAGTAAAAAACTACCGAGAAAAAAAATTTAAACCAGGAAAAATATTTTTAAGGAAAAATTCCGTCATAAGTCCCGGAAACCAATCCAGACAAACGATATGTCATTTGAAAGAGCTCGGCGAGCTGAGTCGAATGACACAAAAATTAGGTCCCGGTCTCAGCTATGGACCGAGATATAGGTCCCTGAAAATCGAAAAACCATAGGGGGGAGTAAGCTCAATTTTGGGGTGAAAAATTCGAATACGCAAATAATAGCTCATTCGAAAGAGCTTCTTGAGCTGAGTCGAATGACACAAAAAACATCTTGATTGCACAAGTTTTGACAAAGTTACAATAGAACAACTACCAACATAAACCTATGGGTCGTCGGCAAGGCGCTTGTGCAAAACCCCGCGCTTCGCGCGGGGTTTTGCGGCACGCGCCTCGCGGGGAGTCTACGGGCGCTGGGTCTGGGCTCGTAACATAAACCTATTCCTATCTCCCTTGCTATGGACGTATTTGGGGCCTCCGTAGTTGCAAAAATCTCCACAGATGCCATAGGTAAGGAGCTAAAACAAACGGTCATAACTTTGTCAAATCAAGTCGGATTTTGTTTATTTTGTTGTCATTCGACTCAGCTCGAGGAGCTTTTTCGAATGAGCTATCATTTGCATAATTGAATTTTTCACCCCAAAAAAGTGCTTGGTCCCCCCTTTGGTTTTTCGATCTTCAGGGGCCTATATTTCGGTCCATAGGTGAGACCGGGACCTAATTTTGGCGTCATTCGACTCAGCTCGCCGAGCTCTTTCAAATGACATATCGTTTGTCTGGATTGGTTTCCGGGACTTATGACGGAATTTTACCATTTTTAAAAAATAAAAATTAAAAAAAAACCTCTTACGTTGGCCCAACCTGAAGTACCGGCTTAACAATATGATAAGCAAAACAAAAAGCTTTAAAATTTGTAGATTGCTTCAATACTCGATCCAAACGAGATTTAAAAAGAGGACCAAAAGTGTTGCAGGCATCCATAAATTCTTTTTAAAAATTTTTTTGAACCTCAAAAAATTCTAAAAAAATTTTTAAATAAAAAATAAAATATTAACCAAGCAAATCAACCTTACAATTAGTTTAATTAAAAATTTTTTTTAAATCATTTATTCACAAAAAAAAGCAAAATATTTATAAAGCAAAATTTTTTTGTATTTATTGAGATACATCTAATTCTTTTTGATAATTTAAGTAATTATAAAAACTAAAATCTGGGAGAAGCATTAATATATAAATTGCATTTAAATTTAATTAATAAAAAGTAAAAAAGCATTAAAAAATTGAAGAGACAAATGTGGAGGAAATTCGATAATAATTTTTTCATTTAGGAGGACCAAAAAAAATTTACAAAAATTTTTCAGAGAAAACTGAAAGAAAAATTTTTTTGTAAAGAAATTTAAATTAATATGGGAGGAGACGAGGAAAAAATTGAGAGAAAACGAGGAAAAAATTAAGAGACCTATTTGAGAGAAAACGAGGAAAAAATTTTTTCAAAAAAAAATTTTTCATCGACATTGGAGGGGAAAGGGACCTAACAATGACTAAAAAATATTTTTTCTAGATCCACACTTGTTTCAAAAATAAAATTAAAGAATGAGGAGAGGAGAGAATGAAAGAATTTATTATTTAATGAATATTATTAAATATTTCTCGAAAATATTTTAATCTAGAGTAAATCAAGAAAGCAGAATGTCATGGAAAAAATTTTAAAATTTAAAAAAATTTTAAAAATAAAGAAAAAGCAAGAAATATAAAATTTAATTGCTTTTGGGTTGTCGGTTATTGGAAAATCTTCGGATAGTCGGAAACAAACGTAAGAGCCAAACAAGATTTAAAAAATTATTTTAAAAAAATTCCTTCAAATCGAGTTTGTACGGATTTTGAGCCGTACGGGGTTTCGGCTAAAGCGTGACAGTATCCCTGTTCGAACCGACAACCCTAATTGTCTTATAAAAATCAAAAAAATAAAAAAAAATTTTTAAATTTTTAACCTTCCACATTTGTATTTTTTGTAGGACAAATCACTATAAAATTTAAAAAAATTTTATTCTAAACAAAATTTAAAAAAAACCATTCAAAATATAGTCAGTAAGTAAAGAAGGTAATTGATCACTATCATCGCTCATTGCTTGCAAAACTAGAAAAAATTATTTTAAAAATAAAATTAAAAAAATATACTTTTGTTTAAAGATTCCAAAACGCGTACATCTGGAACTTCCTGAGAATTATCATATGGAATTTTGACAGAACACAACTTTAAAAATTGAAAAATGTTTCATTAAAAGAAGGTAGATGAAGTGATTATGACTAAAGTGAATCTTTACTTGATTTAAGTAAAGAAAGCTTTGGGGCTTTAAAGTAGAAACGGACCGATAAAAGTTCTGAAAAAATCTCAGTTATCAAACTATATTATTGAGACATCGATCTCAATTCTCGTATGACCCTCAGAACTCTGTCTCATTTATAGGAATATCAATTAAAAATGTCAATTACGCAAAAATTAAGAAAATCATAAAAATAATTATAAACAATTTTCTAACAATAAACCATATTCCTAAATTCCCTTACTATGTCTTTAGTTCCGAAAATTACTTAACATATTAAAAAACAATGGCCGAAAAAATTAATTTTTTAATTTTTCTAAAAATTAATTTTTTCGGCCATTGTTTTTAATATGTTTTTTTATCTAGCCAAATAAACTCTTAACTTAATCAAAAAAAATTCTAAAAATTCAACAAACATTATTTTTCGTAGAAGCAAATTTAGTTTCCTTTTGTTTCTGCTTTTTTATACTTCCAGCCTTTCGTCGCTTTTCTTGCACATCAATTAATAAAGTAATAAATTGATTTCTAACTTCTTTAGCATAGTCGAATTCATCACGTCTAGCAAGTTCATTGACCAATTCTTCGTTATATAATTGGATTATTTGCTCAATTTCTGAGACTATTGTGATTAATTTACTTTGGCTGTAACGAGTCATTTCTTTAAAAAATAAAAAAAATTTCAAAAAAAAATTTTCAAAAAAACCTTCAGCGCTAATAGGGGACAATTCACTGTTTTTAGGTTGTTGTTTAACACTAAATAGTTGCTCGGCATCTATACAGTTGTTTGGAGAACGCATTGAAGAGTACATTGAGTCAAAGGATTCCAATGTCCGTGGTGTGTTGATTAAGGAACGAGTCATCAAATCACCGGCCTAGAATTTATTTAAAAAAAGAACTGGATCTGTGACAAAGTCGTTGGTTTACCCTGTACCCAAAGCAAGACAAAAAATCTTTTTAGCTTCCTTGGCTTTTACTGACATAAGGGCTTCTCTGGGGTTTCGAAAGGGGCTTCTCTAGGGTTTCGTGGGGGCTTCCCTGGTGTTTCAAAGTGGGCTTCTCTGGAGTTTGAAGGGGGCTTCCCTGGTGTTTCGAAGTGGGCTTCTCTGGGGTTTGAGGGGGGCTTCCCTGGTGTTTCGAAGTGGGCTTCCCTGGAGTTTGAGGGGGGCTTCCCTGGGGTTTTTTACATCTCCAAACCCCTCAGGTCAGCAGATTCAAGAATAAGTCCAGACCCGGACTTTACCATTTTAATAACTAAAATATCTAAAATCAAAAGTTAACCTGAATAATATCATCAATCTCTTCAATAACTCTATCGGCATTAACAGGAGGCAAAGCATCAGTTCCAATTGACGCTGCAGCTGCATGAAAGTCCAATCGTTGAGTGTCGTTTTTACCATCGCTATCGTCATCCTCCCCACTGTCAGTATCAGAAAAACTGTCTGGACCGGTTGGAGTAGTTCTCTCGTTATTGCGTTGCTAAATAATTTAATTTTTGAAAAACCAACAAAATAAAAAACCTTTAGAACTTTCAAATCTAACGCTGCCATTTGATTACGGCGAATGACTGATTGGTGAAAATCAATAGGAGGAAGACTGCCGTAATTGCCTGTGAGTGTCCACCAGAACCTTAAAATGATTAAAATAGGTAAAAGACAATCCAAAGACAAGTCAAAAAACTTACTGGCTCTCATTCATAATCTCCTCTTGGGAACGAATTTTGACTGGCGCAATTTGTTCAGTACACTTGTTCATATCCTTCAGAACGCCTGAAACGTTTTTGTCAAACGATTCAACCAAGTCTTGAAGAGAAGTAGAAATCATAGAATTTGAAGTAGAAGAGCCTGATTTGTCCATTTCCGCAGCTAGTTTCTGTGGCGTTTGTTGATTGCGCGGCCTGTGAAATCAATTTTTGGAATTAAATGAATCGTAGGGTCGTTCCACGTACCAAAAAGACGGGGACTTTGGATCTTTCTAAAAATTCCCCGTCCATTCCCCGTGGTGCTGCCCTACGAAAACTTTCCCCGATCCCTCTCCCTAAGACAAGGACAGACTTGACTTAGACTCATTAGAATTCATTAGACTTCTTTCCTACCTATTTCCAAGGGTTGATTTTGGTAGAATACATTTATCTAGATTTGAATCATCTAATATTTCAAGATCGTCAAATTGTGCTAGCGGTACATCTGGAACTTCAATATCGCATACTGAGCGATTAGGCATGTTAAGTTTGTCAGTAAAATAATTGTGGAATAATCTGTCTAGTTTACATACATTTTGATTAAAGAACACTAAAAGTAACTTTTAACAAATATTGATCAATGAACGCGGTTTAAATGAAACATAAGTTAAATAGAAAGGATAAAGTACAAACACTCTTGTCAATAATAAGCTTTTAGAAAAAGGCAACAAACTAGCTAATCCTAAGAAAATAAAAAAAGAACCGATAATTCTCTCTTGTCTCTCTTCAATTTCTACACTATTTCGATTTTAATAAATTTTGGGATAAAATGTCATTTAATTAAACAGAATGCCAAAGTAACTTTTCTATCATACGCATTGCTTTAATTTCAAAACTGAAACAAAACTTCGATCTTTAATCCAAGAATTTGCATAAAATTAGTTTATAGTACACGTGTTTGACAGTTAGTTCCATTTTTTAACAGCATATAGCTATTGATTTATCAACTTTATATTCTCTTGCACCTTACAGAAAGGAGATTATTTTTTAATTTTTCAACATTCCTTGCTTTTTTCAATTTTTTCAATGTTTTTTGGTTTTAATAAATTTTTAAATTTTTTTATATTTCTCTTCTATCAGCTTGAAAATGGATATATTATTAAAGATTAGACTGAAAGTCTCGCAAGAGACATCTAGAAAAATCTCTTTGATAGAGATTTCTGGGTAGTAGTTTGTTTCAGACCCCCCCCTCCCCCTGTTTTTTCCTAATTTCATTTGTAGCTTTCTCTTTTTTGCCAAATTATTTATTATTCAAATCCTTGGGCTGATTGAATGTTAATATGTTAAGAAATATGATTTTAATCAACAAAGTTATGACCGTTTGTTTTAATCCCTTGCAGTGACACATCAAGTTTTTTAGGGAGAATTCGGCTTTCATAATTCGGCTTTCAATTAAGCTTTCAGTTCATAAGCACCTAACCGATTTAGGTATTATTCGACTTAGCTTGAAAAGCTTTTTTAATTGCTATACAAATGTAAGATTATAGATAAGCAAAAAAGCTCAAAATGGTCAGGGAAACAGAAAAAAGAAGGGGTGTCTAACCCAAAAAGGGGGTCCATCCTAATCTTTACCAATTTTTGTTCGATATTTCCCCTCGATCCGATCCCTAGATATAATTATTAATTTATTTATAATTAGCTTTTAAAGTTTGGTTTGTTTACTTATTCTTTAAAGTAACCGAAATATTTCTTTAAATCCTTTTCGTTTCCTAACACTTTTATTTGTCTTCTTTACATTTTTTTAGTTTAACTAAAGCTTAAGAGTTTACAAATTTAAAGATCAAGACCTTAAAATATTTAAAATTAACTTTTAAAAATATTTGGTATTGATCACTTATTGAGGAAGTGAGTAATCTACATTTTTTGTCCTTAATTCCATATAATGCTGGCTCCAAGGTGAATAAAAATCTTGATTAAATTTCATTAGGATTTTATTAGAATCTCAAAAATCCTTGCTAGAAAGGGCACATTCTCTATCGAATGAGCCCGGTCTCGACCGTTTTTAGGTCGGACACCTCGCAATTTTTCCTTGTTAGTAAAGCAGCTGGGCTATATGCTTTATAATATCAAGCCTCAATTTTAAATTTTAGAGGAAGTCCTTCAAGAATTATTGGTTTAATAGCTGCCGTCGCTGCATTATCTAATTTTCTGGTATCTTAAGAAAATTTTTCTGAATTTTTTAAAAATTTTCTAAATTTTTTTCTGAATTTTTATCATAAAAAATTTTTAATTTAAATCTCCAAAAAATTTTTTCCAACCCAAAATTTATTTTTTTTATTAGGAAGGCTATTCTTCTTCATATCCAAACACTGCGGGTATTTAAATTTTAAATTATTCCAAAAAATATTTTTTTTTAATTTATAGGAGACTCGTTTAGGTAAATCCTACATATTTCTAAATTCATTTTTAATTCTTTTATTCCACCAGAGAATTCATTAATAATTCTTATATTGCGCGAGGAAGCGTTTTGACTGTATGGGAATTTACTTGGTTAATTTAAATTTTTTTTCTAAGTAAAATTATTTTTTGAGGTATTGGTCTTTACTTCTCAATATTTGGTTCATTGGCTATTTATTTGGTAAAAAAATATTTTTATATTTTTTTTTGTCTGATATTACTAAAACTCAGACCAGTCTTTCTTTTTTTAAGAGATCGAACTTTTTCATTTCCGGTTATATACGGTACTAACTTGGCGTTTCCGTGTTCATGAAACAAATTTTTACATTTCCAAAAAATGTATTTACTAAGGGTAAACAATCCGCTTCGGTCTACGGAAGTAGGCGGAAGACGGAAGATACCCCATACCCGATATGGGATAATTTTTAGATTAAACAATTTCAGGCACAATTTTAACTCCTTTATTCACAGAACGTTATGGACGCAAAAGTAATTTTTATTTTTATTTTAAAAATGGGGGCATAGCTTCTCATATTTGCTTATTAAATAAAGTTGAGGTTTAAAATATAGTAAAGGACAATTTAAAATTTTAATATTCACTAAAAGGAAATTTCGATCAGGAATGCTCAAAATTGTATATTTTTTACTACGAAGTTGATTAAAGTTAAAGAAAATTTTTTTAATTATTCTAAAATTTTAACATCTTTTCTTTCTTAATATACATCTTTCTTAATAAACGCCCTCATCTTAGTCTTCAGGTTTCTCGTTTAGATCAAAAGGATACTCATTCAAATTTATCTGATTCATGCAATTCTCAGTAATCTTATTTGGCTTTTCTACCACTTGTTGATTTTGTCTATCCACATTAGTTTCTGCTTCGTCTTTGTTACATTCTTCCACCTCTTGGTTAAAAAGATTTTCTTCTTCAGACCGAATACCCTCTTCGTAAACGATTGGCAATTTACCTCTAAAATCTTCTTTCTGTGTATTATTAACAAAAGAAGTGCTTCTATCATAATTAGAATGAACATTTCCTACCTTTGGATAAACATTTTTTAAGTTTTCTTTTTTATTTTTCCTTTTTTCTCGATATTTTCGATTCCATTCTCGCTTCTTTTCCTTATTATTCAGTCGGTATTTTCGATTGTTTTCTCGCTTCTTTTCCTTATTTTTTTGCCAGTAACTTTTCATATACTCAGTTTTATTAAACTTTTTTTCTTCGCTACCGATAGTTTTGCCCTTCATTGCAATTTTAGATTTTAGTTTTAACGGCGGAATTTGAAAATCTACCGATGATTCTGCTTCATCATTAAACATCATTTTATTGTTATTTAAATCATTTGTGGTTTCCCCAACTCTACTCAACTCATTTTTATCTTTATTATTTTTAACGGAATTAATTAAACTCAAAAATATCGCGTTGAAGATTAATATTATTAATATTCTATCAAGTTTCATCATAAATTAATTAAAAATTTTATTTAAAATATTATTTTATTATTAACTAAAAATTATAAATTTTAATGTAGAATTGAATTTAAATAATATACATGAGTGAAAAGAGTAGACTTACGTTTCGTAATAAAATATATAATTTTCCCAGCGAAGATAAAGTGCATTACGAGAAAATATCTGTGGTGTTTTTTTTTTGAAATCTGTCTGTTTTTTGTTTGTTTGTCCTTTATAGACACCAGGGATGTCACGTGTTACCCGAGACCCGAAACCCGGACTTTTTTTTTACCCGAAACCCGATCCGAAGAAAATTTTGAAAACCCGACCCGACTTTTTTCTCAACCCGTGACATCCCTGATAGACAAATCTTTTTCTACAAATCTTTTTCTCGACCTACCGAGGGTCGAGAACTGCTGCGCAAATTCTGTTAGTCCTCGAATTTATATTTCATACTAATAAAATGCACTTTTCTCGATGAAGAAAAGTGTATTGTAATTTAAAAAATATTATTTAAAATTTATTTTTTTTGTATTTTTTTCAGACAGTCTATGTCTAGCCAATTGTATTTCTTTACTTGGAACTTTAATTACTATAACTGGTTATTTAAAAATTTATTTTTAAATTTTTAATTAGTTATGTCTTTTAGCCATTTTTCTAGAAATTCCCGAATTATTAATTTTTGGTAGAATTTTTGCTGCTGTTGGTTCTGGACTTTCTTTTGGGTCTCTAATTCTTTTTATTCAAGTAATTTTTGAAAAAAATCTAATTTATTGGCCTTAACAACGAGAACGCTTACTGGGCGGGGCTCTTACTGCGATGCCTGTCCGGGGCTAAACTTTTTATTTTTTCTTTATTAATTATTGGGGCAAATTTAGTTAAACTTCTCGGTTCTAAAAAATAAGAATAATTCCAGGCTTCAGGCATCTCCCAACTTCTGAGAGTTCCTATAAGTCTCCTAGAATCAAAAAATATTTTTTTAAAAATAATAGTGTCCTGGGAGTTATTTTCACTGATAAATAAATTTGCGGAGAACCTTTGCGGACTTTAAAAAAAAATAAATTTTTAAGGAAACAACACCAACACAATTAAGAGGAACATGTAGCTTTTTGAGTGAAGGTTTATTTTTTAATTGAATCGAATTAAAAAAAATAAATTCTCAAGTTTCTTATATTGCTGTTAGCGTTATTGGAATGGGTATGGGAATGGATTTAATGTTGGGGAGAAATTTGTTGGCTCTTGTTGGTATTTTTTTGAATTTTTAAAAATTTTTTGAAAATTTTAGAAATTTTCTGAAAAAATTTTTCTAAAATTTTTAAAAATTTATTTTTAGGGTTTGGAGCCATTCCTGGCATTTTGTCTATTTTCATTGTTCTCCCCTTACGTGAATCTCCAAAATTTTTATTATTAAATCGAAATGATAGAAAAGCGGCAATTAAGTCATTGGAATTTTATCAAGGTTTTGTGTATTTTTTGAATAAAAAAAAATATTTTTTTATTCTAATTAATTTTTTAAAAAATCTAAAAACTTATGGAATTTTAAAAATTAAATTTTTTTGTTATTAAATTTTTGACGAATTTTTATGAATTTTCTGATTTTTTTATTTTTTTTTTGAAATTTTTAATTTTTGAAATTTCAAAAAAATTTTTTAAGAATTTTTTAGGGTTTCAGACGTTCAAAAATTTTTTTTTAATTTACTAGGAAAACAACCAGACAATCACCAAATTGCTATAAATGAAATATTAAAGGAATCTGACACTTGTGGACAAAAAAGAAAAGAAGGGGGAGGAGGACACTCACATAATTTATCTTTAATTAAAGCTTTAATTCAAATATTAAAACAAACACATTTACGGAAGGCTTTTATTATTGGAACGTTGTCTTTACAAATTATTGGTGAATTTTATTTATTTAAGTTTAATGAGGGGTTGGGAAAATTTCTTTGGAAATTTTGATTTTTTTTAATTTTTTGAAAATTTTCGAAAATTTTTTGAAAATTTTTTTTGGAAATTTTGATTTTTTTTAATTTTTTGAAAATTTTCGAAAATTTTTTGAAAATTTTTTTTGGAAATTTTGATTTTTTTTAATTTTTTGAAAATTTCTTTGGAAATTTTTTTGAATTTCTGTGAATTAAAAAAAATTTTTTTGAATTTTTTAAAATTTTTTAAATTAAATTTAGTTTATTTTTTAATAATTTTAAATAATTTTAGTGGGTATTTGGCCAATAATTTACATATCTACAGATTTATTAGAAGCCCATTTCGATGCTAATGCTAGTCAAGTTGATTTTAATTAAATTTATTTTTAATTAAATTTAATTTATTTGCAGTATTCCTCATTTGCTTTTATTTGCGCTAATTTTGTTGCTTCAGTTATTGGGACTTGTAGCGTTGAAAAGTTTATATATAAATTATTTTAATTAAATTCCGGAAACTTAGGTTTTTAAGTTTTCCGGAAACTTAGGTTTTTAAATTCCCAGAAACTTATTTTCACATTAATATAAAAATATCCGGAAACTTTTTTTAATTTTCCGGAAACATTTTTACCTTTTTTACTTCCGGAAACTCGAATTAGCATTAATTTAATAAATGTTTCCGGAAAACTTAAGGTTATACTATTTTATTAAGTTTCCGGAAACTATTTTAATTCCGGAAACTTGCGCTAGAATTATTTTAATCAATGTTTCCGGAAAACTTATGTTTACACTATTTTATTTTCCGGAAAACTTAAGTAAATATGTATTATTTAATAATTTTCCGGAAACCTATTTTAGCAGAAAATACATAGGTATTAAATTTTTTGGAAACTTATTAGACTTCCGGAAACTTAAATTTACACTATTTTAATAAGTTACCGTAAAAATACATTATTTTTCTATAGTTTCCGGAAATCTACTAAATAAAGTTGAAATTAACTAGGCTTAAATTAAGTTAATTTTTCTATTTTTAAATTTACCTAATTTGAAAAGGTTTGGTAGACGTCCAATGTTAATATGGTGTGGAATTGCAAATACATTATGTTTATGTTCTTATATTTTATTTGATAGAATGACTAGCCAAAGTAATTTAGATTTTTTTGAATTTAAAAAATAATTGTAAATTTTTTCTAAATTTTTAGGCTCGAAAAAATTCTTAAAAAATTATGGGGATTTTTGGAGAATTTTTTAAAAAATTCTCCAAAAATTAAAAAAAAATTTTGGGGATTTTTAATGAAAATTTTTTTAATTTAAGCCTTAAAAAATTTTTTTAATTTTTTAAAGAATCAATTTTCTTCGTCAACCCCCAATTTAAATATGGCTGTGTTTTCTCTTTAATAGCTTATGGAATTACCTATGGAGCTGCTCTTGGCCCAATAGCATTTTTTATCACTTCAGAACTTGTTCCCCAAAGATTTCGTTCACTTGTGCAATCTATTGTTTTTATGACTAACACGGTTTGTTTGGGAATTTTTTTGAAAATTTTTTAGGCTTGGAAAAATTCTAAGAATTTTTGTTTTTTTGAAAATTTGGCAAAAAATTTTTAGAAAATTTTGGAATTTTTTTTTTGAAAAATTTTTGGAATTTTTGAAAAATTTTTTGAAAAATTTTCAAAAAATTTTTAGTTTTTTTTTTTAATATTTTTTTTGTTTCATAGATTATCAATTTTGTCTTCTCTTTCATCACCTTACCTTTATATGTTTTTTTAATTTTTTTAAATTTAATTTCTTTAAATTTAGGAAATAATCGATGTCTGGTCTTTTATACCTTTGTATATTTTTTAATTTTTTTTAATTAAAAAATTTTTTTCTTCAAGATTTATCATTCCCTCAACCATTTCAATTAGTTATTTGATTAAAGAATTGCCTGAAACTAAAGGTTTTTTTGAATTTAATTTTTAATTTCTTTCTCTTGTCCACCCTCTATTTTCTCCTTTAATTCACCTTAAGACGTGTCTCTTGTCAAACTCTCTATCCGATTTTTTTCCAAGCCTTCAGTTATCACAACGTTCTTGTGCAAGTATCCAAATGGGGTGGACGCAATTGAAAAAAATTTTCCGCAATTCGCAAGTCAAAAAAGCACAAAGTTTTACGCAATCCGCAACTGCGTCCAGCCCTGTTCCAAATCTCCAAATTCTCCCGATTAGGGAATGTCCTAAAGGGTGGAATAAATTAAAGGGTATTGACATAAATTTAAATATAAACTTTGTTCCAAGGCCGTGAAATCCACCAAATTGTAGAACAACTCAAAAAAGGAACAAAAAAGAAAAAGAAGAGTGGAGTAATCCATCCAACAGCTAAGGGTTCAATAGCAACAGAAGCTTCTTCAACAACTATATCAGATGAAGAAAATGATGATATTGAAGATTTTGAGGTTTGTTTTAAAAAAAAGTTAAAGAAAAAAATTTAAAATAAAATTTCGAAAAAATTTTACAAAAATTTTCTAGAAATTAAAAAAATTTTTCAAAGAAATTTAGAAAAAAATTTTTCAAAAAATTCCACATTTCTTAAAAAAAATTTCCAAAAATTTCAAACATTTAAAAAGTTTCAAAAAATCACGGAATTTGAGGTTTTTTCAAATTAAAGGAAGGCATCCCTGACATTTTTCTAGCCACAACAGGGCACGGAAAAAATTCACTTATAAAAACTGCAGCTGGAAGTATGGCTATAGCCGCTGCAATATCTAAAGCAATTGGAGGTGAACAAACTAAAAATAAAACTAATTTGGCCACAATAACTCCAATACCTGAAGAAAAAGATGAGGAGGAAGGGAAAGAATAAATCAAGAAAAATGAAGGATTTGAAAAAAAATTCTATATTAGAGGTTTAAATTTGTAAATAATTATGTATATAGTTGGGGATAGGCCGGGTTGAGAAAAAAGTCGGGCCGGGTTTTGGAATTTTTCACGGGTCGGGTTTCGGGTCGAAAAAAGTCTGGGTATCGGGTAACCCGGCCCATCCCTGGTATATAGTTAAGATTAGGGATGTTCCCCGTCCCCGAAAGTCGGGGAATTTGAGAGATTTTTTGAAAATTCCCCGCCCCCCCCCTCCGTGGAAAAAGGAAATTTTCCCCGTCCCACCCCCCCCCCCTTCAGGGAACAACTCTAGGTGAGAAGACAGAGCTGCACCGAAATGTGGATTTTTCAACAATTTGGGATTTTATTGGTTCTCATATTTTTTAGTTTTGATCCAGCTCTGTTAAAATATTTGGGGATAGACATTTCTGTTGAGGGATTTTTGTTAAAGATTTAAATGACATTTGATCCCTCAAAATTGACCGGGGATATACATAAGAGATCTATTAAATTTCAGAGCTTTTCTCTAAGGAAAGGGTTCTTTGGATAATACCCGCATAAAAATAGACATTCCTCTTATATATTTCCCCAGTCAATTTTTGAGGGATCAAATGTCATTTAAAAATAATGGTTTCTGAAAATCTACTGTTTAGTGGGGGGGGGGGGGGGGGGTTTTGGAGATTTTCGATTTTGTTAGACCCCATAAATCATAAATTTCTTTTTTCTAGCTTTTCTAGTTTTTTTTATTTTTTTTTTCACAGAAATACTGTCTTTATTTTAAATCAGATTTAATAAACATAATGCCAATTTTATTTTTTTTAATTTATGGGACACGCCCAAATAGGCGCGCAGCCATAACGGCGCAAAGCCATAACTACCTTAAAAATTTCTGACCCATATCAATTTTAGTACCAATCTCTTTAGCTCTATAAGAGGAATCGTTTAATACTAAATTTGATAAGATTCGGAAATCTTGAAGCAAGTTATGGCTTTGCGCCGTTATAGCCGCGCGCCGTTTTGGTGTGTCCCTTATTTATTGATTTTTCTAAAGATCTGGATGATTCATCGTTTTTCAATACCTTTTCTTTGTCTTTTTTGACGTTAATCTCTTTTTCAGTTTATTAACATTATTTTTAACATTATTTGCCCTTTAATGGATGGATTAGCAAAGCGAAGTTCACGCCGTTCTTTGTTTGGTTCTGGACGGGCGCCTGAGACGGACGAATGGTTAAAAGGTTTGTTTTTGTTTAGAAAGACTTATAATTTATTTTTGTTAATTTTTAGAGTTGGAAAACAAAAATATGGAAGAAAAAGTTAAAAAATGGAATTTTGATTTTCGGGAAGACAAACCTCTTGATACTAATGAAACTTCGACTAGTCACAGTTACGAGGCGGTGAACGAGGAGAAGGTTTATTTTTAAAAGTTTGGAGGGACGGGATGTCACGGGTACATAATACCTGAAACTCGGGCCTTTTCTCGACCAGAAACCGATCCGAAAGAACCTCAACACGAAACCCTGACCTTTTGGACTCGAAACCGATCCAAAAAAGTTTCGTAAACCCAAACATGAAACTGAATTTTTGGACTTGGATCTCAACCCGAGTAATTTTTAGAAAACCCCAACACCAAACCTTAACTTTTTGGATTCGAAACCTGACCCTGGAAGTTTATGAAAACCCGACTTGACTTTTTTCTCACCCACTGACAACCCTTACTAATTCAAGGTCACAATATTTAAAAAAATTTAGGTCCCTTCTTTTTACCATGCAAAAACTGTTGGAGCTTCTGGAGTTTCTCGTTCATTATTTATTCATCCAGCAAAGGTTACCAAGCAATCAAATTTGAAAATTGGACATGAAAAGGTGGTTAAAACAACAATTACTTCAAAGGCGAAAGAATGTGTTCCATCCACGAGTGAATTGAATGATGCACATGAAGAAGAGGTTTTTAATTTTTGAATAAGATTTTTAATGTTAGAGAGAGTTAGATTGACCATTGTCCTTTTAATTTAAAGTGGGATTTTTTGTCACCTTTGTTTTTAAGGGATTGGATTATATGAAATCTATATTTTTCCCTGGATTTCGTGGAGGTCCTAAACAAGTAAAAAACTATTCTTAACCAAGAGCATATCAAGGGGAGGTGGGCTGGATCACTCTCTCACCATACCTCTCCAAATATTGAGAGAAGGATGATCGAAGAATTGTTTATGCCCTTCCAAAATTCCAAAATTTTGCCTAAGGGCTGGTACCAGCGGCGAGCCGACAAAAAAGTATTCTCGATTTTGCGGAATCGGGATCCCGGCCCAAAAAACGTCGGGAATTCCCGATTTTCGGGAATCGGGACGGCTCGTTCCCTGGTTGGTACCATAATTTAGGACATTCATTTCCATATTTTTGTCTTTCGAGATTTCCTTATTCTATCCTTATATAATTTTTACTCATTTTTCCAGAAGCCAACAGTTTCAACATCAACATTACCCTCTTCTTCAACTTCACTTCCAAGCCCTCATAAGCGTTTACGCAAAGCTCGGCGTAGTGAAATTACTCCACAAAAGAGGAAAAAGGTTGTTTCAACTTCAACAACTGGAATTGGAAGGAAGCGAGCTAAGAGAGGAATTAAAATGGAAAAGGATGGTTGAAGGTTTAATTTTAAAAAATGAATTTTTTAAGACTCTTAGGGTTTAGTTATGTTCCTAGTCCGCAATTTTTGTCTGCAAATCAGGCATTTTTTCTCTAATGATTTTTGGATATGTTTTCACAATATCAGACGCGTAATACCAAACCACCTAAAAACCGTCGAAATACCAAACTGGAATTTTGCGGATAAAAATTGCGGGTTGTGTTAACCAGACATGCACACGGTACTGATTTTGGTATCCGTATCCGCATATTTACGGCGGATACAGACGGATATCCGCAGGCAGTTTGATATTATCTGTATCCATGTGCATGTCTGGTGTTAACGTAATTGAGGTGGGAAGACTCCATTTTTATTAGTAGTATCAAAAATTGTAAAAAAGGGCATCTTTAAAAATTATTAAATATCTGAAAATTTTTTTCTTAATTTTTTCTAAATTTTTAGAATTTGCCTTTTATTAAAATAGTATTATTATTTTTATTGGTGTGCGGACATATCGGGACTGACATGTCGGGATTGGGAGTGACAAAAATAATTTCTTGCGTGTTTACGTTTGTTCTAAAACATAAAAACTCTATTCCTCAATAGGACTATCCATGATCCAGTGGCCGTAGGTCCCGAAATCAGTAGGGTAACTGTTCGTACATTGAAATATCCCGATATGTCCGCATGCCTTTTTATTGTTCCCTGGTGTTCATTATAAATTTAATAATCAATTTATTATTACCAGAAAATTACTCTTTTAAAATTCCACTCAAAATACTTACCTATACTTTTTTTCTACTCACTTTACAATTTATATATCTATTGTCCGCAAGTTTTGTCCGCAAAAATTTAATTTTTCCTTTTTTCTCTTCTTTTTGTTCTTTTAAACGTGCAAGAATATTTATTAAATTTTTGTCATTTCTTTTTTAAATTAAAAAAAAGTTCTATTTTTTGTTTTGCTCGATTTTTTTGGAATTTTGAAAAAAAAATTTTTTCTGGAAATTTTTAAAAATTTTTTTTGTAAATTTTTAAAAATCGAGTAATTTATACTCTCCTATAAAATCTCATTTATTCTGGCCATTTTTTATTCATTTTTGTATTCCGAAACTCGTTATAATACCAAACACCTAAATACCAAACCCTCAAAAGCCGCTGACATTTTGGCATTTCGACGTTTTGGATACTTATGTAGTTTACACCCCATAAGCCCCGCCCCTCTACACTATTTTCCTTTTCTTATAAAAAATGGCTATGAAAATATTGACCTAAGTTTTATTTTATAGGAGGAGGAGCGAAAGTAAAGGATGAAAGAATAAGGGGCGGGGTTTATGGGGTGTAAACTACACAAGTACCGGTATTTGTAGGGTTTGGTATTTCGACATTTTTAGTATTATAAATTAATATAACCTTATATTCCACTCATTTACTTAAAGATACACTTGCCTTTGTTTAATTTATTCAAGAAAACTGAAATGTTTAATTTTTGCATTGTCCGTAAATTTTGTCCGCAAAAAATTTTTTTTATTTTTATAGAATAAAAATGTGTGTATGAGTTTGTAAATAATTTTTATATATCAATTAATTTATTTTTAGTATTTTTAAATAGAAAAAGAAATATTTTAATGCTTTTTTAAAATATTTTAAGGTTTATTTAGTAATTGAAATTTGAGAGGCTAACAAAAGCAAGAAGACGTTAAAACTGGAGACTTGATCTGTTAAAATCAACTTTATTTTGTCATATGGATATGTGAATAGGTTTTTTAATGCTTTTTTTTTTGGTAAGATAAGGCCACGATGTGGGAGCGGGGGTGCCTAGGGGACCCCTCGTTACTTGGGATTTCTTTCAGCTTTTTGAAGGGGGGGTGTATGTTAAATCGATTGGCTTACTAAACGGGTAATAGTTTTTTGAGAAGAGGGTTCGGTTTAGCACCAGGCTTACGTTACGAGAGCCGGTACTCAACTGTCTAAACTTGGGACTCAACCGACCCCATTCGTGAAAATTTAGTCCCAGGTTTTTCTCTTATTTCTTTTTATTTTCCTAGGTCTCTCCTTAAATAACATTGACTTTAGGTATATTTTCTTGTCCCTACTCTCTTTAAAATATTCAACTTTATTCAACGGTTATTTTTTTATTTTTGCTTGTTTAAGAGCTTAAAACCCTTTCGATAACTTTTATTTAAAAAATATTTTTTAGTTAGTTTTAGCCATTTCAGAAATTAATATATTGCGATAATCCCCCTTCATCTCAAAATCCTTTCCTACATTTTTTTAAATTTTCTTCTCTATTTTTTCTTTATTTTTTCTCCCTTTTTTTGCTGCTGGGCAACAGATATATATGTGTAAATATTTTCCTCTCTGTATTTTTTTCTCTTCCTTTTTCTCTTAAGTCAAAAAAAATTTTTTCAGGACCATCTGTTGACATTTTTTGATATAAAATTTAAAAAAAAATTATTTTTTTTGCGGACTTTGAGTTGTGTGTAAAGTTAGAGTTGTGGGAGAAAAAAAAATAAAAAATTTTTTAAAGGGGAAACTTTTTGTTTTTGTTTACAAAATTTATTTAAAGGGACCTCTAATCCACCTATAATCCTCTATTTTTTGCTTCAATTTTTTATTTTTTCGCGTATTTGCGCAAAACTTTGTATCTATCCGCTTATTTCTTTTTTTATTCGTTAAGTGTGTCCGCAAATTATTTCTATTTGTCCGCAAGTTTTTTTGAGGTTGTCCGCAAGTTTTAATGTCTGTCCGCAAACTTTGTCTGTAACTTATTTTCGCGTTGTCCGCAAATTATTTCTATTTGTCCGCAAGTTTTTTTGAGGTTGTCCGCAAGTTTTAATGTCTGTCCGCAAACTTTGTCTGTAACTTATTTTCGCGTTGTCCGCAAATTATTTCTATTTGTCCGCAAGTTTTTTTGAGGTTGTCCGCAAGTTTTAATGTTTGTCCGCAAATTTTGTCTGTAACTTATTTTCGCGTTGTCCGCAAATTATTTCTATTTGTCCGCAAGTTTTTTTGAGGTTGTCCGCAAGTTTTAATGTTTGTCCGCAAATTTTGTCTGTAACTTATTTTCGCGTTGTCCGCAAATTATTTCGTCTGTCCGCAAGTTTTTTTGAGGTTGTCCGCAAGTTTTAATGTCTGTCCGCAAACTTTGTCTGTAAATTATTGCATTATCTGCAAGTTTTGTCTTTTGTCCGCAAGTTGTATTTTTTCCTATTTTTATTGCCCTCAATTTTTTCTTGAATTTTAAACGCCTTTGTTTATTAAATTAAAATTTGGCCTTTTTTTAATTTGTTTTAAGCGGATGTCCATTAAAATAATTTTTTATTACAATTTTTCTTAGAAAATTTTTTTGTGTTTTGTTCTAAAAATATTTTTTTTTCTGCAACATTTTTAACGATAAAAAAATTATTTTTTTTCCTTCTTTAAAAAAATTTTTTCTTTTTCATCTTTAACACACCCAAAAAAAGACGAATAAAAAATTTATCGAGAACACTCCTTTGAAAATTTTATATATTTTCAAATTTAGAGCAAAACTTGAGAATATTATTATTTTTGGTCTGTCCTTCATTTTCCTTTATTTATTTTTAAATTTTATTATTTTTCCCTATTTTAGTAAAAAAAATTTTTAAGAACAAGAACTCGTTTAATTTTTGCTCAAAATTTTGTTGTTTCTCTCTCATTATTTAGCGAAGAAAAAAATTTTTTGCTTAAAAAAAATTTTTTTTTTGTTTAATATTAAGAGCTCTTTATTTTGCATTTTTCATATCTATTTTATTTATTTTTTGTTTCCATTTTTGATTTTTGTTTTTAATTTTTTTAGAAATTTTTGTTTCAAATTTTTGCTTTTTATTTTTTTTAATAATTATTTTTGATACTCTAAAAATAGAAATTCTATTTATTAATTATTTTTCCCCTATTTCCGTTCATTTTCATTTATAAATAATTAAAATATTAGGTAAATGCTTCATCTTTTCTGTTAAATTTAAAAAAGATTTTTGCTTCATTTTACTAGAGATTGGTAGGCTAGAAATGGGGGTAGAAGACGTCTTTAGGCCATATTTTTAAGCCACAACTTTTTTACTTCTCGACCGATTTGAATAATTTTTATATCAATCGAAAGCTCTAAATGTGCGGATTATTTTTTCTATCAGTATTTTCTAGATCCTATCATTCCCTAAAAAGTTATTAATTGTTAAGTGCGCGCAATCGTGCTTTTTATATTTTTTTTTCTTTGTCTCTCATTTTTCCATACACTTTAAATTTGCGAAATTTAAATTTCGCAAATTTTTTGTTTATTTTGTTGTTTTTTTTTAAATTTTTTAAATTTATTTCTTCATTTTTCCCATATTCATTTATCATAAATGATGAACGAAAACTTTAAAATAAATTTTTCTCATTTTATTAATTTTTAAATAAAAGAATGATTTATCTGTAAAGTTTAATAGTTTTTTAATCTAATTTGTGGGCGGTGTTGTTCCCCTCATATTTGCTTGATTTATCTTGCAGATGGACCGCTCAAGAAAACTTTTAGTAAAATTTTTTTGTTGTTATTGTTTTTCTAACACCTGACTGAAAATTGAAAAAAAAAACGATTTTTAGTTGGATGGTCATCCATCCATAAGTATAGTCTTTAAAAAAACTAAAAATAATATAAAAACTTGGACGACAAAAACAACAAACAAAACAGAAAAATAGGCTTCATTGACGTAATTAGACTTGTATATATTTATTTCTTTAATTCTTTCATTTTTCTGTTTTATTATTAAATATTTTTCTTATTTTTTTTTATTTTTTTTTATTTTTTTTATTTTACAGTTGGACCTCACTTTTACTTTTTGTACAATCTTTTTGCTCAAAAAATTGAACACAATACTAAGGTATACATCCATGTGGGGGTGTATTTTGGAATCCAGTTCTTGTTTTTAGATATCCATTTGAATTTTGCTAATACATTGCCCCCGGGACAAACTGAGTAAATACAAGCCAAGTGTGTTCGGGCTTCAAATCAAGTTAAAGCACACTGCTGGGAACCCAATAATGAGAAGCATTATTTATTATAGAATGTCAAAGACTGAACACCAAGAAGCTTTTTAAATTTTTTCTTTGATATTTTTTTTCTATTTTTAGAGTTTTTTTTTATAAAATTTAATTTTCTAATAATCAATTTTTTCAATATCTAAAACATTTCCAGCCCCATTTTTCTTTAATTTCCGTTCTTTTTTGTTCACACACACATTTTTCTTTTCTTAAAAAAATTTTTTTTAATTTTTTTTTCTTTTTTAAACTTTTCTGCCTTTTTAAAACTAGGAAGAAAATGTCCAAAAAAACCTAATTTTCCAGAAAACTCTTATTATTTTCTTCCTTCCATTCCCGGTGTGTGTTCATTTCCCTAGAGAAGACATTAAAAGAAAATGAGAAAATTAAAGGGAAAAAAATAATTTTTTTTTGGGAGGGAAAAGACTTTGTGTAGGGGGATAATAAAGAAAAATGAATATAAAAAAAGGTATTAAAAAAATATTCCAAAATTCTGTAAAATTAATTTTTCCCATTTTTATTTTTTAAAAATATTTTTATGGTCGAACCTCAATTTTTAGTAGATGCTAGAAATATTATCCAAAGTTATCCAAAGTCTTTTTCTTCAAAAAACGATAACTAAAATAGAGACTGGATAAAAATTAAAAATTATTTACGCGACCAACTCGGATTCGATTAGATCTTTTTAAACCATCCTAAAATGTGTTTCGACCTTTAATCACCCATAACTTAGACTTTTCTGTGCTGAAAAAATCGTAATTATAAACGAAGGGTGTCTTTAATAAGCGAATTTTCCCAACCTTTCATTAGAAGGTCGAGGGAATACGTTATCGCTTAGCCCCCTATTCCTCTACCCATACAGCGGTCTTTTTAATCTATCCTAAAATGTGTTTCGACAAATTTTTTAAAGGAATGTTTAAATCAACTAAAATAGAGACAAGACGGGATATTAAAAATATTTTTAGAAAAAAGGGGGAAGCCTTTAAAACATCTTTTTTATATTGATTAGCCAACTTGTGTGTGTTTGTTAAGCCGCTTTAAGTCTTTCTGTTTAGTTGTCTTTGTCAGAGGCTGTCAGGATTTAAGGACAAAATGTAAAAGACAAATTGACAGATTTATTGCTGTTTTTTTGTTTAAATTTTCTTTCCATCTTGGCTGCTTTTTCCTTCATTGCCATTTTGTTCTCTTTTACTTCATGGGCATTTTATCCCCTTTTACTCTACGGGCATTTTGTCTCCTTTCTATTTCATTGGCATTTTGTCTGTTTTTACTCTATGGGCATTTTGTCTCCTTTTACTCTACGGGCATTTTGTCTCCTTTCTATTTCATTGGCATTTTGTCTGTTTTTACTCTATGGGCATTTTGTCCCCCTTTTACTTTATGGGCATTTTGTCCACTTTTACTTCATGGGCATTTTGTCCTCTTTTCATGGGCATTTTGTCCCCTTTTTACTTTATGGGCATTTTGTCCCTTTTTTACTTCATGGGCATTTTGTCCTGCCGGCTGTCATTTAATATTTCGAAACCTCCCCTATTTACTAGCTATCCACTAACATTTTGTTACACTTATATATTCTCGTTCTTTTACCATCTGGCACTTCAAACAATCAATCATTACACACACACACAATCTCTCTTTTTGCTAGTTTGCGCACTTTAGTGACAGATGACAGCTTTTCTTCTTGTCTCTCTCAAAGCTTTTCCTTGTCTGTAAGATTTTTTTTCTTTTCTCTCTCTATTAGCTGTCTCTCTCTACTAACCTTTTCCTCAATAAAATTTTTATTTTTTTCCATTTTACTTTTAAAAATTGTCAAAAGCCATCGGCTGACTTTTCTCCTTTATATATTTTTCTTTTTTAATATTAAAAAAAATTTTTTTAGAAAAATAGGTTGGTTGAATAAAATTATTATTTTATTTTATACGTATCTTTTTATTCCTTTAATTATTGAAAAAAAGAGTAGACTAGTTGTCTATTTTTAATTATTTATTTTTCTTTTAACTTTTTTAGTGTTTAATTAATGATTTTGGATACAAAAATCTATTTTTTTCTGTTCACTATTTTTAAAAATTTTTAAAATTGAAAAATAATTTTTGATAAATAGACTCGTTTCTCTCTTTTTCATTTTTAAATTTTTTCGATTTTGATATTTATTTTCTAGTTTGGTTAGTTATTGATTGATATGTATGTCTCTCGATCTTGTGAATTTTTCAATAATTATTTTTTAATTTTCTTTAAATTCACTCTTTTCACATTTTAAAAAATTTATTTTCTTTTATTTTTAATCCCAAAATTATTTTTTCCTAGCGTTAACATATTTTAGAAAAAAATTAAAATTATTTGCCACCGACCGGGTTCGAACCCACACCCTCTAAACACACTTACCTATCAAAACCTAGACGTTTCCGACTACACCAACATTGAACCTGAACGTCTATTTTGTTTAGAATGCTTTAATTCTATTTCCGGAAAAATTAAAAATTATTTTCCCCCAGCCGGATTCGAACCCTCGACCCCTACCAACCCAAAACCTAAACGTTTCCAACTACACCACAGACCATTTTTAATTTATTTTTTGTTTAGAAATGCTTTAACATTATTTCCGGAAAATTTAAAAATTCTTTTCTACCAACCGGATTCGAACCTTTATATTTTTCCCATTTATTTTTTTCTCAATTTTATAATGTTTATTGCGCAAGTACATATATGGGAGAGAGATTAAAATAAAATAAAAAATATTTTTTATGTCCCTTTAACTGTAATTGCGAGAAATGATATATATTTTTAATGGGTTTTTTGGGGGAAGGGAAGGTGAGAAGTAAAAGGGAGAGGGGTTCGCGCATTTATTCGAAGAAAAAAATCGTGGCGGGTGAAAAATAAAAATAAGGGGGAAATAGGGCAAAAAAATAATTTCTTTTTGGATTTTTTGTTGGTGTTAAGAGGGCAAAAATCGCCTTTAAATTTTTAATTTTTTTTCTCTGAATTTTTTTTGGTGAAAATTACAAACTAGAGAAAAATTGGCACTTTTTTCCTTCTTAAAAATTAAAAAAAAAGATTATCTTTTGAGGGCATCATTGCTTAAGAGAAAGAAAATATGTAGGTATTTATTAAGGAAAGAGCGTCAATGACGAAGAAGCCTTGTAAAAATTGTATTTTTATTTAAGAAAAAAAATTTTTCTTCGTTTAATTGAAGAATAAATGTCTTGTCTTTGTCTGAAAAATTTTTTGAAAATTTTTAAAATTTTTTAAAATTTTTTGAAAATTAGAAAAAAATTTTTTAGTCTAAGAAATTTTTAATTTGTGACGAAATTAAACATTTTCCTCTTCCTGGCAAATTGTACTTTAGGTGAGATGTCCTTTTTCTCGTTTAAAGTACGACAGATAGACAAACAAGGATGTGTTAAACTTTAAAAAAAAATTTTTTTGTTGTCGGCCTAAGTCCTTTAAAAGCCTTAGAGTATATTTTATCTCTTCTATCCTCGTCCCCTATACTTTAAGCTAGAGATAATCAATATAAGCTGACTATACTTGTATGCGAGCGTTTTGCCTTAAAAGTAGATATATCCATTGGAAGGCTTTTTTGCCCTAAATTTAAGCCTTTTACAGAGTAAAATAAATGTAGTCGTAGGCCTTCCGAAGGCTTTCCCACAGCTATATTATTTTTGCGCGCATTTTCTCTACCTTTTTTTCGAAAAAAATTTTTTTTTATCCTTAGAAGGGGCAAAAAAATAAGGTTTTTAAGAGAGGAGAGGGAGAGAGTCTGTGGAGGAGTCTGTGGAGCTCTGTAGAGGAGCTAGCTAACCTCTCTCCTCTCATTTCTAAAGCTATATCGGATTGCCAACAAGCACACAAGGCAAGCCAAAAACAGTCAGCCGCCATTTTTTTGTTTGAAGAGAAGAAAAAAGGCAGCTTTCCATGCCTTCAGTCTTGTATATATATCTAATAATATTTTTTTGCCTATTTTTCAACCCCAAAAATGTATGTAAACATCAATTGAAAAATGTTTATGTAAATACAAAAAAATGCTCACGAGTTGATTATTGAGTTTTTTTTGGGTTGTGTTGGGAGGGGGGGGGGTTCAGCCTTGTTTTGGGTGATTTTTGGTGGATTAGTAGGAGGTGGTGGGTTCGCCATATTTTTACTGAAATCTTAACTGAACTGACAAACCGATAACGAACTGAAAAATCTCCGGTTTTCCAGCTTGAGTTGAAACCGAACCCCATGGGGATTAGGCGAGGCTAAAACTTTAAAAAATTTTTTTTATTAGGATGGGGGTTTTTTTTAAGGTTTTTAATTTTTGCACAAACTTGAGCTTTAGGGTACCCTTTACTTATCTTTTTTCGACTCCATTACTTGTCTATTTTTTTTATTTTTCATAATTTTGTGTGGTATGCATTTTTAATTATAGTCGTACTTCAATACATTAATGGGGCATATTAAACAGCGATATTGGTTGGCACCTAATGGCCAACTAAAAACTTTAAAAGAATTCACCTTAAATTAGGGTCCATGTTTCGTATAATAAGGTCCTTTATTTTAATTTATTCTACAAAAAGTAGGGTTGGGGTTTTCGAGTCAAGCCGACGTTCGAGTCATTTTTTTCGGGCCTCATTTTTATGGGCCGGCCCGACTGAGTCTTTTTCGGGCCAAAATTCAATGCCCGACTCGATCTTTAAGATCGGTCCTCCAACCCCAATAAAAACTATAGGGCGATGCCACGTGTGGAGAAAAAAGTCGGGTAGGAATTCGAATCGAGTTTCGGATACACTGATAGCCTGTGATATCCTTGATAGAAGGAGAAATGCTTCTTTTAGGGACTTATCAAAATTGCTTCCAAAAAATCTCAAAGTTATCTAAAAATTAAAAAAATATTTTTGCGGATTAAATTTGCGGATTCGTATTTTTTTAAAAAGATTTTTGCAAAAAAAAAATTTATTTTTGAAATGACGTTAAAAAATACGTAAGCATTATATATAATTGTTTTTGAGGGAAAATGATGCATTTTATCGAATAAAACAACAATAAAATGATAATTGGGGGAAGTGTGGGAAGGATAAGGGGGGGGGGGGTTATTTAGGTAAGTAGACAGA
Source organism: Meloidogyne arenaria (assembly GCA_036172955.1). Lineage (NCBI taxonomy): Eukaryota > Metazoa > Nematoda > Chromadorea > Rhabditida > Meloidogynidae > Meloidogyne > Meloidogyne arenaria. The sequence continues at coordinate 616,170 of JARQAB010000024.1, forward strand.
CTTGGAAATCAAAATGTATTTGTTTTTTGGGTGTTCTAAAAATAGAATAAATATGTGAGGAAGGTGTTTAGGTTTGGGGTGTTTTTAGGGATATTTTGAATTTATAGAAATTTTTTTATTCTGCGATTTGCGAGTGGGAAACCTGGGTCTATTAAAATTTGAACAAATTTTATCACTGGATTTTTGTTGGTGACTAATTTATATATTAATGTCTAAACTAGTGCCCAGCAGAATTGATTTTGTCGACTGGATTCGGTTGCAAATAGTGCCGGACCGGATCCGGCCGGATTATTTCCGGATTAATCCGGTCTGGAAACAATCCGAAGATCTCGAAAAAACCCAGATTTGGGACGCGGACTCAGGAAAAATCCGGCCAAATCCGGTCCAGCGCTGGGCACTAGTCTCAACACTTGATACTGGGAAACCTCACTAATATACTCCCTAAACCTTAGGTATCTCTTAAGACGCTTCTTTTAAATTTTGGTTGCCACCGAGTTGATATCTGCTTACAGGATATCTCGAAAAATCCCTATCTCGTTAACCGTGATCTTAGCTTGAAGGACTCGTCTCGGGGGTCGGTTTCTAATATAGACAATGTTTTTACACTTTACGAACACTCTTGGTTGTTGTCCGCAATGTCAGTTTCTGCAAATTCCTGCCTACTTTTTTAATTAAAAAAAATTTTTTTAATCTCTCCTTTTCTTCCTTCCTCCTTTTCTCAAAAAAAATTTTCTAATAAGATTACTCACATTTCCCATTTAATCGTATACTCATTTCTCCCGAAGGAATTGTTGTTCCTCCTCTTTTTTGACCTCATTTTTCTATTAAATTCCAACAAAGATTCCCATTAAATGATTGTTTCATTCCCTTATTTTTAATTTAAAATTTTTTAGATTGGTAAAATTGTTTTTATTTTTTTTTGTTTAAAAGGACATTTTTTACTCATTTTTAATTCAAATATACTTACTTTTTCTAGTTTTTGGCATTCTATATATTTAAAAAATGTTCTCATATTTTACCAACCCGACATAATGCCAATAAGGATAAAAATTGATGTTTTGTCAACAAGGTGTGTTGACAAAATGTTAATTTTTAGCCTTATTGGCAAAATGTGGATTTGGTAAAATATGGGAGAGCTTTTAAAAACTTGTTTATTTCTCTAATTTTAAAATTTGTCTCTCATTTTCTAGTAGTCTCTAATTCTTTTTATTTCCCTATTTTCTTCATTTAATTAAGTTTTTTTTTAATTTTCTTTTTTAAGTACATGATTGATTATCAATTTTCTTAGTTTTTTTTTGTCGTTTTTTAAACTAATTTGATTAAAAATTTTAAATTTCAGCTCTATAAATTGACAAATCCGGTAACACAAAAAAAATCGAAACGCGTCAAGTTTTATTTTAAATTAATTTGACTGACAACACACACAAATTTATCAATTTTTGGTGTGTTCTTCTACCTTTTAACTACATCAACCAAATCAGTTAAGGGGACTTTAACTGATTGATATATAAAATAAATAATTTATTTTCTCTCGTCTTCCTTTCCATTTTCTTTTTTTTTCGCTTCCAAAAAGCGTTTTTAAACAACACTACTAAATAGACATACACACATACATTTCCTTCTATTTTTTTTTATTCTCGCAAGGCTTTTTGCTGACACATTTTCTGACAAAGAGAAGAAAAGAGAATATATTGACTTGAAAACTCTTCTCTTCTCAACCAATTTTTAGAGACAACAAGAAATTTTTAATTCCTAAACAGCTTTTATTTTTATTGAAAAACAACAACAAACTTTATTAAAAAATGGCTGATCAATTGACTGAAGAACAAATTGCTGGTATTTTTTTTTATAATTTTCTGATATTGAGGGGATTAACCGGTGGGTTAGGCATGGTTTTTTAAATTATCTTTATCATCACTCACGCATTCAGAAATAGGGGTTCGTCAAGTTACGACTCTTTCTTGACCCTAAATTTGTCCTGAAGAAAGCTTTGAAAATTCGACTTGACTCGACTTCTTTCTAGGGACCAGGTTCGAACTAGCCAAGAACCTTTGCCCTCCATTTGGTACGAGAGTTATTGAGCATCTTTTTTATTAAAAAAACTTCCCCTTTTTTTTAACCCATAATTTTAAAATTTTCTTCTTTTGGAACTTAAAATAAATCAAAAAAGGCCAAAGGGGAAGAAAGACACTTCGACAAATGACTCTTACCACATGGTATTTAAAAGGGGGAAGTAAATTTGGGAGGTTAATCAATAAAACCTTTAAATGAGATTTTAAAATTGAAATTTTGAGGGATTTAAATATTAAAAAAAAAGTATTGGATTTTTATGGGGAATTTTTGAGTTTTTTTAGAATTATATGGGTGATATGTAGTCGTTTGGGTTAGGAATGCCACGGGTAGGGAAACAAGTAGATAGGATTTCTTCGAGAATTTTTTCGTGACGGGTTTCAGATTTGAATTACAAAATTGACAAGATTTTAGATTTATTATACATTTTGGGTGGCATTTCTGTTACTTTACACACTACCTTTTCCTTCTCTTCTATTTTCCTTGTTAGGAAGAGGGAAAGATGGGGTCACTTTTTTGTAAAAAAGAATTTTTGGGTTTTTTAATCAATTCATTATTTTTTAAAGAATTCAAGGAGGCTTTTTCATTATTTGACAAGGACGGCGATGGTACTATCACCACAAAAGAGTTGGGGACAGTTATGCGCTCTCTTGGACAAAATCCGACAGAAGCCGAATTGCAAGATATGATTAATGAAGTGGATGCTGATGGTTTTATTTTTTAATTTTTTTAAAATTGATTTTAAATAAATTAATTTTTAGGTAACGGAACAATTGACTTTCCTGAATTCCTTACAATGATGGCACGTAAGATGAAGGACACAGACAGTGAAGAGGAAATTCGAGAGGCTTTCAGAGTATTTTTATAAACTTTTAATTTTGAATAGATTAGACTATTTAAGTCCCAAGGGTTTAGGCTTGTAGTTTTGTAAGTACCTCAGTCAGAATAAAACTGGTCTTGCGATGAGTTTTCCTGACTGAATCGAAGAACGTTGGTTTAGGCGAAAGGACCCCGATTAATTTAAATCCAAAGGAGCTTAGGCTTGTAGTTTGGGAGTAGTCTGATCCAGTTCGCTAAAACTGTTCACTAAATCTTGTCTTGACAAGATTTACCGACTGTTTTCTATTTGTCTTTTAGTATGCCTCCTATATGCTCTCGTCATTTTTTTACTCTAAGAGCTGTTAGTGTCCTAGATATAGAAATCGGACTATTGGGATGTAGTATGAGATGTAGCTCGATTGATCTGTAGATCGATTTGCGGCAAATCTCAATCCCGATAATTCAGATTTTTTGTTTGACTATCGTCTCGGTCCAGTCTTTAGATGTGGGCATATTCCCATTATCCTCACAGTCAAATAAAATTTTTCTTTTTTAATAAAAGGTCTTCGATAAAGACGGCAACGGTTTCATTTCCGCTGCAGAACTTCGCCACGTTATGACCAATTTGGGTGAGAAATTGACTGATGAAGAAGTGGATGAAATGATTAGGGAAGCAGATATTGATGGTGATGGACAAGTTAATTATGAAGGTTTTTTTTGAAAATTTTTGAGGGAAATATTTTTCTAATTTTTTAAAGAATTCGTTACAATGATGACTACAAAATGAGGAAGATGGGAAAAGATATAAAAAAGAAAAGTTTTTTTTTTAAATTTAGAGAAGAGGCGGATGCTTGCCGCGCTAATTAATATATTTTTTTTGTGTCATTTTTCTCTCTATATTAATGTTCACACAATAAAAAAATTGATTGATTGACACTTTGAAATAAGAGGAAATATGGACAATGGATGGAAAAAAGAGTATAATTTTTTTATTATTTTTTTTTTTGATTTAATAATAGGTTTTAAAAAATATGGTTATTCATTACGGCCCAGTTTTCAGTTACCTCCGGTTTCTGATTCCCCGGGGGTTTTATGTTCTGGCCCTGAACGGTTAAATTTAAGAAGAATTATTTTAAAATATATAAAAGCCATCCAAAATCCTTTTTCTATTTTTTAAATGAGCATTTTAAATATTTTTTTTGTTTAATTTTGATGAGGTACTTGGTTGAGAATTTTGGAATTGAAATAAAAAAAGTAAAATTTTTTATAGAAAATTTTGGGGTATTGTTGAGGTTTTTTTGTATTTTTAGAGGTTTTTTGGGGAGAAAATTGATGAGAGAAAATCAAGACCTAATCATCAAAATTAATTAAAAGAAAAATTTTTTTTGAGGGCGTTTCTTTAAATTATTTAAAAAGATTTTTTTTCGGATTTTTGAATAATTAAATATAAAATTTTTTAAAAGAAAGCGTCCTCTTGTTGTTTAATTTTATATAAATATATTTTTCGTTTTTTTTAAATTTTCTGTTTTTCCTTCTCTCTATCCTCATCTCCAATCCTATTATATATTTTTCTGGTTTCTTTTATTATTGAGAGATTGAGATGAAAATTTTAGAAGAAATTTTGATAAAAAATAAAGTTGCGGACAATATTTGCGGACTTTTTTTAAATGAAATCCGCAAATGTCCGCAATATTTTTCGGACTGTCCGCAAATATTTGCGGACTTTATAAAAGTCCGCAAATATGAAAAAACTGGCTTTAAAACCCTCTCTCAATCTCTCCCAAATAATATACATATAAATTAAAATTCATTATTTGGTTTTTTCAAATAATATAGTTTTCCTTTAAATTCAAAAAAAAAATTTCAAAAAAATTCGAAAAAAAATTTTTTTTCTTCGTTCCCTGCCACTCTTTTCCTTCCTTTTTTTGGTTGTCCTATGAATTAAAAAATATGAATTATGTTTTTCAATTGACCACAATATTTTAGTTAAAAAAATGAGCCGAAATTTCCTTCTTCCTTTTTTTTTCTTTTAAATATACACAAACACACACATTTTTCTTTTTTTTGGATAAACATTTATTTTTGAACAAAAATTTTTTTTGTGTTTGAATGTTGTTAGAAGAAAAACACATTTTTGATTTTTCAAAACTTAAAAAAAAATTCTTTTTTAGGTTAAAGTATTTGCGGATTATTCGCAATTAAAAATTTTTCCTAGTATTTTTGGGGAAAAGTAGGGACATTGGAAATTTTCTTGTCCGCAAAAAACTTGCGGACTTTTTTTTGTCCGCAACTGAAATCCGCAAATTTTTTAGCTATTTAAAAATGAAAAAGAATTAGGAGACCTTTCAAGATTTACCTATTTGCAGGGAAGATGTAAACCACTTAACTACAAAGAAATATTGGGTAGAGACTGACTATAAGGGAGAGAATTTTGTAGACTAGGTTTATAAGAGTATATTTTAAATTGTTTGGGGGGGGGAGGTTTTTTTTAATTTTTTATTTTTTCTAGATTACAAAAAAAATTTTTTTTCTTTAAACTAAAAATGAGTAGTAATGATCTACAACAACAACAAATTTCAGTACCAATATTAACCCCACAATATGGAGTATCTCCCCCAATATGTACAAAAACACCAACAGAAAAAGATTTACGTTTAACTAAAGAATTGGAAGAATATTTCAAAAAATGTGGATTGTATGAAACAGATGTGGATATGCAGAGACGTTTAGAAGTTTTGAGAAAGATTAATACAATGGTTAAAAAATGGGTGAAAAATGTTTCTGTAGACAAGGTTTTTTTTTTTGAAATTTTCATTGATTTTTGGGGTTATGGGCCATTTAAGGATGGATATAGGTTTGAGAAAATAGCTGGTTCGGCGTTTCCGGTAGCTAACTGATTTCTGATCCGTTTGTCACCATATTTTCATGAAACGTTTCGTTTCGTAAGTAGTTAGAGGAGAGGAAGAAAGGAAAATTTTTTGTGTACGAAACGAAGCATTTCTTGAAGGTATTAGCAACACCTTTTTAGTTTTGTGAAGTTTTTTTGAGGTCCCAAAGGCGTGTGGTTATCGACTTTGTTGATTAAATGAATTTTTATAAAAGTTCCTTCCAATCTGATTGACTTTTCTTGAAATGTGAGGGTGGGGGTGTTTCGGCAAGATCCCAGTTTTTAAGAAAAAATATGTTGTAAACATTTAATCAGTAGTAGTGTTGTCAGTTCTTGGAAAATTCTCGGATATTCCGAATCTAACTGAAAATCCGACCTACACCTTAATCAGCAGCCATCTTCTTTTGGTTGCCGTTCTTTAACCCTGAGATCAGCATAGATTTAAGGAGATTTATGACATTTTCTTTTGTATTTTGTACATCCATTTACATTTTTTGTTATCAGATCTCTCCAGACCAACTCGAAACAGTTGGCGGAAAATTGTTTACCTTTGGTTCATATCGACTTGGTGTGCACACCCCTGGAGCTGATATTGACTCACTTTGTGTTGTTCCAAGACATATTGATCGTTCTGACTTTTTTACTTCATTTTATGAAAAATTGAAAGAGGTTTGCTTTAAATAATTGGAGGTTTTTTTATGAGGATGGGATATTTTGTTATCTTCAGTTTTTCTAGTTAATGAAGGAAAACTTGGTTTTTTTATTTTTGGTATTATTAGGGATGGCCCTGTGAGCAGGGTTGATCGATACATACAATAATATCTAAAGGTTTTGGCTTTCTGACGAGATATGAATTAAAAACGCTTGTCAAAAGCCTATTCCTCCCAACAACTTAAATAAAAATCCTTAAAATTGTTTGAAAATTTTAATTGACAATGATGTTTTAAATCTACACTTTGATTTGAATTTAAAACTCTTGAAAAAGAGTTGATAGAATAATGATATATATTTAATTGTTTATCTGAGTCAATTAAAATAAATTAAATCAGGCTTAATTCGAGGCTCAACTTGGGGCATATTTAATTAATTACTTACTCGATTAAAATTAAATTTGATCTAGTTGTGGTGTGGTTGAGCGGGTTGGGTATAGGTTCAGATAGGTTTACGAGGGAGTTTCGAATCCTTTTAGTGTTTTGTTCACCCTAATATTTTTCTATTCTTTTCTGCTAAATATTTTTAAAATTTTTAGAATTTTTAAAAATTATTTCCCAAATTTTTCAGGATGAAAATACTTCAGATCTCCACAAAGTTGAGGATGCTTTTGTCCCTCTAATCAAACTGCATTATAGCGGTATAGAATTGGATATCCTTTTTGCTCGATTAGCACTAAAAGAAGTCACAGACGAGCAACAATTGACAGACGATAATTTGTTGAGAAATTTGGATGAAAAAAGCATTCGTTCTTTAAACGGTTTTTTATATTTTATTTTACAAGGGCGTAGCCAGGGTGGCTTCTGGGGCTAAAGCCCCCCCCCCTCCCCCCGAAATAGGGAAAGGGAAAAACTTGAGTAGGGGATTGAGCAAAAAGTGAAATTTTTTTTGCTTATGACCGTTTAGATTTAAATAAATTTTCGCTTGCGGCACTGAAAAATAGAAACATGTTTAAAAAACTGCGTTAAAAACTGCGTTACGCCAAGGCAAACGACAAAACTTTGGCACACACCCAATTTTAGCCCCCCTGAATTCGACCCTCTGGCTACGCCCTTGTTATTTTTGTGATTTTTTAACTTAATTAAAAATTCTTTTTTGAAGGTTGTAGAGTCGCAGACGAAATTTTGAGGTTAATCCCTAGCCACTCTAATTTTATTTTAACACTTCGAGCAGTCAAATTGTGGGCTAAAAGTATGTGGTTTTTATTTTAATTCTTAAAATTAAAAAAAAAATTGTTAGATCACGGCATCTATTCAAACGTTCTTGGCTTTCTTGGAGGCGTTTCTTGGGCAATCCTCGTTGCTAGAACATGCCAATTATATCCAAATGCATCACCTGCCGTTTTATTGGAAAAATTCTTTTTGGTTTTTTCTCAGTGGGAATGGCCACATCCGGTTATTTTAAAAGATGCGGATGCTACTCCGAGGTCAGATATGCCGTATTTTGCAGGTTTATTTTTTGATAATTTTTTAGAAAAATGTGGGGGTGTCCGCAAATTTAGTCCGCAAATCAAATTATGTAACTAGTTAAAGTCTTCTAAAAATACGAAAGAGAGGACCTTCTCTACCTTCTGGAATTATTCTGTTAGTGTGAACATATGTTTGCGGACATTTAAGAAATTTGCGGACATTTGAAAAAATTTGCGGAAAAAAATTTCAAAATAAAAGAATATTTTTAATATAGATATGATATGGGATCCTCGTACAAGAATGTCAGATCGTTTTCATTTAATGCCAATAATAACACCAGCATTCCCTGAACAAAATTCAACATTTAACGTAACAAGGTCTACACGTCAAGTGATGACTAATGAATTTAAAGAAGGTTTATTTTAATTTATTTTTTATTGATTTTCTGGTAAGATTCTGATTCTTTTTGTGCTCTTTTGAACGATCGCGTAATACCAAAACGCCAAAATACCAGGGTGGGGTATTGACGCCGAAATACCAAAGAAATATTTGAACGTCAAGGTAACATGAGGCCAATGTACCGCCGACTTAAACGAAGTTATATCATGGCGTTATATCATGGCCTTCCCACGCATTTGAAACAACTATACAATTTGGTATTTCGACTGCTTTTTGTGGTTTGGTATTTATGTCGCGCTGTGGATTCCGATCTGAAAATTTAGTTTTTAATTTAAAATCCAACTTTTCTAATTTCAGGTCTTTCCTCAATAATTGAAATCTCAAGAGGTGACGCTACTTGGGAAAAACTTTTTGAAGAAATAAACTTTTTTACACGTTACAAACATTTTATTGTCCTTTTATGCGTCACAGAAGGAGAAGAAGACCATTTAATTTTTGCTGGTTTGGTTGAATCAAAAATTCGTCATTTGGTAGCTTCCCTAGAAAGAAATTCTTGTGTTGCTTTGTGTCATGTAAATCCACGTCAATACAAGCCTATTTGTAAATTGGAAATGGATATGGAATATAAGTAAGTGGAAAAGGTTTTTTTTTTGAGAAAAAATTTTTTTGTAAGAGGGAAGGGGGATGAGTCTGAACTTGGCAATTTTTGGAACTATTTATTTATTTTTTGTGGTTGGTCCGTAAAATGGATAAATTTTTTATGGCCGCGCCAAGGATTTTCTAAAAAAATTTCTTTTTTTATGAATGGGCAAGTCGATGGGAAATTTGACGTTAACTTGTTTCTCTTCCATTTCCGACTTACACTCCTTTCCCCGACAAAATCGTCCCTATCCTTCTCTTGTCTAGGGCTGGGGGTTTCAAACCGAACAGGAAACGACTAAAGATACTCGGTCCGGTTTGTCGGTTCGGTTTCGAGGTAATCGAAGAATTTGGCGAATCCGATGCTCTGCTCCAAGGAGTCCTAAAAAATTTTCTAAATTTAAAATATTTTTCTAAAGAGACCCAATCTCAACCCTTTGGCTAATAGGCCTAGAATTCAATCGAGAACTTCAAACAAATATGAATATAAATTTAACTGAAGAAATTCAATCTTTTGTAAGCAACCATGTTTACTCACACGCAGCTACAAAAAGTGAATTTAAATTAACTATGCAGTTACGCCCGGCATATACAAAACAACGTGATCTAGTTAAATGGTATTCTATTTTTTTTTGTAATTTTTGGGGGGTTTTGGGTGTTTAGAAGGGTTAGTGTTTATTTTACTGTAAAAGGGTCAGCCTTGATTTTTTCAAAACGGTCAAATTTCTTTACCAGGGAATAATATTTTTTTAAAAAGCGGAAGAAAAAAATCAGTCATTTTTATGTGTCATAGACTTAAGTTGAGAGGGAGAAATTCAATAAAAAAATTTATAAGAATACTCATAGATTTACACTTACATACATTTTTAAATAAATAAAATTTGTGAATATTTTTTAATTTTTAAAAAATTTTTTTTTATTTTTCAGGCTCTCCTATGATGATTTAAATAGAGGACGACGAGTAGCTAGACGTTCAGGAAAACGTACCTCTTCAATGATGAATTGAAAAAATTAAAGTATAATTTTTTTGTTTTCTTTAAAAAATTCAATTTATCGAGGCCCTCTCCTTTTTTAAGAAAAAAATTTTTTTTGTATATAGATTGAATTTTAATAATTAAATTAAAACTTTAATTTTTAAAGGGGGTTAGGGCTGCGGAAAAAATTTTTTGAAAATTTGAGGAAAATTTTTTTCAAAAAAAATTTTGAGGAAAATTTTTTTTGGAGGGCTATGGAAAATTTTGAAATTTTTTTCTCTTAAAAAATTTTTTTTCTTTGAAATATTTAAAAGATTAGATAGGCTCTAAAATGTAAATAAACAAATTATTATTTTATTTTTTTCTTCATTTATTTAAAAAAATTTAATTTTTTTCTCTTTGAAATTCAAAATTTTTTTATATATTAATTCTCTTTTTTCAATTTATTTTTTTTTGAATTTTTACTTGTAAAAATAAAAGTAAAAATAATCAACATTTTTTCACTAAAATATTTTTGTCTATTAATTTTGTGAAATTTATTTTGGTTTGTATTTTTAACTTCTTTTTTTTTTTTGCTTTTATTTAAAATTAAAAGAATAAAAATTTGGAGAGCTTTTTAATTAATTTTGTCTTAATTTTGTGTTTTTAAAACACTTTTATTTTTAAAAATTTATTTTTTTTTTCATTTTTTAGGTTTTGAAATTTTTTTGAAAATTAAAAAAAAATTTTCAGAAAAATTTCAAAAATTTTCAAATTTGAAAATTTGAGAAAAATTTTTTTTATTACAAAAGGGTCAGTCTTGAATCTTTTTCAAAAAGGTCAAATTTTTGAATTTCCTAGGGAATATTATTTAAAATAAAAAATTTGTCCGCAAAAAGTGTCCGTCCGCAAACTGTGTCTGCAAAAAATTTTTTTGAAAAATTTTTTTTTAATTTTCATTTTTTAATAAAATTGTTTTCAACGTAATAAATAGCTTTATTAAATAATTTATTTATTATTTACCTCAAAAAAATGTCAACAGACGAAATTATTTCAATGAAGAAACGGCCAAATACAAAAACTCAGGATTTGGGGCCTTTAAATATTTCTTTGGAAAATGTGCTTTCTTATGATATTGAAATTGAAACTGGGAGTGGAAATAAAAGGAGGGGAAGGAAAGTTACTTTGTATGGAGTGCCTTTGTTAGTTTGTTTATTTTTTTTTAATTAAAATTATTTTTTGGAAGGGGTTTTTGGGTTCGTATTTCTGGCAAGTTGTGGGAATGAATCACACAGGAAGGGAGCTTTCTTATAGAAAATATTTTTGCTGGGTTTACAAAACGGAAAAATATGTAAAAAATTTTGTGGATAAAATATTGGGAAAAAGTCCGCAAAAATCCGAAAATAAAGTCCGCAAAAATAAAATCCCCAAATAAAGTCCGCAAAAAATGTTTTTGTCCCATTTTCAGCTAGTGCCTATAAAAATACCCACCACCACATATTTCCAGTATTTTTCTGTTTGCCAAGAATTTAATTTTCATTTTTTTGTTAAATGTGTCCGCAAGAAATGTCCACAAAAATTAAAAATTATTTTTTAAATATTTTCTAAAATTTTTATTTTCAGGTTTTTGGTAGAAGCCTTCACATGGCTTGAAAATAAAAATGCGTTTAATATGGAAGGGATATTTCGAAAAGAAGGAAGTGCTGTCAGAATGAGAAATCCTTGGGTTTCTTTTGAAATTTTTTTTATTTTTTTGTCCGCTAAATTTTTGCGGATTGGAAAATCTGCAAAAATTTTCAAAAATTTTTTTTTAATTTTTCAGCAAATATTTTGCGGACTTTCACGAATTCCTGATACTTATACAGTCCACGATGTTTGTACTTTAATTAAACGATTTTTTGGGGCTTTGAAGAGACCAATCCTTGGAGATCATCAAGCTAATATTATGAGTAATGTGAGTACTTTAAACAATGAACGTGTACAGGCTGAATCGGTTTGTTATTGAATATTTTATGTTTATAGAGGGTTTTGTCTTTTTTCCGGCCATCTTTTACACATTGAAAAAAATGTCCGCTAATTGTAAGATTTGCGGATTTAGAAAAGTTCGCTAAGATTTGCGGATTAGATATTGTCTGCAAAAATTTGCGGATAGAAAAGACGGAAATGTTAGCGGATTGTAAAAGATCCGCAAAAAATTTGCGGATTTATAAAAGTCCGCAAAGTCTGCAAAATTTTACGAAGGAAAATTCGTGAAATTTTAGAGGATTGGAAAAATTCCGCAAAGATTGACGGATTCTAAAAGGTCCGCAAAACAAGTCAAATCTTTCTTTTGTCAAAACAATCTAACTTTTACTAATTTTGTAGGTTCTAATGTTGATAGATCTCCTTCCGCTTACCAACCAGGCAACACTGTGCTATTTAATGAGACAACTTAAAAAGGTTTTTTGTTCAGTTTTTTCTAGCGGAAATTTCTAAATTTTTTCCTTCAAGGTCTCCGATCTTTCCTCAACAAATCAAATGTCTATTGCCAACTTGGGTATCGTCTTTGCCCCAGCAATATTTGTGGATCCAATAGAAATGCGCCCGTCTGCCTCTATTTGGGGTACTGGAAGTTCTTGTTGTTTAAGTAGCAGTACAAGCAGTGTGACAGCTAATGGTGATTCGTCTAGATGCCGTCCATTGTCTAACATTGCAAATTGTAGAAAAAAGAAGTTTACGGGTTCTCAGGTTTTTTCTTTAAGTTTTAATTAAATTCCGTGGACAGCGTAAATGTTCCTTTAAAAATCAAAAATGTCAAACCCCCCAAAAGCCGTTCAAATTCCAAACTGAAGAATCCACCGAAATTCCAAATGATTTTGAGGGCTTTTGAGGGGTTGCCTATTAAATAATTAAATTTTTATTTTTAGGAAAGCTTAAGAGAAATTGATTTTGTAAAGCGCAGAAAAGGTTTGCAGGCTTCTGTTGTTTCTTTACTTATTCAATATGCTAATTATTTGTGTTAGTTTATTTTATTAATTTTTTTAAAATAATTTTTGGAGGACATAACTAATTCTAATAACATTAAATCATGTTTTTAAGCATTAGGATTAAGAGAGCTTGCCATAATCCATTAACCTTCCTTTTCAAAATATTAATAGGATGGTCTTGAAATGTTTTGTCCGCAAATTTTATTTTTGTCCGCAAGAATATTCTTGCCTTTTTGGTATGAAAAGGAGGGAGGTTGGTTATTTTTCAGACTTCTGTTGTGTCTTTTTTTCAATGGGAACAAATTTGATTTTTTGACATACGAGAAGGAATCCTTAAAGTAAATTTTCCTTGAGAAAAATAATCCGCAAAAAGTTATCCGCAAGTTCAAAATAAAATCTAAAAATTTTTTTGAAGGTATTCCTCGAATAATGCCACCAGTTAATCGTGGTTTTCTTCATCGTAAAAGTTCTGATTGTTCTTCATTTTTAATTCAACAACAACAATTATTACAAAAAAATGTTCAAAAAGAGCAACAACAAAAACAATCGACAAGTAACCAAAATAATAATGAAAGACAAAGTCGAGGATTAACTAGAGGAAATAATAGCAAAGAAAGTCGTAAAATATGGCCTAGAAGTGCTTCTGAAAATCCATTTCAACGGTATTTTAAATTTAATTTTTTTAGTTTTTTTTAATTCATTTTTGCGGACAAAAAATTTTTTGCGGACTAAATTTGCGGACACTTTTTTAAAATTAAATATAATTCCCTCGAGATAATTATTTTTTTTTGAAAGAATCACACTTTTATACTAGACCTTGGAATTCTATTCAGTTTTTGAAAAAAAAAATTCTGCAAAAATATTTTGTCCGCAAAAAATTTGCGGACAAAATTTTTTGTCCGCAAGAATATTTTGTCCGCAATTTTTTTTGAAAATTTTTTTCTTGAGCCCTTTCATTCCTAATAATTTTAAAAATAATTTTCAGTACCCGTGCATTCTTCGGAATTCCTTTTGGAAAGAATGGTTCATTTGTTCCACGTGACAAGGCTCCAGCAACTCCAAAGGTTCATCAAAACCGCCTTCCAATACATTTTTGTTCTCCAGAAATGAATTTGCAACAAAAACAGGTTTTTTAATTTTTTAAACATTTATTTGGCGTGACTCTTTGTTAATTTTAAAAATGCCAAAATTTTCGGAATTTGTCCGCAAAAATTGTCCGCAATTTTTTGCGGACAAAAAATTTGTCCGCAAAATTTTTTTGCATTTTTTTATTAATTTAATTAAAATATCCAAAAAATTAGCCAGCATCTGTTCAATTTTTGTCGCCGACTTCTGCTTCAATGAAATAAAAAAAAATTTTAAGGAAGGGTATATTTTAGGAGAAATGATGAAACATGAAAATTAAATAATAATATTCTCTTAAAAAAAGGAAAAATAATAAGTTTACTGCCAAAACCTCTCTATATTCACTTATTAATTTTATTTTATGTGCTTTGATTTGAGGTATATATTTATGTCATTAAAGGAAAAATGATAAAAAAATTCACAAAAATGTCCGCAAAAAATTTTTTGTCCGCAAAAATTTTTGCGGACAAAAATTTTGTCCGCAAAAAATTTTTTAAATTTATTTTTCTTAAGTTCTCAATTAAGTCCCCCTCTTCTCCAAAAATTTTTAAAAACAGGATTATTTTATTTAAACTGATTTATTTCAATAATTAAATTAAATCAATTATAGTAAAAATGTACTAGTAAAAATAAAATAAATTAAATAATAAATAGAAAATTAGATAAAAAAAGAGAAAACGAGAACAAAAAAGAAAATTAATTGGTTAGAAAATTGGGTAGATAGTTGATTAGGGGAGGATTGATTAGGGGATGTGGGGGAGAGAATAGAGGAGGGTTGATTAGGGGAGAGAGGAGGAGAGAATGGGAGGGAGGGACGGACATTTGTTTAAAATTAAAATATTTTTAATGACATATTTATTTAAATAATTACCTTCAAATATATACCCTCAAAAAATACATTTCAAAAAAATATCCCAATCAAAAAATTATTATTTTTTTGTTCTTTCACTTAAATATATATTAATCAAATACATACATATTAGTGGCAATATTAATTTTGATACTCGCCTTTTTTTAACTTAAAATTTCGTGTTTTGCATTTAAAAAAATTTCCTTTTTTTATTGCATTTCTCTTTTATTAATAAAGCTTTTTTGTCTTGTTTTTTTGTTGTGAATTGGTTTTTTAAACCATTTTTTTATTTTTTGTGTTGTGGTTTTTAAATAATTTAATTTCCATGTTTTATTTTTTTGTTTAAGTTCGTTTTGTACGAAAACTCGTTAGTAACATTTGTGGTGTAATGGTTAGCGTTCTCGGCTGCCTTATTTGGGGTCGCAGGTTCGAGTCCTTTTGGGGTCAAACATTTTTTTATTGTTCTTGCTAGGTTTATTATTTTCTCTTTAGACTGGCTTAATAAAAAATTTTGCTAGCTAGCATAGTGGTGTAATGGTGAGTATTCTTGCCTGGCCCTTATTAGGGGTCGTGGGTTCGAATCCTTTTAGTGTCAAAAATTTTTTAATTGGTCCTAATTAATTTTGTTTAATTTTAGAAAAATTTTTAGATTAAATTTACAAGTATTTTTGATTATTTTTAAACAAATAAATCAATTTTTTAAAATTATTTTAGGGGAGAAATGGTTTCTTCTCTCTTCCATTATTGGAAGCTTTGCCGGACCCAATGCCGTTACCTATCCGGGTTGAGACATTTTGACAAGCCATTGAGAACATTAGCAACTCCAATTGAAGGAAAAATGCCAAAAATATGTGGACTGGATGAGGCTGTGAAGGAAATTAAATCCGGTTTTTTTTAAATTTTTTTATTAACGGTGGTGTAGTGTTTGATTGATAAGTGTTTGGGGTGGAGGTTGTTGGGTAGTGGTGACACTACTATAAAAGCCACTGTAAGCGTCAGTCTAATTGGATCATACTAGCCCGGCTAGTCCCTGATCTCCTTCGTCTGTTCCACCTCAATCCCTTCGCCTACATTGTCATTTCTCTCTTGGATAAACTGTTATTATTGTGCACGTCGACACCAGTCTCTCGGCTAAACCTTCGGACGTAACAGTGGCGCGGTCGACTACGGAATTCGTCAACAGTCAAGTTCGTCTACGGGAGCGTCAACGAGCGACAACAGCAACAGAGGAGACAAGTAGCTAAAGAGAGTAGGCGAAGTGGAAAAAAATTGCTTGAAGCAATTATTGAAAAGGATTATTGAATTGTGAGTGGACAGACGTCGTAAATTGTCGGCATTAAAAAATTGAATTGTTAGTGCGTGATGGACACATAAATTGAAAGGTGAAATACCTGAATTGAAAGCTAAAATGCTTAAATTATTAGTCCTGAAGCACACAACAAAACAAGAAACAAAAAAGCCGATAAATTTCCGAATTGAAAAGAAAAATATTGCTACATTGAAGTAAAAAATTGTAAAATACTATTGTAGGAAATTATTGAAGAAAAAATAGTATTGAAAAATTGTAGCATTCGGAAATTGAAAAATAAAGGATAAAAAATTGTTGGCGTTCATATGCATGTAAGTCCAAAAAATTCCAAGAAAAAGAATTATTCGAAATTGCAAATTGTAGAAAAGAAAAATTATTTGGCGTTCAGAGAATGTAAGTCCAAAAAATTGCAATTTCAAAATTCCAATGAAAAGAATTCAATTGTAACGAAACACTATGGAAAGTGTACGTGACATACTTCTGGAACAGCGACCAACAAGAGGAACATCAAACAAGGACGTGCGATTGCCCTGTTGGACATTTTGTGTGCGCTGTCGAAGTCGACGACCAGAAGTCAAGAAGAAAAACAAAACTCTGGATAAAGATGACAAAAAATGTGATATTATTTAAAAATTCTTGTAATGTAATTTAAATTTTGTTTTGCCCCCAAAATTGTCATCCCACATGTTTTTATTGTTGTGAGTATTAGTAGAGACTGAGACGCTGTGGCTAAATTGTTGATTGTATTGATAGCTTTAAGCTATATTGAAAATAGTTATTAAAACCTCTAGTCAAAAGAGGAGGCATTGAAAATTGTGAAATTGAAAATTGTAATGCCTAAACAATCAACCTCAACCTTTCAAAGGGGAAGGTGTTGGGTAGTGGTGACACTACTATAAAAGCCACTGTAAGCGTCAGTCTAATTGTCAGTCTAATACTAGTCTAATAACGTCAGTCTAATACTAGCCCGGCTAGTCCCTGATCTCCTTCGTCTGTTCCACCTCAATCCCTTCGCCTACATTGTCATTTCTCTCTTGGATAAACTGTTATTATTGTGCACGTCGACACCAGTCTCTCGGCTAAACCTTCGGACGTAACAGAGGTTCGAGTCCGCTTGGGGTAAAAAATCTTTTCTGGTTCGCAATTTGATTTTAATTGGTAATTACTTTAATTTTTTTCATTAGGAAATTTTTATAATTTTTCAAATAAAAGAATAAGGGTGGTGTATTGGTTATTGTCCTTGTTTGGTGGATATTTGGGTGAAGGTTCGAGTCCGCTTGGGGTTTTCTATATTCTCTAGAAAAATTTGTGTAATTTTTCGTAATTTTTTTTAAAGGAGAAAGTATTTACCTCCACCATGCTGTTTCTATGCCCATTGATTTGTGCAAAGCTTTGGGTAGGCATGTACTCAAAAATGGATTGACTGACATTAAAGTTATGCATGCACTAACCTGTGGTGAGGTAATTTAAGTTAAAAAATTTTTTTTAATTTTTAAAATTTTATTTAAAGTTGCCTTGGCTTAAAGAAGAATTTAATGGAAAAATAAGAAGCAGAACGATTTTTATATGTAACAGTATGCGTCCATTGGTAAATAAAGGTTTTTTAATTTTCTTATTTTATATTTAAATTTTCCTCAAGTTTACTGGCCCATAAAGTCCGTAAATTTTGTCCGCAAATTTTTTTCTGAAGGGTTATTTCCTTTGCTATCTTAAAAAATAAAAAATATGACTTGCGGACAAAAAATTGCGGATTCTAGAAGATAATTAAAATAAATTTTGACAGCTTTTCTCATCTAACTGAAGGAGAATTAATGAAAAAGGTTTATTTAAGGTCTAGCCGATTACATTCCCCTTTTTCTCTCCGATTCTGCTCGTCTCTTTGATGAAAAAGCAATACCTGTAGATACTGCATTATTGAATTTATCTCCACCGGATAAACATGGTTTTTGTTCTTTGGGTGTTAATGTGGATTTATCCAGGTTTTTTTAATTCTTTAAAATTCCAATTTTTTAAATTTCAGATTCAAAATTCCAATTCAAAATTGCACATTTGCGGACACTCACTTTGCGGACATCCTTAAGCAGTGAATTCTGTCCCGTATTTTTTTTAGTTTTTAGTGTCAATTTTTAAGGAGTAAATGGGAGTTTGTCCGCAAGGGGATTGACCGCAAATGTGCTTTTTTTAAAAAAAAATTTTTTTTTTAAAGTCCAGCAGCCAGAAACGCCAAAAAAATAATAGCCACAATAAACAATTCTCAGCCAAAATCTTTTGGAGATTCAGAAATTCATTTATCACAAATTGACTATTTAGTTGAACATTCTATCAACACAACACCAATATTCGAATTACCAGCAATTGAATCAAATGACCAGGAAAGATTAATTGGAAAATGGATAGCTGAAAATCTAGTTGATAATGGGGCGACTTTACAAATGGGTGAGGAAAAGATGAGGTTTTTTTGTTAATTAATTTTGAGGTTTTGGGGGGTATGACTTTCACATTTTTAAATTTTTTTATGTTTTTGCCCGGCCCACAAATTTCATCCGCAAATTTTGTCCGCAAATTTTTGAACTTTTAAATTTTTTCGAAACTTTCCAGGTTTCATTGACGTTTGTTAATGTTTTTTTGGTTTTCTCTGGATTTTTGTTTGAAAATCTAAAGAATATTAAATCTGGGATCAAATGTCCAAGTACTCCAAGTACCTTTATTTTTCTTATTGAAATTTATTTTGAGTAGACGTGACCTTGTATTTTCTGAATTTCTTTATTTTTGTCCGCAAATTAAGTTTTATCCGCGAATGTTTTTTTCGTCCGCAAAAATTGTCCGCAAGTTCAAAATTTTTTTTAATTTTTTAAAATCATTTTTAAAGGAATAGGTTCAATCCCAAACAACGTTTTGGATCAATTAAAACAACACAAAAATTTGGGTATTCACACAGAAATGATAAGTGATGGAATTGTAGATTTATTAAAATTGGGAGTAATTAATAACAGTCAAAAAACAATGTATCCAGGCAGAATAGTTACGTGCTTTGCTATGGGGTCTAAAAAATTTTATGAGATTTTGGATGGAAATCCTTTATTTTGTTTGTTTTTATTTATTTTTTTAATTTTTTAATAAGAAAATTAAGTTTGGAGGTTTTCCGCAAATTTTGTCCGCTAAATTTTTAAATTCGGATATCTGTTTAATTTTTAGTTGATTTAAGTTTATTTTTATATAGGTTACATACTTAAATTAATTAAGTTTGATTAAGTTTGTGGTGGCCAACTGGGTAGTGTGTTTGTCTTGCTTCGTCAACCTTGAAGGTTCGAATCCTTCGCGTGGTGTTTAATTCTTTCTGACTTCTTTTTTATTTTAAAAATTTTTCTTATTAAAAAAATTTTTTTAAATTCTTATAATTTAATTTAAAGTATTTGGAAGTGCTGGATTCACCAATTCAATAATGACAATTATCCAACAAAGTAAAATGACAGCAATAAATTCGGCTATAGAAGTAGATTTAACAGGACAAGTAGTTTCTGATACTATTGGAAAAAGGTTTTATTCTGGTGATTATTTTTTTAAATTAATAAAAACTTTCCGCAATTTAAAATTTTTTTTTAATTAAAAAAATTTTTGTCCGCAAAATTTTTGCGGACAAATTTTTGCGGACAAAATTTTTTAGCTAAAAATTTTTTGAAATATTTTTTCTCAAAGGTTTTGGTGGCCAAGTCGATTTTATTTTTGGATCATCTGTTGCTTTGGATGGTCTTGGAAAAGCCATAATCGCCCTCCCTTCAAGAACAACTAAAGGAGAATCTAAAATTGTTCCTCATGTAAAAGAGGTTTGTGGGGGTCATTTAATTTTTAAAAATTAATTTTTAAGGGGGCTGGTGTTGTTACAACTAAAGGACACGTAAGAGTTAATTCAATTTTAAAATTAAAATTTTTTGTCCGCAAAATTTGTCCGCAAGTTAAATTTTTTTGTCCGCAAATTTTTTGCGGACAAAATTTTTTAAATTTCTATCAAACAAAAATTTTAATTAAAAATAAATTTCAAAAAAAATTATTTTTTCAAGTGTAATTATGTAGTAACAGAATATGGAATAGCTAGTTTATGGGGAAAAACAGTCCGTCAACGTGCTTATGAATTAATTCAAATATCACATCCTGACGATAGGGAAATGCTTGAAAAAGAAGCCTTTAAACGTTTTGGGTTTATTCCAACAAAAGAAGATTAATTTTTAAAAATTAATCTATAAAATTTTTATCCGCAAATTTTTAAAAATTCTTCTTACCTTTAATTTTTTAACAAAAAATTTTTTTTTATTTTTGTAATTTTATTCTTAAATTGACATTATGTATAGTTATATACTTTTAAAAATAGTTATAAATTTTTATTAAAATCCGAATTCTTCTTTTTAATTTTTAAAGATTTTTTGTCCGCAAATTAAAAAATATATAATATTTTTTATTTTTTAAAATAATTTTTAAAATAAATATACAAATTATTTTTATTTATTTTTTATTTCACAAAAAATCTTCACGATTTAAAATAGAAAATAATTTACAAAAAAAAAATAACCCATCATCCCCCTACAAAATTTGTCCTAAATTTTCTTCCTTAAATTACCTTTCGAAAAAAATATAATATTTAATTACTTCAACAAATAAATAATTTTTTCTTTAAATTACAAGACAAAATTACCTCGTTTTCAATAGAGAAAAAATTATTATTTTTTCTATTTTTAAATTTTCCACTAAAAATTCCCTCACAAGTGTCCATTTATTTTAGTGAATTATAGTTGTTTTTAGAGTCTAGAAATAATCAGAATTTTTATTTAATAAATCAGAATTTATTTAATTTTTAATTAAACTTGTTTTACATTAATTCTGATTTAAATAATTAAACTTGTTTTTATTAAATTCTGATTTTTTAAATAAAGTTTTTAGAAAATTCTGATTTTTTTAGATAAACTTGTTTAAGAAAAATTCTGATTCTTAAATAATTAAACTTGTTTTTAATTAAGTTTGTTTTATTATTTCTGATTTTAGATAAAAAATCAGAATTTTTGTTCTAACGACTACATATGTATAATGTTTTTAAAATACCAGAATCATTTTTTTAATCAGAAAAACATTTTTTAATTCTGAAAATAATAATTCTGATTTTAAAATAACAAATGTCCTCTCCTCACTTAATTGCCCACCCAAGCTGTTGTCATTTCTTTTACTTTTCATTTTTCCAATCAAAAAAAATTTTTTTCTAATTTATTTTTACCCCGCGGCTTAAACTAAAAATACTTTTTATTTTCCTTGATTTTTTTATTTTATTTTCTATTCTTCTTCCCATAAGCCGATCAATCGGCTTTTCTTTTTTTCTAACAAAAATTACTTTTGTTATTTAAATAATTTTTTAAACATGAGGTAATTATTATTAAACACAGTTGGATATTTAAAGAAATTTTTTTAATATTTATTAAATTTAATTCTATTATTAAATATATTCAAAGATAAAAAATATAGCTAGGTACATATTTTAGGTGAATTTGTTTTAAATAAATTCTGATTTTTTAATTAAATATGTTTTAAATTAATTCTGAATTTATATAATTAAGCTGTTTTAAATTAATTCTGGTTTTTAATGTTTAAGACTTGTTTTTGTAAACTTGTTTAAAGACTTGTTTTAAATAAATTCTGATCTTAGATAATTAAACTTGTTCAAAATTAATTCTGATTTTAAATTAATTCTGGTTTTATTAAACTTGTTTCAAATTAATTCTAATAATATTTAAAAATAAATCTATTTAATTTAATAATAAATAAAAAATAAAATTTCTCTGCGCGTGACTTCCATTCATTCTCTTTCCATTTTTATTTTTACTTGGTTGAATAAATAAATATTTTTATTATTATTTATTTTTATTGGCCAATGAATGGTCAGTCTTTTCTATTAAAATACAATTTTCATATTTTCTGGCTTCCTTAAATTTATTATTAAAAATGTAAAGGCAACACTTTATTATTATTTGTTTTGAACACCTCTCATAAATATTATTAAAAATATTTTATTTTGTTGTTCGTTTTATAAAAGGTCAGGAATGTTTTTTAAATGTTTCTCTTTATTTCTAATACTAAAAACAAGTTTATTTAATTTAAATGTTTTAAAGAAATTCTGGTTTTAAATAAATAAACTTGTTTTAGTTATTTTAATTAAACTTGTTCTAAGCTAATTCTGACTTTAATAAATTTTGATTAAAAATAAACTTTGTTTTAGAAAAATTCTGATTTTTAATTAAACTTGTTTTAATTAAATTCTGATTGTTTTAACAAACCTTAAATTAAATAAACTTTAATTAAAACATTATTTCCTCCCAAAATAAATCAACAAAGCAAAAATAAATAGATTTATTTTTAACGTATTTTCTTCCATTTTTCACTTTTCTTTTTTATATTTCCTCCAAACTAATAAAAAAGCTTGTTGAAAAATGGTGTCCAATCACAAAGGTTTTCTTTGAAAAAAAATTAAAAGGAAAAAGGAGGAAATAGACAAATAAATGGATTTTATTGTTAGTAAAGCTTGTCATCTTGTTTTACCTCACTCACTATCCACTCACGCACGCATTTCGTAACTCTAAATGGCCAAATTGATTTTGGGTAATAAAAAATAAATAAATCTTTATAAGTACTGTTTTATTAGGAAATAATTTTGATTTAAAAATGTTTTTAAAAAATTCTGGTTTTTAATTAAACTTGTTTTTAAAAAATTCTGGTTTTAATCAACTTGTTTTAATTCTGATTTTAATAATTCTAATTAAAATAAACTTGTTTTAAATAAACTCCCCGAATGTCTTGATTTTAAATAATTAAACTTGTTTTAACGAACTTCTGATTTTAAATCAAGTTTTCGTACTAAACTTGTTTTTAGAAAATTCTGATTTTTAATTAAACTTGTTTTGAAAAATTCTGGTTTCATGTTTTTATAAATAATAATAACTACCTATATGTTTATATTTAATTAGGTGACTGAACAAATAAAATAAAAAATATATTTTACGTCGAGAAAATTGTCAAAAAAAATTAAAAAATGTCACAATTTATTTCTGATTTAATTTTATTTGATTTAATTAAAAAAAATAAATCAAGCAAAAAATTATTTTTTTCTTCAAATTTCTACTTTTATTTTTCCATTATTTATTTAAAAAAACTATAATTTAAAAACAAATAAAAACAACAGGTTTTTAAAATACTAGGCCGAATGTCTTAATAAATAGCTAGTAAAATTAATGTGAAAATAAATAAAATCGTTGTGGTTAAAAAATAATGGGAAGGTAAAAAGAAGAAAAATGTTTGGGTTTTATCACGAACATTCTTTTTATTTATTTTCTGATTGAATTTGGGGTATTTCTTGTTTATTTGAAATTCTGATTTTTATTATATTCTGATTTTAAATAAACTTGTTTTAGAAAAATTCTGATTTAATTCAACCTGTTTTTAATAAATTCTGATTTTAATTAAACTTGTTTCAAATTAATTCTGATTTTTAAATAAACATGTTTTTATTTAATTCTGATTTTAAAATTCCGGTTTTTAAGTTATATAAGTTTAATTTTCAGAATTTCAACTTGAATTTATTTTTCAAAATTAAACTTGTTTTTCTGAAATAATAAATTCTGTTTTTAAAGTTTTATGTTTTTACAAAATTCTGATTTTTATTTTTTATTTCCTGCTGTCAAAAATTACTTTAACATTATTTTAACCGTTCTATATTTTTATCATTCCAATATTTATTCAACCAAAAACATTTTAGCCTTAATTTACCTCCAAATTCCCCCTATAATATTCACTTTTTGCTGTTGTAAAGGATTTTCTTTTCCTCTCCCTTTTGGGAATTCTAATGCTGCGACGTGGCTGAAATTATTGGAATTGACGGGGAAATATGTAAAAAACAATTTAAATATTTTTAGAAAATTTATTAGTTTTTTAAATAATTTTTTAGATGTTATTTTATTTTATTTTTAATATTATTATTTATTGTTTTATTATTTAAATCAGAATTATTTAAAAAAGCTTTATTTAAAACCAGACAGCTTATTTAAAATCAGAATAAATTAAAAACATGATTATTTAAACCAGAATTTAATTAAAACAAGTTTATTTAAAGAATGTTTTTGTATTTTAATTTATTTTCAAGTCTACGCAAAACAAAGTTTATTCAAAAAAGAATTTTATTTAAACATGTTTATTTAAAAACCAGAATAATTTAAAAACAAGTTTTTAAATCAGAATTTATTTAAAACATTATTTAAAAAATATTAAAAACATGTTCGCAATTCCCCCAAAAAATAACTACTAAGTACTATTTATTTTCTACAAAAATAGTGTAAAAAAATCCGTAATATAAACAACACAATATTGAAGAATGAAAACGCGTCATCCACCCCTAAAACACTCATTTTCCTTCTGTTCTGCTCTCTTTTTCATTTTATTACACCAACTTTTGGCCATTTCCTCTTTTATTTTTTTTTGTTTTTTTGGAGTTTGTGTTGGGTAGTGGTGACACTACTATAAAAGCCACTGTAAGCGTCAGTCTAATTGGATCATACTAGCCCGGCTAGTCCCTGATCTCCTTCGTCTGTTCCATCTCAATCCCTTCGCCTACATTGTCATTTCTCTCTTGGATAAACTGTTATTATTGTGCACGTCGACACCAGTCTCTCGGCTAAACCTTCGGACGTAACAGTGGCGCGGTCGACTACGGAATTCGTCAACAGTCAAGTTCGTCTACGGGAGCGTCAACGAGCGACAACAGCAACAGAGGAGACAAGTAGCTAAAGAGAGTAGGCGAAGTGGAAAAAATTGCTTGAAGCAATTATTGAAAAGGATTATTGAATTGTGAGTGGACAGACGTCGTAAATTGTCGGCATTAAAAAATTGAATTGTTAGTGCGTGATGGACACATAAATTGAAAGGTGAAATACCTGAATTGAAAGCTAAAATGCTTAAATTATTAGTCCTGAAGCACACAACAAAACAAAAACAAAAAAGCCGACAAATTTCCGAATTGAAGAAAAATATTGCTACATTGAAGAATTGTAAAAAATTGTAAAATACTATTGAAGGAGATTATTGAAGAAAAATAGTATTAAAAAATTGTAGCATTCGGAAATTGAAAAAGAATAAAAAATTGTTGGCGTTCACATGCATGTAAGTCCAAAAAATTCCAAACAAAAAAGAATTATTCGAAATTGCAAAATTGTAGAAAGGAAAATTATTTGGCGTTCAGAGAATGTAAGACCAAAAATTGCAATTTCAAAATTCCAATGAAAAGAATTCAATTGTCACGAAACACTATGGAAAGTGTACGTGACATACTTCTGGAACAGCGACCAACAAGAGGAACATCAAACAAGGACGTGCGATTGCCCTGTTGGACATTTTGTGTGCGCTGTCGAAGTCGACGACCAGAAGTCAAGAAGAGAAACAAAAAGATGTGGATTAAGATGACAAACTGTGATATTTTGTAAATTCTTGTAATGTAATTTAAATTTTGTTTTGCCCCCAAAATTGTCATCCCACATGTTTTTATTGTTGTGAGTATTAGTAGAGACTGAGACGCTGTGGCTAAATTGTTGATTGTATTGATAGCTTTAAGCTATATTGAAAATAGTTATTAAAACCTCTAGTCAAAAGAGGAGGCATTGAAAATTGTGAAATTGAAAATTGTAATGCCTAAACAATCAACCTCAACCTTTTCAAAGGGGAAGGTGTTGGGTAGTGGTGACACTACTATAAAAGCCACTGTAAGCGTCAGTCTAATTGGATCATACTAGCCCGGCTAGTCCCTGATCTCCTTCGTCTGTTCCATCTCAATCCCTTCGCCTACATTGTCATTTCTCTCTTGGATAAACTGTTATTATTGTGCACGTCGACACCAGTCTCTCGGCTAAACCTTCGGACGTAACAGTTTGCTACGACTTTTGTTCCTTTCTAAACAGTAGCAAGTTTTATACAAACATTTTATTTTTCGAGTTTTTAAGGTGAATTATTTGGAGAAGGAAATATTTATTTTTAGAGTATTTATAAATGTTTTTCTGTTCAAGTTTATTTTCAAGTTTAATTAAAACAAAGTTTATTTAAAATCAGAATTTTATTTAAACAAGTTTTAATTAAAACCAGAATTTATTTAAATCAGAAGTTTAATAAAACAAAGTTTATTTAAAATCAGAATTTTATTTGAACATGTTTATTTATAAATCAGAATCTATCTTGAACATTCCTAATTAAAACAAGGTTATCTAAACCAGAATTTAATTAAAACAGGTTTTAATTAAAAACCAGAATTTTTCTAAAACAAGTTTGTTTTAAAAACAAATAAAATATCAAAGTTTATTCTATCCATAACAACATTTATTCTCTCAACAATAAATACTCAAAATAGCGCAATTCAATTTAATTCTTCCTTTTTTCCCAATTGTTGAAGCACTTTTCTTCTTTCTAAAATCAAATCACAACCACCACCCCTTTTTATTTCATTTTCCCTCAATTTCTAAAAAATAAATATTTTTTCTCCCTCTTTTAAATAAACAAACAAACGTTCTTTTCTTTTTTTACTTCTTAAAAAATTTTGTTTTCTCAAATTTTTTTTCTTTCATGGCCCACCTCATTTCAATTTAAAGAAGAAAAAATATTTTATTTTTATTTTTTGACTGTCGCTTTGAATGACTCAGTTTATATTTTTAGTTTATATTGGGCGGCTGCCTATTTTTTATATTTATTTTTTTATTTTTTTATTTAACAGAATTATTTTCAGTCTTTCCTTGAGGCATTATTCATTCACGTTTTGCTATTTTATTTTTTGAAATTTTATCCTTTAGGTTTTTTATTTTTTAAGCAAATGTTATGGAAGCGTATTTGATATGTAAGAATAAAAAATTATTATTTTCTAAATATTTTTAAAATTAAACTTAGACTCCGGAAAGTTTTCCGGAAGGTTTATAAAATCATTTGAAAGGATTACAACTTTCCGGAAAGTCTTAAAAATATTTTTAAATTAAAAATTTTCCGGAAATAGTATAACTTTCCGGAAGTTATATAATTTTCCGGAAATTTTATAACTTTCCGGAGATATTATAACTTTCCGGAAAATTTTCCGGAAAGTTTATATAAAAATAATTCAAACCGAGGAATCTTACAAAATTAATAAACTGTTTCCGGAAAATTGTAGAATTATTCGAATAACTTTCCGGAATAATTAAAAACCAATTTTAGAAGAATTGCAACCTTCCGGAAAGATTACAAATAATAATAAATACCTAAGTTTAAAAAATAATTTCTAGATACTCATTTATTTTAATTAAATATTTTATTATTTTTCAATAATGTAATTTAAATTATTTTTTAATTAAAAAATAAACAACAAATCTTCAAAATAAAAATTTAATTAAAAAATACGAGCTAAAATTAAATTTAAAATAAATTTAATTTAATGTTAACAACATCCTCTTCCTTATTTTATTATTTTAATAAAAATAAAAATAATTATTATTTTCCCCTTTTTTATTTAATTAAAAAATTAATTCACCCTTGCCTTAATTATTCCCGCCAAAACAAAATTAAATTTGCTTATTTTTTATTATTAATTTTTTTGAGTACATTTCCAAATAAAAACGAAGCTAATAATAATATTCAAAGAAGGCATAGTCCTTTTGCGCAAGGAAATCTTTTTGTTGTTTTTGATGCAAAAAGTGGACGCTCATCTACACAAAGTCCGCAAATGGCTAACTTAAGTGCACTTTGGTGAGAAAAAAATGAGAAAAAAAATTCCGGAAATGTTTTATAATATTTTTAAAGTCTCCGGAATTAATAGAATTAATAAAAGAGAGTTCCAACCTTCCGGAAGGATTATAATTTCCGGAATTTTTCTTATATAAAATTGTTCCTTTATATTTTTAAAAATTCCGGAAAGTTTTCCGGAATTTTTAATTATTTGAGAATATTTTAGAGTAATTTTAATAAATAAATTCCGGAAAATATTTCCGTAATCTTGTTCCTTTGCATTTATAATTATCCCGGAATGTTGAATTATTTTAAAATACTTCAGGAATAATTTTAATAAATAATTTCCGGAACTATTATAACTTCCTGACTTCCGGAATTTTTTTCTTTTCTATTTATTTTCCTTTCCGGAAATTTTAATTATATTTTTAATATTTCCGGATTAATTTTAAAAATATAAAGTTAACTTTCCGGAAAGATTGTATGAATACAAGAAAGCTTATATGTAATTTTTCTTTTATTATTAAAGGTGTCAGGCGACAACTAACGGCAAAGACGTGCTCCGAATTAAAGAAGCAAGATTTGGTAAATTTAATTTATTATTTAAAGAATAGGTATGTATTATATCCCGCTGTTCAAAAAAAAATAAATTATAAATAAAAATAACCTTTTATAATTTTAAGTAAGAGTACTTCCAAAACCAGAAGAAATACACGAGGCGAGGTAAAAATAAAATTCTTAATTTTTTTATTTTTAAAAAAATGACAAAAAATAAATTTAAAACAAAATTAAAAATTATTTTTAATCAAAAAAAATTTTTTAATTTTTAAAAATCAAAAAAAAATTTTTTCAAGTAGGTACAATGGCGCTCGAACCCGTGCCTTCTTAGAATTCGATTCCCCAGCACCCATAACCTCAGTAGGCAAATATCGTTGTGAGATAAACACGACAACAAATACAGAGGAAGAAGGGGAAGAAAAAATGCTTACAGTTGTAGGCAATTTATTTGTAAATATGCGCCCAGTATTAATATTAAATGCAACTACTAGATTAGATCAAGTAGAAGATGGAAATTTGTAAGAGAAAAAATTGGAGTTAAAAAATATTCTTTTATTAAAGTTTTTCTTGGATCGGCTCAGCCAAAACAGTACCATTAGGGGGTGATGTTTTAATTGAATGTCCAGCTATTGGATATCCTTTGCCTGAGATACGATGGTTTAAAGATAATAGGCCACTTAGTAAGTTTACAAATATTCTAGAAAAATTTCCGGAATTGTAAAATGATTTTATTGCTTTCCGGAAAGGTGAAAATATTGCTTAGATTACTTTACGGAAATATTTGATAGATTCCGGAAGGAGTGTAAAATTTATTTTAACCTTCCGGAAGGAACGTAAAAATTTTTTCAACCTTCCGGAAGGATTGTAGAATTTATATTAACCTTCCGGAATTTATCTTAACTTTCCGGAAGGATTGTAAAATTTATTTTAGTTTTCCGGAAGAATTGTAAATTTAATTTCGAGCTTCCGCAAGGATTGTAAAATTAATTTTAACTTTCCGGAATATTTCCATTATTTAATAACTATTTCAATTTCTGGAACTTATACTAATTATTTCTCCAGATACTAGTGTTCTTTTACCTCCGGATAAAATGCGTAAAACTATTTCAAGTCGTCGCAAATACGTATTAACTGCAAAAGCTTTGTATATTAGGGCAATAGATGTTAATGACGAAGCCACATATAAATGTTTAGCTACAAATTCATTTACAGAAGAATTTGGCAGACCACCACGAGAGTTTCAAGTTACTTTGGAGCATTATGTGAGGATTCCATGTAAGGAACATAAAAAAATTTTAAATTCATTTTAGTCATATTTTTAAATAAATTTAGAAATTATGTAAGGTTAGCTAGTATTTCGGCTGATTCCTTTCGGAGAACATTTCAAAATTCAAACTTTCCGGAAAAATATTGTAATATTCTTCGATAGAATTAAAACTTTCCGGAAATTATATGTATAATAAATTAAATCCTTCCGGATTTAATTCCTAAATTTATTTAAAACATGACTAAAATAAATATGTTTGGAAGGATTATTTTTCCTGAATTTTATTTATTTTTATTATTTTCTTCTCTATAATACAAACTTTTTGTTTTCATTTTTCGAGCTGACAAATTAAGACAAAGCAGATTCACTTTTTATTTTTATATATTTTCCAAAATGATTGATGAAACGGGGGAAGGCTGATTAAAAAATATGTACTTTTTGGTTATATAAAGTTAAAGGGGCTGGTATTTTTATTTTTCATTCACATTTTTTTTCTAACTATTTTTAATTTAGGTAGCTATTTTTAGATCTTATATTAAAAAAAATTTTTTTTTTAATTTTCCTAATTTTTAATTTTCTTTTCAGTAGCAATGTCTTGGATAATTCCTCTTATAATTATTATTGCAAGTCTTCTACTTTTAGCACTAATAATTTGGGGCTGTTCACAAAAAGACCGCAACAAGCGAAACCAATACAACGTTGCTCAGAAAGAGTTTTTAATTAAAAAATAATTTAAAAAAATTAATTTTTTCTACAGAAAAAAACATTTTCGCGCATCGGGAGGTGAGGGAGGCAGACCACCTACTGAGGATGAATTGGACGACTAAAAAATTTTTTTTGATGAGAAAATTTTTTTGGAAAGAGTATTCTTTTTATTATACTAATTTTGTTGTTTCTGGCCGGTGCAATCTCAAAAATATATAATAATTTTTTTTCTTCAACATTTCGTGCAAAAATTTAAAAAAAAACTGACAAAACCTGTCATATAAGTAGGAAATTTAAATTTTTTTTATTAAATTGATTTTATTTTATTGTTTTTGTTTTATATTTTTTAGTACTGTTAGATAAACAAAAAAATAATAAAATTTTAATTTATGGTAAATTGTTTTAAACATTTTTTTTGTATATTTTAGTTTTCAGTAAAAATATAGAATAGTTATAAAAGGCTTTAAAAATGCTGCAATAATTATTTGAAGTTTCCGGAAAAACAGAAATAAAAATTTTCCGGAAAAAATAAAAAATTGTAATTTATTACAGAGTTGTAATATAGTTTCCGGAAAAGTAGACTAAATTAAATATTTCCGGAAGGAAAAAAAGAGCAATAATAAACTCGTTTTCGGAAAAGTTGTATGAATTACAACTTTCCGGAAAAACAGAAATAAATATTTTCCGGAAGGAAAATAAGATTGTAATGGGAATTTTCCGGAAAAGTGTATAAATAATTATAACCCCTTCCGCAAAAGTAGAATCGTTCCCGGAAAAACAAAAATAAATATTTCCGGAAAAATTGTATAACTAATTTCAACTTTCCGGAAAAATTACAAAAGTTTTATTAAAAAATATTTTATCCCGTACAGAAAAGACAAAAAAAAAAGCGAAAAATTGGGAAAGTTGATATGATGCTTATTCTTTATTTTATATAGAAAATATATATATTTATTTGAGAGGAATAAAAATAAATTTGTCTTAAAAATAGAAAATCTGTTTTAACAAAAAACTTTAAAAAATAAAATTTCTACAAAAATAAATATTTTTTTTTACAATTCTTACTTAAACAAAATATATAAATCAAACCTCACTGTAGGATATCTATTAGGACTAAAAAAAATCGTTTCTTATGACGAGGTGTATATTTTAAATATTGAGAGGGGGGGTATTATTTAGACAAATTATTGGCCTCATTCCCCAACAACCTGTTGAGCAGCCAACCAAAATTAAAAAAAAATTTTTTTTTAAACAAAAGAAAAATAATTTTGAAGGTATCCCCTACAGTGAGGTCTGATCCTACTAATAAATTTAAAAAAAAATTAATTTTTTGTTTTTAAATTTTACCAACTTTGCCAATCTGTCGTATCTACTATTTTTGTTGTTTTTGATTTTTCTACTTCATTTTTCTTCCATTTTTCAGTATTTGAAGGAATAGTAGGTGTTTTTTGTCTAGCTAATATTGTTGTAGCAAAATTACCTCCTCCCCCACCCCCTCCTCCTCCAAAATTTGAATTAAATTCGTCTTCATCCCCATAATTACTATTATTACTACTTGAAGTTATTGAGGATTTTGTTATTGAAGGCTTTTTAGGTTGTTCGTGGTGTTTTTGTATTTTTTGTTGTTCTTCTTCTTCTTCTCCAAATAATAAAAGGTCTACATCTTCTAATGAAATGAAAAATAATTTTAAAAAAATTTCAAACAATTTTTTGAAAATAAAAAAAAATCTAAATTTTTAAAAAATTCCAAAAAAAATTTTTTTTGGAATTTTTTAAATAAATTTTCAAGGGTCAAATTTTTTTCTGAAATTTTTGAAAATCTCATTAAATTTTTTTAAAATTTTTTCAAAAAAAATTAAAACTTTGTTGTTGAGTTTGGCGATGGGTCATTTTAACTGCTCCAAGTTTTAATGCTTTTCCTCCTGTGGATGAGGCTGTGGTTGTTCCTTTAGTAATTATTGGTGGGCTTGGTTTCTTAGAAGTAGCAGATTTAGTTTCCAATAAAGATTTTATATTTGATGTTAAAGTTGACTGAAAAAAATAGAAAATTGAACTTTTTCAAATTGGGCATTTTGTAAATTTAACATTTTGAAATAAATTTTCAGAAAATTTTAAAAAATTTCCAAACTTTGAAAAAAATAAAATTAAAAAAAAACCTCTTCATCATTAATAGATTCCCAACTATCAGCATCAATAGCACAAGTTCCACCACCACTATTACCCCAATCATCCTCCTCATTATTACTAATATTTCTAGTATTTTTATTTATTTTGCCAATATTTTTTATATTTTGATTTTCCTCTTCCTCTTCATTTTCCGATAAATCTTCATCTCCCCAACCATCAGAAATTGCAGCAGAATTTTTATTAATATTTTGGGTAGCCTGAAAAATTAATTGATTGAAAAATCTGCTTTTAGGGGTCAACAGCCAAAAGAACAAAAAAATTTTAAAGTATTTTTAAAATTTTTTTCTGGCCAATTTTGAAGGATTTTTATTTCATTTTTCCTATCAATTTAAATTTAAAATAAAAAAAAATTTTTTTTATTCAAAAATAATTAATTAAAAAATTCTTAAAAATATTTTTAAATTTCTGAGGACCCTGAAAAATAGGTTTTTTCAGAAAAATTTGAAAAAAAAATTTAAAAATTTTTATTAATAATTTTCTTTGAAAAATTCAAAAAAAATTATCAAAAAATTCTTAAAAAAATATTTTAAAAAAATCAAAAAATTTTT
This sequence comes from Meloidogyne arenaria, assembly GCA_036172955.1. NCBI lineage: Eukaryota > Metazoa > Nematoda > Chromadorea > Rhabditida > Meloidogynidae > Meloidogyne > Meloidogyne arenaria. The sequence goes on from JARQAB010000024.1 coordinate 649,329, forward strand.
TATATTAAATTCCCCAACCTCCTTTTTATCCTCCATTTTATTAACCACATTTCCTTTCGATATATTCTTCTCATTTTCAATTTTAGTAGATGCTTCTCTTACATTTTGTTGCTCAATTGTAGTTGTTTCGGGTGTCGGAGTTGTAGTAGATTTATAAAATTTACCAGAAATTGCTTTAATTGCCCAACCAGCCCAATGAGGAACCTTCAAAAAAATTTTTTTTTAATTTATAAAAAAATTTAAAAAAACCTTATCTCCACTAAGCAATCCAACCTTTCCACCAGCTTTAACTTGTGCTTCCATTTCAGCAATGAGTTCTGGGTTATCACTTGCTTTTTGAAGTTTTTCAAGAAAACCGCTTAGAGCTTTAAATGTTTGGTCTCTAACCTAAAAAAAAAATTTTTTTTTGAAAATTTCCGAAAATTTTTTTGAAAAATTCAAAAAAGAATTTAAATCAAAAACCTGTTTTTCAGGGTCAACAGCCAAAGGACTTAAATTTGGCAAAACTTTTTGAGCTACTTCATTTAAAGAAAAATATTGTTGTGTAGCGCTTAAGGCAATAACACCAGACAATCTTGCAGGAGGAAATGGATCTTTTAAGGCACGAGTAAAAGCAGAAATTAAAATTCGTTGACGATGGCTCGCATCGATAAAACAACCAATTTTGCCGAGACACTTAAAAAAATTTAAAAGGCCTTGAAAGGACCTAGCAATAGCCCCTTATTGCTTATCAATATGTGCGGATTCTTATTGAAATATATTTTTTCTGCAAATATATTTTGTCGTATATTAGAGGAAAATAAGAAATTTTGAATAAAACCTCAACCCCCTAATTAAAAACAGCTACTAAACTTAAATATAGTAAATATAAATTTTAAATTCAAAAAACTAACAATTGTTGTATTTGTTCTAATGCTAGGTTCTGGATCTGATCCTAAAAATTTTATATTTGATAAAAAATATTTATTTAAGAATTTTTTTGGAAATAATATGATGAGATTTTCATCCAAGAAAATAAAAAACATTTCCGCCAGGTCGAAATTTTTTGAAAATTTTTAAAAAATATTTTTTTTTACAAAAAAAAATTCAAAAAAACCTTGTAATTTAGCCAAATATTTCATCAAATCATTATTTAAGTTATTATAATTCAATTTATCTGCAAAGGAAACAATAGCTTTAACTGTGCTTTCACGAACAGCAGAATTTGAATCGAGAAAACCGGTAATCAAATTACTTGAAAAAAAAATTTTTAATGTTAAATTTAAGAAAAAACGAACGGATAAATTTTATCATTGACAACTTGAGGTTTTAAACGACTGGAAAATTCGTCAATTTTTTCTAGTAATTTGACTCTAAAAATTAAAAAAAAATATAAAAGGTTCTGGTTTCAGGGATGTCACAGCTTTTGCAATACCTGAAATCCAATTCGGTTATTCTTCGGTTCGTATTCCTCTTTTTTTTATTTTGGAAATTCTGACGGGTTCTTCCTTCCCTTTCTCCCTTATTTTTCATAAGGTTTTCAATCTTTTCGATCCGAAATCTGGTACACAATTCAAGAAAATTTTTCAAAACACGATCCAAATCCTATCCGAATTTTTTTATACCCGTGACATCCCTCAATTTGGTTTAATAAAAAAAATAATAACCGAGTAGTACGATCAGAAGAGCTAAATAGCTTCACTAGGCATGGAACTATTCGTTGTTGATACTAAAAAGAAATAAATTTTTTACACAAATCTATCTCCTAGGTTGTTAAATTAAAAAGAAACCTCATCTTCATCAAGTAATTTGCCAAGTTTAAACATTGGAAGAAGAATGTGCGCACCAGCATCTCCATACTCATAAGTCTAAAATAATGAAAATTTAGAAAAATAATAATAAAAATTAAAAACAAACATGAATGAGTTTAGGCAAAATTTTATTCCTCGCAATATCTTCAGGAAAAAGTTCCAAATTTGTATTTAAACGAACAAAGAAAGATTGCTTTTCTGGTGCCTCTCGAAGCTGTAAAATATTGATAAAAATTAAAAGAGGGTAAAATGGCAAGAAAAAATAATTATTTTGAAAATTTCAAGAGGGAAGTGGAAATCTTAAGAGGAAAAAAGAAGCGTCTCCTTTTAAATAAAAAATAGAGGACAGAGGTGTGTTGTTAGTCACTCCAAAAATAGTCAAACTTTAAAAGCCCATAATATTAGAAAATAGCTTCACAATCAAAAACAAGTCTAAAATTAGCAACAAGTTATCGACTATACTCTATCAAAGGATGCCAAAAAAAGTTAAAGTAAGTCCATTGTAAGTTTATTAAATATTTTACAATTTTAGAAGCAGGGAAGTGAAAGGGGACAGAAATATTGCCATAAATTTAAAAAAATAAAATGAAAAGAAATTTAAAAATAGGTAGATTGTCAAAAATATTTTTAGTTAAAAAAACCTGAAATTCATCAAGAAACAATAAAGTATCAACAAATTTATTTTTCATAAACCCTCCATTTGCTCTACATTCTAAAAAATATAATTTAAAAAAATTCAAAAAAAAATTAAAAAAAAAACCATTCAAAATATCCCCAACAGTCATCACAGCTCGCAATTTTGCACAAAGCCTCTTATATAATGGATGTATTCTTTTAGGTATTTTTGAAAAAGCAGAAGGGGAAGAAATATCCAAAGAATCATTTTTAGTAAATATTTGAAGAACAACTGAGGCTAGGTCGTTTAAATCGACTTGGGGAGAGCTTTAAAATAAATAGAAATTTTTTAAAAAATATTTTGAAATTTTAAGAAAAATTTTAGGAACCTCAAAAAATATTTTTTATTAATTAAAATATGAATATAAATCCCGTAGAAAAAAGATTTCATTTGAAGGAATCGAACTCTACACTACACCCAGCCCAAACCCAACACCTTAACCACTCGACCATAAGAGAACTCAACAACAATAAAAAAACAACACTAATGATTTAATTAAAAATAGCCTTAAAATTAATCTAAACACAACCTTAAGCTGCCTGAACTTTGAAAAGCAGCCAATTTCCAATCACCGGAGGAAGTAACAAAAATAGCATTTCGCATATTATTTTGAGACAATTTGGCTTCATTATGTAAAAATTTAAGGCAATTCTTTAAAATTTTTGAGAAAAATTTCAAAAAAAATTAATTCAAAACAAACCAAAACTTGATATAAACCCCAAGATACAACCAATTCTAATTGTGTAGAGGTCAATTTAGTTTCTGATAAATAATAGGCAAGAGGCCGGCAGGGTTCGGTAATTAAATAGAATGAGCCTTCAACCTAAAAATATTTTTAAAAAAATTTTTAAAAGAAATTGTAAGGGAATTTGTGCCACTTTTGCTTTCATTTATTTTCGGTCCTTAATGGCTAGCTTTGGATTTTCGAAACATTCTTTGGGTTAGGGACCAACCAACTGAGAATACAATGTTAAAACATCCGTTAGTTCACTTTTTAAAGCCAATTTTGAAGATCCAAAGGACCCAGATAAGAACAAACTCTGCTAGAACAAACCCTCTGTCTAAATTCCTCAAAACAAGCGCTTTCGATTGCCCAAATAATGTTAACAAAATTCAAAAAACTTGAAAAAACCTGGGATAAACGAAAATGAAAAAACATGGGAATGCACAAAATATTGCCAAAAAATTTTAACAAAAAAAAATTTAAAAAAACCTCCAAAGAATCCAAATAAGCTAGCACATTAGGATGCCTCAGAGTTTTCAATTTTTGAGCCTGAATTTTAAGTGAAGTCGAATTTGCATTTAACGTCCAAAAACAGGTTGCATTTTCTTGAGGTTCTGACTGGAAATTGAAAAAAATTAGATAAAAAACAAACAAAAAAAACCTTTTTTAAACTTTTGCCAACATTTATTTGTTCTTGTGTAAAAACAGTAAAAGTCTCGGTAGGAAGTGAATAAGGAAATGAGGTGCGTGGATCTCGAGAGAAAAAAGAGCTTAAAACAGAAGACATTTCTTGGAATAATTAATTTTTTTAAATCTAAAAACAGAAAAAGTCGTGTCGGGCTAACTCGCGGAACGACCAACTCACGGAATTACCAACTCACGAAATGAGCAAATCACGGAATAATTTAAAAATCGGAATTTTCTGAAAAAAATCGGAATTTTCTGAAAGACTTTTTTTTAACAAATTAGTCTGTTCCATGAGTTGGAATTCGTCGAGTTAGCCCCCACCCAAAAAAGTTTTTAAGAAGTCCACGTAATTCACACAAAAATTCCAGCGTAAATCAACTCGTTTTAGTTGAATTTTTATTTATTTTTGACTTGTTGACAAAATGAAATAATTAAAAAATAAAATGTCATTAATAAACATTATGCCAAAATTGAGAGATTTTTTGATTTTTGAAAAAATATTTTGCCTTACCTCTAATTTTCCGACTATAACTTTTTGTAGGATGATCTGATCAAATCGGTCCTGTTAAATAAAATAATCCTCACATCAAGACCTTTCGATTGATATAATATTTATTTAAATCGATTAAAAGGTAAAAAAGTTATGGCTCTAAATATAACGTCAAGTCTGTAACGGCAATAAAATCACTCAGTTTTTTTATTTTTACCTATTTTTTTGTAGGTGAAAATTTTGTTAATCTTAGTTTTATTGAAATAAAAAGTGTTCTTTCTATACAAAACATCATTAATTAAGATGATGGAAAACAAAAAATAAATAACCTAGGGTTGATCCCCAACTTCCCACCCGATCCGACATTGGGAGAATGGAACTCCGATGATTCCGTCCTCGACCCCATCTCCGACAATCTATTCCCTGACACCTCCGTCCCCGAAAAAGTTCTCCCCGACGGATCGGGAAACAACGGATCAAGAGCCAACCGCAAATAGAAGCTTGGCTTTCGTTAATTTCTTAGACGTTCCTTTAACTTCAAAAAAATTTTTTTTGCTCTTTTTAATTTTAAAACATTCACCACAAATTTATTAACCTCTCTAAATTTAATCCATTTTTCTATTGAAAATTTCTTTTCACACATTTTATTTATTTTTATATTTATTTTCTCTCTTAATTTTCACCTTTTTTCTTTACCCTTTCTTCTCGTCTCGCGCAACTTTTCTTTTTATTTTTAACAAAAAAAATTTTTTTTCTAATTTATTTATTTATTCTTCAATCATTTTTCTATTCATCTACAAAATTTTATATTCATTTTTATTAAATAAAATTAATCACGTCAATTTATTTCTCTAAGAAACCTTCAAAATGTTCAATAAAAATTCTAAAAGCTTTAATAAAAAATTAATTATAATTTTATTTTTTGTCGTTTTAATCGACCGAAATGTACTTACGGAATCACAAAAGGAACGCAATGAAAATGAAAATCCACGTAAATCCTTTTTTAACTTCAAAATTTAAAAATCCTTCCCGTGGTGTAGTGGGTAACACGTTTGACTTGCACTTTCTTGGGGTCCCGGGTTCGATGCCTGGCGGCGGAATATATTTTCTATTTTTGTAATAAGCCTTTTTTAGGCGCTGAAAATCCACGTAAACCCTGTTTAACGACCTTCTTTAAAATACCACTCCTGTGGTGTAGTGGTTAACACGTCTGACTTGCACTTTTTTAGGGACCCGGGTTCGATACCTTTCGTCGGACGGAGTTTTCTATTCCCATAATAATACTTTTTAGAGTTTTAAAAAAGATAAAAAATTTAATTCAGACTGTTCTTTGCCACATGATAAAGGTGTTTCATGCTCTGGCACCACCTCTCCCAAACAAAATTCAAAACAATTTTATTACAATTCACAGACTGGTTTATACCTATTTTTTAAGTCTTAAAAAATGTTTTAAGGTCTTTGTCAACCTTTTATTTACAATGGATGTGAAGGAAATGATAATCGTTTCGAATCTGCTAGTGCCTGCAGGAAGGCTTGTAGTAGCAGTGAAAAGAGGGATCCGTGGGTTTTAGGTAAGTTAAATTTTTGGGGGGAAATTTTATTGAGATTAAAAAGTGAAGTAAAGTAGAGGTTTAAGAAGGAATAAAAGTCGGGTAAGAGCAAGTTTGACCTGTAAAAGGGCAGAAAATCCAATTTTGGCAATTAAAAGACAGAACGCCAAAATGCAACTTTTTGGCTCTCAAAAAGGAAACCTTAAGGAAGGTTTGGGTTAAGCGACTGTATTAACAATTTTTCTGGTAGCTGGCTGGCATAAAAACTTGGCCTTAATTTAAAATTTTTCCCCAGATATCACACCTTTCCCTAAGTACACAAAATTCCACGCCTTTAGAATACCTTTATTTACAAAACAAACAAATACTATATACATACAACAATAATAGTGCGCAAACACAACATAGGGGCAGGTACATAGACATATTTTACAATTGTGAACAAATATAGGGAAAACTACAATGTGTGACAAATACAAGAGGCATTAGAGCATTTTTATAGTATCACTCTGATGACTGCTCTCCGAGTTGGAACCATCCTTTCCTTTCTTCTTCTCTCCCGTTGCCGCTGCACCATCACATCCCGCGGCGTCTCGTCCACTAGTTGCCGCCCTTCTGGCCCATTGCTTGCTGGAGCTGCTCCACGTAGGGATCGAGGTAGCCTAAAAAAGGAACGAAAGGATGGATTTTGATAGGGTTAAAGAAGAAAAAAGACAAAAATTCGTACCGTATTTGTAGGCAGCAGCAACAGAGCAGACAATGGCGAGGAGGAAGATTACGACGGCGGCGCCCATGTTGATTTGTAGATGTTGTTGAGAAGCACGAAGATGGAGTAGTAGTAGAGTATGGCAGGTTGTGGAGGGATTGATTTGGGGGCTTTTATAGTCTTTCCGGAAGGATTCCGGAAAGACTTTTTTCCCTCTCAAGAATACTATAAAGGCAACTAGTCTTCGAACACTCTCCCCAACAACCTCGCCATACTCAGCGTGCTACAACGACTTCAACAGCCTTCACAACAACAAGTCAACAATATGGGTGCCGTCGTCGTGTTCTTCCTGTTCGCCGTTGTTGGTGCTGTTGCTGGCGCCTACAAATACGGTACGAATTTTTGTTTTTTTTCTGTCTAAAACCCTCAAAATCCACCTCTTTTCATTCCTTTTTTAGGCTACCTCGATCCCTACGTGGAGCAGCTCCAGCAAGCTATGGGCCAGAAAAGCGGCAACTAGTGGACGGGACGCAGCGGGACGTGATGGTGCAGCGGCAACGGGAGAGAGGAATCTCGATGCTTCGGAGAGAGCAGCCAGCCATCAACAATCCAATTAGCACACAACTCATGTAACCAGCAAACAATGGCTTCTTTTGTGATATATATAAACACCTAATGCCTTTTTTGCTTCCAACTTGTGTTCCCTTTGCGCATATTTTTTTGTATACTTTTCCCCCTATGTTTTGTGTTTGCGCATTATTATTGTCCTATATATTAATTTGTTGTACGTATATGCCTTTGTTTCTTGTTATTGTAAATAAATAAATGACTGTCTTTTGGTGGTGTCTAGGGTTTGTTAAGAGGGTTTTTTATCCTATAGAAGTTTAGTCCTCCTTTTACTTGACAGATCAAACCCCACTTGACTCTGAGATTCTGAACTTAATCCTTAAATCCAGGATTTCCCCTTAGCTGTGTCAATTAAAAGCGTCCTTTCCTTTGATTTTATAGCTAAAGAAGTTTGGCTCTCTTTTGTCAACCCCCATTGGCCTTAAGATCCGTTTGAAGTCGATCTTCAAGCATTGTTAATCGGAAGTATCCCTTTCCTTAAATCCCCCTAGAGTCTATAGAGAGTTTTTCTAGCCTAGAAAAGTTTAGAGCTGACTAAACAGGGTCAAAAACATTGACCTTGTGATCCTGTTGAAATCGATCCTTAAATCAAAAACTTAAATTAAAACTTAACTCAGCAGTGTTAATCGGAAGTATCCCTTCCCTTTAGTTCCCCTCCTCTGCTCACCTGCTTTTTAAGAAAATTTCCTCCTTTTAAAGCTAAACGTTGCAACGCTTCTTACCTCATCCCTGACGGCAACTACATTGAGTGCCCAAAAGAAGGTGGAGGTGGTTGCCCGGAAGGGCATGAATGCAGCCGTCTACGAGGTATTTGCTGCCCTACAAAAAGTTGTTTTAAACAAAATTTTCAAAAATAATTTCTCTTCAGAATTTTTGTGTTCGCTTCCCGACGATTCCGGCACTTTTGCTGAAGGAGTTCCAGACAAGCCTAGATTCGCCTGGAGTTCTCAAGTTAATTCTTGTTGGCGTTTTTCTTATTATGGAGCCAAAGGGAATTATAATAATTTCCCCAATTTTCAAGAATGCGTGAATTTTTGTGGAAATGAAAAATAAATTTGATAATGGGATGAAATGTCACTCTCAAAAAAATTTTTTTTTTAATTCGATGCAATCACTTATTCTAATTTTATTTTTAAAAATTTTGTCAAAAATAAATATTTGGAAGATCAGTTGACTTAAAAGCCTTTTTTTCTATTTTTATTACCCCCTAAATGCTTCCAGCTACTTCCACTACTACCAGCTACACTGGCAATCGATAACAGCTTTTTCTAAGCATTTTCTTTTCTTCCTTGTTCTGTGGCCAATGCTTTCAGTATAATTTTATGGCATTCGCCTCTCTTTGCGCTAGAGTAATATATCCTTCATTTTTACTTATCCCTTACCAGGAGTGAACAGTTGACCAAAATTAATTAATTACAAAAAATTGTTTAAGCTCTCCTTTAATAAAAAAATTATTTTACACTTTATTCAAATCTGTTGCTAAATACCTATGTTCTTTTAATTTTTATTTAGAAATTTTTTGGGTACTTTTCCGTTATACGACTGCAAAATGAGTGTCAGCCGACATTTGATCGGCTATAACTTTTTGATGCTTGCTCCAATACAATTGAATTTTATATCATTCGAAAGCCCTCGATAGCTGTATCTTTTTTATAATAGGATAGAGCAAGTCTGATCACTCATTAAAAAGTAATAACCCAATAACAACCTAAAATTTAAATCAGAAAATACCAAAAAAATTACTGTAATTAAAGAAAAACATTTCGCCAAAATTTATTTTTATTAATTAATTTTATCTTTTTTGCTAAAATTTTATTCTTTAATTTTTAAAAATTATTTTAAACTTTATTTTAGTAATTCATTAAAATACAAGTTTGTATTGAAGAATGGAAGAAGATTTTTATGACGATAATGAACGTTGTTATGCTGATGTCAAACAAGGGACAAACAACAAATCTTTTAAAATTGGACAGAAATTTCAAAAATTTATTCAGGTAGATTTCTTTTTTGATAATACAATCGACCCCAAACATATTAGATACTCTTCAGTTTAAGTTGTTTTCTTCTTAATTTGATTGGTAGTGGTGCCTAACAATCCCTCCTTCCATTACGGATACTCTCCTTTATATTTGCGGACAGTCCGCAAAAATTTGCGGACTGTCCGCAAATATATAGATGCACTTTTCTGTCCAAAGGGTTATCTTATAATGATGTCCGACCTCTATTTTGTCTTGAATTAACAAAATCATCCCTATCATCCCACCTTAATTTCCCCACTATCAAATCCCCAAATTATCTCAAGGTTCATCAGACTTATTTTTAGGTCTTAAGACCCACCAAAATGCTCATGTTAAACTTGTCTCTTTAAAAATCCAAAAATATTTTTTCAAATTAATTTCCATGAAACTGTTTAAATTTCAATGAAAAATAGCAGAACATTTTATTTAATTAAAAATGGTGCAAACAAACCCTTTACTATTTAACCCCTTCTCGAGTTTTATTTGGTCATTCATTTAATTTCCGTATGACTTTTTTTCATTCCTTTGTTGTCCTCAAATATTTTCACGCTTTCATCATATTAATTACTTTGTGATATTCGGGTCATCGGAGAAAATAAAAAGGGAAAAAGAAATAAAATATTTACAAAAAATTTGTCCGCAAAAAATTTGCGGACAAAAAAATTTTTGCGGACGTCCGCAAAAAAAATTTTTTTTTCAGAAAATTACTTGAGGGAATAAGCTTTTCAGAAAAGTGATCAGAAACTTTAAAATAAACTTGAGAACTCAAAAATATTTTTTTCTGAAAATTTTCTATACATAATTAAACTGAATTTAAAAAGTTTTGTTGAATATTTAGCGAACAATGACGTTGTAAAAAAGTAGAAATTATATAAAATTTGTTTATTGTTAAACATTAACTTACCACTATTTCTTAATTTAAGTCCATTTTTTGCAAAATTAAAGAAAATAAATTTAAATCAAAAATTTGCGGATTGTCCGCAAAAAATTTTTTGTCCGCAAATTTTTTTGCGGACAAAATTATATTTTATATTTATTGTCAGTCTGGTTCATGTGCTACTTACATGATCTGTTTTCTCCCTCTTTTTAACCTGACCTACCTATCTTTTAACACATTTTCCTTTTTGATTTATTAATTTAATAATTTGTGTGGAGTTTAGACGAATTCTTTTTCAACAGACGTTTTGACGGCAATAATTATTTATTAAATTATTTAGATCAAAAAATATTTTTAAAATAAATTTTTGGGTTTAAAATTTGCACTCAACTTTTTTAAAAATATTTTTGAATTTTTATGTTGCAAAGAGTCAGACCTCTATATAAGATACACCCAATATAAGATACACCTCTATTTAATAGACCTTCTATTTAAGAGACTTTGGGCAGTGAGGGAAGGGGCTTTATGAGGGCTTTATGAATTTTGCTTCTTTAAAGCTTTATGAGGGTGAGGGAAGGGAGCTGCCTAAGCAATACCCCTCTATTTAATATACACCTCATTATAAGACACATTTGTTCGGTTCCAAGGGGCATCTTTTATATTGAGATCCGATTTATAAACTTCCCCCTCTCTCCTTTTTTTAAACTTTTTAACAAAAATAATTTTGGGGGATACCCACTTTTTTCATGGCCAATAATCTTTGTAATTTAATACATTAAATTCACCCCTCCTCCCCTTTTTTAATCTTTGCGCATTTTAATGATAAGAGAAAATTTTTTTTTATTTTATGTGTTTTGCTCTAAATAGGCGTTTTTTCTGAATTTTCTTTTAATTAAGTTTGCTTCTTTAAATTGTTGCAAAAATTGATAAAAAAAGGGGGAGAGGGGGTATTTTTAAGTAATTTTTGGGAATAAAAAATTCATAGAAATTCTTAAGTAAAGTCAGACTTCCATATAAGCTACACATTAGAAACTGAAAAATCGTCTCCTATAATGTGTTGTATCTTAAATAGAGAGTATCCAGATGTCAGGAAAAGGCGTCTCTTAAATTGAGGTATACCTAGTATTGAGTGTATATTATAAGGAGGTGTATTTTAAAAAGAAGGTATCGTTTTGGAGGGAGTAGCTTAAATGGAGAGTATCTAATAGTGGGTGTACCTTATAAAGAGGATTTTTTAATTAAAAATAAAAAAAAATTTGTCCGCAAAAAATTTGCGGACAAATTTTAAATTTGCGGACAATTTAAAATTTTTAATAATTCTTTCTTTTTTCTAGCTTGTTCCATTTTCCTCCAAAACAAAAGAAAAAACAAAGCAAAAACAAAAAATATCCGCGCACTCACAGTCAACTATTACTACAAATCACCCATCACACTCATTTTCTTCTTCTTCCTCCCCTTCCTCCCCAACAAGTACAATAACATTGTCTTTATCACAAGTAGCTAGTTTGCAACAAAATGAAGATTTATTATTAGAACCATTTACTATTGAAGAAAAAGAAGAAAATTTTGAATTTAATAATATTGACTTGGAAACAACAATGGAAGAAGAAAATAGGCCTAAAATGCCTCCAAAAATGTTTTTGTCGTCAATCCCAATGAGGGATTTGGTTGTTAACAACAAACAAGGAGTGAGACAAAATGTTGGTTTATTTTTTAATTTTTGAGGGTTTTATTGGGGTGGTTAAAAAAATAAAGAGGAGTTATTTTTAAAAATAAAATTTTATCCGCAAAAAATTTGCGGATAAAAAAATTTTGTCCGCAAAAAATTTGCGGACAAAATTTTTTGAAATTTTTTTTTTGAATTTTTTTGAAATTTTGAAATTTTTTGAAATCGAAATTTTTGTTATTCTTACTAAGGGTTAACTGAAAACCAGGCTTACCGTTTAAAGATTGGTAGGATTACTCAACTACCCTAAATTTTCATTTTTAAATTTTTTTTTGACTCTCAATCTTTGGTGTAATTGATCTGAGTGGGGAGATTTTTTTAGATATTTTTGATCCTTTTCTCAGGGAATTTTTTTATCTAAACTTTTTTTAAAAATAATTTCAACAATTTTTTTGAATTTTAAAAAATTTTTAAAAAGACAAACATTAAAGATAAAATAAAAGGGAATTTTTTGTTAAAAAGTGTGAAAGGTCCTCTCTTTTTTAATATATAAAACAAAAATTTTTTAAAGAAAAATTGAAAAGAAAAGGAATTTAAAAAAATGATAAGGACTACCAACACATAAACACAATAAATAGAACGATTTTTCGAGATTATTTAAATAAATATTTAATTTTATTAAAAAAAAATTCCAAAAATTGTAGATAACAAAACTAAAAAAAGTTAGTTGGGGGTTTAAAAATATTTTGCTGCAAAATTTAAGTAAAATTTTAATTATAATTTCGATAATTTTGCAAAAAATATTTTTTTTATCAAAATTGCTTTAATTTTAGTCCTCCCTTTATTGTTGTCAGCTTAGTTAAAAAGTCGTTTAAACTTGTGTTTTTAATGTTAAAAAAGAATTATTTTTTATAGGACTTTCTAAATAAACTATAATAATTTCTACACTAACCCTCAAATTTTAATTTTAAAGTAGGGTAGTAACTTTACCACTTCGAGGTGTGTGTGTGTTTTGTCTCGGGGATCGAGATTTGTCGGAGTAGAGTTCGGAGGTTCAGGTCGGGGTTTTTGCCAGAAAAATCGTCGGGGGTCAGATTGCTACCCTATTTTAAAGTACCTATTTTTAATTCATTTCAGAAGTTTTTTCAAAAAAAATTTTTTTTTTAATTTTTTAGTATTTTAGATCTTCCGATTAGTTTTTGTTTTCAAAAAAATTAAGGCTTGATAAGGGGATAGTTTTATCCTACTTTTTTGAATAGATTCTAAGAGGATTTTTTTTAAATTTTTTATACCAAAATTTAGTATAGAAAAAATTTCTGTGTCCTTACATTTAAAAAATAAAAAAATAAATCAAAACAATTAAAAACATAATTTGATAGAGGGACTAAAAAATAAATAGGTATGTATTAGTATATATTTTGCTCACATGAATTAAATATTAAATATGGGGGGGGGGGTGAATTTTTTCAACTAAAAAACATTTTTATCCGATTTTTTTGTCACATTTGACAGATTTTTTATTTTTAATATTTTTTTAAATATATATTCTCTAATTTATTTAAAAAAATTTTTTTCAGATCTTTTCAGTATTTCACCCAAAACTTTTAAATTTTTTAAATTGATTTTTTCTTGAATTTTGATTTTTTTTTCTTAAACAAACTTAATTTAATTTTTTGAGAATTTCCATTTTAAGCCTTGAAAGTTAAAAAAAACAGCACAATTTATATGCTCGTTTTATGCTCGTTTTATCTCTCTCCTCAACTACCCCTTCCCTTGAGAATTTATTTAAAACTTCATTAACCACCCTCCTCAACTTTCTACTATTTATTTTACTTTATAAATTATATATTTTAGAGTCTTTAGATTTTTTAAAATTTTCTTTAAAATCTCTTCAAGAGGTTACTATAGTAAAGTCGAGCCTTATTTTTAGATACCCTCTTATGACTGAAAAATTGTAGTATATGTATGTATTAGTAAGGGGTTCCTTAACAAGGTAACATCTCCCTCCACAATTGGCTCCATATATGACCTGTATCTCCTGCATTTTATGGTGAGTGTCCGACTAACTCCTATATTCCCTCCTAAATGTCTTCATCCCCTCCACCAGCCCCTTCTAAAGTGTCTCAATCTCTCCCTCACCCCCTCCTTAATTTCTCTTAGGCATACGTGTAATTAGGGTTGGGGTTTTCGAGTCGGACCGACGTTCGAGTCATTTTTTCGGGCCAAAATTCGATGCCCAACTCGGGTTTTCGGACTGGACCGGGCCCCCATCCATACGTGTGTATCCACTAATATCCACATCCGTGGGTAATTTCCTTTATTTTTATTTTCCTTTCATTTTTGGTCATTAAATAGTCTTAAAAACTTGAAAAAACATCTTTTCTTCATTTTAATCATCTTTAGAATTATCTTATCCCCTTATTTTCAATTTAAATATCCTTATTTTATATCCTTTCTTTTCTCCTTTCATCCTTTCCCTCCCTCCCGTACCACGCGACGGCTCTCTTAACTAACCGCTTGTTCGGGATGCTTATTTTTGCCAATAAATACATTTATATTTTATTTTTTATTCCCTTCATTTTATCCGTAAATTTACTCAATCATAACTATATTTTTATTTAATCCACAAGAAAAAAAATTTTTTTTTGACTTTTTATTAAACTATATTTTATCAAATTCTCAAGTTCCGTTGTATTTATTATGATAATTTTGGCAAAAGTAAGTAAAAGTTTCCTTAAAAAATATTTTTTGGTAACTTTAAAATTGGAAATCTTATTATGCAAAAGTTGTCCATTTTCCTTTAAATTATGTAAAAATTACAAATTCAGAAGTTGTTCACTTTAAATTGCTTCCTTTCCTTGTCATTTTTTAGTAAACACTGAATTTTAGTGACTAAAAAGTAACTAAAAAGTACTTTTTCTCCTTTAAAATTTTTTTTGATTATCCACTTTTCCTTTTTTTTTATCAATCTGGGTTAAATAGTAAATTGGTGACTATACTATTTTATTTTTATTTTTAAAATCGCCGGCATTTAATTTTTTTGATTAAATGACTTTTAAACGTTGTCCAGAGCTTAATTATTTTTAAATATGTTTTTAGAATGTTTCCGTTAAGATTCTAAATTTATTTGTAAAATTTCCGGATAATTGAAAATGTTTTGAAGATTTTCCGGAAGTTGTAAAATATTTTGGGAATGTTTCCAGAATTTATTTAATATTCTGATTGTTTCCGGAAAATGTTAAATATATATAACTGAGAGTTTTTCCGGATGTTTGGAGTTTTGTGAATATTTCCGGAAATGTTGTGAATATTTTGAATGCTTCCGGAATTGTAAATATTTAATGTTTGTTTCCGGAAAATTGTAAGAATATTTTAATATTTTTCCGGAAATGTTGTAAATATTGTGAATGCTTCCGGAATTTGTATTTTATCTCTCCGGAATTCTAAATATGTATTCTATGTATGTATTTGTTTCCGGAAAATTGTAAATATATTTTTTAATAATTTTTCCGGAATTGTAAATATTTTTGATTTTTTCCGGAAAAGTGTAATAATTATTTGAATATTTTTCCGGAAATATTGTAAATATTCTGAATGTTTCCGGAATTTTAAATATTCTATTTATTTGTTTCCGGAAGATTGTAAAAATGATTTGAATATTTTTCCGGAAATGTTTTAAATATTTGTAAATGTTTACGGAATTTCTGTAAATATTTTGAATAAGTTTCTAGTGTTTATAAATATTTTTGTTTCCGGAAAATTCTAAATATTTTTTAATATTTCGCGGGAAACATGAATATATTTAATTTAATTCCCCTCCCTCGAATTATTCCCCCTCTCGATTAATACCTCATGCTAGAGTTGGGTTGAAACAATAATTCCCCACCCCAAATACCCTACTGCACGTTCAAATGCCAAAACTCGAATAATTCCCCTTCCTCAATTAATTCCCTATGCCAAGGAAGGGTTGGAAAAATAATTCCCCAGGGGAATTAATCGAGAAAATATGTTTTTACTTCCAATCCAACATTCTTTCCGCACGTTTAAAAATTTTAAACTTGTTAAATTAAATTTTAATTTTCATTTAATTATTTTTATAGATGCCTTCTTCAGTTTCATCAATTCCTTCACCTACTCCACCTACAAAACCTCCACCCCCACCACCATCGACAGGATCATCACGACGTTCTCGACTATCTACTGTTTGTCCACCAACTAGTTCAAAATCTTCTTTTCTTGTTTCTAGAACACAGGTAGAGGAACTAAGGAGATTTTAAAAAATTTTAAAAAATTTTTGTCAGATTCTTTTAACGCTAATTGCTTTTCTCTCCGTCCTCTTACTTGCTATTCTCTTCACATTTATACTTACTCGAGATGTTTTGTTGAGAGAATATATTGAAGGAAGGATTGCTGATGATGACAGTAATATTAATGAAAGTAAATCATTTGATGGAATTATATCGACAAAATTGCCTGAAGTTGCAAAACTTGTTGGAAGAGTACAACATGAAAGGGCGACGGATATGTTAGTTTTTTTCAGAATTTATTTCAGAATTTTTTTTCAGAATTTTTTCAGAATTTTTTTTTCAGAATTTTTTTCAGAATTTTTTTAGAATTTTTTTTCAGAATTTTTTTCAAAATTTTTCAGAATGGACTAATATATTCTTATTATTTTAAAGCAATCGCTTTCGTGTTCCCGGCAAATCATTGGTCGCTCCCGCAACTGCCAACAATGAAACTTTAGAGGAGGAAGATAAAGAGGATGAGCAAGAGAGCAGTGTTAGTACGACCGCTGAGGAGCCCGGGGCTGATGAATTACGACTTTCTGGAGAGGTAAAAAAATTATTTAAATTTCTAAAAATAAAATTTTTAAACTTCAAGCTTTACCCAATTTGGTATAATTTAACAATGAAAATATTTGTTCCTGGCTTTGGTGCACAAATTCCTGACGAAAACAATTTAACTTTTAATGGCGATTTACTGATGAAGTTCCGTGTAGAACAAAGCACACGTCGAATAGAATTAAATGCTTTAAAGCTGTCTTTTGATCGGTTTAATCTTGAAAAGTATCAGTTGAATCGAGTGGATCAGAGTAATCAAAACATGTCAAAATCGGTTCCTAAGGTTGTTGAAGTTAAAGTTGATGAAGCTAGAGAAAAGGTTATTTTTAGAATAATTTTAATAAATATATCAAAATTTTTAGGCCTTTTTTGAATTAGATGGGACATTGGAGAAAGGCGACGAGTACCTTTTTCGGGTATTTCACTTTAATTATCCGATCCAAATAATATTATCAGATTCCATACACGGGACCAATCGCTTCAAAACTCTCTGGCCTCTATTTGACAACATACACAACACTCGCTGGTGAACACAAATGTGCTGCAGTTACACAAATGGAGCCTACAGATGCGCGAAGAATGGTACGGATAAAAAATATACCTTATTTTCTGTAATAGAGTTCCATGTATCTATTTTTCAAGCATCCACAAAAAGGGGCGCTTTAATACAGAAATTATGGTATCTAAATTATTTATGTTTGGAAGCTCGTATCAAAATTCGCACTCATACAGGTATACGAAGCACGAGTATAAAATAGGCGGGTACGAGTATGAGAAAAAATTGGCATGTATGGAAGTACGAGTCCGAGCAAATTTCAAAATTCCAAACACTGTTTATCACAGCTATAGAAAAAAATTTTTTCTAGGTGCCTTGCTTTGATGAGCCACATTTTAAAGCTATTTATCGTCTCAACATTATCCACCCTTTTGGCTCTAGAGCTGTTAGCAACGCAAAAGAAATTCGTGACGGAGTTGCTACGGACAATGAAGAATGGATTCAAACCGATTTTGAGGAGACCCTTCCAATGTCTTCGTATTTGTTGGCTTTGGTAGTATCTGACTTTGATTATGTTGAGGGATATACAAAACGTGGAATACGAGTTCTGCTGCTTATTTTTAATTTTTTTTTGAAAATTTAAATTTTTTAAAGTTTCGTATCTGGGCACGTCAGGATGCTGTAAACTTTACTTCTTATGCTTTACAAGCCGGAATTCGTGTGTTGGAATTTTATGAAGATTATTATGGTATTGAGTTCCCCCTTCCAAAACAAGATATGATGGCCTTTCCTGATTTCGCTGCGGGAGCGATGGAAAATTGGGGATTGGTGGGCATTTTTTTTTGTAATTATTTTTCAAACCTCCCCTCAATTTAAGGTCACTTACCGCGAAAAATATTTACTCTATAGCCCAGAGTTATACACTGCTCAACAAAAGATGGCTGTTGCCTCAGTTGTCGCTCACGAATTAGCTCATCAATGGTTTGGTAATTTGGTTACTATGCGTTGGTGGAGTGATTTATGGCTTAATGAAGGTTTTGCTACTTTGATGGTTCGTTCTTTCTAAAATGCTAAAGAAAAAAAATTTTTTTTAAGGAATATTTGGGCACAGATGCTATCAGCAAAGGAGGCTTTAGAATGCGTGATTATTTTATTATTGAAGCGTTAGGTAAGACAAATTTTTTAATGGTTTTTTAATTTTAAAATTAAATTTTTTTTTTTGACTCTGCTTTCGACCGCGATTCTCGTGCAACATCCCATCCTCTATTCTTTGAAATTCGAAAGGCTGAGGATGTTAGTGAAGCTTTTGATTCAATAACTTACAGCAAAGGTGCAAGCGTTTTGAGGATGATAAGATCTGTGATGGGCGAGGAAAGCTTTAAGAATGGATTGAATGTAAGATTTAAGATTATAAATTTTATCTCATTTCTCGGTTACTCCTCTATCATTATCTTTGGGATAAAAAATTAGTTGAGATTGAGATACTGTCATAACAGAATTTTAAGTAGTGTCCAATCGGTACCGTACTACCGACGGCATTTTTCGGTATTTATCTGTATTTCATATCGGAATTGCGGTACGTAATACCGACCGAAAAAATTTTGAAGTTTATAGGTATTTATCGTTATTTTTCTTTATAACTATAACGATACGATATAAAATTCGGGGCTAATTGTAAGTAAAATAGATTCTAATCTATCTAATAAATTTTTTTAAAGATCTACCTAAACCGTTTCAAATACCATAACGCCGAACACTCCGACCTATGGGATGCATTAACAGAAGCAGTCCCCCAACATCTACTTGATAGCGAAGGGCAACCTTTTAATGTCAAAAATTTTGCAAAATATTGGACAGAACAAACTGGATTCCCTGTTGTACAAGCAAGTTTTAATTTAGAAAAAAAATAGATTTATCAAAAATATAAAAATTTATTTTTAAGGTAAAACGAATTTCTGCCAACAAAGTTTTGTTAACTCAACAACGTTTTCGTTTAGACCATATAGTTGGTGACTACAGTATAGATGAAAAAGGGGTAAAAATTGACAAGAAGAACAACAACACATTTAATATTAAAAATCAACAAAATAATCCAAACAATTTAACAACAACAAACTTTAATTTAAACAAAACAAGTTTAATTGTTAAACAAAAACAAGTTGGAAATGTGAAACTTGAATCGTCGTCAAAGTTAATAGAAAATTCTGGTAAGTCTTAGCTTATAAAGGTTAACTCAAGTTTTTAAGTTTATTCTTAAAATTTAAATACAGTTTTAAGTTTTAACTTAAGTATTAATAACGTTTTTGTTTTAATTCAAGTTTTTAAGTTCGAACTTAAGTTTTAATAATGTTTTTGTTTTAATTCAAGTTTTTAAGTTCGAACTTAAGTTTTAATAATGTTTTTGTTTTAATTCAAGTTTTTAAGTTCTAACTTAAGTTTTAATAATGTTTTTGTTTTAATTCAAGTTTTTAAGTTCAAGCTTAGGTTTAATAATGTTTTTGTTTTAATTCATGCTTCACAGTTCGAACTTAAGTTTTTAAGTTTTAATCTTTTAAGTTGTAATCTTAATCTTTAATTCTAGTTTTTAAGTTTATACTTTTAATTTTTAAGTTTAAACTTGAGCAAACTAAAGACTTAAAAGATATAAAATGCTATTTGGGCAAAACGCCCAATTCTTGAAAATTTTCTAAAACATAAAAAATTTTGTTTTTAAAGTAGAAAAACAAGACGATGAAAAGAAAAATGAGGAGGAAGAAGAATTTAAATGGGATATCCCTATTTGGTGGAGTATTAATGGAACAGATCAACCCATGCTTTGGTTAAAGGACTCAACAGAATTGGAAACGAGTGCTGGGGATGTAATTGTTTTAAATATACGTTCTCAAGGATTTTATAGAGTGCAATATGCTCCCGATGAAATGGAACAAATTCGACAACAATTATTTGATAACCATACGGTAATTGGGGGGGGGGGGGGGGGGGGGGGGGTTTTATTGGGAGTTGGAAGAGACTGAACAATTAATTGGGGGGTTTTATTGGGAGTTGCAAGAGACAGTGAACAATTAATTGGTTTAATGAGGTTGACAAAACAGGTTAAAAAAATTTTCTCATGGGGAGTCAGTGAACAATAAATCTGCTTTTTATGGGGTTTAGGAAGATAGCGAACAATTAATTGTTGCTTAGGTTGAAAAAATAGTGAGGTTAAGAAAACAATTTGTCTTATTGGTGGGTTGAGAAAACCTTGAAAAATTAATTGGAAAAATTAATTGGATTTATTGAAACAATTAGTTGTTCAATTAATTGGTCGGAATGCTATAGACTTTTTTATTTGTTATTTTATCCGTTTCAAATTATAGAAACTTTCAATGGGTAGCCGTGTACGTATAATTGATGATGCTTTTACATTAGCTGAGGGTGGTTATTTGCCTTATGAAGTAAGGGGATTTTTTAAAATGATTAAATAATTATTTTTATCTAAAGGATACTTTAAATTTAACTCAATATTTGGCAAAAGAAGAGGAATACCCACCATGGGAAATTGCTTTAACTGGTTTTAATGTAATACAAAGTTATTTTGATGATGAACCAGAAACTGAGGATTTGAGGGTAAAAAAATAGAAAAAAAATTTTTTTGTTGAGAAAAATTTTTCTTTGAAAAACTCGTGAACTTGTTGAGATTAAGGTTGATCTGATATCCGTCAGGTAGAATTTTTTCGAGGAACGGGGATGTCGTGGGAATGAGCTGTTCGGAAATCGGAGTCGGGGAACGGCCTAGAAATAGTTTTCAAGTGAGGAAGTGGAAATCGTTCTTTGGGACAAATCATAGCTAGAAGCTAGAATAACATTATTAAACTAATTCTGATTTAAAAATTAAAGCAAAAAAATTTTTTTATTAATTAAAAAAAACTTTAATTATTAATAGGCTTATATTAAATTATTAATTGGTGACATTTTTGAACGTGAATTAAATAAACTTGGAGATTGGGAACCTGGAGATGGAGAAAAACATTTCTTTAATGAGTAAATTATTTATAATTATTAAAAAAAAATTTTTTTTAATTTTTTTAAAGTTTGCTTCGTCAACGAATAATTCAAAGAATGTGCACTTTAAGAGATTTACGGTGCATAAACGCTATTCTTGACATTTATCGGCGTCATTTTGTGGATTCATGTACAGACTTTATTACAACAGAAAATAATGGGAATAATTCAGGGTGAATATTTTTTTGAAAAAATTAATTTCATATGTCGGATACCTGAGGGATTGTGATAGATATTGGGCGTGGGGGATGTGTTAAGGAGCCCTAAATTGGTGCCAAACAATTTAGAATAAGTGAGGGATTGGGGATATTTGAGAATAGGTCAAGATAAAGGTTATGGGGGAGAAGCTGGGATAGGATAGAGTTTTGGAGGAAAGGTTGGATAAGAAGACTTGGATCACCTGGATGAATTGATGACTTATAATTCGACTCGTTTAGGTATTGGCCCTTGACTAAACTATAGTCGATTTCTGAGAAAAGGTTGAGATAAGATAAAGATTTTGGCTATTTTGTTAATTTAAACTCAAATTTTTGGCTCTTGTCCAGTTTATGCGTCCAATCGACTTTTATAAGTCCAATGAAAGTTTATGCGTCCAATCAAAAGAAAATTGGATTTTTCTTTATATTTTGAAGTTGGGGTTGGGTTCTTTAGCATTTATTCATGTTCGGGACCTACGCCCACTGGGTCTGGGACCATTCCTTGCCCTATCCATTGAAATTTCGGAAAGTTATAATTGTTTTTCCAAAATTTTTAAAAACTGGCTACAACTTTCAGAAATTTCAATGGATAGGGCAAGGAATCCCAGACCCAATGGGCGTAAGTCCCGAACATGAATAAATGCTAAAGAACCCAACCCCAACTTCAAAATATAAAGAAAAATCCAATTTTCTTTTGATTGGACGCATAAACTTTCATTGGACGCATAAACTGGACAAGAGCCAAATTTTTTTTCAATTTTTTTCTTGTTTAGGTCCGCTTCTTTACCACATAAACCAGGAAGAAAAATGGCTAGTCAATGTTCCAAAATCCCCGTACCTTTCCGAACTCTAGCATATTGTGAAGGTGTTCATTATGGAACGGAACAAGACTGGAATTTAATTTTGGAATTATTTAGAAATGAAATTGTTCAAGTAGAGAAAGAACGTTTACTTGTTGCCTTGGCATGTTCTAGAGATACACATACTTTAAAAATGTAAATTTAAAAAATTTATGAATTGAGATAGAATAAAAAGGAAATGTGGTACTTTATGGATATCTCACTCCCCTCCTTTTTTGAGTCTCAGAGTTTTCCTAAACGTAGAAAATGGTCAGAGATTATTTTCTTCTCCATGTCAATCATTTTTTTCTTCTTCAAGTATTTTGCTTGTTTATTTTAGAGTTGATCAAAACGATACGTCTTGATCAACTCTAGTTTATTTCGCTTTGCTTGAAGAAAGAAAAATGATTGACACGGAGAAGAAAATAATCTCTGCCCATTTTCTACGTTCAAGGAAAACTCTGAGACTCAAAGTTGGAGAGGGGGGTGACATATCCATAAAGTACCGGAAATGTTTAAGAATTTAAAAATAGTTTGAGAAAATTTATGGTCAAGAGTTAAGGGTGAGAAAAGAAGGTTGTGATCGCTCCAAAGTTATAGCCATGATTTGAAAAATGTTTGGACTGAAGCCACAAATTTATTAAAATATTATTTTTGAAATTTAGGCTTTTAACAATGGCCAGTGATGTTAATAGTACAATTATCCGTTTACAAGACAAACCTTCAGTATTTACACATGTTGGAAGTAGAATTATTGGAAAGAAAATAATTTTGGATTTCTTTATTGATAGATGGCCGAGAATTTATCAGGAGTAAGCAAAGAAAGGGGAAATTAAATTAATTCTTTTTTAAAGCTTTAAAGACCAACAAACTTTATTACGTTCAATTATTTCGTCTTCAATTGTAGGCAAATCTCAAAGAGTTATTGATCAAGTAGAAAACTTTCTTCGTGAAAATCAGAAAACTACAAAGTGGGAATAAAAAAATTTTTTTTGAAATTTTTTAAAAAAATTTACCAAAAAATTTTTAGGGAAAATTTTAAGCCCAAAAAAAATTTTTTGAAAAATTTCTAAAATTTTTTGGACAAAATTTGCAAAAAAATTTTTTTTTTTGGAATTAAAAAAAATTTTCCAAACAAATTTTTTTTTCAAAAAAAATCCCAAAATTTTTTCATCTTTTTTTAATTAATTTAATTATTATTTAAAGAAATCTGGATGTATTTAAACAACGTTTGGAAGTTCTTCAAACCAATACACGCTGGATACAGAAAAATTTTAATAAATTAGCCCAATGGTTTAGGTATATAAATATACATATTAATTTAAATTTTAAAAATTAATTTAGAGAGCATAATGGTCAGAATGGGAAAACTTTGCTTTTAAATGAGGAGGAAATTCAAGGTCCATTCCCTTCGCCTATAATGGCAAAATTTAAATAAATTTATTATATATGTATTTTTAATTTTAATTATTATTAGGGTTTTTAGGGTTTTGATCGGCTATAGCTTTTTAAAGCTTAATTCAATTTGAATGAACCTTATATCATTCGGAAGCTATCTTAAGCGCTATACTTTTTATAACTAAATGGATTATGCCTTTTCGCTTATTAAAAAGTTATAGGTTGATAAGTGTAAAAAACAACGATTTCTTGCACTTATCGACTTGTAATTTTTAATGTATGACCGAAAAATAATGTTCCCTTCACTCTATCATAGGGTGAACGGAACATATTGTTCATAAACTTCTTAAATTTTTCTGGTCTGAGCCTTAATCGTTCTATTCCTCAATATCAAATAATTATTGTTAGTAAAGGATGGAAAGGTTCCAATTTCGGAACTGGACCCGAAGAAATTCAAAAAAGCAGTTCCGGAACTGGAACCGGCTCCAGAGAAATTTTGGAATTTTCCATCACTGATAGTTAGTAAAAGATATCCCTGTATATTTCCGATTTTTTTGACTACTCATTCCTGGGGGGTACACCCCAAGGTACCGCGAGCCCAGTATACCGCCGAGCTATAACTTCGTTCAAAATTGTCGTTCCGGGACGCCTTGGTATGGTTCGATGCGCCTCGACGTGCTGAATCGAAACATACCAGGGCGTCCCGGATTCGACGATTTTGAACGAAGTTATAGCTCGGCGGTATACTGGCTGCTCCCTTCCTTGATTTGATCAATTTTTTGAGCAGATCGATTTCTGAGGGAAAATAAATTTTTACTGTTTAAGGAAACAATTTCAAACCCTAATAATAATTTTTATATATTTTTTGTTTTGTTGCAATTTATTTTGGTCAAATAATTTTGTGTTTTTATTAAATATTCTCCACATTTTATCTCATTCAATTGTCGCGCAATCTTTTTTTTTCTTTTAAATTTTAGATTTTTTTTGTAAATATTAAATATTTAATTGCTATAATTTAGAATAAAAAAATTTATATAAAATAAATAATTATTTAATTAACAAAAATCTGTTAAGTTTTAAGCTTATAAAGGTCAGCACAGGTTTTTAATGAGGTTGGGTTTGGATGACACACATTTGTCTTTCAGGAATATTTAATCCTGTCTTGAATGGAAATCTAAATAGAAACTAGTAGAGATTGAGATTTTTGAAAAGTCTGGACCTGTTCCTGGGCTCTGGGTTCGATTTTTTGACCTGGGCCGGATCCTGGGCCTGTAGTCCAGAAAAAAGAAAGAAGGCCCGTAGTCCCACGAAAATCGCAGGAAGGTCAAAAAGATGCCTAGGCCTGGATTCTGGGTACAGGAAAAACCCAGGCCTTGTTCCAAACCCTGCTCGATCTCTACTTATTCTTATTAAATTTTAATCAAAAGTTGATTTAAGTTTTAATTTTAAACCTGTAAAGGTTTCAAACTTGAACTTGAACAAATTTTTGTAAGATGCTATATCATGTTCCCTTCACATTACAATGTTTCTTTCGTATTACCTGATGTTCCCTTCGCATTACCCCTTTTTTCCAAATTTTTTCAACTAAGCTTTTAACCAAAAAATTTAAATAAATAACTTGTTATGTAGCCATTTTTAATTCGAATTAATTCATTTTCAGAGTTAAAAAAATTTTTTTTAATTAAAAAAACTTAAAATTTCAAAATCCTCAAACAAACACTCAATTTTAAAATCCCATGATTGCCAAATCAACTGATTTAATCAATAAAAAAAATCAAAAAGCGTGGCCATTAAGCAATGTTGAATTGACAATATCCCCTCTCTATAGAGAAAGAAAAAAGGAGAGATAAGAGGGATAATGTAAAAAAAAAAAAGAAAATTCTGGATTTATTAACATTGCGCAAGGCCTGTTTGCGCAGCCTATATTTTCCCTCTCTTTCCTTATCCTCCCCCCTATTGTATATGTACATATTTGCCACATCATCCTGCGCTAGTTGGACGTCCTCTTGATTGCTTTCCCTTTCCTTAACAGCACTTTTAAATTTTTTTATTAGATTCTAAACAATTTTGGGAGTAATTTTTATATTAATTTTTGTGGGTTTTAATTTTTTAAAAATATTAGATGAAAAGTTTTATGCTAATCGTTCTTCTACAAGTCTTTATTTTTACTCAAGGTGATGGAGAAAATCCGAAAACGAATTTAGGTTGGTGAAATTTGGAATTAAAAAGAGTTTAAATGGGGCTTGTAGTCAGGATGTTCCCTTTGCGTTACATAGTGGTTCCCCTCGCACTATGGAATACTCCTTTCGCACTACCCCTAATGTTCCCTTCATACTACCCCCAATGTTCCCTTCACAGTACCCTCAATGTTCTCTTAAGTAACTTAATGTTCCCTTCACATTACCCTAACGTTCCCTTCACATTACCCCAATGTTCCCTTCACACTACCATTATTGTTACAAAATATCTTTAAAAATACCTAGAAGTTCCACCAAATACAACACAAACAACACCTTCAGAGGTTCTTAGTCAACTGGCTCAGTCTTTAACTCCATCTCCTGAAAGGCCTAATACTGTAATGCCAGTACCCCCTCTAAATACGGCAGGGGTACCTCAAAGCGAATTAACTATGACAACAACACCTATGCCTACAACTATAACAACTGAAGAAACAACAACTGCAAACACTACTGGAGGTTTAATTTAAGAGGATTTTTAAATGGATAAGACTTAGAATAGGCCAAAATTAATGGAATGGTGTTCATAAGGGGAGGGGGTAAAGAAGAGAATCTCTCAAGTGCAGGAAATCTAGAAGGCACCACATCATGTTCTGTTAACATAACCCTGATGTTCCCTTCACACTAACCTTATGTTCCCTACACTACTCTTATGTTCCCTTCAAATTACCTTGATGTTCCCTTTGCATTACTCTTTTGTCCCCTTCACATTACCCTGATGTTCTCTTCACTTTACCCTTATGTTCCCTTCACATTACCCTGATGTTCCTTTGGTGAGGAGGATTCTCTCTCTCTTTAAGGATGAGAGTTTGATGAACTCTTCCTTTGGGAAAGAGCCTTTTCCATTTCCACGTCTAAAAATTTTAAAAAATTTAAGCACCGTCAACCGAACCAATGAGTACTTCATATTTCATCATTGGCCCACCAGTTCAAGATGTGATAAACACCAATACACCTACACCTGAAACAACATCTACAACACCTGAAGTTCCCACAACCCCTGAAGTTCCAACTACAACAGAAGCTCCAACCACCCCTACAACTGAAACAACCACTACTACAACTCTTCCTCCTCCAAGCCCCGCCCCTCAGCCTCCAGTTGTGGGAGGAGCTTCAACTGCAACAATGACTTGGAGTATAATGGCGATCTCTTTGACTATGGTTTTGTTGGCTTTGAGTTATTGAAGAAGTGTATTGAAGCAAAAAAGAAAGGGAAGATGGGAAGTATGGAAGTGATGATATGATTTTAAAGGGGAGGAAGTCCTCAGCCTCCAATTGTGCGAGGAAGAACACCAACCAATTTTTAAAATTTTTTTAAAATTTTTCCCTATTCAAAACTATTTTTTATAAGATTGATTTTATTATTTAAATCACTACAGTGTTACTATTTATTTTTTAAGCACATTATTTATTTCATTATCTAGTAAACAGTATAAATTTATCCAACTTTAAGTATTTATTTAGCGAGGTCTTGTTTTAATTACTTCTGGGAAAATATTGTTCTGATTTTGTTTTGAATTATTCTGATTTTTTTAAAAATTGTTCTGATCTTGTTATAATTTTATTCTGAATTGTTTTGATTTTATTTTGAATTACTCTGATTTTATTCTGATTTTTATTCTGACTGATTTTTGTTCTGATATATAAAAATTCTGATTTTTATTCTGACTGATTTTTGTTCTGATTTTATTCTGAACTTTTCTGATTTTGTTCTGAACTTATTCTGGTTTTTATTTTGAACTTGTTCTGATTTCATTCTAAAATTGTTCTGAATTTTCTTTGGATAGTTCTGATTTTATTCTGAGTTTATTCAGATTTTTCTGATTTTATTCTGAAATTATTATGATTTTTCTGAAACATTTTGTTCTGAAATTGTTCTGATTTTTATTCATTTACTTTATTCTGCTATTAAAATCAGAATATTATAAAACAAAACCAGAATTAAAAATATTCTGGTCATTTAAAACAAGTTTCTCATCTTATCTAAACCAGAACAGCTCCTTCTTTCTCATCAATTTTTTCATTATTAGTAACATCAATAAATTCATCATTATTGTTGCTACTATTTTCCTCTTCTCTTCCAAATTTAATTTTATTTGGTATATTTTCATTATAATTTCCATTCCTTCCATAATTCCCCCCTATTCCATAACCAAAAAAAGTAGCTAATTGAATCGGGCCTTTTTTCTGAAATTTTATTTGTTCTTCCTTTTCGTAGCTAGGCGGAAACATTTGTATAGGTATTGAAGGGGAAGAGGCTATTGAAGGGGAGGAGGCTGGTAATGATGATATTTTATTTATTTGTATTTGTCCAAATGCTTTGTTTTCGTCTTTTATGGGCTTAAATAAAGGTTGTTCTGTTGCTAAATTGTAGTTGGATAAATCTTGTTTTATTGGGATTAAGGTTGGTGGTGGGGGTGGAGGAGATGATGTTATTGGTGCGGGTGGTATTGAATAATAATGATATTTTGAGGTTGTTTGTTGATAGAAGGAATCTTAAACATTGAGGTTTATTTAGGGAGAGGTTTGGAGGATGTAGTCCAAGTCATGGAGCATTGGATGGAGCCCAAGGATTTTCATGAGGATAGAGCCAAGGATGGAGCCCAAGGATTTTCATGAGGATAGAGCCAAGGATGGAGCCCAAGGATTTTCATGAGGATAGAGCCAAGGATGGAGCCCAAGGATTTTCATGAGGATAGAGCCAAGGATGGAGCCCAAGGATTTTCATGAGGATAGAGCCAAGGATGGAGCCCAAGGATTTTCATGAGGATAGAGCCAAGGATGGAGCCCAAGGATTTTCATGAGGATAGAGCCAAGGATGGAGCCCAAGGATTTTCATGAGGATAGAGCCAAGGATGGAGCCCAAGGATTTTCATGAGGATAGAGCCAAGGATGGAGCCCAAGGATTTTCATGAGGATAGAGCCAAGGATGGAGCCCAAACCTAGGCCCATTGAGAACTCCCCAATGCTCTCAAAATATCTCAATCCCGTGCAGCTTCTAACATCCCTGCTTAGTTCCTTGAGGTAAAATTATCTTCCTTAGGAAGGGTAGAGGTTCTTCCTCCTATTAGTCCTGTGAATTTCCTATCCAATATCCTGCCCATAAAAAGAATTTTTGGGAAAAAGGAGGTTTTCCCCTTTATAATCCCCGTCTAAAGAGGCTCCAGTGGCAAGCCCACATAACTCAAATTCCAGCAAACACTATCCCCCACATTTAAGGTCCCCTCCTTCCCTCACCTTGTTTACAGTGCCAACAGCCTCCAGCAGGACCAGGCTCCCCCGGCGATCCTTGCGGCCCAGGCATTCCGACAACTCCAAATTCACCTCTCGGACCCATTAAACCTCTCATTCCTTTACTTCCAGGCATTCCCCATTCTCCGTCCTTGCCACTCTTTCCTGGAGGGCCTCTAGGGCCAGGCAAACCAATAGCGCCCTGCGGTCCTGGAGGGGCACCGTTCAAAACTCGGCCTGGGTCGCCTGGTGGGCCCTTAATACCCGGGAAGCCAATCTAATGAGAAAAATAAAATTAAGATTTTTTCGAGAAAAATGTACAAAATGATCAAAAAATTTAAACCTCTCCTCTTTGCCCAGCAGCCCCAGTCAATCCATTCTTGCTACTTACTCCATTCTTTCCAGCTTTTCCAGGCTCTCCAGCCAGGCCTGGCAACCCTTTCAAGCCTGGAGCACCGGGAGGCCCGGGAATGCCGGGATAACACTAAAAAAGGACTTTAACTTTTCAAAAATATTTTATTTACTTTAAGGCAAGAATCTGTCGCTGCTTCATCCTTTGATGCTGCAATGTATTTCCCTGGTCGGCCGCCCCATCCCCACTTCCCTGGTGTTCCGTCTGTTCCTGGTCTTCCAGGTTTTCCTGTCTTTCCGGGGGGTCCGGGGCTGCCTTAGAAAAGAATCAGAATTAAATCAGAATTTTAAAATTATAATCAGAATTAATCGGAATTTAAAAACCAGGACTAATCAGAATTTAAAAATCAGAATTTAAAAATCAGAATTTAAAAATCAGAATTTAAAAACAGAATTTAAACATCAGAATTTAAAAATCAGAATTTAAAAACAGAATTTAAAAATCAGAATTTAAAAACAGAATTTAAACATCAGAATTTAAACATCAGAATTTAAAAATCAGAATCACAATTTTAAAAACAGAATTTTGAGAACAAAATTTTAAAAACCAGAATTTAAAGATCAGAAAAATCAGAATTAAAAAATCAGAACTAATCAGAATTCAAAAAAACAGAATTTTAGGAATTTCAAAAAATCAGAATATTATTATTCTGATTTTTAAATAGAGAATTAAAAACCTTGTTTGCAAGCACAACACAAATACTCCTTCTCTGCTTGTTCAAACTTTGCATAATTATTATTACCAGTCTCTCTTCGAAATCTTTCAGTTTTATAACTATTTCTGTTCAAGTCACTCCATAAATTTTTCGATTCCAACTTTAATTTTTAATTAAAAAAATTTTTTCCTTAAAAAATACTTTGCATTCATTAGCAACAGAAATTAGTAAAGAAAGCCGTCGTTGCATCGAAAAATGTGCCATAGGTAACAGTATTATGAGGGAGGCTAGAGAAGCACAGGAAACTATAGAAAGGAGAAAAACTGTTTTGGAGGAGGATTCTTCGAACATTTCTTTAAAAAATCAAAAAATACTCTATAAAGTGAACTCTCGGTATAAGCGACTCAAGAAAGACATTCAAAAAATCAGAATAAAAAATCAGAATTAAACCAGAATTAGTAAAAATAAAAATCAGAATTTCTCCGAGTTTAAAGGGAAAAGTCGCCTATATCGAATTTCCGTTATTAAGAGGGTCGCTAATAACGGGAGTTGATTAGAAAGAAATTTTTTTTCAATTTTTTGATAAAATGATAAATACTGATAAAATGATAATTAAAGAGAAGAAAAGTTTAAAAATCCAAGAATGACCCATATTTAAAGAGAAAAAGCTTGTTTGTGTGCGGTCAATCAAAAAAATAGCCGGAACTAACTAAAAAGTGTAAGGTGTGAAAGCGTTTATCAATTAAAGGGGAAAATTAATTGAATAAAATTAAATTAATTTGATTAGATTTTTTATTTCCTTTCAATCCTTTTAACTTAGAAAACTCGTCAAATAAAATACTGTTTCAGCTTAACTGCAATTGTCGTGTACTCAATTTTATTTGGCTAATTGTATTTATGTTCAATTGTCGTATACCCAATTTTCATGTGGCTAATTGTCACGTAGCCAATTGTCATATTGTCAATTGTTCTATGTTCAAGTGTCGTATAGTCAATTGTCATCTGTCCAAATGTCGTATAATCAACAATCTGTCCAAATGTCGTAACAATTTTTTATCAGACTGTCACGGAAATTTCATATGTTTATTTTAATCAAATGATTTTTATTCTTTTTTCTAGTAATTTTTACGTTCATTTAGGCTTTATTTTAAGTGTGTTATTTTAAAGGTTCCCTTCTTTTCATTTCTTGGAATTTTTTATATTTTTTAAAAATCATTTTTTCATTCATTTATTTTTTACCCATTTCCCCTTTAATTTTTTTTTATAATCCATTTTTACATTCAAATTTAATGTCTCATTTTTGTTGCTCAACTAGGAGTGTTTATTGATTATTTATTTTGCCTGTTTTAATCTTTTGGTTTTTGGACAGTAGGAGAAAAGACGAAAAATGATTTTTTGAAAATGATTTTTAAAATATGTAGTTTTTTCTGATAAGTTGTCTGACAATTTAGAAAATGATTTTAATTTTCCGTTTGAGTAACTCGTTGATATTTGTCCGCAGGTCTAATCCGCAAATAATTTTTTTGTCCGCAAAAAAATTTTTTGTCCGCAAAAAATTTTTTGTCCGCAAAAATTTTTTTTGTCCGCAAATTGAGTCCGCAAATGTCTGTCGGCAAACTTTAAAGTACTTTTTCCATTTCAACTACAAAATAAACATTTTTTAATCTTTTTTCAGGTTCTTAGAAAGGCATGGGAAAGAATTTTTCCGCGCTCCTCCCTTCTTTTAAAAAAATTTTTTCTATTTAAATAAATTTATTTTTTTCAGAAAAATGCATTTATTCAATAATTTATGGTTTATTTATTTTTTAAAATTAAAATAAAATAATGGGAGGGTTAACTGATATTTTACTTTCTATTTGTGCTGAATATTTTAGAGGATTGTTTTGTTCACTTCAAGGATTTTTGGTGTTGCATAAAATTGATAATCCGCCTGTTTCCAGCATTGTAAGTCAAAAAACTTGTTGTAACTATACTTGAGATGGGAAGAGGTTTATTTTTAATTAATTAACACACTTGACTTGCAATTAACTGGAGAGATTTACTAGAGATCAAAAGCCTTGATCTTGATTTTAGGTGGGGACCTTGACCAGATCAAAGGAAGAAGTCTAGGAACGCTGAAAAATGCCTTGCTTTGGACTCTGGATACAGGAAAGTCAAGGTCTGGATCCAGATCCAACTTGATTTCTAAGACTCAGGTTCAATGCCTGGCTGATGTGACTGGTTTATTCTGCTTTAGTCTAGTCCCTGTATAGCATTTAAATAGGTGGGTGGGGAAGTCTTCCTCACTCGTAAATATTCTTGGAATTGGAAGAGTATTCTTATGATGAGTTTGTGTCTCTTAAATTGGGGATATCGCTTATACAGCTCCACACTTTTTCAATTGGGCATTTGTCCGCAAAAATCATCCGCAAAACTTTGTCCGCAAATTTACAAAAAGTGTACCCTTAAATTCTGGGTGTATTTGGTAGTTGTGTAGCTTATAGTGTGGTTTAAAAGCTGAAAAAAATTTTTTAAGGTAACCGAACACAGACGACAACAACAACAAAAATCGACAACATCTTTCCAAACAGTACTCGAAAAACGCAGACAACAAGAACTCGAAAAGCGTTCCAGTAAACCTCCACAGACTGAACAAATAAATAAAGTTTCAACTCCTAAACGTATTATTAGGGTATTTTTTTCTGTATGTTACTTCTTTTATTTAAGTTTTTTTTTAATTTAAAACTCCTTACATTTTTTGGGTTCCCAATTTTATAAAATTTGGGGGAAGATTTTGGGGAAAAATTTGACTTATCTTACAAGGAAACCTATCCAACATCCACCAAAAATTTTGGAATTATTGCACCATCGTGTAGAGCGTGGTCGATAACCTATTGCAAATTTTTGGCTTTTCTGGCTCCACCCCCCAAATCGAAAAGTTATATGGTTCCAAAGTTTTCGTCTTTTGGAGCGGTCAAGTTCATTTTACACCAAAAACGGAGTTCATATTCGTAATCAGCTCCCTTATTCACCTTTGGGAACGTTCTTTAATCATTTTAAAGTTTGGTTCTGGAGTGGTATTAATTTTCGAGTTGGCTCAATTAAGGTTGTCTTTCGTGCCTTTTTGGCCTTCTTTGAAAGGGAAATTTTTTAATTTATTTTTTGAGGAAAATTGAAGTTATTTTCAATTTGAGTTTGACTTTATTTTTCTATTATTTTTCCATTTATTTTTTAATTTTATTTAATTTTTAAGTGCGTTTGTGCCAACATTGCCTCTGTTCTCCTCGTTTTATCAATTGCTTTCTTTGTAAAATTTGCTGGGCAAGATACTCTATTTTCTTCATTTGTCAGTTGCTTGGGGTCTTTTTTGCTTATTCCTGTATTGATTGTTGTTCGGCTGCTATCGGTTATTTTTTAAAATTAATTTTGGGAAAATTTTTATTGTTAATTTTGATTCGGTTTTTGTTACTTTTTCCTTTTAAGCCTAAATATATAGGTTAAAATATTGGTTAGTCGTTAAGTTGTGTTCTTGGCCAAATCGGTAAGGCGTCAGGCTTGGGGGTAGAATTAGTTGGGTTCGATTCTGTTTGGTATTCCCCTGTTTTCTCTCTTCCACAATTGCTAGTTTTTCTTTGAAAATTATTTTTTCTCTCAAAAATTAGTTTTAAAAATTTTTTTCGATAAAAATAACTCGAAAATTTTCTTAAAATTTTTTATTCCTATTTTTTAACTTAAAAATTAATTTTCCCTTTCCAAACAGATTCTCTGGTTCGCTGATGTTGCCGGCGCGGCACTTCGTTTCCGTGGACAAACAGGCCAAAAAATTCCAGATTATGCTCGGGCAGCTTCAGATTTTGTTCATGCAATTATTGTCGAATTAGTTTTTTTATTTCAAGCTATGCTGTTTTTTAATATTAATTTGCCTATAATTTCTTCAAGGTTTTTTTTTAATTTTTAGGGTGTTTTAACTAAATTTTATTTTTAGTCTTGGATTTGTTTATATGGCATTGCTAAATTCTTTGTATAGTTTTGACTATATTTGGATGAGTAATGGAGTTAATTTGGTATTTTTATTTTTTTAAAAGAAATAATTTTTGGCGTAATTAAAAGGGGAGGGAAAGAAGTAAGGGCATTTTTGAGCCCTCATTTTGAGTTTTTTTCCGAAATATGAATATTAAGAGAATCCGTCTATTTTAATTAGTGAACGTTTATTAACCGATACCCTTCAATTTTTGGCTGTCACCATTTTTTGACCTTTGGGTTTCTGTTTCGGTATGGCAACCGCCATTGTCAACTTCAACTCCTCTTTCTAATCTTTCTATTTTCCCTAACTTTAAATACATATTTAATCGAAAAATAGACTTTTTTCAAAGACGAGATTTTCCCCCATTTTCTTCCATTTTTTTATAATTTCTTTAAACCCCAAGATTATGAGGTATTACTACTGTTTTTCGGACATCTCTTAAATCCCAAAACCTTTTAAAAATAATTATTTTCTTATTTCAATTTTTATTCTAAAATTCTTTAATTTTTATAGAATTCCCGTATTGCACTAATCGAACGTCGTTGGCCCTTTCATCTCGGTTTTGGCACAATTTTAACAATTGCAACAAATTATTCTTCAAATTTTATAATTTCTGGATGTATATTTGGAGCTTTATTTCCTTTCTTTATTGTCAGTTCTTGTTTGGTTGATACAGAAATTCTTTCAACTTTAAAAGGAAATAATAATAAATTAAATTTCCCGGCGATTCCATTTTATTGTATTGCTCAAAATATAACAAACAAATTGTCTTTGGCAATTTTTGGAAGATTTTTTTGAATTTTATTTTTGTGTTTTTTTCTAATTGTGTATTTTATTTTGTTGTGGCATTTCTGGGTCCTTTTAGAGAATATTTATAGTTTGTCCGCAAATTTTTTTGTCCGCAAATTTTTTGCGGACATTAAATTTTTTGCGGACAGACTTCTTTGACAGACTAGAACTGGTCAAAGAAGTAAGTGCTAGGATTTGACTTCTGATTTCTGTAAAGAATCATGTGAAAGCTGATGATTTGTTTTGGAGGAATATTTGTCCGCAAATATTTTTTTGGCAAAATTTCTGATTTTTTTTTGGGATTTTCAGGAAATTTGTCTTATAAATTTAATTCTCTCTAAAAGGATGCTTAATTTGTATATTTTTTAAAATTTGTAAAAAAAAATATGTAAAAAATGTAATTTTTATTTTTACTATTTTGCTTGTTTATGCTTATTTTTCTATGTAAAATAATACTTAAAAAATTTTTTTTCTTTAAATAATTTTTTAAAATTTTTCTTTGTTTTTTATTTTTTATAATTTTCAATTATTCTTGACAATATTCTTGAGATAAATTTAGAAGAATAAATGAAATGGTTAATACTTTTTGGTCGTCGTTGTATTTGTGATGTGCCTACATCAACTTCGCGTCTTTTAAATTTGGGTGCAACGAATTTGAGATTGTTGTCTAATACAAGGTTTTTATTTTGAAAATTTAAATGTTCTTTTTGTGATTTTTGGGGTTGTCGCTTTTAAGCTAGCGTAGCACCCCGACCCCGAAATTTTTTTTTTGGCAAAAACCCCGACTCGAACCTCAAAGGCCCCGGCAACCCTAGATCACCCGACGATCCCGCCCCCGAAGGCTTGGGGTGCTACATACCAACTTTAAACTATGATATAAGTCAACGTTGAATGTTTGTTCTTTTTTTGGTTTTTTGACTTATTATTTAACCCTTCATTTTATAAAATTTCCCCTCAAAGCTTTCTGTCATTAAGCCAATTTTAATTTTTTTTTCTAATTTTCCTATTAACGTTGATTTTTATTTTTTAGACATTTCTCCACTAAAATATCTTCAAATTTGTTGTCTATACGAAATGAAACGGGTGACCTCTTCACCACAAAATTTCTTTCACCACAAAAATTGCGTTTACTCTTTAGGCCGTTGAGAAGAAATTTTAGCAGTGGAGAGTCTAAACGACAACCAAAACTTATTAAAGATTTAAAAATTAGTGATGTAAGGGGAATTGCGATTTTAGCATTGCCTTACAAATGGAGAATTATAGGTTTGTAATTTTTCAAGAAATTTTTTTTGAAAATTTGGGCGGAACATTTGGCCCCAACGATTTATTTTTGGAATGGAATTTGGTCTTAAAGACTTGGAAATTCTTGGGGGGGGGGGACATTTTATCCCAAAATTTTTTTTGAAAATTTCGACGGGACATTTGACCATAACAATTTATTTTTTAATAGAATTTTGGGGATGCAATTTGGACTCAAAAACTTTTTATGAAATTCTTGGGAGGACACTTTGTCCCAAAAATTTTTTTATTTTTTAGCCGGCCTAGTCTTTCTATCTATTGGCTCTGGCCTATTTTTAACATTACCTCGAATTCTTGGCAAAATTATTGATGAATTTGACACTTCAAAACCAGAAGACAAAAAAACTGAGGGAGAAAAGGAAGAAAAAAATAAAACTGAATTAAATTTATTTTCAATAATTCCTCGAAATGATATAAAAAAGAAAGAAAATGAGAAAGAAGATGATTGTCTTGGAAGAATAGCACGTTATCTTCGACACAATCCATGGGCTATTGGTATTATTCTTGCTATTGGGGCATGTGCAATTGGTGGACGTATTTATTTGATGCATACAACAAGTTTGTTTTTGTTCAGTATTTGTTGGGAAAAATGGGGTGGGGGTCAGGCCCGTAGCCAGGGGGGGGGAAGGGGGGGAATTCCCCCCCCCCCCCCCAAAAGGGGAAATGGAAAAATTTTGCGGGAGGGTTTGGGGGAGAAAAGTGAATTTTTTTGGCCTACGGCCTCTGAAATTCAAAAAATTTTCGCCTGCGGCGCTGAAAATAGAAGAAATCTGGCTTCTTGAGCTCCAAAATTAAAAAATTTTCGCCTGCGGCGCTGAAAAAGTGAATTTTTTTGGCCTACGGCCTTCTAAAATTCTCAAAATTTTCGCCTGCGGCGCTGAAAATAAAATTTTTTGGCGCCTTCGGCGCCAAAAATTGGGCGCAAAAAAATTTTCCCCTCTTGTCCCCCCCCCCCGAAAAAAAATCCTGGCTACGGGCCTGGTGGGGGTTAACTCGATGGATTCCAAATTACGGAACAGACAAATAACGGAACTACCAAAGATCAGAATATTTTCAGAAATCAGAATTTTTTAAAATTCTTTTTTTTTAATTATTCTAATTTGTTTTTAAATTTTTATTTCTTAAAAATATTCAGATTTTTCAAAAAATTCCGATTTTTAAAATATTCCATGTTTTGGTCGTTCCTTGATTTAGTAATCCATGACTTGTCGTTCCGCGACTTGTACGTTCCGTGAGTTAACCCGATACGGGGTCGAATGAGCCTGTGGTTAAGTGCAACTGTGTTTGCTTAGGTTGACTGAAGGGGGTGGGTTCGACCCCCTTCATGATATATATTTTTCTTTTTGTTATTTCTAAGGAATTAAATTCAATTTTTCATCAATTATTGAAGAAAAAAAATTAAAAAAAAATTTTTTAACCAAGAAACTTTAAAGGTCAACTCATAGTCAACGATTTACGTACAAACGTTTTCCGAAACATTCTCCAACAAGATATGGCTTTTTTTGATAAAAATAAAGTTGGAGAAATTGTAAGTCGGCTATCTTCAGATGCTTATATTGTTGGAAATGCTCTTTCTACAAATTTGGGTGATGGTATTCGTTCACTTTTCACTTCTTTTGTGACTGCAGGAATGATGGTTTATTTTATTTATTTCTAAGGGAAGGATTTTGAAAAAGGGAATAAGGGGGACTTTCTAAATTCTTTTTTCGAAAAATTTTTCCTTTGGTGAGGTTTGGACTCCTTTGGTGAAGGAGTCCAAACTCCTTTGATGGAGCTTCACCAAACTTCTTTGGGGAAGCTGCCAGTCTATTCTAAATGTTCTCCCTCACTACCAAAGGTTTATCCAGGAGTCGTGGATTTCGAGGGAGGGGGATGGGGCTATATAAGGGTGTGTGCTATATTACTGTCCATGTCTATCCAACTAACCATTGACTGACGCAAAAATAGTATATGTTAACAATTTTGAAAAATCCTTCTCATTTTAATGATAAAAGACTAGGTGTCCTGTTATTTTTTGTTTCTCAAATTTATTTTAAAAAATCAAAGAAAAATTTTTTTCAGGTATACACTTCACCAGAACTTTCTCTTTTGGGTCTAATTGTCATTCCTTTTATCGCTGGAACTTTCCTGGTTTATGGTAAATGGATAGGCTATTATGCTACTCAAATGCAAGAAGCAATTGCGGGAACTAATGAGGTTTTTTTTAATTTTTTGTTAGATTTTTGAAAGAAAAGATTTTTTAGTTGGCAACTGAACGTCTCTCAAATGTCAAAACTGTCAGAGTTTTTGTGGCAGAAAATAAAGAATTGAAAGCTTATAGAAATAAAATTTCTGATATTTGGGAAATTTCAAGAAAAGAAGGACGTGCTACTGCATTTATTGTTGGAGGGTTTGTTGATATTTTTTTAATTTTTTGGAGGGTTTTAGAATGATTTTATGCCTAAAAGCTTTTAAAAAATTCTTCCTGTATTTTATTAATGAATAATCCAATGCGTAGCGATAGGTCTCGAAAAATGTGGAATTAATTGGCTGGTAAACTAGGAATAGGCCAAGTACCCTAAAACTGAAGTTCGGTCTTTTTTGACCCGAAACCTGATTTAAAACTCGACCCGTTCTCTCATTCTGGTCTATCCCTGCACACCCTACAAAATTCAAATGGACATGAAGTAAAAACACAAATCCTGGCATCTTCTTATAACTTCCTATTTACTCATCTAAAACATACATATTTCTCTCGTCCCTCAAAAATCATACAAAAATCACCAAATAACCCAATCTCCTTTTTTCAGTTATTACATTGTTGGATATGGCTTCCTTTCTTCTCTTCTCTATTATGGAAGTCATTTAATAAGTTGTGGCCTTCTCACTTATGGGGATTTGTCTTCATTTGTTATTTATGCAATTCTCTGTTCTGCAAATGTTTCAAACATTCGAACTTTTTATTCTGAACTTATGCGTGGATTGGGAGCATCTTCACGTCTTTTTGAATTGAGAGATACAAAACCAAAAATTCCTTTGAGTGGTAAGTAGTGAATATTTTTTAACTTTAATTTTAGAAAAATATTTAAAAATTAAGTTTAGCTCGGTACACATGTTGAATTTCCTTTATTTTAAGTTGGGTTTGGGTCAGGGCTGGACGCAGCTGCGGAATGCGTGTTTTTTCGACAGCTACATATTTTAAAATCAAATTTGCGGATTGCGGCTGTGCCGAAGATTTTTTCAATTGCGTCCAGCCCTGGTTCAGATCCCGCATTTTTTCTTTTTTTTTTTTTGATTCCTTATTGTTAGTATTGTTTGGATTTGGGACATAAAGTAACAAAATCTATAACCTTCCGAAGCTATACCATCTTGCGAACTGCGCGTTTGCGGATTTTAAACAATAAAACTTCAGTTGCTTCGGTTAAAATATTAAAAAAAAATTTTTTTTACTTATAGGAGGTGTCTGTTTAACCGATTTGAAGGAAGGAATACGTTTTGAAAGTGTTGCATTTTCATATCCTGATCGTGACCCAATTTTTAATGATATAACTTTTAAAATACCTGTTGGTTCTACAACAGCAATTGTTGGATCTTCGGGTTGTGGAAAATCAACAATTGCACATTTATTGTTAAGGTTATTTTTTATCTAAAAATTTCTCATTGTATGGTTTTTATTTGTTACGGCCAAGTCCGCAACTTTTTATCCGCAAGTTATAATATTTAACCAAATTTTTTGCCAACTTGTGACCTGCTAGATCCGAAAAACTTTTAGGTTGTTTAGGCAGCTCTATTTTTTCATAATTTAAGGAAAGGGAAATTTAACTGATTAACAGTTAAAGACGCTTAACTAGGCGCTTAACTAGGCATCCTTATATTGAGTATATCAATTACTTCAAAGAAATAATCGAGAAAAAAAACTTGCGGATAAAAATTGCGGACTTTTCAAAATTGTAGACTTTGGAAGCATGGAGGGGAAAGAGAAATTTCTTTTAATTTTTAGACTATATTCCCCAACTCAAGGACGTATTTTAATTGATGGACAAGATATGAAAAATATAGACCCCTCAGGTTTTTTGATTTTTTTATAAAAATATTTTTTTAATTTAAAAGAGTGGCGAAAAATGTGTGGAGTAGTAAGTCAAGAACCTGTCCTTTTCTCAGCCACAATAAAAGAGAATATTTTGTATGGAGTTCCAGAAGGTTTAGAGATTGGGGATGAAGAGGTTTTTTTTAATTTTTTTTGTAATAAATTTTTTTTTAAAATTAAGATTGAAAAAGCTGCTAAACTTTCAAACTCTTTAGAATTTATTCGTTCATTTCCTCAAGGATTTGATACAATGGTTGGGGAACATGGCTCGTCTATGTTAAGTGGAGGTATAAAATTTGGAATTTTTGTAGATTATATAAGGAACATGTATGTATGTCACGGGTCAGAAAAATGTCCGAGACTCGGGTTGGTTGGTTTGGGGGATTAAGAGGGGAAAATTAATATGTAGGAAATCAAAGCAAAAGCGGCTGCCATGAGGGAGCGGGATCTGTTCATTCTATCATAATAAAAGGAAACTATTAAATGAAAAAATTTTTTAAAGGTCAAAGGCAACGCATTGCTCTTGCCCGTGCATTAATCATGGTTTGTTTATCAAATTATTGAAAGCAATAATTTTTAATAAATATTTTTACAGAAACCTCGTTTTATAATATTGGATGAGGCAACAAGTGCATTAGATGCAACTAGTGAATATTTGGTATTTTTAATTAAAAAAGTATTTTTTGCGGGCATTTTTTGGCGATAAAGGGATAAATCTCTTTTACAGTGAAATTACTTGTCCGCAAAAAATTAAAGATATCCGCAAAAATAAAAATCCGCAAAAAATTAAAGATATCCGCAAAAATAAAAATGTCCGCAAAAGTAAAAAATGCCCGCAAAAATAGAAAAGTCCGCAAAAGTAAAAAAGTCCGCAAAAATAGAAAATGTCCTCAAAAGTAAAGGATGTCCGCAAAAATAGAAAAGTCTGCAAAAGTAAAAAAGTCCGCAAAAATAAAAAAAAGTCCACAAAAATAGAAAAGTCCGCAAAAGTAAAAAAGTCCGCAAAAGTAAAAAAGTCCGCAAAAATAGAAAAGTCCGCAAAAGTAAAAAAGTCCGCAAAAATTTATTTTTCTTCATTTAAAGGTCCGAAAATCATTAGAAGTATTATCAAAAAGTGGACAAACAATTTTAATAATTGCCCATCGTTTATCAACAATAAAACATGCAGAACAAATTGTTGTATTAGATAAAGGAAGTGTGGCAGAAATGGGTTGTTTTGATGATTTAATGAATATAAAGGATGGAATATTTCAAAAATTGGTAGAAAAACAAACTTTGGATTGGAAATTTGATAGGTTTTAAATGAGGAGGAACGCAAGGTTTTTTTTGAAAATTTTTTGGAAATTTTTTTTTGTTGAGTGAAAATTATTTAAAAAGAGATTTTTAAAAATTTTGTCACATTTTTATTTTTTTAACATTAAATATACATTAAAAAATTTTTTTGTTTGCAAAAATTGATTATTAAATAATCTGTCATATATTTTTATTTACTTTAAAATTTACATATGTATACGTTACCAGAGATTAACACTGAAAAAAAAGCTAAAGCTTGCTGATACTCAACCGGACACACTCAACTGACTCTCAAACCCTTTGTGTTTTAATTTTTCATCAAAAATTCAAAAAAAAATTTTTTTTTAATTTGGCGAATCTTTGGGGGGCCATGAGTAATCATTCTTTACTTAAAACCTGAAAATGAGTCATTCAAAAATTAATTTAATTACCGGTTATTATTACAAAAATCACAAAAAATAAGAGTCTGTGATTAATTCACTGAAGGAAAATCTAATTAAATTTATTATTTTTTTAGAGAAAAAATTTTTTTTTAATTTAAAAAATGGACAAAAATGGAAGAAAAGTAATTGTTGTAGATAACGGGACAGGTGTAAGTTTGAAAAAATTTTTTCAAAAATTTTCAAAAAAAATTTTTTTTCATTTCAAGTTTGTAAAATGTGGCTATGCTGGATCAAACTTTCCCGATTTTATTTTCCCTTCAGCTGTAGGAAGGCCTTTAGTTCGTTCAAATACTCAACAAATAATTAATAATAGGCCAATCAAGGTTTGTTTAAATTAAAAAATTTTTTTGAAAAAATTTTTTTAAAAGGATTTAATGGTTGGGGAAGAATGCACAGATGCTAGACACTTACTTGATGTAAACTACCCGATGAGTAATGGAATAGTTAAAAGCTGGGAAGACATGGGACATTTGTGGGATTATACGTTTGGGCCGGAAAAGATGGATATTGACCCTAAGGTTTCTTTTTGAATATTTGTTGATGATTTTTTGTGTTATGCTACGCTTACATAAAAATCGTGGGCGTCTTGAGACAGAAAATTAATTAGAAAAAGGAGAGCAAAGTCGGACGGTATTTTATCTCCTTTTGAAGGTTATTTTCTGTCTCAAGAACGCTAAGCGACTTTTATGGAGGTAGCGTTAAGGGGTTTTTGTGCCTTAAAATAAGCATATCCCAATAAAATGGTTGTGGTTGAGTGGCTTCTTCCCGAGTGCTTTTCGAATCACAATGAAAGGATTCGGTCTTTTGTGAGTCAGTTTGTATTGCTTGACTTTTAAATTTTTTGAACCTCATTTTTTCTAGTTTTTTAACTCAAAGATAATTTTCTTCTTAAGGATTGTAAACTCCTGCTAACTGAACCTCCACTAAATCCGCACAGCAACAGAGAAAAAATGTTTGAAGTTATGTTTGAACAGTATGGTTTTCATGCAGTTTTTATTGCTATACAGGTTACTTTTTGATTGAAAATTTTTTTCTTAAAAATTCAAATTTTTAGGCAGTTTTGACCCTCTACGCTCAAGGACTCCATACTGGTGTGGTTATTGATAGCGGGGATGGAGTGACTCATATCTGTCCAGTTTTTGAAGGATTTGCTTTAAGTCATCTTACAAAAAGATTGGATGTTGCTGGAAGGGATATTACTAAACATTTGATTAAGGTTTTTATTTTTAAATAGGGAATTTTACTAATCTGTTCTTATTGTTACAATTTTTTGTCTGAACAAGCTAAAAAAGACTTGATCCCCAAAACCGGGAATTTTTTGGACCGGGAATCACGATCCCTGAAAATCAATACTTTTTGTCGGTGGATTCCTGGTGTAGAAATAATATAATGTGAAACAGATTTTAAATTACTAAGTAAGGCTTCTCCCACAATGAATCCATCTAGAGTTTTGGGCGTTGATTGTCAAGTGTCTTTTCCGTGCATTTTATTTAATTGGGGGAAGGACAATTGACAAACATGTCTTTGGAGTCGTATAATAAGCACGTTAACCATATATGGTTACAATTTATCTTTCACTTCCTAACTATGTATATTTCTTAAATTTCAGCTTCTACAATATCGGGGATATGCTTTCAACAGCTCTGCTGATTTTGAAACTGTTAGGCAATTAAAAGAGAAATTTTGTTATGTGGCGTGAGTTTTCTGGATTTTTTTAATTATTAAAAAAATTTTTTTAAAGATACGATGTAGAGAAGGAACAAAAACTTGCCCTAGAAACAACAGTTTTGACTGAAACATACACGGTTTTTTAAATTTTTTTCGTTTTTTTAACTAATAAATTGAATTTAAGCTTCCAGATGGTCGAAATATAAAATTGGGTGCTGAACGGTTTGAAGCCCCAGAAATTCTTTTTCAGCCACACTTGGCTAATGTTGAAAGACTTGGGTTGTCTGAACTACTTTTTCAAGTTATACAGTCTGCTGATATTGGTAGGGTTGAAAAAAAATTTTTTTGAAATTTTTCTGAAAATTTTCTTGAAAATTTTCTTGAAAATTTTTTTGAAATTTTTTAAAAATTTTTTGAAAATTTTTTTCTTAAATTTTGAAAATTTTCAAAAAATTTTGGAAATTTTTTTTCGATTTTTTGAAATTTTTGAAAATTTTCCGAAAATTTTTTTAGACACTCGCCTTGAATTTTACAAACGTATAATCCTCTCTGGAGGCACCACAATGTACCCAGGATTGCCTTCTCGTTTAGAACGTGAAGTAAAGCAACTATATTTGGAAAGGATTTTGAAGGGAAATACGGAAGCTTTTCAGGTTTTTTAACTTTTTTTAATAATTAATTTTTATCAATTTTTAAGAAATTCAAAATTCGAATTGATGCACCTCCTAAACGTAAACATTTGGTATTTCTTGGGGGTGCTGTACTTGCTCATTTGATGCGAGATCATGATCAGGTTATTTTATTAAAAAAATTTTTGGGGGGGGGGGGTTTCTAAAGAAATTTTTTTGTTTTTTTTATAAAAATATTATTAACGAATGAACTATTAGTGTTTGAAAACACTTACCACGAGTGAGTACAAATACTCTTGTAACTACAGGTTGAGGGAGAGACCCCGCCAGATTTGTATGTAGTTACTAGAGATGGATCTAGATCCAGTCTGTATTTT
Source organism: Meloidogyne arenaria (assembly GCA_036172955.1). Classification (NCBI taxonomy): domain Eukaryota; kingdom Metazoa; phylum Nematoda; class Chromadorea; order Rhabditida; family Meloidogynidae; genus Meloidogyne; species Meloidogyne arenaria. The sequence goes on from JARQAB010000024.1 coordinate 694,054, forward strand.
TCCTGGATCCAGATCTAGAATCCTGTCCAGATTACTAACCTACATCCAGATCCAGAATTTTTGAAAGTACTGACCTTTAGTAGTTGACAGTGTTGGAATGCAAGTAATCGTGTACATGGGTTCAATAAATAAATTACGAACAAATTTTAAAGTTTCAACACTATTAACTACTGATCTGATGGAGTCTCTTCATCCTTTTCTCTTCCTTTTATACTCTTTTTTTATAATCCGCAAGTCATAAGAGTCCGCAAGTCATAAGACTTGCGGACTAAACTTGCGGACTTTTTAGGAGGGTAAAAGGAGAAGAACCAAAATTTCTTGTTTAGGCTAAAAATATGTTCCGGTTAAATAAAAAAAATTATTTTTTTCTTTTAGCAATGGATAACAAAAGCAGAATTTGAGGAAAAAGGAATAACTTATTGTATGAAAAAATTGGGCCTTACTAAATGAACAAAAGTTTATTTAAATAATTTAAAATTGTCTCAAACTTAATTTTATTTTTTTAATTTAATAATTTAAAATTAATTTTATTTTAAATTTATTTTTTCTCTCAAAAAAAATTATTTTTTTTTAATTTATAAATTTATTATATTTTATTTTTGGCTTGAAAAATATTTTTAATTTTCTAATTAAATTAGTCGATAAAATTAAAAAAAAATTTTTTTTTCTTTTTTATTGTCTTTATCAATTTAAATATTCTTAAAATTTTTTTTTAATTTTTAAAAATATTTTTAGGGTTATTAAACAAATTTTTCATTTTCTGAAAAAAAATTTTGTTTCCTCTGAAGCTAATTAAATATGGACAGCGATGAAACCTTTGGTTGTTTGCCGTCGTTAATTTGTTCAAATGATGATGACTTTGATGGTGGTGAATCTTGTAGGTTTTTTTTTAATAATTTTTTAATTTTGGGATGTTTTTTTTAATTCTATTTTTTAATTCTAAAATTTTTTAAATTTTGGAATTTTTATAACGTGAGGGGTCGTCCGGGTATTTTTTTCTAGTTAACGGATTATTCTTTAGAATTCTATTTGATATAAAAAGTAAAGCTGTTTTTGTTATGTATCGGTGGTTAAGTTGAATAATAGTGGGTTAATGAATAATTGCGTTTAATAGCTGTTGAGGGTTCGAATTCTATTGTTTTGTTATCGCTGTTTTTTGGTGTAGAAACCATCAAAAATAATTAAAAAAATTTTTTTTTAATGTTGAAAAAATTTTTTATTTAATTTATAGTGTTTTTAAAAATATAAAAAAACAATTTAATTATTTTTATATTATTTTATATTTTTTCTCTTATTAAGCTTGGTTTAACAATCATTTTGGAGATGCTAATGAAGAGTATAATTCTGTAAAATTACACGAATTGGTTATTGAATATTTGGTATTTAGTGGATATAAAGAAGCAGGTTTATTTTTTATTTTTTTTTGGATTTTTTGGGGGTTTTGGGACCGTCGAATTTCATTTTTAGATGCTTCTTTGGGGTTAAAAAATCGTCTCTTACTATAATGAGGTGTCTTCTCTGGAATCCGACTGATTATCGGCTTAGGCGCTTCCACCCAGTAGCCTACCAAATTTTAAATGAAATTGTATGTTTAAATAGAGGTATATTTTTTGGTTGTGTCATATAACTAGGTCAGGTAGAAAAATGAGGGGGACGTCTTATACTGCAGTTTGACTGAAAAATGAGAGGGAATGACCCAGGGGTTTTCTCAATTTTCTTTTTAATTTTTTATTCTCTTTCAGCCGATTTGTTAATAAAAGATGCTGAACTTTCTCCTCCATCTGATACTATTCAACAAAAGAAGAATGATTTACCTGATCAAAAAATACTTGAAAATACCAAAAATGTGGAGACGTTAAATGAAAGAAGTGCTATTCATAATTGTATAATAAATGGAGATATTGAAACAGCTATACGTTTGATTGGCGAAATTGCTCCGAATTTATTAAATTCAAACCAAAAACTTCAATTCAAATTGTTACGACAACAATTGGTGGAATTAATTAGAAATAAGTCAGCTTTTTTTTAAATTAATTTTGGAGGAATTTTTAGGTAGGATTGGGGTATTTTTAGGCTTATTTGAATGTACTATTTTTTAGGAGGGTTTTAAAGGGAATTTGCGGTGTTTAAGGGGAGAAAAGGTAGTGGGGAGAACAGGTAGAAGGGAAAGGGTGAATGAGTGTAGGTGAACTCAAGAAGCTTTCTTATCATTTTGGCCAGTGAACCCTGACCTTCGGGGATTAGAGGTATCAGGTTATCCGAGGTGCTCTGATTTTTTTAGACCCTAAACCGATCCAAGGAAAATTTTTTGAAAATTCGTCTTGACTTTTTTCTCTCAACTAGACCCATCCCTGCTTCGTCGCCTTCAAGTCAAAATGAGATTAATTAGAAAAATATTTCTGGAAAAAGGGCTAAAAGGGAAGAATCTACACGGAGAAGAACCTTAAATTCTCGTTCTTTAGAAACCCCAAAATTTTTTCCTAAAATAATTTTTATTTTTTTTTCAGAGAAGTTGATAAAGTGTTATCATTTGCCCAATCTAATCTTGCGGATAAATGCTCAGATATTCCTCAAGAATTATTTGCGAAGTTGGAACAGACTTATGCACTTCTAGCTTTTGACAATCCAGAAACTTCTCCTTTTGGATATCTCATGGTTCTTTTTTCAATTTTTTTTAAATTTTGAGGGATTTTTGGGAGGGGAGTCACTTTAAGTTTTTAAAATTTTTTTCTCCCAGCTACTTTTTTGTTTGATAAAGGTGGGTGGTAGGGAATGAGCACGAGGCATTTTAAAGAGAATTGGACCGGATTATGCTCTCCGATCCAGAATTTTTCTTTCGATTTTGAGGTTTAAAGGCTCATCCAAAAAAAAATTAAAGGCTCCATCCAATTAACCATCGGTTAATGCGGCTGTTCTCATCCTTTGTTTTTCCTAAAAAAATTTTTTTCTAGCCAGGATTATAGTAAATGTTGATTTTTTTGGTTGTTATTCTGAGTCGTTGTTTTTATTGCGTCGGCTGTCTCCTCCTCAAAAAAATTTATTTTGAGTTAGCGAGGGATAAAATTAAATTTTAAAAAGAGGAGAGGATTTAAATTAAAAATTAAAAATTTTTTTAAGAGTCTGAATCAACGCAATATGCTCGCATATGAAGTCAATGAAGCAATTCTATCCACTTTAAACAAACCTTCAATTTCTCGTTTGGAAAAACTTTTTAGAGTCATGGTATGGAACCATCATCAACAAAAAACAAAAGATGATGGTCGTCTGCTAACTAAAGAAAATGCTGAGGATATCTCAAAAATTTTATTTGGAATAAGAGAAGATGATGGAATGAATGAATTACTTTGAGAAGAAATTGAAGAAAAGAATCAAGAAGAGAAAAAAATATTTTTTTAAATCTTGAGCGATTCTTAAAGAGATAATTAAAAGGCAAAAGTACATGTTTGGGATATCGAAATAATTTTTTAAACATTCCCCGGATCCATTTGTTGAATTTCCTATGGATTATCGTCTTTGGGCTAGTATTGTTGATATTAATTGGTATATATGAAGACTGAATAAGATTGTGGTAAGTATACGAGATATACATACAAATCCCCTAAGTTAGTAGTCTTATATGGGAGAGTGGGCTTTATTTCAGGAAATATTTTAGTATAAAAGCCATCTAACTTAAGTCAGTCCACCTTCTCATTGTCAATACCAAACAAATATTGTTGCTTGTCTTTTACTTTATACAAACCAACTTTGTGTTTTCTTGTATCCGTGCTTCAGATGGGTTAATTTGTTAAAAATAATTTTTTTAATGTCTTTATTTAGGGTTTTTTGATTTCTTATGGAAGAAGAATGAAAAGGACGAAAATAATAATGAAGATAAACACAAAGACAAACCAAAAGAAAAACAAAAAGCTGAAAAAGATGATCCAAAAAATGTCAAGGATAACCAAACTCCGCCAAAGGATAACAAGACTAAAAAACAATCTCCTCAAAATTCTCCAAAGGATCATAAAATTCCGAAACAATCTCCTCAAAATTCTCCAAAGGATCATAAAATTCCGAAACAATCTCCTCAAAATTCTCCAAAGGATCATAAAATTAAAAAACAATCTCCTCAAAATTCTAACAAACCTGTAAAACATTCTCAAGGAAAAACCAAAAGTGGCAAAAAACATAAAAAATCTAAACACTCTACACACAAACACTCCTCCAAACATAATAAGCATTTACATTCGAAACATCAACATCACTCTAACAAACCTACAAAATCTTCTCACGGAAAAACCAAAAGTGGCAAAAAACATCAAAAATCCAAACACTCTAAACACAACAAATCTTCAAAGCCAAAATCTTCAAAACCTGCCAAATCTTGTGATCCTAAAAATAAAGTTCAAAAATCCACCAATAAGAGAAATACCAAATCCACTCAAGCTAACACTTATGAGAGTGTTGAGTTTGGCAGTGCCCCTGTAAGCTAATAACCTAATTTTAATAATGTACATAATCTTATTTTAGAGTAGATCAAGCTCATCGAGTGAAGGCAAATAAATAATATTATTGGAAAGTAAATCAAGAGAAGAAAAAATATGGTTTGAAGAAATGTATGGGGTGAAGAAACCCTTATTTAAATAAACCCACACTTTAGCGAAGTTGTTTTGAAAGAGTGGAAATCAAAGAATTCCTAAAATATACAAGCGAAAATCATTTTCGAAATTGCTAAATAAATGCGAAATTTTCGAGAAGTTTGAAGGCCAATAGCCAAACATCTCCCTTTTTACTGCTAAAAACAAAAATTCTTTTCAAATCAAAATAAAAGAAAAAACAATCTGAATAACTTTCAAAACAACTCTTGCTCTGCTGTCTTATGTAAATTTATCCTTCTTCTCTTCTTTTTCTCTTTCTGTACAATAATGTAAACTATTTGTGTCTGTAAATAAATGTATGTTTAAATGTGTTTTTATAAAAATCAGTATCTGTATTTTAACATATACTTAGTAATTTTATTAGAGTTTTTTTGCTTAAGTTTTCGAATTAGTACTAATTGAATTTCAATTAGTCGATTTTCTTAGTCTGACTAAAAATCGGAATTTTTGTTTAACTTAAAAATCAGAATTTTTTTTCGTCCCCATCAAATTTTCTCATTCCCTCATTTCTATAACCTCCTCTAGCTTAAGTTTCTTTTTCTTAGAAAATTCTTTTGTTTTTTTGTCCTAATTAGGGCTGAGTATACGCTTTTTAACTTTCTATTAAAAAATAATAATTCACATTTGTTTAGCAACACAAATTAATTTTTATAATTTATCAAGTTTTACTATAAAAGCCCTTCTTTTTCATCCTCATCCTTTTCTCTAAATCCAAAATAAATTGCCATTATTTCACCTAAAATGCATCAAGGCTTCGTCTACATCGACTCATCTCTACTTGCGTTGGCATTACTCCTATTTTCAATACTTCTGCCAGCTTATTCATGTATCCATTGCAGCAAAAAGAAGTCGACGAAGAAGGCAAAGGCCTCAAATTCAGAAGACGAACTCGTTAAGTCACTAGTAAAGAAGTTAGGCAAAGCCAAGAAGGAATTGAAGGCTGATGCACCACCAAAGAAGATAGCTACCTTGGAAGCGGATGGGGCAGCTAAAGTTGAAAAGAAACCTGGAGGTGTCAACAATTCTCCCAAAGGTGATCAGCTTCTTCTACAAGCAAAGGAGGGAGATGGAAAGAAAGCACAACCCGCGGACAAAGGCAAGGAAGAAGGGCTTCTTCACGTAATGCTATCATCAGCATACCTATCGGTGTCAACATTGGGCAATATAGGGTGGAAGAGGCTTTGGGTTCTGGTTAGTTTTTGGAAATATTTTGTAAGAAGAATGTTGCTAATTTCAGGCGGCTGTGGTGTTGTCTACAAGGTTAAAACAAAAAGTGGCGAATATCACGCAATGAAACTTGAACGAACGGACCAAAAGAGGCGAGATCAACTCCTTCCTTTAGAAGCGCATATTCTCAAGCAGCTACAGTTTACTGACTACGCTGCAAAATTCATTGAATATGGGAAATGCTCATGTGCGTTTTTGAATTCTACAAAAATTTTCTAAAATTTTTTTTATTTTTCAGCAAAAGACCTGTCATTTCATGTACTTGTTATGGCCCTTCTAGGCAAGTCTATAAGTGATTTGCAGGATAAAAGAGATAAATTCAAGTTCACAACTGGGACCGTCCTTCGAATTGGTTTGCAGGCGTTAAGGGTGGGGATACTTTATCTCGTTTATTAATATCTTCTCTTAATTCATTTACAGGGAATTGCCTTTCTTCACAGCATTTATTACGTTCATAGAGACGTCAAGCCGTCTAGTTTTGCCATTGACCGAAACAATCAGAAAAGAGTTTATCTGATTGATTTTGGACTGTCACGGTCATTGAGAAAGAGGGCAACAAAGCTTTTGAGGAAGCCTAGAACAGAGGTGTCCTTCCGTGGAACTCCAGGCTATTGTAGTTTGAATGGTGTGTTCTTTTTGATGGAGATTGAATAAACATTTAATATTTTCAGCGCATAAACGTGTTGAGCTTGGCCGACATGACGATCTCTGGTCTCTTGTCTATATGATGGTTGATTTGAACAACGGTTCCCTGCCTTGGTTCGGTCAGGAGAATCGAGAGTATGCTGCAGTTTTGAATATTCTTCTATCCTAAGGTCCCTAATTTAGAGGGATTTCCGGTATTATTCCCCTCTCAAATCCCCCAAATATATCCTTATATTCTTCTATCCTAAGGTCCCTAATTTAGAGGGATTCCCGTTATTATTCCCCTCTCAAATCCCCCAAATATATCCTTATATTCTTCTATCCTAAGGTCCCTAATTTAGAGGGATTCCCGTTATTATTCCCCTCTCAAATCCCCCAAATATATCCTTATATTCTTCTATCCTAAGGTCCCTAATTTAGAGGGATTTCCGGTATTATTCCCCTCTCAAATCCCCCAAATATATCCTTATATTCTTCTATCCTAAGGTCCCTAATTTAGAGGGATTCCCGTTATTATTCCCCTCTCAAATCCCCCAAATATATCCTTATATTCTTCTATCCTAAGGTCCCTAATTTAGAGGGATTTCCGGTATTATTCCCCTCTCAAATCCCCCAAATATATCCTTATATTCTACTATCCTAAGGTCCCTAATTTAGAGGGATTTCCGGTATTATTCCCCTCTCAAATCCCCCAAATATATCCTTATATTCTTCTATCCTAAGGTCCCTAATTTAGAGGGATTCCCGTTATTATTCCCCTCTCAAATCCCCCAAATATATCCTTATATTCTTCTATCCTAAGGTCCCTAATTTTGAGGGATTCCCGTTATTATTCCCCTCTCAAATCCCCCAAATATATCCTTATATTCTTCTATCCTAAGGTCCCTAATTTAGAGGGATTCCCGGTATTATTCTCCTTTAAAATCCCCCAAATATATCCTTATATTCTTCTATCCTAAGGTCCCTAATTTAGAGGGATTCCCGTTATTATTCCCCTCTCAAATCCCCCAAATATATCCTTATATTCTTCTATCCTAAGGTCCCTAATTTAGAGGGATTTCCGGTATTATTCCCCTCTCAAATCCCCCAAATATATCCTTATATTCTTCGCATCCAAGGTCCCTAATTTAGAAGGATTTCCGGTATTATTCCCCTCTCAAATCCCCCAAATATATCCTTATATTCTTCTATCCTAAGGTCCCTAATTTAGAGGGATTTCCGGTATTATTCCCCTCTCAAATCCCCCAAATATATCCTTATATTCTTCTATCCTAAGGTCCCTAATTTAGAGGGATTCCCGTTATTATTCCCCTCTCAAATCCCCCAAATATATCCTTATATTCTTCTATCCTAAGGTCCCTAATTTAGAGGGATTCCCGTTATTATTCCCCTCTCAAATCCCCCAAATATATCCTTATATTCTTCTATCCTAAGGTCCCTAATTTAGAGGGATTTCCGGTATTATTCCCCTCTCAAATCCCCCAAATATATCCTTATATTCTTCTATCCTAAGGTCCCTAATTTAGAGGGATTCCCGTTATTATTCCCCTCTCAAATCCCCCAAATATATCCTTATATTCTTCTATCCTAAGGTCCCTAATTTAGAGGGATTCCCGGTATTATTCTCCTTTAAAATCCCCCAAATATATCCTTATATTCTTCTATCCTAAGGTCCCTAATTTAGAGGGATTCCCGTTATTATTCCCCTCTCAAATCCCCCAAATATATCCTTATATTCTTCTATCCTAAGGTCCCTAATTTAGAGGGATTCCCGTTATTATTCCCCTCTCAAATCCCCCAAATATATCCTTATATTCTTCTATCCTAAGGTCCCTAATTTAGAGGGATTCCCGGTATTATTCTCCTTTAAAATCCCCCAAATATATCCTTATATTCTTCTATCCTAAGGTCCCTAATTTAGAGGGATTCCCGTTATTATTCCCCTCTCAAATTCCCCAAATATATCCTTATATTCTTCTATCCTAAGGTCCCTAATTTAGAGGGATTCCCGTTATTATTCCCCTCTCAAATCCCCCAAATATATCCTTATATTCTTCTATCCTAAGGTCCCTAATTTAGAGGGATTCCCGTTATTATTCCCCTCTCAAATCCCCCAAATATATCCTTATATTCTTCTATCCTAAGGTCCCTAATTTAGAGGGATTTCCGGTATTATTCCCCTCTCAAATCCCCCAAATATATCCTTATATTCTTCGCACCCAAGGTCCCTAATTTAGAAGGATTTCCGGTATTATTCCCCTCTCAAATCCCCCAAATATATCCTTATATTCTTCGCACCCAAGGTCCCTAATTTAGAAGGATTTCCGGTATTATTCCCCTCTCAAATCCCCCAAATATATCCTTATATTCTTCGCACCCAAGGTCCCTAATTTAGAGGGATTTCCGGTATTATTCCCCTCTCAAATCCCCCAAATATATCCTTATATTCTTCGCACCCAAGGTCCCTAATTTAGAAGGATTTCCGGTATTATTCCCCTCTCAAATCCCCCAAATATATCCTTATATTCTTCTATCCTAAGGTCCCTAATTTAGAGGGATTTCCGGTATTATTCCCCTCTCAAATCCCCCAAATATATCCTTATATTCTTCTATCCTAAGGTCCCTAATTTAGAGGGATTCCCGTTATTATTCCCCTCTCAAATCCCCCAAATATATCCTTATATTCTTCTATCCTAAGGTCCCTAATTTAGAGGGATTCCCGGTATTATTCTCCTTTAAAATCCCCCAAATATATCCTTATATTCTTCTATCCTAAGGTCCCTAATTTAGAGGGATTCCCGTTATTATTCCCCTCTCAAATCCCCCAAATATATCCTTATATTCTTCTATCCTAAGGTCCCTAATTTAGAGGGATTTCCGGTATTATTCCCCTCTCAAATCCCCCAAATATATCCTTATATTCTTCGCACCCAAGGTCCCTAATTTAGAAGGATTTCCGGTATTATTCCCCTCTCAAATCCCCCAAATATATCCTTATATTCTTCGCACCCAAGGTCCCTAATTTAGAAGGATTTCCGGTATTATTCCCCTCTCAAATCCCCCAAATATATCCTTATATTCTTCGCACCCAAGGTCCCTAATTTAGAAGGATTTCCGGTATTATTCCCCTCTCAAATCCCCCAAATATATCCTTATATTCTTCGCACCCAAGGTCCCTAATTTAGAGGGATTTATCTCTATTATGCATGCCCCTTTCAAATCTCCTAGATTTACCCTTATATTTCCGGTATAATGCCCCTTCAAATCAACATTGTTGGGTAGTGGTGACACTACTATAAAAGCCACTGTAAGCGTCAGTCTAATTGGATCATACTAGCCCGGCTAGTCCCTGATCTCCTTCGTCTGTTCCACCTCAATCCCTTCGCCTACACATTGCTATTTCTCTCTTGGATAAACTGTTATTATTGTGCAAGTCGACACCAGTCTCCCGGCTAAACCTTCGGACGTAACAGTGGCGCGGTCGACTACGGAATTCGTCAACAGTCAAGTTCGTCTACGGGAGCGTCAACGAGCGACAACAGCTACAGTGGAGGCGAGATAAAAGAGAGTAGGCGAAGTGGAAAAAAATTGCTTGAAGCAATTATTGAAAAGGATTATTGAATTGTGAGTGGACAGACGTCGTAAATTGTCGGCATTGAAAATTAAATTGTTAGTGCGTGATGGACACATAAATTGAAAGGTGAAATACCTAAATTGAAAGCTAAAATGCTTAAATTATTAGTCCTGAAGCACACAACAAAACAAAAAACAAAAAAGCCGATAAATTTCCGAATTGAAAAGAAAAATATTGCTACATTGAAGAATTGTAAAAAATTGTAAAATACTATTGAAGGAAATTATTGAAGAAAAATAGTATTGAAAAATTGTAGCATTCGGAAATTGAAAAAGAATAAAAAATTGTTGGCGTTCACATGCATGTAAGTCCAAAAAATTCCAAACAAAAAAGATTATTCGAAATTGCAAATTGAAGAATGGAAAATTATTTGGCGTTCAGAGAATGTAAGTCCAAAAAATTGCAATTTCAAAATTCCAATAAAAAGAATTCAATTGTCACGAAACACTATGGAAAGTGTACGTGACATACTTCTGGAACAGCGACCAACAAGAGGAACATCAAACAAGGACGTGCGATTGCCCTGTTGGACATTTTGTGTGCGCTGTCGAAGTAGACGACCAGAAGTCGAGAAGAAAAACAAAAACTGTGGATTAAGATGACAAACTGTGATATTTTGTAAATTCTTGTAATGTAATTTAAATTTTGTTTTTGCCCCCAAAATTGTCATCCCACATGTTTTTATTGTTGTGAGTATTAGTAGAGACTGAGACGCTGTGGCTAAATTGTTGATTGTATTGATAGCTTTAAGCTATATTGAAAATGGTTATTAAAACCTCTAGTCAAAAGAGGAGGCATTGAAAATTGTGAAATTAAAATTGTAATGCCTAAACAATCAACCTCAACCTTTTCAAAGGGGAAGGTGTTGGGTAGTGGTGACACTACTATAAAAGCCACTGTAAGCGTCAGTCTAATTGGATCATACTAGCCCGGCTAGTCCCTGATCTCCTTTGTCTGTTCCACCTCAATCCCTTCGCCTACACATTGCTATTTCTCTCTTGGATAAACTGTTATTATTGTGCAAGTCGACATCAGTCTCCCGGCTAAACCTTCGGACGTAACAAACATCCCCCGTTGTAGGAACAACCTTCCCGTTGTTGGAAAATTTTTTAATGTTATAACAATTTTCCTCTTTGTTGGAACAGTTTTCTCTCACAATCAGTGCGCAAACCCTTATTGGACAATTTGATTAATTCGAATGATCAGTATAACCAAAGAGTGGTTAGTGTTGCTTCATCGTTTACTATGGTTAAATCGATCATAAATAAGTTGATCACTCGAGATCAATTGATCACTCTCACGGTAGATCACTTGACTGATCACTCGATCGGTCACTCTTTGCGCAGTTATGGGTTTGCGCCGTTTTGGCTTTGCGTCTTTTCAGCCTGCGCCTCTTCGCTCGCTCTTTTATGGGCTGTACCCGAAAATCTTTCGTCAGTACTTTTCAATACCAGACCAGCACTTTTCGGGGGTACAGCCCGAATAGTCGCGGGCCGAATAGTCGCGGCCGAATAGTCGCGGCCGAATAGTCGCGGCCGAATAGTCGCGGCCGAAAAGTCGCGACCGAATAGTCGCCGGCCGAATAGTCGCCAAGCTTTTAATTAAAGGTATGATGTTATAATGCCAAAAGCTTGAAATACAACAGCTTGTAATGCAAAACGCTTGTAATGCCAAACCCCAAAAAATGTCTAGAATACCAAAGTGTTGTTCCAACGACTATGGATGTTGTTCCAATGACGGGAGAATTGTTTCCAATTTCAAAATTTTAATGAGAATGCATTCTTTTAATTAAAGTTCTTTTTACAGGGTAGCCCTTTTCCAATGACGGGAGAATTGTTTCCAATTTCAAAATTTTAATGAGAATGCATTCTTTTAATTAAAGTTCTTTTTACAGGGTAGCCCTTTATGAATATTTTAAACTATAGTGATTATTTTGCTTGATTTTTTGGGCATAATCCTCGTTGTATTATTTAATTTTAACCTCCTTTTTAATACTTAAAAATTTCCATCTTTGTTTGTGTCTGTTCTTTAAATCTGCCATTTTTAAATTTGTGTTTATAGATTTTGCAATAAAAAAGAAAATTTGAAAAAAAAAAAAAAAAAAAATGACGGGGGAAGTTGTTCCAATGACGGGAGAAAAATCCCGGATCCCGAATGATCCCGAAATTTAAAAAAAATCCGGGATTTCGGGATCGGAATCCCGGAAAATCCCATCGGGATCCCGTCTCGCGCCGGTCTAATTACAATCAGAATATTTAATTAAAAAGCTTGGCGACTATTCGGCCGGCGACTATATGGCCTCGCGACTATTCGGCCGCGACTATTCGGGCGTGTCCCCTTTTCGGTACTACTGGTATTGGTATTTGAAAAATCCATTTGCCGAACCCATTCTACTTTTCATAATCCCTTGTTGTATATCCAATTGTAGTCTAAACAATTTTAATATTGTCAAAATATTTTGGTCATTCCATCTATCTTTTATTATTTTTTAGTTCTTAAATTGTTTTAAGGTTTACTTCTTAAATTCTAACATACATAGCATTCTAGATGGCATCTGTGCCTCACGGTAATTTTGTGCCTCATTCATCGCCTTTATCAGTATCTTATTCTTATGGTCCACGTTCTTCACCAATGCCTCAAAACAACGATAAAAATAAAGATGTTGAAGTGTGTTACACAAACGAGTATATTTTTGAAGAATATTTTGACTAGGACACGCCCAAAACGGCGCGCGGCCATAACGGCGCAAGCCATAACTTGCTTCAAGATTTACGAATCTGAACAAATTTAGTATTGAACGATTCCTCACATCGAGCTAAGGAGTTTGGTACCAAAATTGATAAGGGCCAGAAATTTTTCAGCAAATTATGGCTTTGCGCCGTTATGGCCTCGCGCCGTTTTGGGCTTACCCATTTCTTAATTTCTAAGAAATTTAAGTGTTGAAATACAAAATCAACAACCTTCAAAAACTTTGTCAAATCCTTTAAAAAATTTGTGCAATCAGAAAAACGGCAGATCAATACTTAAAAATCCGTCTGAGGGAAGAGGAGAGTCACAAGAAAGGAGAGGTTTCAAAAATGCTTCAAATCAAAGTTTAGCTAGTGATTCTGAAAAGAAGTCTGTCAACAATAATAGCAATAGACAACCTGTACAACGCAAAGAAACCTTAAAAACTGTGGCTTTTGGGTTAACTACAAATTTGGAAGAGACTGTTTTGGTTTGATTTTTTAATGAGTTTTTAAAGGTTTATATGTTAATTTTTAAGGGAAAAGAAGGGAAGGTACCAGGAACATCTCGGGATGCCAATAAAGCAAGAACTATAATATTTTCTCATGAAGCACAATCCCTGCATAAATTGGTTAGTTTTCTGTTGTTTATTGATTTTAATTTGGCTTGGTCCTTTGATAGCAATTTTTAAGGGTTCCCTAGGTGTTACGACAATTGCGGATACGCACGTGCGGATGCGACAATTGCGGATTAAAATTATTTTAAAAATTTTAAAAATGATTGAAATGATATTACGTTTTTTTGTCCCGGCTGTCAGCTTCAGAGTTCTGACGGTTTCCGAATCATTTTTGGACAGATGTGGCACTGAAAACTTTAAAAATCTTAAACTTTTAAAAAAAATTTATATCCGCAATCGTCGCATCCGCACGTGCCTATCCGCAATTGTCGTACCGCCGTTCCCTAATGCTTTGCTAAGGTTCGGCAAGTATATACATTCTCTTACTTGACTCAAAGCATTTTTAGGGTCCTCAATCCTCCTATCCAGGAAGTTATGAAGGATTAAGGATCAACCGAACTTGAAAACCCCTTGATCTTGACATTTTTGGAATAATTTCCTTATGTCTGTCATTCAACATTCTGAAATTTTTTTATATTATTTTTTCTAGATTCAAGACCAGAAACATCAAATAGACACATTACGCGATACTATTGAAGATTTGAGGGCAGAACAGGAAAATCAACGTGTTGGGTCTCGTGAATTAATTGATATTATTTCAGGTTTCTTAAACTTCTTTTTTTTAGCAATTCCTCTTTTTCAGCTCTCGCTACACGTTTACAAGAAATGGAAAAACAAAAAACTACGGCAAATACAAGTCTCCCTGCAATTTCAAATCTTTCATTAAAAAATTCCAACAACCGACAAAAAGTTGATAAAGCGACATCGATTGAAAATGTTTCAAACAACAACCGAGGAGACAGAGAAAATTCTGGTGATTTGGTACTTTATCAACGTAATGAGTTTCTCCGCCGGTTGGAATCTGAAATGACTAAAAATCCTGTTTTTGAGCAAAGATTACATTCGATGTTGAGAGTTTGGTCTGAAGATAGTACTCCTGCCAATTTTAGGTTTTTTAGATTTTTTTTTATTAAGGGTTAGGTCTTGGGCATGATGCTATAATACCAAACCTCTAAACTGTCTCGTAATGCCAGATTGTGGAGATGACCTCATATAACAACTGACTTTGGCTCTTGTCAGTTTAGGCGTCCAAACAACCTTTATACGTCCAATGAAATGTTTATAGTTTAATGAAAAGTTTAGACGGCCAAACAAATTTTTATGCGTCTAAACGTTTTTATTCGATTATGATTTGTTTTTGTAACTTGTATTTCTTTTCAAGAAAACCGTTCCAAGTTGTTCGTCAACGGGGGAAGTTGTTCCAAGAATGGGAACAACATATAAACTCACAATTTAAATTTTCACTGTGGGGCCAAAATAACCCCTGTAAACATTTCATTGGACGCGTAAAGATGCGATTTCAAAAAATTTTAAAATTTAAAAACCTAATTCAAAAAATTTTTGCCTGCGGCGTTGAAGTGATAAAATTTATGTACAAAAAATTGCGTTCGGAACGCCAAAATTTTGGCTCAAAACCCAATTAACCCCCCCCCCCCCCCCCCCCCCCCCAAAATCGAACCCTGGCTACGCCCTTGCAAGCTAGTGTTTTCCTATAGGTATGTGTTTTTCGGACTATTTTTGTGGACATTAGAACCAGACCTCGTTTTTTCAATTTAATTTAAAAGCTTTAGCAAAAACAAAAATCTTCAACAAGAAAACGAGGAAAGTTGTGGTCCGTCAATGGTTATGAGAGTGACAACTCAACGTCAAGAAATTTTTTATTCATCTCCTGGTCGATGTTCAAGTAATGTTAGACGATATCCTCGTGCGGAAAATGTAAGGGATCATGACAATATAAAACCAAACATTAGGGTTAGTGAAATTATTTTTATTTTATATTCTGGGTTGAAGACCAGATTTGGGTTGGCTAGAGAGATCTTAGCCCCTACAACTGACATGAGATTTGTGAACGTTTTATCTCTATCTGTCCATCCGTTCTTTAGTATGTTCCTTCGGTCAGCCTAGCCTCTTTCCATGGTCCTATCTAATATATACATATAATAAGAGGGTTGGCAAATGCGAATCAAATAAATAAATTAATTTTAGGTTGTAGAATTGAATGATGATGGAGAAGAAAAAGAAAAATTTGAAAATGAAGGTCATCAAACAATGTTAAAAAATATTCGTAAAAGCGATCAAATAGGGACAGACGAAGCTGCTGAATTTTTTCCACAAAGACAAAGTTTTGAAGATGAAGATGGGGAAGAATTTTTTGGTGGAGGTGATCATCAAGAGATAAGAGGACGGCAACAAAGTTTGTTATTTTTTTGTTTTTGCGCATAGTTTTTGGCGGGGGTTTTTTTTTTACTTTTGCGGACATTTTCGTAAAAACTTTACTAAAAATAGTGTACTTAACAGGACTTGATCTTGCGAATATATGGGGGGGGGGGTATGGCAAAACCGAAAAGTACCCTTTTTTGGACTTTGATTGAAGTTTTTCTAAAAAAATTTTTTTTTAAGATAAAATTCGTCATCATCATAATAATACTTATCATCATCAAACATTTGAGGATGGCCACGATAACAATAATAATCCATTTAATCGACGTAGAAAGCGTGAAGCAACGTCTGCAATACGAAATCGTTACCGTTAATTTAATTGGGGTGAAGGTTATTTTATGAAAATATGGGTTCAACCCAGAAGGTCAAAACCCAGGAGGTCAAATACAAATTTCGTGCGGATAAAGATGGCTCATAATTAAGAATATGTTTGCCTGCTTTTTTTGCATTATTCGCCATTTTCGACTAGAGTATTTCCGTCCTATATCCCTTAATCCCAACAAATCTGTCTTAATAATCACAACAGATCCGTCTTAGGGTGCACAAATCCTTATCCGCCCAAAATTATATTCGACCTTTTGGATAATTAGTAATAGTTTGGCTGACCATCTCCTTTTTATTTTTCTCAATTTCTTTCACATTTTATGGCAAATTATATATCATTTGAAGGAGCTCTTCGAGCTGAGTTAGATGTTACTAAATTTAACGAAATCTGAGTTAAATCAACTAAGGTATGACCAGTTGTTTTATTCCCTTACAGCGGCACAAAAAGCTTTTCCAACGAGGATTTAGCTTTATAATTTTAATAAGAATTTTCAAATCTAGCCGTTCTTCGTATCATTAGATTAAGCTTGAAGAGCTCTTTCGAATTATTTATAATAAATTATATATCAAAGAAAAAAAGCTCTAAATGGTTAGGGGAATGGGAAAAAAGGGGGATGGTCAACCAAACTATTACCAGATAATTTGACCTCTTGGGTCTTCTGGGTTGATCCCGAAAATATATTAACTTTTTGGGTGTTTTCTTTAATCACTTATATTTTTTTGCTATCAATAATTTATTTGTATGTTTGTTCCATTTTTTGGGTAAAACTAGAATAAATATTTGCCTATTTAAATTTATATAGTTGTTATATCGTTTCTATCGATTTTTGTTTAATTTTCTCTTTGTTTATGAATTTCTTTGTAGTTTTATGGCGTGGGGTTTTGTCCGTAAAATATTTGCGGACAAATTCGCATTTTTTGTGGAAGTTTGCTGTTTGTTTTTCCCTTGGGCCTCTTTACTTTTGGTACTTACGTTCTTCCACCTCCATTGCATTAATGCTCAAGATGTCATATGTAGGGTAATAAAAGGTGTTGAGTCGAACGGTGCCACTCTTTTTTCCTGGAGATGACTGAGATATAGGTCCTCGAAAATTGATAAAACATAGTGAGGGTGGGGGTAGGTTCGTTTTTGGTATAGAAAATTCGAATGTGCAAATAATAGCTCATTCGAATGAGCTCGTTGAGATGAGTCGAATGACACCAAAATTCACCGTGAATGAACAAGAATGACAAAGTTACGACACAAAAAAATAAGTCAAGTAAACCTTTGGGATGTCGGCGAGACAAAGCTAAACGTAACTTTGCCCAAACTTGTTAGATTGCGTTGATTTTGGTGTTATTAGACTCGGCTCGATGAGCTCCTTAGAGAGCTTTTGCATCTTCGAATTTTTTACCCCAAAAACCCCATTACTTTTCCTTTTTTGGGGACCATATCTCTGTCCACAGACATCTCCAGAAAAAAAAGGCTGGTGCCGTTCGACTCAGCACCTTTTTTTACCCTATACATATATGCCATTTTGAGCATTAATGCAGGGGAGACTATATTTGCGGATAAAATTTGCTTCAATTTTTACTTAAAAAATCTTTGTTTAATAGTGAATGGAGAGCAATAAATTTAATGAAACTGATTTGTCTGTGTTAATTCAATTTGGAGATGAATCTTCTGAAATAATTACTGATGAATGTGCTGGGGGATTGACTCAATTATTGCTTTGTGCTGGCGAAATTTATTATGGACAATTTGTTTTACTTGGGTTTTTTAAATTTTATTGAAAAATTATTTTTTATTTTCTAGCTATAACGGTGCTGAATTAACTGGAGAACAGAAGAATCATGCAAATAATCGAAAAAATTTTTCCAAAATGTTTTTCAAACGCCGATTGGAGCCAAATGGAATAAAGAAAGGTTCAGCCACTAAATTGAGTGGAACTGCTGCAGCCAACAAACCAAAGGCTTTGCGTGATTCTAATAGACATACAGTGGCATTTGGTTATGGAAAGAATGGAACTGTTGTTGTAGAATATTTGTTAGACCCTTCCAAAGATATGTTTCAGGTTTGGTTTATTTTTAAGCAAATTTTTGTGGTCACTTTTTGTAAAATCATTAATGGTTTCTATCCAGTCAAGGAGCGCTATCCAAAATAGTAGGTTGGCTTGGAATTTATACGTCCTGCTGATTTCAGGCTGTTAATATAAGTCGGTTTTTATTTCAAAGATAGCACGCCGTAATGCCAAAACCGAAATGCCAGAACGTCGAAATTTAGCTCTGTTTCGAAACGTATCTGCTCGATTTTAAGTATAATCTATTTGTCGTGATAGCACGTTTCCCTAAGTCTTTTTTTCCCTAAATTTATAAATTTAAAGATTTGTGAAATAATGTGTGTTGACCAAAATTTTTAATTCAATTTTCTTTGTCAGATTGGCCGTTCTTCAGAAGAACAAATTGACTTTACAATAGTTGACACTTGGCTAGCTTCGGGTAATGGAGGACATCCTTCTCCTTGTTGTGGTGGACATAATAAAAGTCGACATTCAAGTCACAGAGAAGAACATTCCGAACAAAAAACAATTAGTTCAACAATATCTCGCTATGCTTGTCGTATTTTGGCTGAAAGAGACAAACCTCACAGAGTTGGGATTTTTGCTTTTTGACTATATTTTTTTCTTTTTAAAGGTTCAAATTTTTGCTGCTGGTTTTGACTCTTCTCGTAATATTTTTTTTGGAGAAAAAGCTACCAAATGGCAAAAGAAAAATGGGGAATTTGATGGATTAACTACAAATGGTGTGCTTATATTACATCCAAATTGGTGTAACGGGGAAGAACAATCGGTTGAAATATTTTTTTGTTTTTTTAATTTTTTTGTTTTTTAGGACGATACAGGAGAAATGTACATTTGGAGAGAAGGTTATTTTTTTAATTAAAAAATTTTTCCTAAAATTTGATTTTTGTTTAGTCTCGGTAGATGGCGATATTTACACTTTGCGTTCAGCTCGATCTTCAACTCAACGTGGTGCTCTAGTTTTGGGTGAAACCAATGAACTTCAGGTTGATTTGAAAAAATATTTTAATTACTTTGTTTATTGCCTGGGCAAGGGTTCATCCAGGAGAGGGCTGATGTCAGAGGGGATACGTTCACTGGGTTGCCAGACTCATTTTTAAAAATAACCAACAGCTTTATATAATACATACCTTAACCTCCCCTCTCTTTTTTCTATATGATTCTTCAGGAAACCCACGGAATAATTGTTCCTTTCTTTAAAAATAATTTTTGATTTCTTCATTTCCCTCAATTCAGGACGGTACTCTAATCGATCTTTGCGGGGCAACACTCTTGTGGCGTTCTGCTGAAGGGTTAAAACAAAGTCCATCAAAAGTCGAATTAGAACATAGACTTGATGAACTCAATGCTGGCAAACCTCAATGTCCAGTCAATTTAAATACTTTGGTTATTCCAAGAAAGCGACACAGCAAAAGTAGCAGTAGTTCAAAACAGCCTTATGTAAGGAAAATTTTTCTTGAATTTCTAAAGAATTTTTTGTAGGTCTATTTCCGTTGTGGACATGTTCAAGGAAAACACAATTGGGGAGGTATTATTTTAAATGCTATATTTATTTTTGAAACCATTATTTTTATGGGTACAAAAGTTTTTTTTTGGAAGTTTTTAAAATCAAAAAAAAAGTCTGCAAATTTAGTCCGCAAGTTTTTTCTAAAGAAAATTTTTTCTATATTTTTAACTATTTTTGGGGACATCCATAGTAAAAAATCAATGGCAAAAAGTCCGCAAGTTTTGCCGAAAAACTTAATCCTCAAATTTTACTTTTCGTTAAAATTCTTTTCTATACCTTTTAAATTATTTTTGGAGGCCTCCAAGGATATCCAATACATATAAAAAAAGTTTTTTTAAGTTCAAAAGAACGGCTCTGCAGTAACATTTCGTTGTCCAATATGCCTCGTCGACTCAGAACGTGTAGCTCAATTAACAATGGGCATGGAATCAGCCTTTCATCTTGACTCGGGTCTTTTGGAATATTCATTTAATCCTTGTGGACATATGGCTAGTAAAAGGACTGTTCGGTTTGTTTTTGGGATTTTTTTTCTTTTCTAAAAAATTTTATCTTAAAGTTATTGGTCTCGTATAACAATGCCTCATGGCACCAATTCATTCCATCCAGTATGTCCATTCTGTACATCTCTACTTACTATAGACAAGCCATTTGTTCGATTGATTTTTCAGGATCATTGCTATGAAAATTGAATTTTTTAATAGGAGAAAGGAGGAAGGTTTATTTTTAGTTTTTTTAAATATTAATTTATATGCGTATCTCTCGTATATATGACGAATCTAAAAGAAAAAAAATTTTTTTTTCCAAACAAAAATTTTTCCGAAAATTTTTTTTCCAAAAAAATTCTATTTTTTGTGTGTCTTTTTTTGATTTTTTAATTAAAATTGAAAAAATATCCTGCAATTGAATCTTTTTTTATTAAATTAAAAAAATAAATTGTTCTTTCATTCACCCAAAAATTAAACTTAAAAAATGTTCAAAAAATCTGTCATAATCTGCTTATACCTAAGAAAATCTTCAAGTAAAGAAAAACGAAATTTGTCTCTATTTTCTCATCTGTTGAATTTTATGACTAACAAAAAATTACTTGATTAGAAAATTCCAAAAAATGGAATAAAAAAAGTCCGCAATTTTTGTTCGCAAATTTATTTTTTTTATTATTTTAGTTTAAATGTCTTATCTTTCTGTGGTTATTTATATACACGAATTTTACTAAACGATAATCATCCTTTGTCTAACGATATTCATCCTCTGTTTAGTCTGCGAAAAGAAATTATAATAAATTTTGCGGACTTTTTTTGCAGACAATTTTTGCGGACTTTTTAAAGAATTTTAAAAATAAATATTTTAACAAGTGTTTTTTTGTTTTGCTTAACATTCTCGCCTCTCTATTTTTTATTTTTTTTTTCTTTTTTTTATATCTCATCTCTATTTCTGATATGAATATTCATATACTTGAATATATACATATTTTAATAAAAAAATTTTTTTTTGTATTTTCTGTATTTAAAAATTAAATTGATTGTATTGCCTATTTGCTGAGAAACAATAAAATAAAATTTTGAATAAAATTGGAAAATGACTGGATTTTTTTGAGATTTTTTAAAAGAAAATTTGGTTAATTTTTCCTTATATTTTTGGTGTTTTTTGAATTTTTAATTTAATTTTTTGTTTTTTGGAAAGGAAAATGGAAGCGGTGAGCATTACGACAATAAATACAGCAACCCCTCTATATTTAGGGGATTTGGAAAAATGTGGAATTGCGACGTCCAATAATTTGCGTGAACTATTGACAACTTGTGCTGATCCTGTTGAGGCTATTAAACAATTTCAAGTGGCTAATAGTGTTCAGGTTTTTGTGAATTTTGTTTTATTTTTTGAGGGTAAAAATAATGGGGATACTTGAAGAGAGAATATTGCCGTAGTTTGTCCGCAAATTTCCTTAAGAAGTCGGGGAAATTTTATATGAGGCGTGGCTCTTCTTGTGTAGAATTTGAAATTTTGTTGAATTAAAAAATTTTCTTTATAAAATTATGAATTTAATATCTTTTAGCTCCCTTCTCTAAAACCTGTAATGAAGCTGTTGGATTTACATGGGATAAGTAGAGCGGATTATCATGAAACGGTTTGTATTTAAATTTAATAAATTTATTTTTAATTAGGCTTAAAATTTATTAATTTGTTTAATTAAGTTCGTGGTCAAGTCGCTAAGGCTTAGGGTTTGGATTTTTATTAGCCCGAGTTCGATTCCCTTCGTTCCCTCTATTTTTCTCTTGAAGGCTTATATTCTAAAAATTTGTTTAAATTATTTTTTTTAATAAAAAAAATTAATTTTTATTTTTTAAAGGTCATTACCGAACTCACCGAACGTTTAGTATCAAAATTACGTTCACTCGGCAACAATCAAACACCTGAAAATGTACATAGACTAGAACGACATTTGGAGCGCTGTTTTCGTCTTTATCGTGTTCCGAGGATTAGGCCTATAGTTTTGGAAGCACTTGCTAGATTACCTAAAGTTGCGGACAGGTTTTTTAAAATATTATTTTTTATTGAAAATTTAATTTTGATAGATATTTGAAGCTCATAATTTGTGACAAGGTTTGTCCGCGAGTTTTGTCCGCAAATTTTTTTCATTAAAAATTTTGAAAAAGATCTAAAAAATCTTTTATGAACTGACAGCTTGTCAAAAATTAAGAAAATAAATTTTAAATGTTTAAATTCTTTCTAAAAAAATAATTTTTTAGGAACTCTATGATCAATGTTCAGTCTCTGTCCGTCAACAAATTTGGGTTAAAAACGAAACTCTTTTTCTTGAATCTATTGAACCCATTTTGGATAGTTACATTTCTGAGGAAAGAAGACAACATTTAATATTTGGAGAGAAAGGTTCTGATGTCTTAAATGAATCGCAAAGTGAAGGACACGGCCAGCAGTTACTTTCCCCAGGCATAAACGTTACTAGCAGCTTTTTTGCTGGGGAAGTAGCTACTAAACAGAGGCGGCAAAGGAAACAAGTACAAGGTTTTTATTTAAATTTTTGAGTGGGAAAAGTCCGCAAGTGTCAACTTGAGGTGAAAAGTCCGCAAAAAGTTTGCGGACAAATTTTTTGAAATTGCGGACTCAACTTGCGGACTTTTTAATTTTTGAGGGGAAAGGTCCGCAACTTTTGTCCGCAGATTTCCGTAAAAGTTTGCGGACAAATTTTTTTCCATTTGAAATTGCGGACTCAACTTGCGGACTTTTCTTTAAATATAATTTTTTATTGTCCTTTTTTTGTAGAATTAATCTCAATGATTGGGTTAAGAGAACAACTCTATACTAGACTAGTGGTAAATTTTTAAATTAAATTTTTTTTCC
The DNA here is from genome assembly GCA_036172955.1 of Meloidogyne arenaria. Classification (NCBI taxonomy): domain Eukaryota; kingdom Metazoa; phylum Nematoda; class Chromadorea; order Rhabditida; family Meloidogynidae; genus Meloidogyne; species Meloidogyne arenaria. The sequence continues at coordinate 717,128 of JARQAB010000024.1, forward strand.
AATTTAAATTTTTTTTAAAGGATACTCTTCGTGAACGTTTTTTGGAAACAGAAAATTCTTATTATTGTTCTTTACGGTTTGATTTATTAATGGCTCTTAGAGATGTAAATATGGAATTTTGTGGGAAAGTAGGTTTGTTTTTTTGTTTTATTTTTAAAATTTTCCACAACTTTTTTAGATGTTTGTCATGATTTTGCTTGGTGTTTAGATGCTTGTTCTAAACATTTGAGAACTAAACATTTGGGTTATTTTTAAATTAGAAAATTTTAATTTTGAAATGATTTTATTTTAAGATGTCCAACAATTAAATAAATTAAAGACGTTATTAGAAATTGGTGGTGGTGGAAAGAAATGTCAAAACAAGGTTTTTGTTTTATGGAATTATGTAAAGTTAGGTCTAGATTTAGTTAATTTTCCTTATTTTTTATTTTTGTATAAGTTGATTAAATAATAGTTTGTTGTTCAGTGATCTTGTGGTGTAGGTGGTTGATGTCTGATTCTTATCACAAAGACGGGGGTTCGAGTCCTATGGGCGTAAAGTTTCTTTTTATAACGTCTATTATTTTATTTTTTAGGTTTCTACTTTAGAAAGTTTTTTTTAATTTCAAAAAAATTTTTTACCTCTAGAAAATTTTTTCTAGAATTTTTAGAAATATTTTTTATTTATTAAAAAAATACTTTATTTTTTTTATTTTTAAGGCAATAATAATACCAGAAATGGCAATGATTGCGGGAGATCCCCATATGCTTCATTTAATTGCTTCTTTTGCTGTCAAAATGTTAAGAGATAATGCTGCCTCTCCTCGTCCACATTTACCTAAAGAAATGGGTTCTTTACAATTACTTTTAAAATTATTAATAATGGGTGTTCATTGCAAATCTTTATTGTTGGGAGAAGAACAATTAATTAATTTGATTGAGGGGGAATTGAAAGAAGTTGTTGGACACTTTTTACCTTCTTTTTCTACAATGCTTGTACAGGTTTCTCTAAAATTATTTCTGGAGTTTTTTAAAATATAACTTAAGCTTAGCTTTCGGACCCAACCTCTAAATTGGACCTCTAAATCTTCGATTAAAGGGTGTTGTTAGCTGATCGGGGGAAGTCTTCGGATATCCGAACTCGATATCCAACCAGTACTTTTTTTGACGGAATATCTTGATCCTTCAACAATGCTTTTAAGTAATAGGGTCCTGAATTCTGGAATCTGGATCCACCATAAGGATTTAAGGGTTTCTTTCGCTTCCATCCACTGCGAATTTCATCTTTTTTTTTTCCCATTTTCCCAGTTTCAATTTAATTTTTTCACCTTTTTACAGGATGCAATTCGTGCAGAATTAACGCTTTCAAATCCAATAAACCTTCCTTCTCAAACAGAAGAACTTTTATCTTTTGATCAAAGACCTCCTTCAATTGATAAATTTATTAAAGAAAAATATTTGTGTTCACTTTTATGGTTACATCATTTAGTTTTGGGTGGTGAATTTTGCCCTTTAAGTGGAACAATTAAAAGAAGACAATTATTTGATCCTTCAAATACTTTTAGATATTGTGAACCTTTAATTTGGATGGCTAAAAATGTATTTTTTTATTCTAAAGGGGTTCGGGTCGGATTTTAAAAATTTTTTAAAATCTTATTCATGTTCATTGGGTCATAAACTAAACCAGAGCCAATATGGCTGACTGTGTGTAAGGAAAAGGGGGATATGTCAAAAAGATTAATTTTCTTTGGGGTATAATTTTTCCTCGAAGGTTCGTTTGTTTTAATAATAAAATAATATTTTATTTTTTAAAGTTAGCAATCAAAGATCCATGGATACAATTACTAGTCCAAAAATTGATGCAATTCCCAGCATGTCTTTCAAATGAATTAACAGCTAATTTATTTATTCAACAATTTTTTATTCCAAATTTAAAGGTTTTTTTTTTGAAAAATTTTTTCTTGAATATTTTTATTTTTTGAAAATTTTAAAAATTAAAAAAAAATTTTTTTGGATTTTTTTAATTTTTTGGAAATTTTCAAAAAAAATTTTTGTTTTTTTTTGAGAAATTTTTTTCAGCGTATTCCCAGTGCCAAATTTAATTTGCTTCGTTTAACTTGTCATCATCGTTCAACTATTCCATTAAAAATTTTTGTAAATTCCTTGGAAGAATTATTAAATATATTTAATAAATGTCAAGAATATTTGAAAGAATTGGAAGAAGAAAAAGAATTGGAAGAGGGGGAAGTTGGGAATGATGAAGAGGAGGAGGAAGAAGGAATTAATGATAAAATATTATGTCAAGCTTTTATTAAAGAATTTGGAAAATTGAAAGAATTGATGGAAGAGGTTTCTTTTTTAATTTTTTAAATATGAGAGAGGGGGGGGGGTAAAAGAAATTCTAAATTATATTTTTTTAAATGTATAACTCTAAATTGAGCATGTTTATTTTACTCAAATATTTGGCATTAACGACACATTGACGGGATAACTTTATTTTTTTTTGATTTAGCTTTGTCCGTAAAAAATGTGTTTTGTCCGCAAATATCATCCACAATTATTTTTAAAAATTTTGTAATTGATTACATTTTCATATTTTTGTTTTCTAAAGAAAATTGAGTATTTTAAAGAAAATTGAGAGTTTCTGATTTTTAAAACGAGATTCTGTATTGTCCGCAAATCTTGGTCTTCCAAAAAAATTTTTTTAAATAATTTTGTCTCTACATGTTAATAACCCTTTTCGATCCTCTAAATTATTTTTAAAAATATTTTTATTAGAAAAAAAATTTTTTTCAGGCAAAAATATCGCGTGGAGGAGGCCCTCCCCCACTCCCACAACAATTATCGACATCATCATCAACACCATCAATTACTAGTTGTAGTAGTAAAGAAAGTTGTACAAGTAATTTAGAAGAAAAACAACAACAATAATTTATCTATTTTTATTTTATTTATTATTTTTTATAAATAAATTTTTTCTTGAAATTTTTTTCTATTTTTTAAAAATTCTTTTGAATTTTTACTTATTTCTTTTTAATTAAAAAAAATTTTTTTTGAATTTATTTTTAGATATTTTTTTTAATTGGCAAACTTAATTATGCAAGCATTTAATACTCGAGAACAATTTGAGGATTTTATTAAGTCTGAGGGGTATTTTTTAAAATTAATTTTTAATTAAAATCGAAATGTTGATAAAATCGGAATGTTGGTTTTTAAAATTCTTCCAGTGGGATTTAAGTGTAATTTTTAGACGAGACTTCTAGTGGATCGGTGGTGTATTGGTTAGGCTCCTTTGTTCCCCTTAGATGGGAGGAAGGTTCGAAGTCCTTTGGTTGTAAACATTTTTTTAATGATGTTTAAATTAATTTTTGGATGTTGAAAGTAATTTATTAAAACAAATTTTGATTTTTAAACAATATTTTCAATTTTTTAAACACTTAGTGTTAATTTCTGAAGGTTTAAATCGATGGGAAAAAATAAAAGAAAGTGAGAAAAAAATTTTTTTTCGAATGAATAAAAATCCTAAAAATGTTTAGGGAAGTATTTTTAAAGTCTAATAAAATATTTTGTTCAATTTCCCTATTTTCTAGAAAATTTACAAAAATTGTTTTGTTCTCAGCAAGTTGGTCAGAAGCTTGTACTGATTATGACAAATTAATTTTGGAATTAAAAGATGAGAAGGAATATGGAAATGATTATCAAATTGGAAAATTGGCAGCTGAGGAAAATGAAGAAATTGCCAAAAAGTATCAAGTTAATTCTATTCCGACAATTTTGGCTTTTCAGGTTTTTTTATTTTATTTTTTCTTTTTGGCCATTTTTAACATTAAATGTAAGTATAAAGACTATTTTAAGGAAATTAAATTAAGTTGTTCTGTGGTGTATTGGTTAAAGCTCTTAGTTTTTCGTTAAGTGCTCTGGGGTTCGAATCCCTTCAGTGACATTTGTTTTTTAAATAATTATTAAAACTAGCGAAGAGGCTCGCCCGTCGGGCGAGCCTCTTCGCTAGCCTAAATCAAGTGAAAACAACTTTTCTCTTGAAAACCACCTAAATCAATGCTAAACTCTTAACAGCATTTCGTAAATTTTGTCACTCATTGACTGAAACCAGAAAGACCTATGATGGAACTAATAAAATACTTAAACGCTGCAACTACCTTTACCTAACCTAACAATTACAAACTCAGTGAAAAATTTAAGTTTTTACAAATACTTTATTAAATTAACTGTAAATTTAAACAAAAACACAAATTATTTTATGAAGAACAGCATTTGTTTACTTCATGTTTGTTTTGACTATTATTTTTGACATCATAGAGTTGTTTTCTTACATTTAGGTTGTTCATACCGAATAAACTGTGTCATATAAAACTAAAAATATAATCTTCGACATATTTACATAACTAAAAATGTACCTTATTAAAAGCTGAATAAAAACATCTGAATTTGCATACATTAACAGAACCAATTTTGTAGAACAAATATATTAAAATGAACTTTTCTATGCTTGTTGATAGTTTCAATTACCTTTACATGTTAGGACTTTATCGGAATATACAATGAAAAACTAAAAAATAGTATTAACTACAAATAGCGAAATATAAATTACCAAATATGTGTATCGAAATTTCTTTGTGAATTCTTTTTTTTTAATTTTTAGAAAAATAAATTTAAACTAAAAATCTAATTATTAATCATTTTCATCTAATATTTCTTTATAAACTACATTCATAACTTTTCTTTCTAGATTAGTTTCCGATAACTTTATACTTAAAGCTTTCCAAGTTCTAACTCTAGAAAGGGCAACATACAATTGGCCATGGCTAAAAACATCCTTAGTTAAATCAATTCCTAATCTTTCTAGTGTTTGTCCTTGAGCTTTATTAATAGTCATTGCAAAAGCTAATACTATTGGAAACTGGTGTCTATACAAATCAAATGGATACTCATCATCACAACATAAAGTAATACGTGGAACATAGACCAATTGTCCTGATCTATCTCCAGCCAAAAGTCTACAAAGAATCATATTCATTCTCATTTCTTCTACAATCATTCTTGTTCCATTACAAAGTCCTTGCTCAATATTTAAATTTCTAACTAACATAACTATAGTATTTTTCTTTAATCTTAACTCGTGTAATGGAAAACCACTTGGACTTAATGAATGTAAATACTCGTCTACATACTCTTCTAATTTTTCTTTTTCTTCATTTTCAGCTTTATCAGCACTTGTATATAAAACCTCTTCACCAGGAAGCATGTTCAAAACTGTATTATTTAAATCTTTTACATCAACATTCTTTGGTGCAACTATAGCCAAGTTGGCCAGTTCTGTCCAATTACTATTTGCTATTGCATATCCAAAAGTTTCTTCAACTATATCTCCTTTACTAATACAATGGCTTGGCAAAACAATTTCATTCTCGTTAATATTTAATTTCCCACTACCTATGTCTAATAAATCGTTAGCAAACTCTTTTTCAGTATCTAATGCTCTCATATTTTTTCCTAATTTTAAATTTATTACGCTTTTCCAATATCTACTTCTTTTCACAGTTAAATCACAAAGCTCTGATCTATTAGCGTGTTTTTGAATTGGCAGTGTTTGTCTAAAATCACCTGCCAACATAATTACTTTACCACCAAAATCTATATTATTACTCATAATTTCTTTCAATTTTAAATCTATAGTTGTTAAAGCTCTTTTGTGAATCATAGGGGCTTCATCAAAAATAAACAAATCTGTTTCTTTAATCTGTTTCCAAGCTATTGAATTAGGTCCAACTTTCGAATTACTCATATCCAAATTTAATCCAAATCTATTATGCATTGTTCGACCTCCTGGTAAAAGCGTTGCAGCAATTCCAGTAAAGGCCATTGCGCAAACTTTTTTCTTCAATCCTCTTAACAAATGAACTATTGTTTTAATTACGAATGTCTTTCCTGTTCCTCCAGGTCCACTAATAAAATAAAATGCTATATTCATATCTGGATTTTGAACTCTATTAATAATACTATCAACAACATTTTTTTGCTCATTATTTAATAATAAATAATTATTCCGACCAATATCTAATTCTTCTTCTATGTTGAATTGCTCTTCCGTATCTATATCTAAATCATCAATTTGTTCCATAGTAGGAAAATCAGCAAGTGATTTTCCTGCTTCTAAAACTCTTTTAGCTACATCTATATAAGCTTTTCTATATGCTATTTCAATACAATGCTTTATAGCAAAGTCTTCAGACAAAGCATCTTTAAACAAAGTCCAAAGCTCTTCAGGCTTTGCAGGATTGCAATGCACTAAAATTAAAGCTAACAATTCTCTCATTTTCCAAGGCATTTCAAAACTATTAGCTTCTTCTAACGCTTTTTTCCATTCTTCGTCATCTCTAATTAAACCTTTTGCTAGACATGCCTCCGCAAACGTTGCATGTTTACTTATTGTCAGTTTTAGGTTTGCTAATCTACTAACTGTTCTTAAATCTTCGAAACTTGTAGCTCCTTTTACATTTAATAACAACAGTCGCAAATGGTAACGTTCTGTCTCGGCAGGCGAAACCTTTACCATTCGACCAATTGTATAAAAATGTGTCTTTCTTTCTGTCCATACTCCCTTTTTAAACACAAATTTCTCGGGAATTTCATGATAATACAAATCTTTTGCTAAAGCACTCTTCTTATTTAATTCAAAATATGCTAGTAACTCAGAATCATTCTCAATTTTTTTTCTAATCTCTTCATTAGTCATATTAGCATCAAAATAGCAAATATGTTCACCAGGCAAATGAACTGGTAAAGTAGTAATGCTATGGCTTCGATCATACGTTGGATATTCTAAAATTCTCCACACGGCCTCCTGTGGGCATACATACCGTGCGTCTATATATTCTTTTATCTCATCATGATCGATTTTCTCTTCATAGTTCAAAGCAGCTCTATCAGGTAACTTGTGTACATATTTATGCAAATATTTTACAGAGGTTACACTATTAACTTTTTCTACATTGATATGACATCTAAACATTTTTAAAAGATAAGGATTGTATGGAACAACCCATCTATTATCTAGTTTGAATTTATTTCCTTTCGAAATTATTTCAATTACTCTTCCATCATTTGGTCTTGCATATAATGCTAAACCGTTTTCTAAAACTATTGTCTCTTCTTGGTATGCTTTAGGATAACCTTTTGAACCTGTTCTAATTAATTTCCCATTTACTTTTTTCTCTTCCATGCATGAACAATTTGGATTTAAATCTCCACATGGTCCATGAATCATACACTTTTTTACTAACTCATACAATTCCAAATCTTTTTCTTTATTCGGAATTCTAGCACAAATGCCTCTATTATCAACATCTTCACCACTAATTATTTTATCTACATTAATCAGTGTTAGAAGTACATGTATATGCGGTAGTCCTCTTCCTTGATTTTCTACCGGATACATCCAACACTGATTTCTACCAAAAATTTTAACTTTAGTAATCTCATTCATGAGAGCTTTTACTTTTAAATAAAAAACTCTATCAACTAAATCTGGTCTATCTGAGGGTACTTGACCTTCGTATAAATTGTCTAAAATCTCTTCCCATTGAGGGTTACAAGTCATTGTGACAAATAAGTCTGGTTTCCCAAACTTTCTAACTAATGCCATTGCATCTTGAAAATGTTTTTCTACATATCTAGGAGAATTTGTAACTGTAGGAGGTAAAATTACTTTACGACCTACAGGTCTCCCCGTTGCTTGTGACTTTTTTGCTAAGTAACTATCAACATTCTTATAAGCATCAGCTAAGACAGTTTTCTGGTTACTTCTAATCCATCTCATTCTATCTCCTTCAATCTTAACCCATTCATCAACACAATATTGTTGAAAAAGCTTTCTCCCATATAAAATAGGATTAAAAGTTTTTCTTACACTAATACTATAACTAACATACTGAAGTCTCGTAACACATCTAAAACTATTTACTTGACTAATATTAGGATGCCAACCTAATGTACCCTTAGGGTAAAACAAAGGGTATGTCATCGGAGTAACCATCTCATTTGTACTACTTAAAATTTTCAACTCTTTTCCTTTTTCTCGTACTACAATCTTAGCATCTGGTACTTCACCATCTGCTCCTGGTACATAAACTGCAGCTACTTCGTTCGCTCTAGGTACATTGTACCCTAATCTTTTATCAAATTTGCCTTTTGTATCAAAAAGCAAGCTAACTTCTACTGGAGATCTATTTTCTTGTGCAGCTCTTTCTAATTCCTCATCTTCTTCCTCTTTCATCATTCTATATGCTTGCGCAAATTGATTAATCTCTTTTATCAACTCATAAACGTCAGTCAGTAAACTTTTATCTACAACAGGATTAGTTCTATGCAAGGTACTAACAGCTTGATCTGTATCAACAATAAAAACCTGGCCAAAAGCTGGTTCATCTCCTTGATCTGGATGTAATGCTATATTAATTTTATGATAAATTAAAATGCTATGGCGGTAAGGTTACGGTGGGGGGAGCCTTTGGTACCATACTTTTTGATTTTGGAAAGCCTGACGGCTTTGGGGCGCGCTTCGCGCGCTGCTAGTGCTCTGGGGCGCGTCCAGGGACGCGCGTGGAAAGCCTGCGGCTTTAAAAGGACGCTAGATTTTCTTTTTTGCTTGGCGATTTACGTTAAATATATTTAGAATCCTTGGCTTTGGATTTTGGGGGCCTTCGGCCCCGATTCGTTTCGAGTGCCTTTTGGTAGCTTTGGTGGGTTGATTCGGGGGCGTTTGGGGGGCCTTCGGCCCCCCAAACCCAGCGTTTAGTTGGATACTTTGCTTTTTGGTAACTGTTGTTGGTTGATTCGGGGCGTTTGGGGGGCCTTCGGCCCCCCAAACCCAGCGTTTAGTTGGATACTTGCCTTTTGGCAGCTATGGTGGGTTGACTCGGGGCGTTTGGGGGGCCGTCGGCCCCCCAAAACCAGAGTTTAGTTGGATACTTTGCCTTTTGGTAGCTGTGATGGGTTGAATCGGGGTGTTTGGGGGGCCTTCGGCCCCCCAAACCCAGCGTTTAGTTGGATACTTTGCCTTTTGGTAGCTGTTGTGGGTTGATTCGGGGCGTTTGGGGGGCCTTCGGCCCCCCAAACCCAGCGTTTAGTTGGATACTTTGCCTTTTGGTAGCTGTTGTGGGTTGATTCGGGGTGTTTGGGGGGCCGTCGGCCCCCAAACCCAGCGTTTAGTTGGATACTTTGCCTGTTGGTAGCTGTTGTGGGTTGATTCGGGGCGTTTGGGGGGCCTTCGGCCCCCCAAACCCAGCGTTTAGTTGGATGCTGTGCCTTTAAATAACTGTGGTGGGTCGACTCGGGGCGTTTGGGGGGCCTTCGGCCCCCCAAACCCACCGTTTAGACGGATACTTTGCCTTTTCGTAGCGTTGGTGGGTCGACTCGGGGCGTTTGGGGGGCCTTCGGCCCCCCAAACCCACCGTTTAGACGGATACTTTGCCTTTTGGTACCTGTGGTGGGTTTATCCGGGGCGTTTGGAGGGCCTTCGGCCCCCCAAACGCGGCGTTTAGACGGATACTTTGCCTTTAAATTGCTGTGGTGTGTTGACTCGGGGCGTTCGGGGGGCCTTCGGCCCCCCAAACGCAGCGTTTAAATCCCCCTCGGCCTTCTGCCTCGGTTTTGGGGCCTTCGGCCCCAAAAACCCCCACTCTCGAAACTCTGACCCCCATAATTTTGTCAGACTCAAGTGACCCCCTAAACAGAGTATATATTTTTTGATGGATTTTATGCTGCTCTACAATATAACGTAAGTCTTTTTTATTAATTACCACTCTTTCGGTACCCTACTGGGTATGGTACCGCCCACCCCCAAAATTTCGACCGACTCTAACTTTGCCAAAATGGTCAGAAAATTTTGGAAAAAATATTTTTAGACTCAGCTTGATAAGAGCTTTCGATTGATATAACATTCGGCCCATTTATGGCCATTTTGAAAAAATTATTTTTTTGGCCGAAAATTTTGGCCGGAAAAATCGCTGAATTTTTTAAAAATTCGTAACTTTCTCAAAGTATACCTTTTTTGAAAGTTTTAAAGGGCTATTCTATGTAGAAAAATCTGCTCTACATAGGAAAAATACCTGCGCCCCGAACCGCCGGCAAAAATCCCGAAATTTTTTCGAAAAACCGAAAATTTTTCGGGTTTTCGAAATTCGACCCCTACGGGTTCAATTTCGACTTTTTTCGAAATTTTCTTATCTCTAAAAATACCTAATTTTTTACTCGATTTTATGAAGGAAACCACATCCCAAACCGTCCACCCCAAAAAAAGTTAAGGTCCCCTAAAAAATCCCGAAAATCCCCCAAAAGGGGTCCCCCTTTGGATTTGGGGGTGGGGACAAAATTTTCGAATTTTGACCCAAAATTCGACTTATATGGTGCTCTGACACCCTCTGAGTACGAATCCGGCGTCAGAAATATTTAAAAAAATTTCCCCGGGACGTTAGAGTCTCAAAAAGTTTCACGACATTTGCGTACATTGGCTATAACTTTTTGAGACTCAAGTGGACCCCCGACATATTATACCTTTTTCTGACCGCCAGGGGACGCTCTACAATATAGGCTATCTCAAATGGGTGAAACGACACTTTTCCGAAAATCGACTCGAGTCGCACCGACTCTTTGACTCATAACTCCCCAGGATTTGATCTCAGACTCAAACGTCCTTCAACTTAAATATCCCTAACAATCTCCCCTACAAATAACCCAATACACCCAAAGTCAATCCCCAGCAAGACTTTTCAGATATAAACATTTTCCCCACTCAGACTGAAATATCCTACCCCCAGACTCAAGTGACCGCCACCAAACAAACATCACAAAACGCGCATTAAATTACTCTATAATACCCCCCAGGTCCCATCCAAAAACACCTCTCCAAAAAAAGTTACACTCAAAAAACCATTTGAGTACGGGCCGGACATTTCAGTCTCACGGGGTTTTCTACCCCGGGACTTGAGTTTTTTGACCCGATTTTTTTTCCATTATGATCTACTAATTGTGGGATGCGTGCCTCCCAGCAAGACCTTCCCCCCTTTCTATTGGACTTTTTCGAGATAGGAAATGACCCGATGCCGTTTGAGACTCAAGCGACCCCCGTAAAATTTCGGCTATATTTTTCCTGAATGCGCCGTAAAAAGTTGCCCCCAGGATGTCAGGCTTCGGGGAAGCGGCCGGCCTTCGGCCGGCCGATATTAGTTTTTAAATTTAATTGAGCTTAATATTTTATATAATATAACTAGCTGAAGGGCGTGTAGCTGAATGCCCGTTTTTTTACTCTGGCGGTTTAGTTTTATCGGGGGGAGCCTTTGGTACCATACTTTTTGGTTTTGGAAAGCCTAACGGCTTTGGGGCGCGCTTCGCGCGCTGCTAGTGCTTTGGGGCGCGTCCAGGGACGCGCGTGGAAAGCCTGCGGCTTTAAAAGGACGCTAGATTTTCTTTTTTGCTTGGCGAAATACGTTAAATATATTTAGAATACTTGGCTTTGGATTTTGGGGGCCTTCGGCCCCCTTTTCCTTTCGAGTGCCTTTTGGTAGCTGTGGTGGGTTGATTCGGGGCGTTTGGGGGGCCTTCGGCCCCCAAACCCAGCGTTTAGTTGGATGCTGTGCCTTTAGATAACTGTGGTGGGTTGATTCGGGGCGTTTGGGGGGCCTTCGGCCCCCCAAACCCAGCGTTTAGTTGAATACTTTGCCTTTTGGTAGCTGTGATGGGTTGAATCGGGGTGTTTGGGGGCCTTCGGCCCCCCAAACCCAGCGTTTAGTTGGATGCTTTGCCTTTAGATAACAGGGGTTGGTTGATTCGGGGCTTTTGTGTGGCCTTCGGCCCCCAAACCCAGCGTTTAGTTGGATGCTGTGCCTTTTGGTAGCTGTTGTGGGTTGATTCGGGGCGTTTGGGGGGCCTTCGGCCCCCCAAACCCAGCGTTTAGTTGGATACTTTGCCTTTTGGTAGCTGTTGTGGGTTGATTCGGGGCGTTTGGGGGGCCTTCGGCCCCCCAAACCCAGCGTTTAGTTGGATACTTTGCCTTTTGGTAGCTGTTGTGGGTTGATTCGGGGCGTTTGGGGGGCCTTCGGCCCCCCAAACGCGCGCTTAGACGCTTTGGGGGGCATTCGGCCCCCCAAACCCAGCGTTTAGTTGGATGCTGTGCCTTTTGGTAGCTGTTGTGGGTTGATTCGGGGCGTTTGGGGGGCCTTCGGCCCCCCAAACCCAGCGTTTAGTTGGATACTTTGCCTTTTGGTAGCTGTTGTGGGTTGATTCGGGGCGTTTGGGGGGCCTTCGGCCCCCCAAACCCAGCGTTTAGTTGGATACTTTGCCTTTTGGTAGCTGTTGTGGGTTGAATCGGGGTGTTTGGGGGGCCTTCGGCCCCCCAAACCCAGCGTTTAATTGGATGCTGTGCCTTTTGGTAGCTGTAATGGGTTGAATCGGGGTGTTTGGGGGGCCTTCGGCCCCCCAAACCCAGCGTTTAGTTGGATGCTGTGCCTTTAGATAACAGTGGTGGGTTGATTCGGGGCGTTTGGGGGGCCTTCGGCCCCCCAAACCCAGCGTTTAGTTGAATACTTTGCCTTTTGGTAGCTGTGATGGGTTGAATCGGGGTGTTTGGGGGGCCTTCGGCCCCCCAAACCCAGCGTTTAGTTGGATACTTTGCCTTTTTATGGGTTTGGGGGGCCTTCGGCCCCCCAAACCCACCGTTTAGACGGATACTATGCCTTTTGGCAGATGAGGTGGGTTGTCCCGAAGCGTTTGGGGGGCCTTCGGCCCCCCAAACGCAACGTTTAAACGGATACTATGCTTTTAGGCAGCTGTGGTAGGTTGACCCGAGGCGTTTGGGGGGCCTTCGGCCCCCCAAACGCAGCGTTTAAATCCCCCTCGGCCTTCTGCCTCGGTTTTGGGGCCTTCGGCCCCAAAAACCCCCATTCTCGAAACTTGACCCACATAATTTTGTCAGACTCAAGTTACCCCCTAAACAGAGTATATATTTGTTGATGGATTTTATGTTGCTCTACAATATAACGTAAGTCTTTTTTATTAATTACCACTCTTTCGGTACCCTACTGGGTATGGTACCGCCCACCCCCAAAATTTCGACCGACTCTAACTTTTGCCAAAATGGTCAGAAAATTTCGCAAAAATTATTTTTGGACTCCACATGACAAGGGCTTTCGATTGATATAACATTTGGCCTATTTATGGCCATTTTGAAAAATTTAATTTTTTGGCCGAAAATTTCGGCCGAAAAAATCGACCAAATTTTCAAAAAATCATAACTTTTTGAAAGTTGACTTTTTTGAAAAATTTTAAAAGCTTATTCTATGCAGAAAATTCTGCTCTATATAGGAAAAATACCTTCGGCTCGAACCCCCGGCAAAAATCCCGAAATTTTTTTGAAAAACCGAAAATTTTTTGGGTTTTCGAAATTCGACCCCTACGGGTTCAATTTCGACTTTTTTCGAAATTTTCTTCACTCTAAAAATATCTAATTTTTAGTACTATTTTTAGAAAGAAACCCCATCCAAATCCGTCCACCCCAAAAAAAGTTAAGGTTTTTTTCGAATTTTTTTTCGAATTTTTTTTTTCAAAATTTTCGAATTTTGACCCAAAATTCGACCTATATGGTGCTTTGACACCCGCTGAGTACGAATCCGGCCTCGAAAAAATTTTAAAAAATTTCCCCGGGACGTTAGAGTCTCATAAAGTTTTGCGACATTTTGCCAATTTGGCTATAACTTTTCGAGACTCAAGTGGACCCCCGACATATGATACCTTTTTCTGACCGCCAGGGGACGCTCTTTCGAACTGGCTATCGAAGAGAGCCGAAACGACCTTTTAAAAAAAGTCGACTTTTCGACCCCGACTCTTTGACCCAAAACACCCCCAAAAGTTCACCCGAGACTCTAATGTCCAACACCAAATATTTTCCCAACATCCCACCCTACAACATTGCTCCCAAGCCCGAAATCCCCCCACTTCTTAAAAACGCGTTATAACGCGTTGAAATTTTCATCCGGCCACTTCGGTGCTACACTCAAGTGCGGCACCAAAATGACCCACCCCAAAAAATTACCCATATCCACTTACCTAATACCCCTCAGGTCCCATCTTAATCCTCCCAGCCGTTCACAAGATATAAGTAAAAAACAAACCAATTAATTGGTTTGCGGACCAATTAAAAACCAATGACAAGGCACTTCGGTATTTAGACTTCATCGAATTTCGAAATTTTTTTTTTCATTGATATCTACTAATCGTGGGCCAGGGCCCTCCAAGCGAGACCTTCACGCTCTGACTTGTAGTTCACGAGATAGCAAAACTCATAGGGTCGTTTCGGCGCAAAGGAAAAGTCGTGGCGCCACGGCTATAATTTTCCTGAATGCGGCGTAAAAAGTTGCCCCCAGGATGTCAGGCTTCGGGGAAGCGGCCGGCCTTCGGCCGGCCGGAATTAGTTTTTAAATTTTAATCCCAAAGTTTCTTTATATAATATAATCTGTCCACTTATTCTAAAGCAATATGGTCCTCTATTGCTTGGGTATCTATATCTTAGTGGGTTCATGGAAGCCATTGAAACACTGCTATTTAAGTTTCTAATACAGTCAAAAAAATTTCTATGTCTTTTATCTACTCCTATAAATAAATCTTTAATCAATTCTGGAAAATGATTTTCTGGAATTTCATTCAAATTAACTTTTCCATGATGGCAGCAATCATTAAATGAATTACCCTTGCCAACAACTTTTTCTTCAGGAAAGTGTAGTGCACCACAATGAATGCATTCTTCACACATCCTTCCTAATCTATTAGCTACTACAGAAGTATGATCGTTAGCTGAAAACAACCGAACAATATCTTGAAGTCTGTTTCTATGTCTGACTCTCTCTTGTTCTAATCTATTATTTTTTTGTATATCTTCCTCATTTTCTCTAAAAATTCTCATTCTAGTACTTTGTGTATGCAAACGTTGAACTCTCTCTTCACCTGTATCACATTCTCGTTTCACTTTTTTCCTATTTTTATCTTTTTGAAGTCTAATTTTTCTTTGCACACTACTTTCTCGTAATCTTTTTTCTGCCTTTCTTGCAGCCTCTTCACTCATTTACGGTCTACAAATACTAAATTAAAAGTAAAAGTTTAACTAAAGTTTTATTTAAGAAAAAACCTGCAAATGCGAGTATACAAACTGAGAATAAAATTGTTAAAAAGCAGAATGTTAGAAAATATCAGGAAAAAGTTAAAAAATGTTGTAATAAAAGTTTTTAAATCTTAAAGTGAAAAAACTAAAATATTTTTTCGATATATGAAGAAAAACAAAATTGTATTGAAATGTTTTCATTTAGTTTTTCTTTTTTTCCTTTTTAGTTGACCTTTACCTATTCTTATACAAGTTTTTGCTTTTTTTTGAAAATAAATTAAGTACTTTATAGTTAGTTGATCTAAACAAACTCTCTTCTTTTTAAATTGTATATTTGCATTTTTTCACTTTTTTCTTATTTTGGTTGATTTTTTAACTAACCCTTTTTGGCTTCCTCCGCCCTTTTTCTCTTTCAAACCTTTTATGTTTACGTAAAAATCTTTTCTTTTTTGCTTTTTTTATTTTTTTTTAATTTGGGTGATTGTTTTGTCTTCTCTTTTTTCCTTGCCCCACCCCTTTTCCTTTTCAAACCTTTTTTGTTTACTACGCCCAAACTATAATTGCGCCGGCAAAACCGGACAGACGCACAAAACTTCTAAAATTATATATAGGATTATTTGAATTAATTTTAAACAGTTTTTTGACTTGAAATTAATTTTTTTAAACTTTTATTATAGAAAGGAAAATTAATTGACCGTATAGAAGGCTTCATTCCAACAAAACTTAAAGAATTATTAATTAAATCTACTTTTGATGCAATTGCAGCAAAAAAGGAAAATATTGATAAATTGAGAGAGACAGCAGAGAAGACAGAGAGGGAAGAAAAAAGTGAAGAAAAGCAACAAGAAGAGGTTTATTAAATTTTTTAAAATTAAAAAAAATTTTTTTTTAAAGTTAAATGAACGACTTAAACGCTTAATAAATAAAGAACGTTTGACTCTTTTTATGAAAGGATCGCCAACTGAACCAAAATGCGGTTAGTTAAAAAAATTTTTTGAATAAAAATTAGTTGAGATCGGGCTGGGTCTGGACCAAGACCTAGTTTTTTCTTGTACCCAGAGTCCAGGCCCAGGCACTTTTTTACCTTCCTGAGTTTGGATTTTTCCTGGACTACATGCCCAGGATCCGGCCCAGGTTAATAAATCAAACTCGGACCCCAGCGCAGGCCCAGGCTTTTCAAAAATCCTCGATCTCTAAAAATTAGTTCGAAAATCGGTAATCTTCTGCTTCATTGGTCCCTAGAAAAAATGAGGAAAATGTGCTAGTTAGACATTTTTAAGGCATGCCAGTAGGTAGGTAATTGAGTGTGATGAGTCCGAATATGGACTTAGAAGTTGTTTATTTCGAATCCCGGACCAGAATTCGACCAAGTCGATTCCTCATTTTTTCTAGGGACCAATGAAGCAGAAGATTACCCGAAAATCTTAATTCTTTTCCAGGTTTCAGTCAACAAATTGTTAAACTTTTAAAATCCCACAACGTCCAATTTTGGACTTTTGATATTCTTTTGGACGAACAAGTCCGTCAAGGATTGAAAATTTATAGTGATTGGCCTACTTACCCACAACTTTGTTTGTTTTTTTGAATTTAAAAATAAAAAGAAAATTTTTTAGATCTTGATGGTGAACTTTTGGGAGGTATTGATGTGGTAAGAGAAGAAATGAAAGATCCTGCTTTTGTTGAAAAATTGCCTAAACTTGTTTGAGGAAATTGGGGCAATTATTTTCCATTTGCATTTCCTCCCCTATTTCCTTCACATAAGAAAATAGGGAGGATTTATTTTCGTTTCATTCAATAAATTATTTTTAATTAAGTTTGCTGTTGTTTGTTTCTGTCCACAGTTTAACAAGGAAAATAAAATTTTTGAAATTTAAAAATCAGCGAAACCTTGGCATAATGTTAATATTTATTAGTGACCGAGGCCGGACCGGATCCGGCCGGATTTTTCCGGAGTCCGGGTCCCAAACCCGGATTACAAAAGGAATTCAAGGGTATTTGATCGTCTCTTACCACACTATGCAAAAAAAGAATGATCTTGATGAGGAACTTGCAAATCAGCGAAACCTTGAGAAGTGTCCTTTCTTTAATATTGTTTTTACCCCCAAAGGTTTAGTTGTTAAGTCTGAACTGACAAGGGAACATCGTTTACTGTCAGTGCGAATTTGATAATTTATTTTATACCATTCGATAAAGGACCCTCGACTTAGAAATTGTTGCGTGATCCGTTTTTTTTTTTTTGCAAAATGACTGGGCCGAGTTATGGCCGTTCAAAGTTTAAGTCCTTGGTGTGGTTGAATATGTATAAGGAAAATGGGGAAAAGAAACGAGCTGTCTCTTTTTTTCACTTCTCTGCTTTCTTCATTTTCCTCCACATAATGGAGGAAATTTTCCTCCAATTCTTCATTTTCCTCCTCCACATTCTTCATTTTCCTCCACTTCATTTCCTCCCCTATTTCCTTCACATAAGAAAATAGGGGCAATTATTTTCCATTTGCAGGTAAAATAATTCATTTGAGCCACCTAAATTAAGAATCCCTTCACATAAGAAAATAGGGGCAATTATTTTCCATTTGCAGGTAAAATAATTCATTTGAGCCACCTAAATTAAGAATCCCTTCACATAAGAAAATAGGGGCAATTATTTTCCATTTGCAGGTAAAATAATTCATTTGAGCCACCTAAATTAAGAATCCCTTCACATAAGAAAATAGGGGCAATTATTTTCCATTTGCAGGTAAAATAATTCATTTGAGCCACCTAAATTAAGAATCCCTTCACATAAGAAAATAGGGGCAATTATTTTCCATTTGCAGGTAAAATAATTCATTTGAGCCACCTAAATTAAGAATCCCTTCACATAAGAAAATAGGGGCAATTATTTTCCATTTGCAGGTAAAATAATTCATTTGAGCCACCTAAATTAAGAATCCCTTCACATAAGAAAATAGGGGCAATTATTTTCCATTTGCAGGTAAAATAATTCATTTGAGCCACCTAAATTAAGAATCCCTTCACATAAGAAAATAGGGGCAATTATTTTCCATTTGCAGGTAAAATAATTCATTTGAGCCACCTAAATTAAGAATCCCTTCACATAAGAAAATAGGGGCAATTATTTTCCATTATATTATGTAAAGAAACTTTGGTATTAAAATTTAAAAACTAATTCCGGCCGGCCGAAGGCCGGCCGCTTCCCCGAAGCCTGACATCCTGGGGGCAACTTTTTACGCCGCATTCAGGAAAATTATAGCTGTGGCGCCACGACTTTTCCTTTGCGCCGAAACGACCCCATGAGTTTTGCTATCTCGTGAACTAAAAGTCAGAGCGTGAAGGTCTCGCTTGGAGGGCCCTGGCCCACGATTAGTAGATATCAATGAAAAAAAAAATTTCGAAATTCGATGAAGTCTAAATACCGAAGTGCCTTGTCATTGGTTTTTAATTGGTCCGCAAACCAATTAATTGGTTTGTTTTTTACTTATATCTTGTGAACGGCTGGGAGGATTAAGATGGGACCTGAGGGGTATTAGGTAAGTGCCTATGGGGAATTTTTTGGGGTGGGTCGTTTTGGTGCCGCACTTGAGTGTGGCACTGAAACGGCCGGTTCAAAAATTCAACGCGTTATAACGCGTTTTTGAGAAGTGGGGGGTTCTCGGGCCTGGGAGTGATGTTGGAGGCTTGGATGTTGGGGAGTTATAAATAAGCGGACACTAGAGTCTCGGGTGAACTTTTGGGGGTGTTTTGGGTCAAAGAGTCGGGGTCGAAAAGTCGACTTTTTGTAAAGTGAATTGAAATCCGATTTCGATAGCTCATTCGAAAGAGCGTCCCCTGGCGGTCAGAAAAAGGTATCATATGTTGGGGGTCCACTTGAGTCTCAAAAAGTTATAGCCGATGTGACAAAATGTCGGAAAACTTTATGAGACTCTAACGTCCTGGGAAAATTTTTTTTAATTTTTCTGACGCCGGATTCGTACTCAGCGGGTGTCAAAGCACCATATAGGTCGAATTTTGGGTCAAAATTCGAAAATTTTGTCCCACCCCCTATTTCCAAAGGGGTACCCCTTTTGGGGGATTTTCGGGATTTTTTGGGGGACCATAACTTTTTTTGGGGTGGACGGATTTGGATGGGGTTTGCTTTATAAAATAGAATAAAAAATTAGGTATTTTTTGACCGGAGAAAATTTCGAAAAAAGTCGAAATTGAACCCGTAAGGGTCGAATTTCGAAAAACCCGAAATTTTTCGGTTTTGCGAAAAAATTTCGGGATTTTTGCCGGCGGTTCGCGCCGAAAGTATTTTTCCTTTGTAGAGCAGATTTTTCTGCATATTATAGCCTTTTAAAATATTCAAAAAATGTTAACTTTGGGAAAGTTATGAATTTTTGAAAATTTGAGTAATTTTTTCGGCCGTAATTTTCGGCCAAAAAAATATTTTTTTCAAAATGGGTATAAATGGGCCAAATGTTATATCAATCGAAAGCCCTTGTCATGTGGAGTCCAAAAATAATTTTTCCAAAATTTTCTGTCCCTTTTGGCAAAAGTTAGAGTCGGTCGAAATTTTGTTGGTGGGGGTACTCTTATACTTATATCACCCCCAAAAGTTCATCCAAGACTCAGATGATCAACAACTTATAAGTTCCCCACACATTTCCCTACAACATCACTCCCAGGCACGAATACCCCAGGCCTTTCAAAAAACCGTTATGAAGCGTTGAAGTTTTCAACCGGCCATTTCAGTGCCACACTTGAGTGCGGCACCAAAATGGCTATGCTCATTGAATTCCCCATGGCCGATTACCAATAATCGCAATTAGTTTTTGGCGCGTTTGGTCTTTTTTCAATTTTGACCATTTTTCCATGTTCCCTTTTGTCGAAAAAAGGGCTGGAGCTTTAATTTTTCTATTTTTTAAATTTTTTTTAAATTTTTTTATAAGTACATTTAAATTTATTTTTTATTTTGTGGGGGAACCGCTGGGTTTTTTTAGCTGAGAGGCCATGAGTAATCCATTGGGCATGGTCATTTTGGTGCAACACTTGACCGTGGCACTGAAACGTCCTGTTTCGGGAACTTATGGGGCGTTTGGGCTTAAACTTAGGGATAATAGGTAACCTACCTTGGGGAGTTCAGCGGGCATGGTCGTTTTGGTGCCACACTTCAGTATGGCACTGAAACGGTCTGTTTTTTCCAAAATCCCCCAAAATTCATTTTTAATTAAATTTTTCAATTTTTTTCATTTTTAGCCAAAAAATTAAAATATTTTAGTTCAAATTATTATTTCAATTCAACTTCAACATAATTTTTGAATTATTTAAATTTTTTGACAACAACAACAAATTTCAATTTATTTTATTTTTACGTAAACAACAACAACATCCAACAATTTATTCCTTCATCATCAACTCAACACCCTCAAATCTCTTCAAATAAACCTTTTTGGTTTGTTTTATAATTTATTAATTTTTTTCAAGAAACAATTTTTTATTTTTCAGGTGTTCAACACCAACTATGGATGGAAAATTTGGAATTTTCCAGTTTGGAAAATTTTTTGGAAGAAAAAATCTCACGGAAGTGTGTAGCGATTCTGAATACCCACTGTGCAGAGGGGTCATGCCGGTTTTTCCCAGAAATGGGCGGAGCCGGCATGATCGGGGATTGGGGCATGCCCGTTCCTCCTTTTGGGGGGATGGGAAGCCTCCCCCTTCCTTCTGCACAGCGGGACCGTACAACCACTGGATGGACGGGTCATGCCGGTTTTTTCCCAGAAATGGGCGGAGCCGGCATGATCGGGGATTGGGACATGCCCGTTTCCCCTTTTGGGGGTATGGGAAGTCTCCCCCTTTCGTCTGTACAGGGGGACAACCTCTGTGCGGAGGGATCTTGCCGGTTTTTTCCCAGAAATGGGGAAAATCGGCATGATCGGGGATTGGGACATGCCCGTTTCCCCTTCTGGGGGTATGGGAAGTCTCCCCCTTCCTTCTGCACAGTGGGCAATGATTCACTCCGCCGTGCGGAGGGGTCATGCCGGTTTTTGCTCAGAAATGGGCGGAGCCGGCGTGATCGGGGATTGGGACATGCCCGTTTCCCCTTTTGGGGGTACGGGAAGTCTCCCCCTTCCCTCTTCACAAAAAGGGGCCTATCCATGACCTCGTCTGCATTAGAAACACAGCGAGGCATGGAAGTGTCCTCTTTAAACCCCGTCCTGTGGAAAAACCTGTATATATTAGGTTTCGGGTCCTAGCCACAAGAAGGCCCACAGGATGGGGTGAAAAAAACGTGGGGCATCAATACTTGGGGGAAAAGAACCCCGGGTATTGATGCTTCACTGTGCGGAGGGGTCATGCCCAAATTTTTCAAAAACTTTTGAATGCCAATGGTTTTGGGTGACCCATAAAAACCCTAATTACCTCATTTAAAAAAATTAATTTTTTAATCAATATTTGGTTTTTAACCTTATATTTTGGTTTTGGGTCATCCATTAAAACCCTATTTGAATGCTTATTAATGGTTTTGGGTAATCCATCAAAACCCTTATTGCCTTATTTAAAAAAATTAATTTTTTTTCATCAATATTTGGTTTTTAAACCTTATATTTGGTTTGGGGTAATCCATTAAAACCCTATTTGATTTATTTGAATGTTATGGTTTTGGGTAAGTAGCCTTAGGCAGAAGCCAGTGAGGGCGATCCATTAAAACCCTAAGTCGCATTACTCTGAGTCACTTCTCAGGTTATTGCGCACGGGCATTGCAAACTTGCAGCCCTCAAATTGCTGGACGGCTCACTTCGTGGACCGAGGTAGGACGGGAAAGGCTGGTAGCCAAGTACCATCACCGCCCGGAGCGTCCCAGTGCTTTTGAGGGCACCAAAGGTCGGCTCAAGACTGTTTCCCCTATATGGGGGTATGGTGTATTGTCCCTTTGGGCAAAGTTTGCCAGTATTCTGAGACATCTACTCAGTTACTGTAGTTCGTCCATATATGTGGGGGTCATGGATAGTTTATCCCACTGCGTTAGCATGGTTACTCGGTGCGTGAACTTAACACTCACGACCAAATCATGCGGCGGAAGTGGTACGCAAAGATAGTCACGTTATGCGGCGTGATGGCTATCCTAACGGCTCTGTTCGAGCGGAGTACGCTTTTGCCTACTACGCCTAGCAACGGCTAAGGACCGCACTGCTGGGTTAAACTCGAATAACCGTAAATGGCCTGGGATAAATCCGAGGGCTGAACGATGTGTCAGACGACCGTTTCGGCTTTTGCTGATACACCCATTTTGGGGAGGAAGTCTCACTCCCGTTCAGTTTCCGGTCCTTAAGCTCTGCGTAGCCACTATATGTAGCCTACTGGTGGCTTCTGCCATTGGTTTGGCTGGACCTGGATTAGGAGGGACACCCGTATGGACTCTCCGCTTCTAATCTAGGGGCCTAACACAGGTCTGTGCGGACGGGTCATGCCCAATTTTTTTTGGGTCTGCCCTTACAAGCAGCTTGTGGGGGGTCCTGATGAAAAGAAGTGGCCCATGCGGCTTTCCGCTCTTTATTCAGGGGCCAAAAACAATGTAGGATAGAGGGGTGCTGCCAAAATTTTTTTTTGAAAGCCCCCTATAACTGCCAGTTTTTGACCCTGAGCCAGGTACTAGCCGGCAAACTACATTTTGGTTCTGTGCTGGGGTGACCGGACGGTCAACGCTTAACCCCTGAGGGGGATGTTTTTAGGCGGCAATTTGGAAACAGCAATTACCGAGATGTAGGGAGTGATCAATGTGTGGAAGCGGTTTTGTTGTGGGGTCTTTTTCATATCGCCGTGTCTAATTATAAATTCATGGTACTCTATTTAGGTAGAGGTTGGATCTGATACCCACATAAAGGGCTCCACCAGTTTTCCAAATTCAGATTAAATATGGTACACAAGGATCTCATTATCCTCCGTAAACGTCCACGTCGTGTGTGCTGGGCTCTGGACTTTATGTCTGGGGGCGAACTCTGGCTTGTCTGGAGGCGCGGTTAAAAATGAGCTGCAATTAGATTAAAAATTCATTGCAGAAAATTCTTTAAAATTTTAAAACATTGTATATATTAAAGCTTCGCCTGTACTACGCTAAATATATTTGAGTTGCTGTTGTTAAATATGAACAAATTGAAAACTTAGTCGCTGTTGTTTGTATATATTTGAATTGAAATCTGAGTCGCCGTTGTTTGTAAATATTTGAATTGAAATCTGAGTCGCTGTTGTTTGTAAATATATGAATTTAAATGAGTCGCTGTTGTTTGTAAATATATGAAATGAAATCCGAGTCGCTGTTGTTTTCGATAAATAAATTTGAGCCGCTGTTGTCAAAAATTATATGAATTTAAAAATAAAATTGATTTTAAATTGAGTCGCTGTTTTCTACTAATCTATTAAATATTCATAAAAATTGTCTACAAACTAGAGTCGCTGTTTTTTGTAAATATATAAATTGAAGAAATTTTCTACGGTTATGCTCACGAATCATGTTTTACATTATATTTTGCTTTACACGATTTTGCTTTACCCGATTATGCTTTTGCCAAACTTTGAATTTATCACATTACTACGCTTCATTCACGTTTATGAAATTTTTTACGGACGCGGAGTTTTCTTGTCTGGGCGGGGTAAAGAATGGAATAATCCAAATTACTGTTTTGGGAGAAACAGATTGTAACTTAGCCTCTTAGCTGTCATTTGACAGGTGATCCGAAAGGCTTTAACGCCTAAATCTTTTGTACTTAGCCTCTTAGTTGTCTTTCGACAAGTACTCGGTGCGCGAGGTTTCTCATTTGTCCTACGCAAACGTCCTCGTCGTGCGCACTGGGGAATCCGGATCGGTGAAATATATACTTTCCGGTTTCGCGAACTCTGGACATTATTGTACCCCGTGAATAATGTCTGGAGGTGCGGATTAAAAATGAGGGGGATTCCACCGTCCTCTAATTTTTGGAAGCTTTCCATGCGGGCGGATTCCCAAAAGGTCTCCGCACTCCCACCCGCAGCCTTTGTCCTCGTCCGGACTAAAAAATATGAAATAAAAAATAATTTAATGCCTACAAGTGAAAAATTAAAACGCAGAAAAAATCGCGAACGCAGATCTAACCCAAACAGCTCTCTTCAGAGCTCTGACCAGTCTGTCCAACCAGAGCAGACTGATCCGAATATTGATCTGGGAAATCAAAACTGTCCTCTTCAGGGCAATGATCAGTCTGTGCAGCAGGAGCAGTCTGAGCATTATACACGTCCGCACATCCAAAATAATTCTATGGATGTTGAACATAATATTGAAGATGTATGTGGCCCTGGGAAGCCTTCGAGCTCGGGCAGGTTTACTTTTAGTGCACAAGATATTGATGATAATGCCAATATTGAAAGTCTTGTGGAACCGCTCACTCCTTTGAGCATCTCTTCGGAGGTTTGTGTTCCTAGAAAAACACGAAAAACACGTAACTCGTCTGTTGAGTCAAGTCATACTACCAATGATTTATCTGATGATTCTATGTCTCTTTCAACACGTGCTTCGTCTGTTGAAAGTTTTTCGTCTAATATGATTAAAGCTGGTCGACCAAAGAAAAAGCCTAGGGGAAAAACTGGAAGACCCAGAAAGTCAACTGATACTTTGCAAAATACTGACGATTCTATAACTGAAAGTAATGAACAAGATATGCCGAATAATGAAACGAATATTGATTTTTCAACGCTTAACACTTTAGATTTCGCTGTTACTAGGACTACTGATGTAACTTCCATTTGCCGCAGAGCAGCTATGCCTCTTTATGAAAGAGATGATGATAATACGGGCCCTCGCGCCATTGAAGTAATGTGGAACAACCTCTCTGAATGGCTGGATGATAGTTTTATCTTCCCCTACTTATGCTATTTAGCCAAAGTTTCCGGCAAAAAGGCTATTGTAGTTGATCCGCTTTTAACGGATCCACTTCATTGGCAATTAGACAATTTAAATTACGCCGATTACGCCTATCAAACTGGTCCAGACAGAGATGTACAAATTGTACTTCTTCCTGTTCACTTACCAGGACACTGGACCATCATTATCTTTGACAGTGAGTTCGGAACTTATTTTTTCGACTCACTGCCAAACGATCCGCATAGACTATCTGAAAATCATCAAAACTATCATCCTGATAGAATGCCGAAACTTATGGAGATTCTTTCTCAATTGACCAACAGACGCTCGGATTTAATACATTTGGGTGCATATGCCACTGATGAATACACACTTCAACGTGACGGTAATAGTTGCGGATATTTTATTTGCCTATATGCCGAAGCGTGGTTATTCAATAACAGGAATCTTAAATTTAATAATTTTAACATTAACACTGAAAAGAAACGAATTTTATGGCATTTGAACCAATTGTATTCCGGGGATAATGTTGAGTATCACCCGAGAAATGAACATATACAAGCAAATATACGAGTAACACCGATTCATAACTTGCCATTTACAAGTCTTTCAACTCCGAGAATGTCTACAAGATCTTCTACGCGAGCCTCTTCGACTAACTTAACTCCGGGAATGTCTAATATCACAGTTGATACTCCGAAAGGAGAACAAGTTCTTCCTGTTAAACGTCAAGGCAGGGGGTGTCTTAGTCATAAAGGAATGGGTTGTGCCTCTTTCAAGTCAGGTCATTTTCCAGAATACTATAATTCAGGTCAATTTGGCGATAAGACTTGTGGGCATTGTGATAATAGACTTCTTCTTACTGAAAAATGCTTATCTTGCACTGATGGGCGAGTTAGACTCGACCCACTTAAAGAATATCCACCTGAATATGAAAGACATGTAACTGGTGAATCAATGGACTCTAAAGAATATATAAGAGACGAATCGAAATATAACACTTTGTTTGCTTTCGGATCACTTTCAGTAGGCCGACAAAATGCACCAACTGGTGGACCAATGCCTGTATTACTGAATGGTGAATTCTCTAGACGAATTGGGAGTTTGACCGCAGCCGATCACCAGATTCCATCTTTTGATCAGTTGTACATATTGGATTCGAAGGTTGCTACAGAACATCGAATGAATAATACGAGCTTTGATGATTGGACTAAAAAAAATCGTCATTTGTTCCACGTTCTTGACAAACTGATTCGTGCCTATCATCCAATGGCCGAAGTTCTAAAAACCTCTTATGAATTCTACAAAGATATTGAACAAAACTCACCAGAAAACCTTCAAAACTTTAAGGTTATTTTGGTTGAAGACAAAAATGCGCCTGCAGCCATTCAGGATCCAAACTTACATCCGCGTCAAGTTAATTTGCCAACTCAGAATGAGTCCACAGTCTTTGCAATTTGGGCTTCCAATACTGATGAGCCTCCACCGCTCAGAGGCATTTGGATAACCTACAAAGGAAATGTCACAGATTTATGGTCAAATCATCCCATGACTGATTCAATACTCTACCCTTGCATGTTTCTGCTTGGGGACGAGGGATATTCAAAGGATATACCATATATTAAAATTGCTAAGAAACCAAATACTGTTAAGAAAAAATTTGACGACGACAAATCGGAAACCGAATCCATTGCTGGAAGTGATTGTGGGTCTGTAGATGTCTATGGTGATGAACCTAGCCGGTCTCGTCCCAATCTTTCGATTAGGGCTTTTTATCGTTATCGCTTTGGTATCAGGTTTCCAGAAAATGAACATTATCATCATATTTGGAGTACTGGTGGTGGATTAGGACAAAAATTTGCGCTTGATATAGCTGCCAGAATTGATTCCCAAGTATTCGAATATTTGCGCCAGCCTAATATGGATTTGAGATTTGATATACCGTTACATCTCGTAGACTATTTTGCTAAGCATGGTGGCAAATCCTCCGCAAATAAAGTTGGACATGTTGTACTGTTTAGAAGTAATATGCCAGGCTTTCGGGCATACTTTAAGAAAAATTATAAGTCAGCGTGCACGATTATTAATCGTAAACGCAAGCGAGGAAGCGCCATGTTTATGTTTACTTTTACGTCAAATCCAAAGTGGCCAGAGATGAAGAATGAACTTTACCCAAACGGTCAATCTTTGATTGATCGACCTGACATTGTCATGCGGTTTTACGCTGACAAAGTTAGGGAGGTACATAAGGACTTGAATGAAAGAAAAATATTCGGGAAGCAATTGGGGTACGCTGAATCTATGGAGTTCCAAAAAAGGGGTGGTCCTCACTTTCACAGAGTGATGGCTACCGATATTCCAGCCATACCGGAGATTATTGAAGGCTATATTCTTGCTCATATTCCGCCATTACCAGATAAAGATGATAAAAGCCCACGAGCCGAGGGTGAAAGACGCCTTCGAGATCTTGTAATAAAATATCAACTTCATGACTGTAAGCCAGAACTTTGTGGAAAAAAGAATAAAGATGGGAAATGCTCTAAGTACTTCCCTTACGATTACTCGGACAAGACTATTCTATTTGACGATCAGCCAGCCGTCCATTATCGACCAAGTCCCGAGGATGGAGGTGAAACTGTATTGATAAATAAAAGTGGAGTGCCCACTGAGTATACTAATGCTCACGTGGCGCCATACAATCCGTTTATTCTAATGAAGTATGAAACACACCACAATGTAGCGTTTTGCTACGGAGAAAAGACCAACATGAAGTACACTATGAAGTACCCACTAAAGGGACCCACTTTTCAATACATTCAAGTCCAAGGTGACATGGTCGAAATCGACGAGCCTGCGCATTACGCCCAAATGTATTATCGCTCAGCAAATGAGGCTTACGCAAGAATTCATTCAATGCCTTACGTACGACTTTCCAACACTGTTTATAACATGGTTATTCACTTACCAGGAGAACAAATAGTGTTTTTCCAACAAAGTCAAGCTGCAGCAGTTGCTGGTGGAATACCAGGAAACTTGCCTAAAACCATGCTCACTGAGTACTGGTCACAATGGAAGGAAGGAAAGTCGTGGCAATTTGTTAATAAAAAATGGATTTTTGCCGATGACGCTATAATCAAGAACACGCTTTACGAACATATGCCAGAGAATTATTGGTTTGATAATAAAGAGAAACTTTGGAAGAAAAGAATTAATAATAGAGATGTAATAGGACTTATCCATCCAAGGCCATTTCCTCGGGATCAAGAGAGGTTTGCTCTCTACATACTTCTCCGCCATTTCCCTGGCGATCCTGAGGCATTAAAAGACTTTAATGGAATTGAATGCGCATCATTTGCTGAAGCTGCACGATTAAGAGGTCTACTTTCTGATGACTCTGTTTGGGAGAGAACGTTGGCGGAGGCCTCGCATTTCGCCACCCCAAATGAAATGCGATACCTGTTTGTTCAGGTATTGGTCTTTGGTAATCCGAGCAATGCTCGAGAATTGTGGGAAAGGTTTGTGGATCATATGATCAAACTTGTAACCATTGATCCAAATGGAAATATTAGAAAGGGACTTATTGATCGGGCATTAGCATTCATTGAAGCACAACTTGCGGACTATGGAATGACAAACCAACAATTTGGACTGGATTCTCCATCCCCCGGGATGCGACAAGACGTCGAAGATGCACTTGACAACTTCTTCTTTGGCGACAAAGATGAAGATGATCCCGCAAGCGGTAAAAGGCCAACGATTAATCTAAATGACGATCAAGAAAATGTCTGGACTACCGTTCAAAATGCCATCAATGGAACTTCATCCAATACCATCTTCGTAACAGGAGATGGCGGGACTGGAAAGACTTACATGTTTAATGCTATAATTTCACGCTTACGAGACATGCGCATCCGTGTAATTGCTTCGGCCTATACTGGCTGTGCAGCGACACTTTTGACTGGCGGTGCTACCGTTCATTCGGTATTTAGGTTTGGAATTAATATTGATGAGAATTACACCCCATCAGTGGCAATGCAAAGCTTTCACGGAAAACGCATTAACGACAGTCAGGTTATTATTATTGATGAAGTTTCTATGCTTCCCAAGCATATGTTGGAGGCAATTGATCGCGTCTGCAAACAAATGTGCTCACCAAGCATGAAACATCTTCCATTCGGCGGCAAGGTTATCATTCTCAGCGGAGACTTCAAGCAATCACTTCCCGTGGTTGCTGGAGGTGGTATGCGAGATCAAGTAAATGCCTGCATACAGTCTTCACAATTGTGGCCGCTTTTTATAAATAATATAATTACGCTGAACATCAACATGCGTCAGGGACAAAATGAACGTCAGTTCACCGATTGGCTGCGTAAAATTGGAAACGGGACATTAAATAAGGAAGTCGAGATTGAAAGTAGGAATTTGGTGGGTTCGCGCCAAGAATTGATGAATTTTATAACTGACAATGGTCAAGCTCTCTCAAATCCGAAAGAGCTCATTAACAGACTTATATTAGCGCCACATAATGACACAGTAAATGTGATTAATGAAGATTTGCTCAAAAAAATTAAGACCACTGAAAGAATATATTTCTCAACTGATGAATCAAACGTTGAGATGCCAATGGATTTTGATGAATGTGATCATGATGTTGAACAATTAAATCTTTTAAATCCTCCGTCAATTCCACCACACCGGTTACACCTTAAAGAAGGATGTATTATAATTCTTTTGAAGAATTTGGGAGTAAGTAGAGGGCTTGTGAATGGCACAAGAATGATTGTTAAAGAATTAGGGGATAATATTCTGAAGGTTGAGGTTGTAACCGGGTCTGTGGCTGGCTCAGGAACTATAATTTGCCTTTCACGAGTGTGGTGTGATTACGAAGATAATAGACCAGATGGAGTTAATTTCCGACGATTGCAGTTTCCAGTTCGTCTTGCATATGCAATGACGATCATGAAGGCCCAAGGCCAGACTGCAACAAGAGTCGGACTGGACCTCACACATCAAGTGTTTGGTCATGGTAATCTATATACAGCTCTTTCGAGAGTTCGTACAGCTGATTCTTTTAAAGTCTTCGCACCTCACGTGAATGAAAAGGAGAAGACTAAGAATAAAATGATAAAAAATGTAGTCGCCGATGGCTTAGTATTCTTCTAATGCCTTTTTGAATTTTTCACGGACATGCTTCACGACGCTATGACACTGGCCTGGACATAAATACCCAGAGCCTTCGCCAACGTTTGCTATAGTCGCCAACTGGCGAAATATTGCTTGATCTTAGCCTCTTAGACGCCTTTTGGCGTATTGTTACTTGATCTTTAGCCTCTCGGTCGCCGATGGCGGTAGGAATACTTGTAAATATTAAAAAACAAAAAATACAAAAAATACAAAAAAATTTAAAAAATTAAAAATCCTAAAAATGTAAAAATTCCTAAAAAAAATACAAAAAAATTTCTTATCCAAAAAAACAAAAAATATAAAAAAATTTCTTAAGAGAGAGAATTCCAAAAATAAAAATACAAAAACACAAAAAAAAATCAAAAATTAAAAATCCTAAAAATGTAAAAATAAAATAAAAAATAACAAAAAAATTTCTTATCCGAAAAAAATAAAAAAATAAAAAAAATTCTTATACCAAATAAAGAAAAAATGGTGTACAAGGTCTTCCACACCTGACAGGCCTCCCCGTGGCGTACACCGGTAACTCCTGCTATAAAGGCTGTTGTGAGCCATGCAGTTGAGGCTAACCATAAAGTTCACAACACTTTTATGGAGTCAAAGTGGTTCACCCTTAAAGGTTCAACTCCTGTAACGTGGTCAAAGTTGACCCTAAATTTTTACAAAAAATATTTTTTGACTCAGCTCGATAAGGGCTTTCGAATGATATAGCATTTGCCCCACCTACCATTCTTTTTGGAGAAATACTTTTTTGGCCGAAAATTTTGGCCGAAAAAATCACCAAAATTTTTAAAAATTCATATCTTTTTTAATATATAACCTATGAACACGTTTTAAAGTCCTATTCTATGTAAAAAATTCTGCTCTATCTGAGAAAAATACCTCCATCCCCAATCGCTTTCGAAAATCTGAAAAAATTTTAAAAAACTGAAAATTTTTAAAAATTTTGAAAATCGAACCCTACGTCCCCAGCTCTGTGGTTACGTGAATTTTTTGCATCTCTAAAAATTCCTAATTTTTAGTATTATTTTATAAAACAAATCCGAGCCAGAAATATCTATCCTTTCCAAAGTTATGGCAATTTAAAAATTTCCAAATATTTTTCATAAGGGGTACCCCTTTGGAAAAAATCAGGGGTACAAAATTTTCGATATATAGTGGATTAGCATGCGCTGAGCACGAATCCGTTGTCGAAAAAAATTCTAAAAAATTTCGTGGGGCAATTAGAGTCTCAAAATCACTTCAGTCCGAGACCAATTTTTGCAACTTTTCACCGCTATCTGACTCAGACTCAAGTGGAACACCAACAAAGTATATATTTTTCGAACAATCAGAAGATGATCTAAACGATCTAAACACATTTAATGTACATATCCAAGCAAAAATAAAATCTAGCGTCCTTTTAAAGCCGCAGGCTTTCCACGCGCGTCCCTGGACGCGCCCCCAAACAACCAAAACTTAACAGTAATGTAACCAAACGCTCCCCCCAGCGTAACTAAACCCACAGTATCTTTACACCCACCCAGCTACTCACCCTGCAGCTGGTTTGCAGGTAAAATAATTCATTTGAGCCACCTAAATTAAGAATCCCTTCACATAAGAAAATAGGGGCAATTATTTTCCATTTGCAGGTAAAATAATTCATTTGAGCCACCTAAATTAAGAATCCCTTCACATAAGAAAATAGGGGCAATTATTTTCCATTTGCAGGTAAAATAATTCATTTGAGCCACCTAAATTAAGAATCCCTTCACATAAGAAAATAGGGGCAATTATTTTCCATTTGCAGGTAAAATAATTCATTTGAGCCACCTAAATTAAGAATCCCTTCACATAAGAAAATAGGGGCAATTATTTTCCATTTGCAGGTAAAATAATTCATTTGAGCCACCTAAATTAAGAATCCCTTCACATAAGAAAATAGGGGCAATTATTTTCCATTTGCAGGTAAAATAATTCATTTGAGCCACCTAAATTAAGAATCCCTTCACATAAGAAAATAGGGGCAATTATTTTCCATTTGCAGGTAAAATAATTCATTTGAGCCACCTAAATTAAGAATCCCTTCACATAAGAAAATAGGGGCAATTATTTTCCATTTGCAGGTAAAATAATTCATTTGAGCCACCTAAATTAAGAATCCCTTCACATAAGAAAATAGGGGCAATTATTTTCCATTTGCAGGTAAAATAATTCATTTGAGCCACCTAAATTAAGAATCCCTTCACATAAGAAAATAGGGGCAATTATTTTCCATTTGCAGGTAAAATAATTCATTTGAGCCACCTAAATTAAGAATCCCTTCACATAAGAAAATAGGGGCAATTATTTTCCATTTGCAGGTAAAATAATTCATTTGAGCCACCTAAATTAAGAATCCCTTCACATAAGAAAATAGGGGCAATTATTTTCCATTTGCAGGTAAAATAATTCATTTGAGCCACCTAAATTAAGAATCCCTTCACATAAGAAAATAGGGGCAATTATTTTCCATTTGCAGGTAAAATAATTCATTTGAGCCACCTAAATTAAGAATCCCTTCACATAAGAAAATAGGGGCAATTATTTTCCATTTGCAGGTAAAATAATTCATTTGAGCCACCTAAATTAAGAATCCCTTCACATAAGAAAATAGGGGCAATTATTTTCCATTTGCAGGTAAAATAATTCATTTGAGCCACCTAAATTAAGAATCCCTTCACATAAGAAAATAGGGGCAATTATTTTCCATTTGCAGGTAAAATAATTCATTTGAGCCACCTAAATTAAGAATCCCTTCACATAAGAAAATAGGGGCAATTATTTTCCATTTGCAGGTAAAATAATTCATTTGAGCCACCTAAATTAAGAATCCCTTCACATAAGAAAATAGGGGCAATTATTTTCCATTTGCAGGTAAAATAATTCATTTGAGCCACCTAAATTAAGAATCCCTTCACATAAGAAAATAGGGGCAATTATTTTCCATTTGCAGGTAAAATAATTCATTTGAGCCACCTAAATTAAGAATCCCTTCACATAAGAAAATAGGGGCAATTATTTTCCATTTGCAGGTAAAATAATTCATTTGAGCCACCTAAATTAAGAATCCCTTCACATAAGAAAATAGGGGCAATTATTTTCCATTTGCAGGTAAAATAATTCATTTGAGCCACCTAAATTAAGAATCCCTTCACATAAGAAAATAGGGGCAATTATTTTCCATTTGCAGGTTCACATAAGAAAATAGGGGCAGTCGAAAGAAACTCACTGTTTAGTGGTACAATGAAAAATTTTAAGAATTTTAGAGGGCCAAAAACCCATAATTTCTCCATGTAAAAATAGGATAATTTTTAAAACAAAATTAAACATATAAAATATGTTATTTAAAGAAGGAAAAATAAGAAAATGCATTGTCCTCTGACCAGGCATCGAACCCACCCTTAAATCATTAACGCCTTGGGTGAAGCCTAACACCTTAACCACTCGGCCACTCGCACATATAAGGACGATTGAAAAAAAGTAAACATATTTTTTTCTATTTCCCTATTAATACCAAGTACGAGAAGTACGAGCTCGTACTTAGGCCTCGTACCTCGTACTTTTCACTTTTTTTTGGCCTCGTACTTCGTACCTGCCTCATTTTTTTGCTCGTACTCGTACTTCGTACCAGGTACGAGTACGAGTACGAATTTTGGTACGAGCTTCGAAGCACTGGTCCCATGGACACTCCACAGCCTCTCCTTTGTAAGATTAGTAAGGATATTCCCATTTTTCAGGTCTTTTGGAAATTAATCTTGAGTTTTTAATCTTGAGTTCAATACTCTTCTATTTTCTTTATTTATTGGTTCTCTTCTGACTTAAGCTATATTTTTCTTTGATATCCTAGTATGTATTATAGACAAAAAAATTTAAGTTTTTGATTCATTTAGATTTTCTTTACAAGTTTAGTAGCTAAGTCTGAGGGATTAAAGGGGAAAAAAGACTTGTAGGGATTAATGGGATATCGTGTGGATAATGAGGAATTAAATGGGATTGGAGGGATTAAAGGATGATATCGGTGGATATGGATTTAGAAAAGGGGATTAGGGGATATAGATGGATCTAAGGGATTAGACGGGATAACGATGGATAAAGGGGGATATCGGTGGATTTGGGGGATTAAAGGTGATAATGTAGGATTAATGGGGAAATCAGGAGATACTTACAAAAAACTTAGGCTTTGATTTGCCAACTGAAGCTCTGATTTAAACGCTCTTTAGGGTTTTCTCATCATAGTGGGGAAATTTTAAAAATTTCACCTTTCAAAAATTCGCCTTTTTTCGCCTTTTTTGGACTTTCGTCTTTATGTTTCGCTTTTTAAATTAACTTTCACATTTTCGCTTTTTATTGACGAAGCCTTTCGCTTTTAAAATCAGTTTCGGCACACTCCTGATACATAGGTATATTTATACACATCAAGAAACATAGACACACAAAGGAAAGATAGATGGAGAGATACAACCGTAGCGATATATTAGGACAAAAATTTGTGCAAAAATATGGTGCAAATATGCATTACGATTTTATCTATTACAAGTGTTGCTGTTTATATCCAACTAATTGAATCTCATTTGAACCTCACTCATCAGTAGAACCATCACTCTAAATTCAAATATGAAATGAATTTTATTAATACTCTCACCTTCTCAGGAGACCCGACACTCTCGTATGTCGGTTCCTGTGTTGGTTGATCCGCATTTGTCTTGTCAGAATGACCTTCTCGTTGTCCTCCCTTCTTCTCCTCGGAACGACGATGAGAATGCTTGTGTTCGGATTTGGCCTTGTCAGAATGACCTTCTCGTTGTCCTCCCTTCTTCTCCTCGGAACGACGATGAGAATGCTTGTGTTCGGATTTGGCCTTGTCAGAATGACCTTCTCGTTGTCCTCCCTTCTCCTCGGAACGACGATGAGAATGCTTGTGCTCACTCGTGCTTTTATCTTTGTGACGATCCTTAGAGCCAGATGGTTTTGAATGATCTTAAAAAGAAAAAAATACGTTTAGGATAGAATTTAGTAAACATACCCAATTCTCGTTTCTTCTCCTCGGAACGACGATGAGAATGCTTGTGTTCGGATTTGGCCTTGTCAGAATGACCTTCTCGTTGTCCTCCCTTCTCCTCGGAACGACGATGAGAATGCTTGTGTTCGGATTTGGCCTTGTCAGAATGACCTTCTCGTTGTCCTCCCTTCTTCTCCTCGGAACGACGATGAGAATGCTTGTGTTCGGATTTGGCCTTGTCAGAATGACCTTCTCGTTGTCCTCCCTTCTCCTCGGAACGACGATGAGAATGCTTGTGCTCACTCGTGCTTTTATCTTTGTGACGATCCTTAGAGCCAGATGGTTTTGAATGATCTTAAAAAGAAAAAAATACGTTTAGGATAGAATTTAGTAAACATACCCAATTCTCGTTTCTTCTCCTCGGAACGACGATGAGAATGCTTGTGTTCGGATTTGGCCTTGTCAGAATGACCTTCTCGTTGTCCTCCCTTCTCCTCGGAACGACGATGAGAATGCTTGTGTTCGGATTTGGCCTTGTCAGAATGACCTTCTCGTTGTCCTCCCTTCTTCTCCTCGGAACGACGATGAGAATGCTTGTGTTCGGATTTGGCCTTGTCAGAATGACCTTCTCGTTGTCCTCCCTTCTCCTCGGAACGACGATGAGAATGCTTGTGTTCGGATTTGGCCTTGTCAGAATGACCTTCTCGTTGTCCTCCCTTCTCCTCGGAACGACGATGAGAATGCTTGTGTTCGGATTTGGCCTTGTCAGAATGACCTTCTCGTTGTCCTCCCTTCTTCTCCTCGGAACGACGATGAGAATGCTTGTGTTCGGATTTGGCCTTGTCAGAATGACCTTCTCGTTGTCCTCCCTTCTCCTCGGAACGACGATGAGAATGCTTGTGTTCGGATTTGGCCTTGTCAGAATGACCTTCTCGTTGTCCTCCCTTCTCCTCGGAACGACGATGAGAATGCTTGTGTTCGGATTTGGCCTTGTCAGAATGACCTTCTCGTTGTCCTCCCTTCTTCTCCTCGGAACGACGATGAGAATGCTTGTGTTCGGATTTGGCCTTGTCAGAATGACCTTCTCGTTGTCCTCCCTTCTTCTCCTCGGAACGACGATGAGAATGCTTGTGTTCGGATTTGGCCTTGTCAGAATGACCTTCTCGTTGTCCTCCCTTCTCCTCGGAACGACGATGAGAATGCTTGTGTTCGGATTTGGCCTTGTCAGAATGACCTTCTCGTTGTCCTCCCTTCTTCTCCTCGGAACGACGATGAGAATGCTTGTGTTCGGATTTGGCCTTGTCAGAATGACCTTCTCGTTGTCCTCCCTTCTTCTCCTCGGAACGACGATGAGAATGCTTGTGTTCGGATTTGGCCTTGTCAGAATGACCTTCTCGTTGTCCTCCCTTCTTCTCCTCGGAACGACGATGAGAATGCTTGTGTTCGGATTTGGCCTTGTCAGAATGACCTTCTCGTTGTCCTCCCTTCTTCTCCTCGGAACGACGATGAGAATGCTTGTGTTCGGATTTGGCCTTGTCAGAATGACCTTCTCGTTGTCCTCCCTTCTTCTCCTCGGAACGACGATGAGAATGCTTGTGTTCGGATTTGGCCTTGTCAGAATGACCTTCTCGTTGTCCTCCCTTCTTCTCCTCGGAACGACGATGAGAATGCTTGTGTTCGGATTTGGCCTTGTCAGAATGACCTTCTCGTTGTCCTCCCTTCTCCTCGGAACGACGATGAGAATGCTTGTGCTCACTCGTGCTTTTATCTTTGTGACGATCCTTAGAGCCAGATGGTTTTGAATGATCTTAAAAAGAAAAAAATACGTTTAGGATACAATTTAATAACATACCCATCGGAAATAAGGCTATGGCAAGATGATGATTGAAGATTGACGAGATTTGGAAAATAACGAAAGAATAAGGTGAAGTGAATTCGAAATAACGGTTTTTATAGTTGGTGGATTGACATTTTTCTTCCTTATTAATAAAACCTAGTCTTACTTTACACTGTACTTTTTCCTTGGTATTACGCATCCTATGAGTTCTCTAGATCCTTGTTCAAACAACAAAAAATAAATTTAATATTGAATCAACGTCTTTTTAAGATTAAAAAAATTTATTTATATGAGATATATTTTTATATTTTTTCAAAAATAAATAATAATAAAAAAACACTTCCTTTCCTTCTCTTTATTCCTTCATTTAATCAGTCATATTATCCGTATATTCTTGTTCGGAACCTATACTTGTAGTAGTTACCGGAATATCTGTAGAAGAAGAAACAACAGTTCCACCTCTAAGGATTATATCAACCTTTTTAAAGAAAATTTTTTTTTACTTAAAAATTTAATTAATTCTCTTTCCTACCTCTTTACGAAATGTGCTCAGATTTTGAGTAAAATTATCTTTATTTTTTAAGGTCACATTTTTGGCTATTCCATCCATAAGGCGAGTAAATGCCTTTTAAAATTAAAAAACAGAATTTAATTGAAAATTTTATTTGCCAGTCAACCCCCACATAAATACAGTAGAATCCTTAAGGGGGGGTGAGCTGACGTATAAAGGAAAGCAAATGTGAGGAGTTGGCGGGTTAAAGAGATGACAAGTTAATTCGACTGTACCAACGGCAATGTACCCAAGATATAACTCAATTTAAAATATCCCCAATTTAAGAGACAACTCAATAAAAAGATACACTTTTCTTAGATCCAAAGAGAGTATATGTTAATTTTCTCTGTATTTATTTTTTAAAAAATTCATTTTTTTTACCTTATCCAATTCCAACTGATAATTTTCTGGTTGTTGACGAAGAAATTCTCTTTTACATTCATCAAAACGGCCAGACTCTCTTGTTAAAATAATTAAGCCAAGTAGAGGTCGAGACATTGACCATTGACATTTTACTTCTTCAAACAATATTTGGGAAAGAATTGAAACAAGCATCTGTAAAAAAATATTAATAAATTGGTTAAATTGTTTAAATTAAATTCTGGTTTTGTTTAAATTAAATTCTGATTTCGTTTTAATAAAAATCTGCTTTCGTACAGAATAAAATTCTGGCCTATTCAGAATATAATCTGATCATGTTCAGATTAAATTCTGGTTTGTTTTAATAAAATTCTGATTTTGTTTTGTTTAACAACAAAAAACAACCCCCACCTCATACAAAACATTTGGTTGTTTTTCAAATGCCGTTCTCCATCTATCACCTTCTGGCTCCCTATATAATTGTATAATACTTGTTGTTCCCGGTTGTTGTGTTAATTGATCGAAAACATAAGTAATGACTTGGTCAAGAATTGAACAACTTGTTGAAATTGCTGTTGTGTCTAATTGAAAAAAAATTAAAAAAATATTTTTAAAGCATGAAAAAGGTTTATATTTGAAATCAGAACTTAATCTAAACATATATAATTTCAGAATATTAAAACATCCCAAACACACCCAGTATTTATGAACATTATTATTTAACAGTTCATGTTTTAATTAAATTCTGATTTTTGTTGTGTTAATTATGTGTTGTTTTTATAGAAAATTCTGATTTAAATAATGTTTAAATTAAATTCTGATTTTATATTTAAAATGTTTAGATTAAATTCTGATTAAATATACTTTTAAACCCCGTCTTAAAATGGACAGAAATAAGAACTTTTCCCTTGTTAATAAGAATTAAGAAAATTAATATTAAATAGGTAGTTAAGAATTTTGAATAAAAAAATAAATTTAAAAAATAGAGATTAAAAATAAAAAGAAATTATTAAAGAGATTTTTAAAGAAATTAAAAGAAAATAAAAATGAGTGAATATAACTATTGCCCACTCCTCACCAGCAAAAGAAATATTGGAGAAAGGTGAAGAAGAAAATGACGATAAATTATTATTAATTCCCAAATTATTAGTAAATGTTGTTGACATATCCTGGAACCAAAAAACTATTGCCAAGTAAAAAAATGTCTTACCTACAGAACAAATACCGCGATGAATAGCTCGAAATATTGCAATAAAATAAATTTCTTCCATTTTTGAAATGTATGCCTTCAAATGAAAAATTAGAAAAAAAATTTTTTAATTAAAAAAATAAATTTTTTGGCTGTTAAAAATTAAATTTTGTTCGAAAAAAATTTAAAAAAAAAAAATTTTTTTTTAATTAAAAAAATTTTTTTAATTAAAAAAAATTTTTTTTGAAAAAAATGGATTTTTTTGGCCAATAAAAATTAAATTTTGCCAAAAAAAATTTTTTTTAATTTTTAAAAAATTTTTTTAAAAATTAAAAAAAAATTTTTACCGTGCAGTCCTTAGTCACAATATCAAGAAAACCATAAACTGCTTGTGTCAATTTAGGATAAACCTGAAAAAAAAATTTTTTTTTGTTCAAAATTAAAGAAAAAAAAAGTCCCCTACCAAAAAATTTTCTTCTTGTAATTTATAAAATAATTTAAAAGTAATATCCAAAGTGTCAGTCATACAAGTATCCCCATAAATATAAAAAACACCAAAAGGTAAATAATTCCCAGCCAAAACATTTTTAATTATTTGACAACAAACACCAGTGTTTTTAATACGTTGTTTGTAGTGATGTTCTTTTGGAACTGGAGGTAATGAAAGCAATCTAGTGCCTATTGAAAAAAAAATCAGAATTTAATAAAAACAATATAATAAAATATACAAAATAAAATCAGAATTAAATTCGAACATTTCAGAATTTAATAAAAACAATATAAAATATACAAAATAAAACCAGAATTTAATTCAAACAAAACCAGAACCCAAACAAAATTCAGAACATAAAACATCTTCAGAATTTAATCTGAACTTAATTCAAACAACAACAGAATTAAATAAAAACAATTTCAGAATTTAATTCAAACACCTCCGAATTTAATTTTAAAAAATCAGAATTTAGTTCAAACAACTTCAGAATTTAATAAAAACAAATTTCAGAATTTAATTCAAACACCTCCGAATTTAATTTTAAAAAATCAGAATTTAGTTCAAACAACTTCAGAATTTAATAAAAACAAATTTCAGAATTTAATTCAAACATCTCTGGATTTAATTTTAAAAAATCAGAATTTAATACAAACACATACAAAACCAAACCAGAATT
Source organism: Meloidogyne arenaria (assembly GCA_036172955.1). Taxonomy (NCBI): domain Eukaryota; kingdom Metazoa; phylum Nematoda; class Chromadorea; order Rhabditida; family Meloidogynidae; genus Meloidogyne; species Meloidogyne arenaria. The sequence continues at coordinate 757,456 of JARQAB010000024.1, forward strand.
TATTTCAAACAAATTTCAGAATTTAATCAAAACATACTTACCATATTCACAAATAACCTTAGCAATATTCCGAAACAAAACAACAGCCATACAACTTTGCATATCATATTGTAGTCTCGATTGTCTATTCATTACTAATTCTGCCAACAATTTTAGAATTGGTGTAACAACATCAGCATTGTCAATCCAGAGTTTTATTGATTCTTGCATTACCGAGAATAAATTGGAAACATTTGAATCGCCATTGGAGAAGCTGAAAGAGAAAAATCAGAATTTAATTAAAACAATTTAAAAAATCAGAATTTGTATAAAACAAAAACATATTTGAGTTAAACAAATCAGAATAAAATCTGAACAAAATGGATAAAAATCAGAATTTTAGTAAAAACATGATCAGAATTAAAACAATCAAAATTTAATTGAAACAAATAAACTTACCACCACAACAAAAAATTCAAATAAAATTGTTTTCGGGTGCAAGATGCAGAAATTCCTCGTAAATCACGCATAAATCCAATAACAGCCATTCGAATTTGAGTTTCATTAACAGAAGAGGATATATTGCCATTTTGAAATATTGCAGAAATTTCTTTGAATTTAACTGAAAAAAATTTTTTATAAGAGAAAATAAATTTTTAAAAATTTAAGACAAAATGTCACCTATCCCAAAAATATTTCTAGCTTCCAAAATCAATCTTTAGATTTTCCCTTTAATTTTTAAGAACAAAAAATTATAAAAAATTGGAAATAAATTTTAAAATAAATTTTCTAACACTTGAACCAATTTATATTAAAAAAATATTTTTAGCTCTTAAAATTAATGTTTGAATTTTTTCCCCACATTTTAAAAATAAAAACCCCAAAAAATTAAAAAAATTCTTTTTAAACCTGTAATCGGAGCCATAAATTCATCAAAAAAGGCAGGCTCCTCTTCCAATTCAGTATTAACTAAACGCATCAAAGAAGAATAAAAATTTGTTCTAGAACGCATAATAGAAATATCCTCATTGGTAGCAACAAAATCGAAAACCTTTTTAAATTAAAAAAATTAATTAAAAAAAAATTTTTCAAAAAAAATTTACAGCATGATTCCTCAACAATAATTGAATTTCTTGTGTTTTTAGTAAACGTCTAATATTTGAATAACCAGCAGTTAAATCATTTAAAAGAGCTAATGTTGAATTTAATATTCTTTCATCTTTTCCCCAAAATTTTAAATTTGTTATTCTAAAAGATTAAAAAAAATTATTTTTAAAGAATTGGGACAAAATGTCACTATTTTTAAAAATAAAAATAAGGGTCCTAATTAAAGACTAGACTTGAAAATCGATCAAAATATGAGGTAGAAAACTCAAAAAAATATTTACAAGTTCGATAACTTAAACTTAAATAAAAGAAAAAAATAAACCCTTAAAAAATCTTGTTTCATCACTCGATTTCTACCTTAGTCTCAAACTAAAAAAATTACAATAAAATTTTCTTAGACTATTTCTCACCCTAACGTTCAACACAACTAAATACAAGTCGAAAAATATTTTTTTTCTGAAATTTATTTTGAGAAAACAAAAATTCAATTTAATTTCGACATGTTAAAAAGTTTAGAAAAAAAGTCCTTCACCAAGTATTTAGGTATTCTAAACGTTTTGGGGCATTTTTAATAATTTTACAAAACAAAATTTACATTTTCTGAGCAAAAAACCTCAAAACACCAACTTCATCATTAATTCCCAAAGGAGCAAGTTTTTCATAAAGTTTACTTTCCCGTACTGCTTGGTCTGTAATACAAGTTCTTCTAAATTCATCCATTAAATAAATATAAGCAAATTCTAATTGAATATCAACAGCACCGGGTTGTTGACTTTCTAAGCGTTGGTCAGTCATTTGCATTGTCTTTAAATAAAATTTTAAAAAATTTTAATTTAAGATAAAATCCGCAAACATAGTCCGCAAATAGAAGTCTATACAAATTTGTGGATAAAAAAGCAAGACCGGGCCTTTCGGATTTTAAATGTGTAAGGAAGAAGACAGAAGTTAGTCAAAAAAATGAAAGGCAAAAGAGTCAAAAAAGATATTAAATTCGAAGGAGACAGAATGTAAAAACAAAAATACTTACGTTCAATCTCTAAAGATCCATAAATTCATCAAAAATTAATTTTCGATTATTCAATTAATTTTTGAAATTTTCCCTAGATCTTTAAGAATTGTTAAATTGTTTTCTTGCTATTGTTTTCTGCTCTCTAGTGAGAAACTAATAAATATTTTTATTGGGACTATATTACGGGCTTTTCAATTAGAAAAATTAAAAACCTTCCAAACTCTAAACACAACTTCTCCATCATAAATATCCTCATCATCCCCATAGCCTGCAGAACCTTTCCCATTTAAACCAGCAGCCATCATTGTTATTAGCCAAATTAATTGTTTTCTGGCTATTAATTGATCCTAAAATTCACAATTATTAATTTAAAAAAAAATTCCAAAAAAAACCTGATTACTAACTCCCTGTCTAAACAAAACACCCAAACTTTCTTCAAAATTTCTGACCAACTCTTCTACTGATGTTTTATAATCACTTCGAGATATAACAGTAAAAAGTTCCATTAATTGCTTAACTGAACCCAAATCTTCAAGCGGGTCTTCAATATTTCCCCTAAAAAATTTTTTTTTGAAAATGTAAAAAATTTGCGAACACTATTTGCGGACAACAAAAAAATTATTTTTACTAGTTAAAAACTAAAATATGAATTTACATAAAAGAGAAGCATATTTAATTCAAAAAAAAATTAAAAAACAACCTAACAACATTCTCAGATAGCAATACTCTCGAACGGATAAAGGCTGAACATACTTTTGGGATAGCAGCCGAAATCTTTAAGGAAAAAAATTTTTTTTTAATTTTTATTAAAAATTTTTTTCTTAATCTTTAACAAGTCTACTAGCCTATTCTAAACAACAAAATTTTAAAAAATCTTCAAAAAAAAAATTCACAAACCAAATCAACATCAACCCTTGCATATGTAAGCGAACCAGCCATTCTACTCCAAAAAGACATTAAATAAAAAATACTGCTTTGAGTAAATAAATGGGACATTTGAAGACTTTGTTGAGTAAATACTGTTAATAATTCCAACAAATTATTGAATTGATCTCCACATTTAACTAATTCTGAGACTTGATAATTTGCCTTTAAACGGCTTAAAATACGACAAAATTGGTGGAAATTGTCCTAAAATCAAATAAAAATTAATAAAATATTTTTAAAAATTAGTAGAATAGATTAAAAGAAAGCAGAAAAAATTTTTTACCATGTAAAAAATTAAAAAAATTTTTTTTAAACAAATTAAGTGAACAGAAGCAATTAGACAAGTAAAGGAATCGAACCTGCACACTCCACATTTACCAAACCCAACACCCTATCCACTATACCATAACAAAACTTAGATGGTAATAATTAATTTAATACCAAAAGAACAAAAAATAATACTATAATAAAAACACCAAAAAAGGCTAAAACAAGGTTTAAGAAAAATTGAAACTACTTTTCAAAAAGAAAATCAAAAAAATTACAAACCGGATAGCTCAGCTTTTGTGGACTTTCCAGCACCCTTTTTAACCCGCAAATAAATGAATCCAAAAATTTGAGACGATCAACACCATCGAAGAGTAGACGGCGGATAGAGACTAATTGGACCTTTAAAAATAAATTTAAAAAAATTCAAAAAAAAATTCCAGACCAAAGTTAAAAAAGCTTTAGAAATAATTTGTTCGGGAAGAACAAAATAGAGATCAAAAAACATTGTAACAACTTGTTTTTCTACCAAAACTGGAAACAAATTAAAAAAAATTTTCAATCCAAATTTTAGAAAGAAACCTGGTCGCCATTTTGTAGGTATTTGGACATTATTACCTTCATCCAAAGTCTCATCATTTACAATACCCGAAAAGTCATAATTAGTACAAGCAAAGGAGAGATCAAGTGCTAAGGTGATATATGATAACTGAAAAAAAAATAAAATTTATTTAAAATTTTCTTGAAGGTTAAAATTGACAAAAACAAGGACAGCAAAAACCTAACAAAGATCCTAGTAAAGAAATGAAATAAATAATAACCGGGATTGTAAACAAACTTGAAGGACAACGGATCGTATAAGCCATGATTTTCACAAAAAAAAAAAGAAGAAAAAATTTCCCCGATTACAAACTGTTTTCAAATTATTAAAGATAAATCGAAAGTTCGCCAACTAAAATTCACAGCTTTTTCTATTGTTAAAAGCTTGTTTAAGAATGTCAATTTTCTCAAATCGTGACATCCTTAATCAGGGCTGTAACCGGGATTCCCCCCACCCACCCACCCCCCCCCCATGGAAACGAATTTGGGAGGCGGATTGAGGAAAAAAAAGAATTCATTGGCCTCGCCCTTTTAGTAATTTCTAGAGACTAGAAAATCTTTGAAAAAAATTTAAAATATACCATAGAGTCATTCAAAGTTTTTGCTTCAGTAGCTTGTTTAAGAATGTCCAACGAAACAATAAAAATATCCAAAAGTCGAGTATCTCTAAAAGAACCAGAAATCTTTCTTTGCTTGCTGACAGATTCGAAGCCTTCCTCCTTTAAAAATTTCTTCCTAATTAAAAATATTAAAAATAAAAACCAAATTCATTTCTTCCACCAAAGAATTTAACAATTTCAAGCCTATAGTTCCCTCTGCTGTAGGCTCCTAAAAAATAATTTTTAACAAAAATTCTTAATGTTAAAAATACAAGTCGGACCTCACTTTTAGATACCAATAAAGATTATAGAATAGTTTCAGATAATAAGATATATCTAAAATAGAGGGTAATGCTCAGGCGCATTCTTCATAGCAGCGTATCAAATTAAAAAAAAACGTGGATATCTCACATGTCATTTGCTTTGCCAATTTTGGCTTTTTTCCTATGGAATTTTCGAAGTTATATTAGTATATTCGTGCGCATCAGGGTGGGCTAACTTAGCATCTTTCATATTTTTCAACACAAAAAGTTTCGCATTTTATTCTTAGATTTCGCCCAGACCTGGTGCGTATCCCATAGAGAGAGAGGTACGACTCAATTTAACAATATAAAGAAACCTTGGCCAATGTCAAAATCTGATCTATCGGCATTTGAAAATGAAACGTTCCTGTCTGGTCTTTCTCCAACAAACCAATTTTGGTCAAATAAGCATACAATTTACATAAAGGATTTTGAATGTAGAGAGGAAGAGAAGGTCGATCAACGAGGTATTTCAACAAATAACGACCTTTTTAAAGAAAATTTTTGATAAATTTGGAATTTTTTGAATAAAAGTTGCGGACATTTTTAGCATAAAATCGTGACAAAATCAATCAATGGAATAGACGAGGATCCTAGAAAACCCTTGAAGACGCTGAGGCGTAAAAAATTATGTGGAGGAACAAGTAAACGAGATTTTTGAAAAGGATGGGTCGGTTACTAGGCTCTGGGTTTGATTTATTGTCCTGGGCCGGATCCTGGGCCTGGAGTCCAGGAAAAACTCAGAAAGGTCAAAAAATGCCTGGGCTCTGGATACAGGGAAAATCCAGGCCTTGGTCCGGGCCCATCTCGATTACTAGTAGGAACAAGTGCCCACCATAAAATGTGGAGACTGGACAGGTATACTTGTTGAATAAAATTAAAAAAAACCAACTTAATTCAAGACGGTCCTGAAGGCTCAAACTGACTTTTTTGTTTAACAAGCGCTTCAACGCTCCACTCGCAACAACTTGTGCATATGGTTGCTTTAAAACAAAAAATACTTTAAATTAAAAAAAAAAAACTCAAAAAAACCTCTCCACTTTCCAAAAGCAAAAGACAATGTTGCAGACATTGGTTAGAGTCAATCAATTTTGAAAGTGTCTCTTCGGCAACACGTCTATCCTGTTCATTGACTGCTTCACAAAGTGTGCGACTCAGCCGGTTTAGAAACTAAAAATGAATAAACAACAATTTTGAATAAATTTGAGTTGCCCGCAAATATTTGCGGACAAACAATTAATTTGCGGACAATTAAAAATTATAGGAATATCAGCCTAATAACTACCCAAACCACCCAAAAAACAATTTCTGTGTTAAAAAGGAACTATTAGGGAAGTAGTAAGTTGACCAAAAAAGGACAGTTTACCGAAAGACAAAATATCCCCCAACAAATTTCTGCCTAATTTTCAAATTTTTCAGTAAATTGTCTGTCAGTGAGAAGTCCCTCAACAAATTAAGAAAACAAAACTCAATCTAATAAATTAAAAAAATAAAAAAAACTTACGTCAATGTCATACATCTAGAACAATAGAAAAAAAGAAAACTTTGACGACGTTAGTAGTGGAAGATTTTAAATAATAAATAAATAGGTCTTATAATAAAAATAGAATTGCTTACAAATCTATAAGAAGAATATGATTATTAGAAATAAAATTTACTTGAAAAAAAAATTAATTTTTTAGAAAAGAAAAGTAAAAAGAAATGTTGCAAAAAGATTAAATGACTAAAATTAGAACGGAACAGGATCATTGAGTCCCGCCGTTTGAGTCCCGCCGATTGAGTCCCGCCGTTTGAGTCCCGCCGTTTGAGTCCCTGGCCGTTTGAGTCCCGGCCGTTTGAGTCCCGCCGGTTGAGTCCCCACCCAAAGGGGACGTTTGAGTCCCCGCATTTGTTTTTCGGATTTGGAGGGGTTAAAGAGGATATAGTTTCATCTAGAGTAATTAAGGGAGATAATCGAGAGATTCTGGCGTGATACTGAGTCAATACGACATTCTGGGACCGTGTTACAGACCCCTGAAAATCCAAAAAAGGGGGTCAAATTCAATTTTGGGTAAAAAAATTCTTAATATTACAAATGATAGCTCATTCGAAAGGACCCGATGAGGGGAGTCGAATGACACCAAAATCATCACGAATTGATGATTCTGAAAAAATTGCGACCAACTGAATCTTCTCTGAGAAAACTTTTTCTACTGCTTCTCCAGTAAAAAACTACTATTACCTAATACCCGATCCGGCAGAATTTACCCGGATAAAAAAATCAAAATGTGAAAAAAGGAAAAAAATATTTTTTAAAAATTTTATCAAAAAAAATCTTAAAAACCATTGTCTTGTCTCGCTTCACTTATTAAATTTTGGGTTCGTTTTTGTTGTCGACGTTCTTCTAATTTTACCACCTTCGTTCCTTCGACGATCATGAAAATCGCCAGTTAGAAACTGACGGAAATTAAGTAAAAAATTTAAAAAATAAAAACTTGAAAAACAAAATAAAAATTCCAAACCTTTTCGAATTTCCCATCGTTGTAGCCTTGGGATGAAGTCCAGCACGTGGCGGTCATCTTTAAAAAAGAAAATCTAAAATTAAAAAATAAAATTTAAATTTTTACTTACACAAGATTTTCGTCCTCCTTGAGAAAGTTCAGTGCCCAGATGGAATTGTGAAGGTTATCGGTTAACTAATTAACAAAATTAGTTGACAAAAACTAGGAAAAATCTAAATAAAATGAACATAATAATGAAAAATTCTAAAAATAAACACTGGGACTCAAACGTCCCCCTTTGGGTGGGGACTCAACCGGCGGGACTCAAACGGCCGGGACTCAAACGGCCAGGGACTCAAACGGCGGGACTCAAACGGCGGGACTCAATCGGCGGGACTCAAACGGCGGGACTCAATGATCCCCTACCGAAATTAGAATTTTTAAACACAACGCCAAAAATTAATTTTTAATGCCAAAAAATATAATTTTTTTGAAAATGAAGTGAATAGGGGCCACATTTTGGGCCATAACTTTTTCGATTCTTAACCGATTTGAATAGTTAATATATCAAACGAAAGCTATTGATGTGAGGATTATTTTATTCAACAGGATCGATTTGATCAGAGCAAACTAGAAAAAGTTATGGCTAAATAAGTAAGCGCAATCAAGAAAAATAAAGGCAAAAAGCCATAATTTTGACTTGATTAGCCTTAATTTTGTTTAAATTTTGTATCATTTTATGGACAATTGTTTGTTTATTTTTCAAGATGAACATAGCTGGGAACCTAAAAAAGGCAAAAGAAACACCTGTACTGGCTTTATGCCAAATTTAATATCAATTATTCTCAAAAGTCGCCCAGACTAGGCAAAAACTAAGCAAAACGCGTAATTAAATTTAATTATAGGAAAGCCTAAACATATTTTTTATAAGAGTTAATAATTATTTTTAGCAAAAAAATATTTTCGCGCATGGATATAGCACATATTGCTTGTTTATATTTTTGCAAAAAAAAGGATATGGAATAATATTGGCAGCTAAACAATTAAAGATACCAAAAATAAATATTTATTTATTTTAATAAAATAAATTGGCTTGTTAAAAATTTAATTAAAAATCTTTTTAATAGAAAAATTAATAAAAAAATTTTTTATCCCCAAAGATAACTTTCAAAAAATTTTTTCTCATTTTAACGGGTAGTTTTTGTAAAGCGGGTAGTTTGTAACAGGGTTGCCGCGGGTACAAAAAATCTTCGGGTACGGGTTTCGGGTTGGAGCGTTTTCATTTCGGGTTACGGGTTTCGGGCGGCATCCCTGGTTTGTAATATCTATCTAATTCCTAAGAATGTGCAGTAGGTGGCGTGCTGTAATGGATATTGACCAGTCCGGTCTACTTGAAGATGCTGGTTCGCTCCTAGCCGCCAAATAACCTTTTGCACTGCTAAAGGAGAGAAATAGCTATAGCCCGGCTGCCTTATTTATTTTTTTGGAGTTGATTTATTCAAATAAAATTTTTTTTTCTAATTTTTCGCTATCCCAAAATTAACCAAAATTTGTTTTTAAAAAATAAAATAAATTTAAAATTAAAAAAGGAATTTTTTACTAATAATTACAAAATTAAAACAAAAAAATGTGTACATTAAGAAAAGTCAAAGGGGGAATATTGGGGAAAAATTAATTTTTAGGAGAAAAAAAAAATTTTTTTGGCAAAAGGAGAAAATATACAAAAGAAAGGGGTATTAACAAGTAAAAATAGAAGAGAACACAAAAATAAAAAATAAATTTATATACAAAAAAGTTATCAGAATACTTGATCTACACAACTTTATTTAAAAATATCCTCTCTCTCTTCTATCTAAAAGGCCTTTTAAAATAGGCAAACTTTTGAGAGACAATAAAGGGAAAAATTAAGAGAGAAAAAAAATATGTACAAAAATGAGCACAGATGTTTTTTTTGTGTTTTCAAAAATCAGATTTAATAAACAAAAGGAAAATGAGATCAAAAAAGTTGTTGATGTTGAAAAAAAATTTTTTTTCAATAAAAATTATGTGCTAGTTTTGTTTACAAATTTAAAATAATAAGGTAGTAATTTAAATCCAAGGAAACTCTTCCTAATAACAAGGAAAAAATTTTTTAAACCCTTAAATATATTTCCTTTCAAAAAATTTATTAAAATTTCTCAAAAGAAAAAAATTTGGAAACGAAAGGATTCGAACCCACAACCTGTATCTGTCTAAATCCCAATGTTTTCCCACTACACCACCCCTTCACTGAATTCTCACTTTAATTTTCTAAATAAAACATGCATACTTTTTTCCTTAAAATAGCTAAGGAAATTTACTAACAAAAATTTCGTATTTCAATCATTTCCTTTTTCCATTAACATTCAAATCATAAGCAGAAAGAGATTTTCCAATTTCTTGTAATGTTCGGTTTTTTAATTTCTGTAGTTTTGATTCTAATTTTGGTAAATCATCAATTCCATCAAATTGTTCATTGTGTTCCTCCACTTAAAGATTTTTTAAAGTTTTTTCTTGGATAAATTTTTCATATTTTTCTACCAAAAAAAATTTTTATAAGAAAATAAAAAAGATTTTCCACGAGCGGATTCGAACCTTCGACACGTATACAATGAAAACTAAAATTTTTCCCACTACACCAAGAATAGTTTTCCAAATTTTTTCAATGTACTCTCCTTTGTTTTCTGCCAAAAAATATTTTTTCTAGGAAAATAAAGTAAAGCAGCTGGGCTATAGCTATTTCTCTCCTTTAGCTAGTGCAAAAGGTTAATCGGCGGCTGGGAGCGAACCAGCATCTTCAGTAGACCGGACTGATGTGTTAGCCATTACACCACGCCGCCTACTGCTCAGCTTTAGGAATTAAATAGCTATATGCTTTACAATAAAAAAGATTTTCCACGAGCGGGTTCGAACCCGCGACCCCTAGATAATGGAATTACAATTTTTCTCACTACACCAAGAATACATTTTTATTTCTTGAATAAAAAAATTTTTTAATCTCAAAATTTATCTCCTCACCATTTGTAATTCCTTTAATTCTATTTTCGCCAGAAACACTTCCACGGGACCCAGAAGAGTCCCCTCCCTCACTTTCTGTTCTCCCAAAACGAACTCTACGCAAAAATTCTTCGTCACTGCCTAAATTGAAAAATTATTATTTTATTTTTACAAAAATTTTTTTTAATTCACCACAACGACGGAAATTATTTGCTGGACACATTTTAGCCCTTTCAGCTTTGTGAACACTTCGACTCAAAAACTCCCAATAACGACTCTTTTCTGAATCCAAAAGAACCTAAAATTGAAGGAAAAATTTTTTTTGAAAATTTTAAAATTTTTTTAGGTCTAGAAAATACACAAAATTTATTTAAAATTTATTTTTAGCCCCAAAAAAATCACTCCACAAAAATCTCAAAAAAGACTATAGGAAAATTAGAGGGACAATGTCTGCCAACACCTTGTCTCTCTTATTTTCCCCTACTATTTTTTCTTCTCTGATTTAATTAATTTAAATAATCATTTAATCACCTCTCTAGCTTTAGCATTAAATCCTCTATGCGGGACAGGGTCTCTCCGTTCAGGGGGAGTATTTCCACTGCTGTTGTTGGTACAGAGCATTTTTTAGAAATTCAAAAAATTAAATTTTAAGGCAATTGGAGGGGAAAATAAATTTTAAAAAATATTCAAGTCTATCGGAAATTTAAAAAAATTTATTTTTAATGAAAAGGAAGAGGAACATGAATTTAAAAAGAAATTTTAACGAGAAAAATGGAAGGCGGAAAATGACGAATATAAATAAAAAAATGTCTGCCAACACGTTGTCTCTCTCATTTCCCTCTACTATTTTTTCTTCTCTGCCTATATTAAATATTAATGGTTGGGGGATAATTTAGCTTTTTTTTTTAATTAAAAAAATTTTTTTTAATGAAAAAGAAAATTATATAGGTGTGTAAAATGAGAATAAAAGGGAGATTTTAAAATAAATAATTGGGTATTAAAAAAGCCGAGACGAGTAAAATAAAAAAGGAGGTAATTAATGAGAGTTATTCTACTCTATTTATTTGTCTTTTTTTAATATTAATTTTTTTTAATAAAATGAATAATACTTGGAAAGATTAAAAAATAATAATAAAAGGAGAAGGAATATAAAGAGGATAAATTAAGGAAAAAAATTTTTTTGAATAAAAAAGGGAATAAAATATAATGGAAGAACACAGATCAGGGGTGTGTTCGACTGAAAGACGAAAAGGGAAATGGCACTTCCCTGATACATCTGACACCCCCCCCCCTTGCCACAAAGGGTCCCGACATAAAAAATAAATTCCCGATTTTAGGAAACGGATCAATTATAGCTCCCCTATATCAGCCTTTATTTATTTTTGACGGCAAAATCTCAAATATTTATTTCCCACACAACGAATTTTTTTAGTCAGGTGGATAAAAGCCCTGACTACAAAAATAAACATAAAAATAGGGTCGTGGGTTCGAACCCTTTCCGCGGTAAGTAATTTTAGTTGATTAAATAAATATTTTAAAATAAAAAATAAATAGTTTAAGTAATATTTTGAGCTTCTACAATTTAAAAAAAAAAGTATTTTGGATAAATGAAGCAAAGGAAGTTGAAATTTTCCCCTTAAGTAAAACTTAACTTGCTTCCCTTAACACCTGTTTAAAAAATTTTCAAAAAAAATATTTTTTAATAAAATTAAATTATCAATTATATATTTATTTATTAGCCTAGTTTTAGGGTATTTAAATAATTTTTAAAATAAATTTTATTTAAAATAAAAAATAAACTAATTCATTAAAACTTAAATAGTTAATCTCTCCCTCTCTTTTTCTCTTTAAAAAATTAATAAATTTTAAAAAAGGATTAATTTTTAATTTTTTCTTTTGTAAATTAATTAGTTAAAAAATCATCACATCATTTTATCTACTTTGCAAAAAATTAAATTTTTTGCAAAAATTTAATTTTCTTCAAATAATTTGTATTTTCTTTGAAAATTAATTCAATTTTTAGGGGCGATTTAAAAATTAAAAATTTTTTTTTATTAACCTAAAATAGAAAATAAATTTAAATTTGTCTGGATTTTAATTTTAAAAAATCAAAAAAAAAATATTTCATTAAAAAAATTTTCAAAAATAATTTTTTAATTGTTTCTAAAAATTACTAAATTGTTTCCAAGGAAGATTATAGTTATTTTAAAGGAAGTTAAATTTTTTTCTAAAATTTGTCTATAATTAAATTTATTAAAAAATAAATTTAAAAATTTTTTTTAAAAACACACCACCAGCCTTGTTTCAAAACAAAAGTCTTTCTTTTTAAATCAGAAATCGAGAAAAACTTGAAACAGCACTGATCCTCACAAGCTTCACTTTTCCTCCTAAATTTTTTTTTTGTTTTTTTTTGTTGATAATTTTCGGCGCTGTACAAAATGAATTGCTTAAATTTCGCCAAGCTCTACCCCCAAACCCATTAAATAAAATTTAAAAAAAAACTTTTTTTTATTTTTCTATATTTACATTTTTTTTATTTTTAATAATTTATTATGACAGCAATAAAAATAAATTTTAAATAAATTATTTTTTATATTGCTGTCAAAAAAACAAAAAAAATCACCCCAGAAAATAAATAATTTACTTATATTGTGTCACCAATAAATATATTTTTTTATTTTTTCTCTCAAAAAAAAGTTGCGCACGTTTTTATTTATCTAGGCACTTGGTAAAATATACTAGAAGAGGAGGAAGAAGAAAAAAAATTTTTTTTGATGAGATTCTGTTGTTGTTGTTTTATATACTAGAAGGTTGAAGTAGACGAGGTAGATAAAATTCACCCTTTGAAAAAACAAATTTTTTTTGAAGAATTTTTCAAGTTAAAGATTCAAATTTTGGGGTCTGGTCAAATTTATAAGTCTAATGAAGGTAAAAACTCATAAAAGGTTCCCTTGCTAAAGTTTTTTTTAATTAAAAAATTAATTTTTAACAAAGAGGTGGTCTCCAAATATTATTTAAAATAAATTTAAAAAAGAAAAAACAAACTAAAATTTGTTCTCCCAAATAGAATCCACGTGAATCTGGATCGAAGAGAGAGTAAAATCTTCGCGGCTAAAAAATGAAAAAAATATTAGAAAAATAAATAAATTTATTGTGATAAATATTAAAAAAAAGTTGGCGGATATCTCGAAAAATTTCATGATAACAAAAGAATCTGGGTTCGATTTTCTAACCAGATATCAAAAATCACCTTATCAAAAATTATTAGGTTTTTGGGGGTTATAATCCGATTATAAATTACACTAGAGGTCTATAACCCAAATTAATTTAACAAAAAACAAACAAACCTGTATGTCACCACCAGCTCCATTAATATTATTATTATTATTATTTCCTCCCAAATTTTGTTGTTGTTGTTGTAAATCATTTTGTAGAGGAGGAGCTGTTGGTGGTGTTTGTGACGGTGTTGTCATTGGTGTTTTTGAATTTGTACTAGGCGATTCTCGTTCTACTCGATTTGGTAAATATTGATTTGAAGAAAGTGAAGGCGAATGTTCTGATGTTCTTTAAAAAGAAAATTTTTTTAGGTTCAAAAAAATTTTTTCAAAAAAATCTTCAAAAAATTTCGAAAAAAATTTTGAAAAAAATTTCTAAAAAAATCTTCAAAAAATTTCGAAAAAAATTTCTAAAAATTTTTTTAAAAAATTTCGAAAAAATTTTCTGAAAATTTTTTTAAAAAATTTCGAAAAATTTTTTTAAAAATTTTTCAAAAAAAAATTCAAAAATACCCATTTGTAACAAATTCGTTATTTTGTTGTATCAAATCCAATTGAACAGGCCTAACATTATTATAAGTATTAGGTGTTGACAATTTAGATTTTCTTGATGATTTTTTAGATTGTGCTGATTTTGGATTGCCATAAGACTTCTTTTTTCGATGCTCATCAACATGTTTCTTTAAATTGAAAAATAATAATTTTTGCGGACAATTAAGAAAAAATATTTTTGCGGACTTTTTTTTAATTTAAGAGGGGCTACTCTCTCAGAAAAATTATTTCAAATTTTTTAAAGAAAATATAAACAAATACTCATTTGTATTCTAAAAAAATATTTTAAAAATTTTAAAATAAATTTTTTAAATTATCCGCAAAATTTTGTCCGCAAAAATAATTAAATTTTAAAGAAAAATTCATAAACCTCACTACCACCACTCGAAAATAAACGTTGTTGTTGTTCATGATGAATAGATGGAGGTGTTGGTGACGATGTTATTGTTGTTTGTTGTGAAGAGGGGGAGTCCCTTTCAAGTGAACGACCATTTAAATATTGATGAGGTGAATGTTCTGATGGTCTAAAAAATTTTTAAATTAAAAAAATATTTTTTTGAAAAGAAATAAATTTTTTAAATGAGAATCTAAAAGAATAAAAATAAGGTGGAAAATAAAAGAGCAAAATGGCAAAAAACAGACACGTGGTTAAGTTGGTAAAACTGCCAAATTAAGGGGTGGAGGTTCGAACCCGCTTGGGGAATTTATTTTTCACAAGCTAACAATTCACTGTTAAATGGCTAAAAATAAAAAATAAATAAATTTGAACGCCCAAAATTTTTTTCCTAGAAAATTTAAAAAAACCAACTTGGCTGGAAAATCATTCGACAACAATTCCAACGGAACAGGACGAACATTATTATAATTAACAGCAGGTAATTTGCTTTTTTTGGCTGCCTTTTTAGCTTGTACTACCTTTGGATCGGCAAATGTTTTTTGTTTTCGTTCTTCAACCATTTGTTTCTTTAAAAGAAAAATTTTTTATAACAAAAATTAAAGAAATAGACACGGGGGTGAGGGAAGTTCATGAGAATGTTACTAAAAATTGGACTAATTTTAATACTCCCTTCGAACTTCTAACATTTTTCTTTCGGACCGATAAAAAGATAGGAATCCTTTGGACTACAGAGAGTCACTTTGGACAGCTTTTATGTTACCATCAGCCTATTTTCATGTTCCCTTCGGACTACCCTTTAAACTTAATCTACAGCCTACCTTTCCCCAATCCATTATCCTACATACCGTTTTCAAGAAAATTTTGAAAAAAACCTTGTAAAAATCAACATCAACACTCATTACACCCATTCCACACCGACAACGTAAAATTCTTCCAACTAAAGATTGCCCCTTCTTTTCCCACAAATTACTTCTTAATTGTGCATCTGTTTGTATAAATTGTATTTTAAATAAAAATTTAATTACAAATTTCCAAACCTGTCCAACCTCTAGCCGACCCTTCATTTGCCAAAATTTTCAATAAATTTTCTTCTAATTTATCCGAACATTTTTTATGTAGAAAAAATGAACTAGCCAAATGACAACGATCGTTAGTACAACGCATTCTAAA
The DNA here is from genome assembly GCA_036172955.1 of Meloidogyne arenaria. Lineage (NCBI taxonomy): Eukaryota > Metazoa > Nematoda > Chromadorea > Rhabditida > Meloidogynidae > Meloidogyne > Meloidogyne arenaria. The sequence goes on from JARQAB010000024.1 coordinate 773,135, forward strand.
ACCAGCACCTTCATCCGTTATTTTTTTAGGGATTGGGACACCTTGAAAAGGACAAAAGAATTTTTTTTAAATATAAAAGACTTATTTCTAACTAAAAAATTTAATTAAAAAAATTTCTGGGTAAAATTTATCCGTCAATTTCCCTCAATGTATTGAAAAACAGGACAAATTCGACAAGAAAAAATTTTTGAATTAATTTTTAAAAACAGAAAAAAAAAGATTAAAAAATATTTTAGCCCAAAAATGAGTAGGAGAAAAATTTAGAGTTGAATAAAGAATTTTTTAATTTCGAAAAAAATATTGATAAATTTTCTATTATTTATTTATTGACTTTCAAAATTAATTTTTAATTCTTTTCTTTTTAATTTCTTCAAAAATTTTTTTTTGAAATTAAAAAAATTTTTCCCAATATTTTTTTCAAAATAAGTAAAATTTCTTATTAAACTCCCAAAAAAATTTTTTAACAAAAAAAGACGTCATAATTTAACCTCAAAAATTAATCAATTCCCCTCCCAAAATTTTTAAAAAAATTTTTAATTTAAATTAAAAAAAAACCTCTACAAACGCAAGCAATATACGGTACAGGACAATCTAAATTAGCGTCGTACTCTTCTGGTTCACTAGAAAAAAAAATTTGGGGGAAAATTTAATTTTTAAAAAATAAAAAATATACTAACAATCCTTTTGTTGCTGATCTTCTTTGTTTTGCTGTCATCTAGAAAAAGTAAAAAATTAATTTAAAAAAAAATATTATCAAATAAAATTTTTAATAAAATAAAATATAAATTAAAAATAATTAACAGAATGGGAAAGGAGGAATTGCCAAAATTAAAATTATTTTTTAAAAATATTTTTAAAAAATTATAACAAAGACGCAGAATTTAAAAAAAATTTTCAAAAATTCTGGAAAATTTTTTTCTAAAAATTTTTTTACCAAAAAATCTTCCCAAAAAAAATTATTTAAAAAAATTTTTAATAATTAAAAAATAGAAAATAAAAATAATAACAAAATTGGACAGGAAGGATTGCCAAAAAAATTTATTTCTAAAAATATTTTTTAAAAAATTATAACAAACGCGCATACTTTAAAAAAAATTCCCGAAAAAAAATTTTCTAAAAAATTAAAAAAATTTTTCCCCAAAAATCTTCCCAAGAATCTTCCCCAAAAATCTCCCAAAAAAATATCAAAAAAATTAATTAATTAAAAATTAATATTCAAAAAAATCATTGCAAAAATCAATTGGTGGGAAAAGTAGTTAGTTATTGGCCAGAAAATTTTACAATAAAAATAAATATTAAACACGTAAGCATATATTAAATAATTTAAAAAAGAAAAACAACAAAAACAAAAATCCCCCTTTTCCTTTAACTTTTTAATATAGACTTCCCCCTTATTTAAATCAATTTTTGTTTAAAGAAAAAAAGTTTTTTTCTTTAAAAGTTTAAACAAAAAAACCTTTTCTGATGAAAAATTGTTTTTTGTAAATTTATTCAAATAAATAATTAAAAAATTAGGAAGTTAATAAATTCAATTTTTAATTAAAATTAGGAAGAAATCAGTAAAATGCCTATGTTGAGGAAGCGCAAGAATAGGAATTTGTGACTGAAAAAAAATTTTTTTTTCAAAAGGTTCAAGGCCAAATTAAATCTTTCTCTACCAGATAGGCTAATACCGGAATGAAATTTTAAAATAAAAAATATCCGGAAAAATTCAGGAAAAATTACAAAACACATCGACTGGTCAAAGCTTTGAGCCTTTTATATTATGCAAAAATGGGCAGGATAGGTTATCCGAATTTTCCTCTAGCAGAAATCCAATCCAAAAAAAATTTTTTTTTTGAAACCCCAGACACGCCTACCTTTTCTAATCCAGTTCAAACCCTGGAATATACACGGAAAATTCAAAAGGTGAAATATAAGTTTCAAAAAGGGTTGAAAGATATTTTTTCTTCAAAAGGTTCAAGACCAAGCTAGCTAGATATCTCCAATTTTAAAAGATAAAAAAAAGGTTTAAAAAATCATCCCCCTAATTTTAAAATGACTAGAAAAATCCGGAAAAAGTACAGAAAGAAGAGAGTAAAAATAAATTAATGAAAGCAATTATGAAATTAAGGAAGTAAAAAAAAATAAAAATTAAATAAAAAAAAAGTGCCGAAAAATGTGTTTAAATAAAATTTTCAAAATAAATAAATTAAAAAAAAATAAAAACAAAAAAATCCCCTTAATTGATAAATTAAAAAATAAATAGCTATCATTGGCAAGAAAAAAGGGCATTTAAAAAAGATTAAGCAAGCGATAAATAAAATGACGCTAAAATCGAATTTTGCCCTTCTTAAAAATTAAAAATAAGAGGGGAGTGAAAATAATAAAAAAAAATTTTTTTTTTATTAAAATTCAAAACACAAATTAATTTTGAAGAAAATTAAAACACAAAAAAAATTTTTCTAAAAAAAATTTTCTCATAAAAAACTTTTCAGAAAAAAATTTTCAGAAAAAAATTAAAATTTCCCCCACCTTCATTCAGCAACCTTCCAGAAGAAAAAATAAATACCAATTTTTATAATTTTTGTTGTTAAAGTCCAAATTTAAAGTAGTAAATAATATAGGCGTTTTAATAGAATAAATAATTCTCTCTTTTGTTCTGAAAAAAAGTAAAAATTTTTGGAATAGAAACAGGAATGGGCGAGCATCATAAGATCACGAAAAACTAAGATTTTTGCTTTCCGATCAGAGGTGGATCGGAACAGTCAGAGGTGTCAGAAATCGGAACTGGCTCAAAAGACGGAACACGGAAATCAAAATTTTTTTTCGGAAAGCGGGAGGCGGAAATCGGAATTCTGACACACCTCTGTTTCAGATCTCGTCTCGGCCCAGTCTCTACTTTTAAAATTTCTTTTAGAAATTTCTTTAAAAAATCCATTAAAAATAACTTTGCGTCTTGCGACAAAAAGAGAAACATTCAAATTAGTAAAAAGACAAAATCGTTAAGAAAATTTATCTCTTCTCCCTTCATCTTCCTCGTCATAAAACGCAAAGCGATTTTTAAATAAGCAGCACATATAGCAGGATTTCATTAACAAAAACAGAAAAATATGTTCAAAAAAATATAAAAATTAACTCATTAAATTTAAAAAATAAATGGAGACTCAAACTATACAGTAAGCTTTTATACTTTCTAGAAATAAAATATAGAATATCTAAACTCGTTTCGGTCAGTAGAGTTATTTCTGCCATTTCGTCGAGAGAGGAAAAAATTATGGGGAGATTGCTTCAGGACTCTAGGAGTTTTTCTTTAAATTTAACTTAGAGTCTTACTACAATCTTGGGGAATTTTCGAGTTTTTCTTGGAGGTTTTTTTGGGATTTTTTGTGATTGTTTCTATTTTTGAACGGGCGAGGGCTAACCCGAGGAATTCCAACTCACGGAACAGACAGGCCTGTGAACGACAACTCAAGGAATGACCAAAACATGAAATATTTTAAAAATCACAATATTTTTAGAAATCAGAGTTTTTCTTTAAATTTTGCCGTTTTAAATATTCTAATTTTTTAAAAAGTCTTATTTTTTAAAAAAATCTTCAGATTTTTCAAAAAATTCCGATTTTTAGATTATTCCTTGTGCCATTCCGTGACTTGTCCGTTCCGTGAGTTAGCCCGACACGTTTTTTAAATTTATAAATTTTCAGTCATTTACAACAACAACAACAATAAACACAATTATATTTTTTATACCTTAAAATGACTAGAAAGAAGTCTAACAAAACAACCTCTAACAACAACAATTTGGACCGTCCAACTAAAATCAATATTAATAAGAATAATACAATAGAAGCAGCATTTAAAAGAATTCAGAATACCCGTCAATGCCCAAAATGTAACAAAAAGGTGGATTATTCTATTTATTTACAACATTATGAAAAATGTAAAAATCGAGAGGAAGAAGAAAATGGGGAGGATGATGATATTATTTTTTGTGGAGAAGGACAAGGAAATAACGAGAATAATCAAGTATCCGGTGAAGCTAATAAATCCAATAAAAATCAAAAAAGAACGGAAAAATCGAGTATAGTTGTTAATGTTGAAGATGAGGATTCTCAGTCAAATTCTGAAGTCCCTAGCAGTTCGGCACTTAATTCTGTTATTGTTTCTAGAGATGTTTGTGATGGTAATGTGAGAAGAGGTTTTTTTTTTTAATTTTTTGGTTTAAATTAAAAAACCCCCAAAAATTGAATAAATTTTAATAAATTTCGATTTTTTATAATTAAAAAAATTCTTATGGTTTCATGATTTTGGGGGGTTTTGACGGTCATCTTCCAGGGTTAACGTTAATTTTATTAAAATTTATTGTTAATCTAAGGATTGTTATTTTTTAATTTTGATTTAATTCTAATAGGATGTGAAATTTTTAGAGATTGAGAGAAAAAAATTTTTCTGACTTTTACTAATGTTTTCCCTAGAAAATAGGACTGTTTCTAAATAAAGGAAAAGAATAAATTAAATCAGAATTAAAAAATTAAATCAAAATTCTTTTCCTATTTTTAGGAGCAGTCCTATTTTGATACGCGAGGGCATTAGTAAATGTCAAAAAAAATTTTCTCTCTCAATCTCTAAAATTTTTACATCTTATTTACACGCAAATATTTAAAATAAAAATTTTTATCTATTAAAATATTTAAAATTAATTTCTCTTTTTTAAGCTCCAGCAAGTCCAATAACTATTTGTGATGATAATTCAAATGAAGTTCCAATTACTGTTTTTAAACCCAAAAATTATTGTTCCGATTTGCCATTAGCTCAAGTTTATGATTTGTGTGTTGAACGTCTACAAAGTTTTTTGAATGAACAAGAAGAGCTTTTGCGCAATCTTCCACCCCCAAAATGTAAATTTTATTTTTTTGACTTATTTTTTGATTTAAAATGGCTAAATTCGAAAATTGGGAAAGTCTTTTTTATGAAAATTTTTCCTAAAAATGTGGAAAGAAAAAGTCTAGTCAAATGAGCTGTTATTTACAGATTTGATTTCTTGGCGCCAAAAATCAGCTTAGGACCCCCTATGGTTTCTGACCATTTCGAGCCCTATATCTCAGCTTCTGGCGGTGAACGCCGCATAATTTGGTACCATTCGACTCAGCTCCACGAGCTCTTTCGAATGACATGTATTTTGTTGTTCTTTCATTGTCGGTACGTATACCAAATTTTTTCCTTCCTTTCCTTTAATCTTTCAGACTATTTTTCGCATATTTTTATCTGATTTTATTCTCATAATTTTTTCAAATTTATTTTTTTAACTTAAAAATAGGCGATACTAATCGACCAATGGATTTGACAGACGAAAATGATACTCTTATGGACCCACCACCAACAGAAAATTTGTCTAACAAATCACTTCCAGTTCATTATTCTTTACGTTTTGTTTGGCAAATTTTACAAAAAGTTTTTTTTGAATTTTTTAAATTTTTTAAAAATTAATTTTAGGCTCTTTACTGTGTTAAAAACGGCTATGAAAATATCTTGGAGACGGCAAATAAATTTTGGGGTGATTCTTTAAGAAAAGTTCATTCTTTTTTGACAACATCAGGTTTCTATTTTTTTATAAAAAATTACTTGAAAATTAAAAAAAAAATTTTTTTTCAAGTTCCGGCTCAACAACTTTTTTGTAGAATTTTGGTACGTAGAAGAGGTTTTCATATTGCTCGTAATATTAGGTGAGTTAATCTCAAAAATTTTTTTTAATTTTTAAAGAGATGTGGGAAGAAAGGAGATTAAAATTTTTAAGAGGTAAAATGACAACCATAGGAAAATAAATAATTTTAATGATAAAAATATTCCAAACATATTGCATTTTTTTTCATTTTTTACATATTTTTTCTAAAATCTGCAAATCTTGTCCAAAAAATGTTTGTGTTTTGCATTTCATTTCCCTATTTCTATATCTTTGGACTTATAATTCTATTAATTTTTTAAATTTATTAAAGATATCACGATTTGGGACCGAAATTGATGCCTTTATTTATTGAACTTTGTGAAAATGGATTTTTTGAGGAAGGTATTTAATTTAAAAAATTTTTTTTTAATTAAAATAAAATTTTGAAGCATTTTCCATAAACGAAAATGGCGATCCAAATTCTTCAAATATCACACTTGATGAGGCTTTCAATTTACTTCAAGTGGACGATTTTAAAATTATTTGCAAAAAATTTCATATTGATACAAGAATTGGAAGGCAAGGAATTATTAGAGAATTAAAGAAGCATGCAATACGTAAAGATGTTTTTGGACGTTGTAATTTGAAGCATTTATTGAATTGGTGGGTTTTTATTTGTTGTTAAGGGGAAAGATAATGAAAAATACAAATTCTGATTTTTGTTTGTTTTTAATAAAATAAAAAGAAATACAAAAATCAGAATTAATAAACAAAAACACATGTATTTCTTTTATATCTGTTATGTTCTGGTTTTGCTTTTCTTTAAGTTTTGGTAATTATTCTGGTTTTTTTCGTGTTTGTTTTGTAATAATTCTGATTTTTCTGTTTTTATTTGTTTTGAATTTTTTGTGTTTTATTAATTCTGATTTAATTTCCTTTCCGGAATGTGTGTACTTATTTTTCCGGAATTTCTCTGATTTTTGTATTTTTGTTTTGTTGTTTATTAATTCTAATTTTTCTGCTTGTTTTTCCGTTATGTTTCCAGAATTTGTTGTTTGTTTATTCTGGTTTTTTTGTTTGTTGTTTATTAATTCTGATTTTCTTTTATTGTGTTTTGAATAATTCTGATCTTTTCTGTTTGTTATTTGTTTTTCATTGTTGTCTTTTTTGTGTTTTTATTAATTCTGATTTTTATTGCTTTCCGGGATGTGTATGTATTTTTCAGGAATTATTCTAATTTCTGTTTTTTATATTTAATCTTGTATATTTCAGTATAAAACAACTAACCGGAAAATGCTATAGAATTAAACAAGATATACTCTATTTCTTCAATTCTTTTTTCTCTGTCTATGCGCCAAATTTAATGGATGTTGGCGCCGCTGCTATTCGTCCCCATCAATGTTATGTTGACTTGTGTGACTCATTAATGTAAATTAAATTCTTTTTAATTTTTTAATTTAATTATTTTTCAGTTTCTCAATGCTTCAACGTCAAGCAGAAACTTTAAATTTTGTAAATAATCTAAATTTAAAATATTCTTTGATTGACCTTTTTTCTGATTTTGATGGTTTAACAAGGTTTTTCTTTAAGTTTTTTATAAAAAATTTTTTTTTTATAAATTTAGATATGTTAAAGCAAAATATGATGAACAACGTTTAGTTTGCCTTATTGACAAGTCTTTATTTGAGGAAGCAAAATCTGTAGCTGCAGAATTGAAAGAATTATTTTCTAAGGAATTTTTGGATGGCGATGAGGATGCAAAGTTTTTTTTTATTTTTAAAAATTCTGAAAAAATTTTCTTTCAGAATTTTTCAATTTATTAATTTGCCTGTTTATTTACGCAAATTTACACCTCCTTGGATTTATTGTCGTTGTATATTTCGAGGAGTTGAAGCAGCCCAAAGATTAAGAGACTATGAACTTGCTGTAAACTGGCTAATATTTTTGTTAAGTAAAGAAGGTTTTTTTGGTATTTTTTTGAATTTTTTTAAAATTCTTTTTCCTTTAGAACTCAAACATTTTTGTATCAATTCTCGTGGAAGATGGTATAAACGTTTAGTGCTTAATTTAAATAAACACCTGAAACGAAATGAGGAAGCAGCTAAATTTTGTTGTTTGGGAATTGAAGACAATTTTGTTTTGGTTTCTGATAAATTATCTCTACAAGATAGACTTGACAAATTATCCCAACGCGTAGTTGACTGCCCCCAGGCTTTATTGGAGAATCGTTTGGTTTTGGATGAACCAGAAAAAGTTTGTTTAAATAAAAGGTGTACTATGCGTTTATCGGTCTACATTTTCCTTTTCCTTCTCCTCATTAATTTTACAAAGGGTCAAATTCAAATAAAGGTCGTACAAATATATAGCTAACATAAAATAAGACAAGTTATTATTTTTAGCTTGACCATTTTGTAACATTCATGAGAGGAGAAAGGAGAGGAAAAAGAGAATATAGGCGGCTAAACGCGCAGTACCAAAAAATTTTGATAATAAATTTTTATTTATAGGTTTCAATTACTGGACTTACATTAGGAAAGGGTTTAGGTGATGGTCTTCAAGTTAACCATTTTTACATTCCTTTTACTTCAACTCAACCCAATGTTGATGAGAATGTTCAACCAGAGACTACTATTCAATCAGATACTTTGTCGTCATCTTCAGATACTTCTTCTTGTTCTTCTTTTACTTCTACGAGAAGAGGGCGAGGGCCTTCTGAGCAACAACAACCCTCAACACAAACAACAACAGCTCCAACAAATTCTCATAATACAAATATAAATAAATGTAACGTTGAAGAAATTGCATTACGTCATTTTATTGAAAATGAAAATTACAAGGAGGGAGTACATGCTGAAGGAAAAATTTGGCATATGTTGTTTAGACTATTCTTTTGGGATATAATTTCGTGTGTTGAATTTGAGAATCAGCTGGCTAATAATGTTTGGATTTCTTGGATGCAAGTTTGTGATTTTCTCTATTTTTTTTCTCATTATAAGATGCCCTCAAAATTGGGTACACCGCAATTTTTTAACTTTGATTGATCACTGGTTATCATGCAGGGTGTCTCTTGTTAAGAGAAAAAGACTTGTCTCGAATCGTGTCTTCAAAATTTTCGTCGGATTGGGTCTCTATTATTGGATTTCGGGTAACTCTAGTCATCCTTGAGAGAAATAATACTCTCAATTTAAGATGGCCTAATTTTTCAGCCCAAATGATTTATTTAATAATTAGTTTGTGCCGAATGTGGCAATTTGTAACTCAAGACCCCTAGACTCAAACACAAAAATTATTTAAAGAAGAAAAAATTTATTTAAATTATAATTATATGAGTGGTAGAAAATTAGAGGGGAAAAACAAAACTGGGCTGGTAGGAACTGGCTGGTAGTTCCGAAAGCTGGTAGTTAAAACTGAGAGTTCAAAAACCGACTTTTCACATAAAAGTCAAAAGTTAAATAGAGGAGAAGATGGGCGGTACAAGGCAAAGTTAGGTGAAAAATAGAAATAAATGGAATGGGCGGAATCGATAAATAAAATTGAAAATAAATAAAATTAAATTAAAATAATTTTGAGGGAAAATTGTGCCGGTTCGGCACATTCCCCTCGGCGAGAAAAAAGACGAAAGAAAAATGAGGATCTAAAATAAACACAAAATGTCTTATTGATCATCGGCTCCTCTGGTTATTCTTCTTCCTCTGATTGATTGCCATTGTTGTGTTCGATTCCATCATACATTCCGAGGAAAACTGGTTGAACATGAGGTTCTTCCCTACATCCGCTGCGGATGCAGACATAAGGTGTGGCTCCTCTGACAGTTCTTGTAAGGCTAAGGTCGCTTTCGACCCTCATGTTGTGGTTGGAGCTGGAGGGCACTGGAGCCCGACAATAGACTTGGCTTAACAGGACGGCGGCTGGAATTAGTGGAGGCTTCGGACCTGGGGGTGAAGTTTCTTTACTTTTAATTTCTGTGGGAATCGCTTCGGCTCTACGCCGTGTAGCTCTTTCATCCTTTTTCCAGCGCCCTTTGCGGCGCAACAATTCTAAATCTAATCTTTCTTGTCTTATCTCTAATCTGTCTTTCATATTTCCCCCCAAAGCATCATCCTTACCGGTTTCCCAACCAATATGTTGTTGTGAAGGCTGTTCCATTACTTGTCGTTCACTTTTCTGGTGATCATTGGGTGCAAGCGGAGGATTCGAAATAAAATTAAATAGTGGTTGCTGTTGTTCTGGCTTTCTATAAATTTCCACAATATTCTCACTTTTTGATGTATTTCCTGATGTTTGCTTTTCGTTAAAGTCGAGAGCACTTTCATTAGTTGATGCTAAAATATCGCTGCCAGAATCCAACGATTTATTCATAAGATTAAAATCCTCCATTGTAGCTGGTTTGCCCAACTTTTCAAAATATGTTCTTTCACGTTGTTCTGAAGTAAGACTTGTTGGGTAAGGAAACACGGAGAACAACCGCGATGGGTTAGGAAACAAACAAAGAGTATGTTTCTTGATAGAATTCGGCTCTATAGCCACAACTGAGAATGGTTGAATGCTCCGAGCTACTAATCTCGGTGGAAGGCTTCGCTGAGCCGGTAGGAAACAAGGAAAAAATTTCTTTAAATTTAAAATAAAAGGTACTTGAGCTGAAATTGCTGGAGGGAGATTGTTAGGGCGAATAATGAAAGGTCCGTCCTCTGGCAAAATTCCACCGCCTAGCCATTTAATTGTTTTTGTCTCTGTTTTAATAAAGGGAGTGCCTATTCGCCCAAACTGTTGGCGCTCTCTCTTCTGTAATTCAAATATTTTCTCAGGGCTCTTGCCCAATTTATTTCCATAACTTTGGCTAAATACTAGACTCTGCTCTGAATTGAGTAATAAAATATCGCCCTCTGACGGACTTTCACCAATTACTTTGCGTAAATAAATTTTTTGAAAAATTCTGATGGGGTAGGGCAAAACTTTGTGATTTGGGTCTCTGACCCCTTCCCCACCTCGCAAAAAATTAAATAAAATGTTAGGAATAATAAATGCTAATGTGATTAAGGTAATTATATTGATTATCAAAATAAAATAAATGGATATGAAATTTCTGTTCATTAAAGTCTTGTTTATGGATTTAAGTGCTTTAAAGGGTATATTAAGTGGAATTTTCTTCCTCATGATGGTCTGCTCTTCTCGGCAGACTACTATTTGGTCCTTGTGGTCACAGCTAATGTTTATTATAAATGTTAGAAAGATTAAAATGAGAGCGATTCCATGTCTGGTTAGGTTTTCCTGGGTACTTTCTTTTGACTTCTTTAGCTTTTTCTTGGCTCCGTGAGCTTTCTCGTCTAATATTTGTTTAGAAAATAGCTTTTCTGGTAATACTGTATGTGAAACTTTAGTTTTCTCTATTAAAGGAAGATTGAAAGGGTATTTCTGCCCTTTGAACTTAATAACTTTCCGGTCGGGTTGACGCAACCCGATAATTAAAAATACTGATTCAGAATCGGCGGTTGCTATAAATTTGGGCAATCGGTAACACAGTACAAGTCCTACAAACCCTGGTAGGAGTACTGGTTCCTTTACATGACAATTACTGGAGTATAGTTGTCCCTTGGTTTGGACAATTGCATCAATGACTGGTCGCTCTTCTAGAGTGCTAACCACGCTATGAGTCAATTGCTCCTGGCTGTCTGGACTATGAAGTGCGAGGTCGGTAATTCTATTATCTTTCTCTATTTGGAACTTGTGGTAGGCTAAGTCTGGTGACATATTCAAATTTTCACCGATAGGAGAATCTCTATTATCTTCGAGTTGGGTAATCTGATTGTCAATTGCTGACGTGTTCTCTTTAACACAAAAATTTCCTTGTATTTGAGTCTCGTCTTTTTCTTTAACTTTCTTACTCATCAGTAGCTTCTCTGCCTGAGGGCAAATATCCGGCGCTGTGCCCACCTCTGGTTTAACTATTTCCTTGTTAATAGTAAATAATGTCATTATCTTGGGTCTAACTGGTAACGGCTCGGTAAATTTCACAACATTTGGAACTGGAACACGTTCCTGAACTACAACCTTCTGAAGAGTTTGAATATTGGTCTGAACAGGTGGGGTCTCTCTAACTTGCTTTACTTGGTGTCGTACTGACGACACTTTACTCGAACAAATGACTGGACTCTGATTCTGGCCTAAAGCCATTTGGGTTATTTGCTTTTTTGGGTAATAATTATCTTCATCTGGGACTAGAAAATCCTGATTATTGTTCCGAGTTCTCGTGCATACTAACACGTGATGGTTCTCTTGACATTGGGCACAAATCTTAAATGAAGGACACTCTCTGGCGAAATGTCCTTCCCCCAGACATCGGAAACAGCGTCTCTGTTCTTTTAATCTCTGGAAACGTGCCTGAGGTGTTGTATAACTAGCGCATTCACTCGGGAAATGAATTCCTTCGTTGCACAATGAACAATATCTTTTACCTTGAGGGGGCAACTGTCTGCTTTGAATAGGTCGTAATTGGGCACAACATGAATGGAATTGTTCGGTATGTCTTGTTCTAGGACGGTAATCATTTTTCTGATGGACGGGAGGGACGATGGGATCTCCTACATGTCTCACTTTGAGTTGTGAGAATCGTCTAACCTCCTCGCTAATTTCAACTAGGTTACATAATTCTTGTCTAAGTCTGGTACTGTCCCATCTAGCTTGGGAATTTCGCTCTTTCTCAATTAACTTGGCAATTATGGGATGGGGTAGCTTGGTTTTGATAACTGTGGAAACGAATGGGGACTGATCCAACGTTCCAAATGCCTCTAACTGACGGCAAATTCTTTCCACCGAGTCAACGAATGCCCTTAAGGAATGGCTGGAGTCGTTGGGTGGGGTAAGGTTCATAAGCTCAGCCTCTAAAGCCTCTGTAATGGCCCGGCTATTTCCATAACGTGATTTGAGCAAATCTAAGGCTCTATCATAATTCTCGTTGGTAAGGACAAAACCTGCTACTAAATCCTTTGCTGGCCCTTGTAAAAATGTAAGAAGGTAACTCATCTTTCTGATATTATCCATGGGACGCTGGTCAATGTTGATAGAGAACATTTGCCAAAAGGTAGGCCACTTTTTAGGATCACCGTTAAAAGGATCCATCTTAAGTTCTGGAAGCCTAACCTCTATCGGTTGGTGCTGATTATTCTGATCTGACTTAAAATTCTGATTTTTCTGCTCATAAACATGATCTGATTTATCTGTGAGGGTGGCCTGGCTACTTTGGCCAGAAGGCACGCTTGCCTCCTTTAGGAGGTAATCAATCTTATTTATTACCTCCCTGGCCCTTTCGGCCATATCCATAAAATGATTATATTCTTGATCGTCTCCCGCTGCTCGGGGCAAAAATTCCTGATATACTTGCTCCTCATGCTCGAGGGCTTCTCCCCCTAAGGTATCTATAAACTCTGTCCAACGAACGTGTAAATCGTCGACTCTCACTAGAGCTCGACTCAAATGGAAACGCGCTGCGCGTAAAGAATCTTGATACTGTATTTTTCCCTCTGCGGGAGTTAAAGCTTGAATTGCGGGAATTAGCTGGTCTCTCAATGCTTTGAGGGCTAATCCCAACTGTCTTCGGATAGATCCGGATGATGCCATAACTAATTTAAATAACTGATAACTTGTTAAACTTGTGGTTTCTGATATAAGATAAGGACTGAACTGGTGGGGACTCTAACCGGCACACCAATAAAATAAAAGGATTCGGTTAGTCTCAACCGATAAATCTGATTTCGGCTATCTGAGCCGTGAGGAATGTACTGTAGATTAGTTCGGCCTTTGCCGTGAAGAAAAAATTTAAAAATTAAATTTTATAAAAAATTATTTATTTTTCCAATAAGTGTGTGCACAGAGATTTGTGCACAAAAAATGTGAAATTACAACACCAGATGTGTGTTGATTCGGCTATCTGAGCCGTGAAGGAATTTGTTTTGTAAAAACCCTTCTTTTTGGGTTTTTTCTCCCTTTTCTCACTTTATAGAAAAATTCGCTCTTTTAGCGATGAAAAAATTTTATTTTTATAAAAATAAACAACTAAAGATTATCTTTTGTTTTTACACCAGAAGTGTGTAAAACTAACAAAAGAAGGGGAAAAATGGCCTAGCTTGCCGATTTAATTTTTTGAAAAAGAGATGCACAAAAATGTGCAGAAATGTTTATTTTGTGATGGCCTGTACTATGGCCAAAGAACACAAAAACTATTTTTAAGAAGAAAGGGAAAAAATGGCGCGAGTCGCCAGATGTGCACGCTGATGTGCAAAATAAACTGTAAATATGAGAAAAAGGCAAAGCTCTCTGATTGGCCGGCCAAAAGGACCGTTTGAGTCTGAAAAGGGTCACTTGAGTATGGGATGTCCAAAGGGTACTTGGGACCGGCGATTGGACTGTAAGCTGATTTTATTAAACGATGGGCACTTTGGGGCCGGCAATCGTTTATCCGACGGGCACTTGGGGCCGGCACTCGGAAATTTACTAATTAGGTAACGATGGGCACTTTGGGGCCGGCAATCGTTAAGAGAAACTACTGAAACTAAAGGATGGCACTATTGCCAAAAATACTTGTTAGGTACTCAAAGATTCGGCTCTTTGCCGGGAAGATTATCAGTGGGTCGTTCCCACTCGATAAGAAAACTTTTAAAGAACGGTGGGCACTATTGGGCCTGCTATCCGTTCTGGGACTAGGGATCCAAGGATCGGCACTAACCGTGATGACTGATGAAACGGGTATTCACTGACCCGTACGGGGCTCCAATTTTTATGTGCCGAATGTGGCAATTTGTAACTCAAGACCCCTAGACTCAAACACAAAAATTATTTAAAGAAGAAAAAATTTATTTAAATTATAATTATATGAGTGGTAGAAAATTAGAGGGGAAAAACAAAACTGGGCTGGTAGGAACTGGCTGGTAGTTCCGAAAGCTGGTAGTTAAAACTGAGAGTTCAAAAACCGACTTTTCACATAAAAGTCAAAAGTTAAATAGAGGAGAAGATGGGCGGTACAAGGCAAAGTTAGGTGAAAAATAGAAATAAATGGAATGGGCGGAATCGATAAATAAAATTGAAAATAAATAAAATTAAATTAAAATAATTTTGAGGGAAAATTGTGCCGGTTCGGCACATAGTTCAATTCAGGAAAATATTTTTAATTTTCTAGAATGACCCTCTCGATCTTAATTATACAATGTTCTATGAAAATCGCTTAAATTTAATTGATGCTCGTCTTGAAAAAATTCTCAATTCCTTGTCTGAATGTATTTTAAACAAAACTTCTCCAACAATATTTGAAGAAAGGATTCCTTCTTCTTCAACAGGATCGCCCCAACGTAAATCTCCTCGTAAATCTGTTCATTGTTCCTGCTTTATTCATTCAACTGTTGACAAACATTACAATGACAAATCTGCAAAAACTATGGGGAATTCAGCAAGGAGTTCTACCATTGAATGGCACGATTTTGAAGGAGGAAAAGAACAATTTTTGGTATAAAATTGTGATTTTTAAGAAAAAATTGAATTTTTCTAGCGTTTTCTACATTGTTGTTCACCTGTTTTGTTACATGCTTTATTCAAAAAATTGTGTACAAATTTTCGCCAAAGCCGTAGTGGATTTCCTGATTTGACCCTTTGGAATGCTGAGGATGGCAAATTAGCGGTAAATATCAAAGGGATGTCACGAGTTGAGAAAAAAGTCAGTCAGGGTTTCTGATCAGGGTTTTCAAAATTCCTGTTTTATTCATTCAACTGGATCGGGTTTCTTTTAGAAGAATGACTGGATAGCTAAAGTTGTCTGGTCTAGGGTAACCGTGGCATTCCTGGTGTATTTTAAAAAATAAAAATTCAAGAAAAAAAAATTAATTTTTGTAGGTAGTAGAAGTAAAAGGACCCAACGACAAATTATCTACTAAGCAACAAATTTGGTTAGACTTTTTTAAATCTCAAGGTGTTAGGGCTGTTGTATGTCATGTTTCAGGTGAATATTAAAATTTATTTTTGTATATTAAAAATTTTATATTTTTTAGCAAAAAATGATCGTTCTATTGAATAAAAAATTTTTAAGAAATACTAATAGAAAATTATATTGTGACTGTGCAGCTTTATTTTATTTTTTAGTGATTCTCTCCTTTACTGCAAAACAAAAATATATATATTAATTTATATTAAAATTTAATAATTAAAAAATAAATATTAAAGTTCAAAATTTTATTTACCTACAGAGTTACAAAAAAATTAATTTTTCCTACAACTTTAAAAAATTATTTAAAATTAGAAAAAAAACTCAAATGTTTTAAAAACAAAAGAAACTTGTTGCGCTTTTATCAATTGCAACATGACACCAAAATTTTTTTTTATTCAAAAAATATTTTTTCCATCTTTCTCTCAATTTTTCTTAAAGTTTACTTTTTTTTGTTGGGGAATTACTGTTTGGGGATCAGTTACAATTTTTTCTTCTAAAAATAAATTTAAACAGATGAGCGAAGTGGAATTTTACAGAGATTTTTAGTTAAAAAAACTTTTCTCTTAAAAAAATTTTTTTTCTAGTATTTTTAAGAAGCATTTGTGCCTTTTGCGCAGGCAAGTTTTAACTTTAAATTGTTTACCAAAAGGATTTTTAAGCTAGAAAAGTATATTTTATTTTTATTTTTTTTATTTGTTTCAAGAAATGTCTAATAGAAAAGCAATAAGTTTTGTATTTTTAAGTGTGTAATAGAGAATTTAATAAGCTAACAATATTATTTTTATTTTGTCTCTACCGTCTCTCCATTTTCTGTTTTCTTTCTTTTTTCTGTAACTTTTTCCGGAAATTATTAATTCTGATTTTGTTTTGGAATAGTCGACTTCCGGAAAGTTTATTTTATTAATTTATATTTACTTTTCCGGAAAATAATAATTTCGATGTATATTTCCGGAAAGTTTACTAATTACTATTTAATTGTTGTTTTGCTTGTATTTATTTTCCGTCTTAAATTTTAATTATTTATTTTTCCGGAAAGTGTATTTGTATTTTCCAGAATTTTATTCCGGAATTACTTACAATTATTTTTCCGGAAAGTTTACTAATTACTAAATATTTAATTTCCGGAAAGTTGGTTTGCTTGTATTTTGCTTGTATTTTCCCTACTCAATTTTAAATATTTTTCCGGAAAATTTGTATTTTTGTTTTATCTTTCTGAAAAATACACAATTTTATTCTGAATTTTCCCATTAGTCAATAAACAGAGTAAATTATAAAAACAAAAAACACAAAAAATCCTTTATTTTTCTGAAAGATGATCCGCCTAGGTAAAATTTTCTTTTATTTTATTTTTCATTTTTTTGTGTGTGTTTATGGACTAAATAAAAATAAAAGATGCTTTTTTTTACGGTTCCTTTTCTATCTATCCTCTACTTGGCTGTAGTCCAGCTTTAAAAAATAAAGGAGAGAGTTATAGTTAGTCCCAAAGCATTTTCCCCCTCTCTCTCAATTCTTAATTTTCACTGTCCTCATTTTCACTCTCGCGTCAAAATGAGGGTAGAGAAAGAGTTAAAAAAGAGGGAAACGAACTTTTAGACTTTTTGGCTTCTTTTGCTATTATTTGCTCTGTTGCTTTTACTAATTCTTCCTAAACGTAATTTTCTTTCACCTGGATATCTATACATATTTTTTTATTTTTTTTTTCAAATTTAAAAATAAATATTTTTAATCTCTATTTAAATAAATAAATATTTATTAAAATTCTTTATTTTCCCAAATATTTCCAAATCTCCCCCAAGATATCGCAGAAAACCTTATTTTCCTTCTAAATATAATTATAATTATATCAATAAAATTATTTAAAAATATATGTGATTTTTTTTTAATTTTAATTTTATTATAATTCCCCTTAATTTTAATTTAATTTCAACAAAATTTTTTTATTTTATACCTTCCCTTTACTTTTTAACCCTATTTCTTACCTCGACTTAAAAAATGTCAGGAGAGGCTTTACTTCCCCCTATAAACTAATTTTATTTATTTTTATTTTATTTGCTCAATGCTTCGTCTTTTTTAAAAAAAAATATTTTGTATTTTTTTGTAAAAAAAAAATACAAAAAAATACAAAATATTCCGGAAAAGAAATTAAATTAAAATCAGAATTTATATTTCCGGAAAGAGATTACATAAAATCAGAAATTTCCGGAAAAATACAAAAAAATACAATTCAGAATTTATGAAATAGAATATAGAAAATAAACCAGAATTTAATAGTTCTGAAAGTTCCGGTGTATTAATAAGAAATTAACTTCCGGAAATTTAATTATATTAAAATCAGAAAGTAATATTTCAGGGAAAATACATATATTTAGTATGTTGTAGTAAAAAGATTGTAAATAAATAATTAAAAAACTAATTCTGAAATAATTCTGTTTAAAATTTACTTTATTATTTTCGAGTAAGATAATTTTTTGTTTTAATTTTTATTTTTAAATATTTCCAAAATTTTAAAATTATTTTAAAAAATTTTCTTCTGCTTTCGTCATTTTTTATACTCACAAAACAAGCAATAAATTATTAAAATATGCAATTTTCTTTTAAAATTTCCCCTTTATTTTTTAAAAATGACTCTTCTTCTTTCTTCATTTTTTCCTATATGTATTTATTTGTAGTTATATATTTCCCATAACCACATTGGCATTTTTTTCAGCCCCATTTTCCCCAAAAAATATTGGCTAGAAAAAATTCCTTTACTCCTTTTGAAGCTCATCATTGTCTACTTCCTTTTGCCAAACTCTCTCTCAATATTTTTTATTTGTTATTTATATATTAAATGAAATCTCTACCACTTTCCCCTCTCTCGAGTTTTTTTTCTACTTTTTATATGCACTTTTAAATATTTCTTTTGTTGAAAATATATTTAAATTATATGTATTTTCCTTCTGTTTATTTAAATTTTTTTCTTCTCTTTCCGGAAAAAATATTTTTCGAAAATACATGATATTATTTTAAAGAATATAATAAAACACAAATTATGTATTTTCCGGAAACATAAAAAACACATAACAAACAGAATTATTTTCAAACAAAATCTTAAAAGGATAAAACACTTTTCTTCAAGAAAACACAAACAAAATTATTTTTGCTCTCCAGAAAAATTTACCGGAAGAATAACAAACATAACAAATAAACGGAAAAACAAACATCTTTCCGGAAAAACATATAATTAAAAATACATAATATTTAAATTACTTTACGGATAACCAAAACATTTATTTTTCCGGAAAATACATTTATTTGGTTTCTTTATTTTATGTATTTTATTTTCTGCCATGACCAGAACAATTGAGTTTTTCTATACGAAAATAATTCTGAAACTTAAATTTGTATTTTATTTAATTTTTTCCTTTCCGGAAAAATACTAAATATTTTGTATAGAGATTTTTAAAAAATTACTGCTTTGGGTTGTGCAATAAAAAAATAAAAATGAATCACTGCAATAATATTTATTACCTATTTTATTTTGTCATCCATAACACATTGTGGTGACATTCACACTTTACCCACCAAAACCTCTCAAAATCCCCTTCCGCCGGCTGGCACATAATAAAAGGAGAAAATAAAAACAGCAACAGTCGTCAGGCTAAATGAAAAGGAGAGGGGAGAGAAACTTTGTTAGAAAAGGCCCAAGGGGGTTTAGATGAGGAAAAGGAGAAAAAAAAGTTAAAAAATATAGTCAATCAAAAATCAATTGAAACTCTTGGAATAAGCTTCACTAGTTTCTGCCAATATTATTAGGTATATTAGCCCCTTTATTGCAGAAAAAAGACTTTTTGTAAGTGAGGAAGAAATGTTTTTCTTACCTTTGTTTCTTTTTTCTTTAATGTTCATATGTTTTTGGAATTAAATTTTTAATTTTTTTTTGTTTCCTTAAAATTTAAGAATATTTTATTGAGGGCAAAATGTTTTCAGAATAAAATAAAACACATAAATTATTTTCCGGAAAACACAAACAATCATTATAAACAAAATCAGAATTATTTTCAGAATAAATGATTTAAATTATTTCAGAATTTAAATCAGAATTATCTTCAAACAAAGGTTTCAAAGAATAAAACACATACCTAAATTGCTTTCCGGAAAACACAAAAACACAAATAAATCAGAAAATACAGAAACACAATCAGAATTATTTTTAAACATTGTTTTTTAAAAATGTTGTGTAATTTTCAGAATTAATTTTTCAGAATTAATTTTTCAGAATTAATTTCCAGAATTAATTTTCAGAATTAAATACAGAAACACAATCAGAATTATTTTTAATTTTTATGTGTTTTTCAGAATTAATTTTCAGAAAAACACGCAACATTCTCTAAAACAGAAAAATACATACAATTTATTTTTCTAAACAAACACAATAAATATCAGAATATTCATTTTATCGGAAATTAAATTTAACTTTATATTCTTTTTATTCCCAACATTTACTCTAAAATTCTTAACTTTGCTCTATTTATTTACTTTTTTTTATTTCTTTTGTTTTTAAAATTTTTTTCGTATTATTTTACAGTTGAGGCTTCTTAGCTTCCTTTTTATTTTTTTTCAAATTTTTTTCATTCTTTCTCTTAATTTCCTTCAATTTTTCCCTCAAAATAAAGGTTTAAAAAACTCATTTATTCTTAATAATTAAAGCCACTTTGATTTTTAATTTTAAAAATAAATGGAATAATTGCGCATTCCTTTTAGGCCATAATTATTGTTAAAATTAATTTATTACTCTTTATAATTTTAAAAACAGAATTATTTCAGAATTAATTGTTTACTTGTTTATTTACAATTATTTGTCACACATTAAATTCTGATTTTTAATTAAATTTTTTTCAGAGTTATTAAATTTTGATTTATTCTCCGTATCTTCTTTCACAAATTCTGATTTTTATTTTTATGCGTTTTCCGGAAATAATTCTGATATTAATGAAATGTATTTTATTTCCGGAATTGTTAAGTTCTGGTTTATACTTTCATTTCCTTTCCGGAAAATATTAAATTCTGATTTTTAATGGAACATATTTTTCCGGAATATTTTGTATTTTCTTTGTATTTTTTTGTATTTTCTTTGCAGAATATTCAATTCTGATGTGTTTATTTTTATGTATTTTCCCTAAAATGCTAAATTCTGAATTTTTTATTATACATCTAGTTCAATATTTCTACTCATTTTCAATAGATTTTTTTGTATTTTTAATCCATTTTGTTATTTACTTCTTTTTGTGCGTGTTTTCTTAATTTTGTATTTTTAAATGAGAATATAATTTTAAGAAGAAAAATGCCAGGTGCGCTAACAGATTTTTGCCATTTTTGCCATTTTTCTTTTTTATTTTTTATCGCGCAATAATTTTTGAGACAAAGCATATGTAAAAATACCCTCCATAAAATAGAATTTTATTACTCCCTATCTTTATTGGTCAATTAATCTTTTATCTGACATAATTTTGGTGTTGTTTTGATATACAGTAGGGAGTTACGGCTGGAAAATTAACGGAAATAATTTTTTAGAATTTTTAAAATTTTTTAAATTTTATTTATAAAATACTCTTAAATTTTAAAAATTAAAAATTTTTTTTTAAATTTAACTCCATGTGAAAATTTTAAATAAAAAGAACAAAGCAATAAAAAATTAAATGCCAAATTAAGAGAAAAATAAATTTAGAAAAATTTTTGGACATTTTTTCCAAATTTAGAAATAAATTTAAAATTAATTATGAGTGGGAAAACGTGAAAAAAATATTTTTTGTTCTTTTTATTTTTTTAATCCAAAGCTTTACAAATTTTTATAAATTCTGTTTTATCATTTAATTAAAGCAGAACTTTTTCCTAAACATACTATTTAATGTTTAAATTAAATAAAACATTAGAATTTCATTTGAACATCTTCCGGAATTTATTTAAAATATTATTAGTGATACCAGAATTTAGACATTTTCGGAATGCAATAAACACGAGTTTTAATTTTTACATAAAATACGATTAGCTAAGAAAGAAAAACTTTTTCTAAATTCCAAAATTTCTTTCAACACTTGTAAAAGTGGTGTTACTTTATTAAATTTTAAAATTTATAAAAAAATAAAATTATCTTTTTTAATCCTTGTTCAACAATAATTTTTAAAAAATTAACGAGATAGATCGATCTTCTTCGTTAAAAAAATCTTTTTTTTTATCGTCCAAAACACATGTTTAGGTTTGACTAAATTTCTGCACTTTTTCTTATTTTTATTGGTTTGTCATTTTTATTCAAGTTTTTTCTCTTCAAAAATATTTTTTCTCCTCAAGTTTTGTTGCCTTTCAAACCTTCCAAGTTTTTATTTTATTTTACGATAATTTTTAATGTTTTGTGTTTTTTTACAAAATTCAAGTTTTAATGTGTTTTCAATTTAACGAATATTCAAACATTTTAACCGGAAAATACAATTGTTTTTATTTAATTAAAACACAACTTTTACAACTTTGTTTAAAACACAACATTTGTTTTTCCGGAAAACTTTGTTTAAAACACAACATTTGTTTTTCCGGAAAACTTTGTTTAAAACACAACATTTGTTTTTCCGGAAAACTTTGTTTAAAACACAACATTTGTTTTTCCGGAAAACTTTGTTTAAAACACAACATTTGTTTTTCCGGAAAACTTTGTTTAAAACAAAACAGAATTAAACAATTCCGAATAGATAATGAATTAAAAAGAAATCAGAATCTAATATTTTCGGAAAAATACATATAAAATAAACTTCAGATTTATTAAAGAAAATACAGAGAATAAATCAGAATTTGATAGTCCTGAAAAGAAAATGTTTGTTTTAAAACAAACTTTGTTTAAAACACAAACGTTGTGTTTTTCCGGCTGTTTCAGGACTCATTCTTTTCTCTCTCCAAGTTTTCTCTCTTCTTTGACTATTTTCCTGTGTTTTAAAAATACTAGAACAAATGTATTTTTGCAATTTTCAACAACAATTAAAGTAAATTTTAATTTTTTTAAAAAGAGGCCTACGGCTACGCTTTGTTTCGTCCCCTTTTGTTTCGGCCCCTTTTGTTTCGTCCCCCTTTTGTTTCGTCCCCCTGAACAAAACTTTTGTTTCGTCCCAATGTACAAAACTTTTGTTTCGTCCCCCTTTGTTTCGTCCCCTTGAACAAAAACTTTTGTTTCGTCCCACTAAGTTACTAATCAATCTTTTGTGCTTTTTCTCGCTATGTATTATCTTTTTATTTATATCTTTAGAGATTAAATGATTCAAAGCTAATTTTAAATTTATCAAGAGCTTAAATTGACCTAATTTTTTGCTTATCTTTCTAGGTTTTATTTATTTTTCCGTTTTTATTTTTTATTTCATTCAAAGTGAACATGTTTGGCAATTCAATATGGCGAATACATGCTGCTGAAGTTCTTGAATTGGCAGCAGTATTTTTACTCTGTTGGACAAATTGGCAGCACTATCGACAGCAAGAAAACTTGAATAAACCTAAGGTTTTTTAAATTTTTTATTTTTAAATTTTTTTCTGTTAGTTTGACTTCTAGTGGCGGATCCTTCACGCCTTTTTGATTCACCGGAGCTGTTGTTCTGTTTAAAAAACCAAACCCAAACGGCCCTCCTTAGGGCCACAATTTTAATAAGTGAAACGAGACTATGGCTTTTTAAAACTTTTTTGATAAATTTTTTGTTTAAGAAATTTTTTTGTTTTGTAATTTTTTTAATTTCTGTGGATGATTCGATAAGATATTTTTAATATCTGAAGAACTTATGTATGTTCAGGTATGATTTCCACATTTTTAATTTTTAGTTCGACAAAGTGAGTATTTTTACTCGGTTGGACATTTTGAGAGGGGCCAAAACAAAAGGGGACGAAACAAAAGTTTTGAACATTGGGACGAAACAAAAGTTTTGTTCAGGGGGACGAAACAAAAGGGGGACGAAACAACAGCGCGCCGAGGCCTACCATTCAACAAATAATTTTTAGATAACATTTAAAGATAAAATTTTATATTTTAACTGACGTAACTACACCTTTCGATACCATCATTTTCTTTTATTTTTACCAACCTCCAAAAAACTTATTTTTTTGTCAGTTTTTTTTTTATTTTTTGTATTTTTCCTCAATTCTTGGCTAAATAAAATAATTCTTTTTAATTTTATTTTTTTTCGTATTTTTATCCTCATTAACGATGCTTCATTAAAAGAAAAAAATAAAAGATTAGGTTGAATATAAAAATAAATAAAAAATTAAGCTGCGCGAGTCTTTAATACTTATTTAGTAATTCATTGATTTGCCTTATCTTTATATTTTTATTTAATTTTTTTGCCTCTTTTCTCTATTTTTTTTAATTATAAGTTGTTTTTAAAATTATTCTTCAACACCCAATACATACTAATTAAATTTTCCGTAGAACACTTCTTAAAAATACACAAAGAAAATTCTGGAACGTTGGATTCAATGTATAATTGTTTGTATTTCACAATAAAAATACTAATTAAAATTCCGGAAATTATTTTCTGGAGATGATTAAGGATAATTCCGGAAAACACAGATGGATGTATTTTCCGGATTCCATACACATATTTTGTATTTCACCATACAAAATACTTATACTTTCCGGAAAAACTTTTCCTAAAAACACATTTAAATAAAATTCCGGAAAAAACACAAATTATATCAGAATTAAACAAAAACACAATATTCTGTATTTTCCGGATTTGTACCTATTTTGCTTCTCAATTTGTGTTTTTACTACAAATTAACCGTTGTCTGTTTATTTTACTTCCTTGTATTTTTTCCGGATCTTTTTCTTCCACTAAATCACTTATATTTTCGCCTCATTTCTCCCTCCTTTAAACACCTTTAAAAAATTTTTTTTCATTTTTATTCTAACCACCTTTTATTTTTTATATTATTATGCCCATTAGGCAATGACGATGCCGACAAAGCACTTGAACAATTTATTGCCTATAATATATTTATTTATTTTTCGGTTTATCTCGTCATAAAATAGTAAATAATAATTTTTAGTGAATGAAATAAAAATATGAAAAATGGAAATGAAATTAATAAATAAAAGTAAAAAAATTAAAAAAAATTTTTTGTTCTGTTGAAATTTTTAAAAATATCAATTAAATTTTAACTTATTTTTTCCTTCTTATGTATTTCCCTTCTAAAATGAAGAAAATTAATAAAAAAATAAAAGAAAAGCAAATCAAATTTTTTATTCTCTAGGGAACAACAAATCCTATTTCCTCATCAATTCCCTCTCTCGGCACTTTTGACAAAAAAAAACTTTTAAGATTTTCCGGCTAGTTAAATGTCTAAGCAAATTTAATGGAAAATTTATACACACACCTTTCTTTTAAATTTAGTCAAGTAAACCCATTAAAACTTATAGTTTCCAGTAACTTAAGTTCGCAAACTTAAGTTTCCGGAAATGACTATTATAAAGAAACTCTGAAATCAACTGTGTTTTTCTGTCTCTAACATTTTTCCGGAAAATACACTTTCCGGTTTCTAAATTAAAATCACTAATGTGTTTGTGTTTTTTGGAATTGTATTTTCTTTTTCCGGAAATATTTTGTATTTTCTCTGTTCTATTTATTTTTCGGATTTGTGTTATGTATTTTTCTATTTTCTATTTAAAAATACATAAGCATAGAATGTTTTCCGTGAATCAATAAAAATACTTTCAGAAAAACACTTTTTTACTATTAAATTAAAATACCCCCCCCCCCCCCAATATCATTTTCCCCACGCATAAAATTCGTAAAATCTTGGGAATATTTTTAAAAATTTTTTTAAAAAATATTTTATTTTCTATATTTTCCGTTTTGTTTCTCTCCTGCTTTTCACACGACAATGATACCTTTATTTTACCTCCAATTGTTTACATAAGAGAGGGGAAAGGCTTCTTGACTTTGTCAATTCTCTTTTTAAATATTCCCGGCACACTTCAAAAAAAATTTTTTTTTGAGTTTATACTTCTCAACTTTAACTTTAAAATTATTTTTTTTCAAGTGGTTTAAGAATTTATAATAATATTGGAAATTATCTAAAAACTTTAAAAATCTCTTCAAACAACTTAACAACCTTAGTTTTGTGTTTTTCCGGAAAAGAAATAAATGGCTAGAACACACACTTGATTTTTAAGTAAAACAAAGTTTAAAAGAGCAAACGGACAAATTGTGTATTTTATGTTTTTTTCAGAGTATTTGTATTTTCTTTGTATTTTTTCAGAATTTATATTTTTCTGAGTATATTTATTTAAATTTATTTTTTTCTTCTTCTTTTGTGTTTCATTCACCCACCCACCCACCTTTCTAGTACATAATTTTTTTTCTCCTCATTTTTTCTAACTCAAAAAAATTTTCTGTTACTTCATGTAGCGGTAATTTCATTTTAAAAAATAAAAAAAAAAGAAAAAAAGAATAAAAAAATTGTTAAAGCTGTTTAACCGCGCAGACGATCTTTTTTATTTTATTTCTACTCATTTACAAACTTTTCACTTTTTCTTTCTCAAAAATTCGCCTTTTATTTTTTCCTAATCCTCTTATTTTCTTAGTCTTAAAAATCATTTAATAAATAAAAATTTAGGAAAAGCATCATCACTTGTAAACTTCAGAATATATTTTCTGTTAAAATACTTTTCCGGAAAAGAATATGGTTTCTGTCTTAATTAGAGCTTGGCTTGATACGATATTTTTATATCAAATATCAACTCACCCCTCCGGCCAGGCTCTAGTTTTAATGTTTTTAATGTTTTCTGGAATGTGTTTTTTACTTAAACAGAATAATGTGTTTTTCCGGAATGATATTCTCGTATTTTCTTTAATACTTGTAATTGTATTTTCTTTCCGGAATTGTATTTTTTCTCATGCATTTTTTCCGGAATTTTCTCTCTACAGGAATTAATGTTTTTCTTTACTGATTTACCTTTATTTACTCCTTAAATCTTCCCAAGCGAAATTTTATTAAGGAGCTGATTTGGATAATTTAAAAATTAAAAAGATTTTTAATTTTTATATCTAGTATCTGTTTTCACTTTTATACTATTAAAAAATTTTCAAAATTTTTTTTCAAAGATTTTAATAACCTTTTCTGGATGTACAGCGATGGATTGATGAGGAAGAAAAGGTGGAGGAGACAATTTTACTCTCCCTCCTCCCCTTCCTCCTCTTCATCCTTCCCAACATTTTCTTCTTCATTTAATCAACAACAACAACAATCATCAAAATATTTTTCCAATCATTTTTTGTTATTTTTTGGCATTTTCACTCTTTTATTAATTATTCAACCAGTCAATGCTGGAACTAATTGTACAGAAGCAGATTCAACAAGAAATTGTGTTGATGGAATGCTTGTCCCTATATGGAAACCTTTTTTAGATTTGGGGACTGAAGATAGATTTTTAAGAGGAATAATATATTTTTTTGCTATTGCATATTTGTTTTTGGGTGTTTCTATTGTTGCTGATAGGTTTATGTCGAGTATTGAAGTTTGTATTTTTTATAGTCTATCTAATGCCTTCCGGAAAACACAGAGAATATTTTAAAGTAAAACCGGAAAATGTCTGTTTAAGTTAGAAACAAAATACATACAAATATTAATAATTTATTTCCGGAAAACACATTTCGGAATAATTTTAAAACAAACCGGAAAAGCACTACAAATTTTAATGTGTTTTCCGGAAAATACATTTATTTATAGTAAAATATAAAACCGGAAAAGTCTGTTTAAATAAGAAAACACTTTATTACCCAGTTTATTTTCCGGAAAACAAGAAATACAATAAATTCAACTTTTCCGGAAAAATGTTCTTTTTAGTTGAAAATTAATACTCGCAAATGATTATTACTAGGGTTGGTCCCCGTCCCCGTCCCCGAAAGTCGGGGAATTTGAGAGATTTTTTGAAAATTCCCCGTCCCCGTCCCCCCCCGTGAAAAAAGAAAAAATTTTCCCCGTCCCCGTCCCCCCCCCGTGGCAGAATTTTCCCCGATCTCCCCCCGAAATTTTTATGCAGAACTAAAAATAATTTCTTTCTCTTTGATATTTCTTTTACTGAGTAAGAGAAATATATTTTCTTTCATAATCAATTAGATGAGCGGTTAGTTGAGTGGTTAAGGCGGTTGATTTTATTTAAAGGAGTGTTAGGTTCGAGTAATAATCATCATTTGAGATTTAGTTTCAGATTATTTTAACTTTTTTTAATACAAGAGACGATTTTAAACCTTTGATATTATTTTTTGAAATTCAAAACTCTAGATTTTTCAGCTTTAGCGCAAAAAATGGAAGAAATCTGGCTTAAGGACCTCAAAATTCCCAAAATTTGCGCCTCCAAAATTCCCAAAATTTTCGCCTGCGGCGCAAAAAAATGAAAATTTTTGGCGCCGAAGGCGCCAAAGAAAATTTTTGATTCCCCGAAATTTCCCCGTAAAAATTTTTCCCCCGTCCCCGTCCCCCCCCCGTAAAAAATGAAAAAATTTTCCCCGTCCCCGTCCCCCCCCCGTGGCGCTGCCTCCCCGAAAATTTTCCCCGTGGCCCTCCCCCCCCGTCGGGGACCAACCCTAATTATTACAAATATTTTTAGGTCATTACAAGTATGGAAAGAACTGTTGTAGTCAAAAGATTAGGACTACCTCCAGCCAAGGTCAAAGTGAGAATATGGAACGATACCGTAATTTAAAATTAAATTTAAAAATTAATAAAATATTTAAATTAAAGGTCTCCAACTTAACACTTATGGCCCTCGGCTCTTCAGCACCTGAAATACTCCTTTCAATAATTGAGGTGGTTGGAAAAGGTTTTGAAGCAGGCGACTTGGGTCCTAATACTATTGGTTATTTATTTAATGCTTAAATATATAATTATTTTTAATAAACTGGATGAGTTTCCGGAAAACACATTCCGGAATATTTCTTAAATAAAATCAGAATTAATTTCAAACAAATCAGAATTAATTTAAAGATATAGCTTGTTTTGTATTTTCCGTAAAAATACAGAAAACCAGAATTAATTTAAAACAACCAGAATTAATTAAGAAAATAGACTTGTTTTGTTGTATTTTCCGGAAAACATTTTCCTTGTATTTTCTTGTTCCTAATGATATTGATATTAAATTAAAAAATACTTAAAACTTACAATTTTCAGTCGGTTCAGCAGCATTTAATTTATTTATGATTATTGCTATTTGTGTTTCTGCTGTCCCCCCAAAAGAAGTTAGAAGACAAAAACACTTGGATGTATTTTTTGTTACTGCAACATGGTCAATATTTGCTTATGTTTGGTTGTGGGCGATCTTAGCTTATTTTTCCCCTGGAGTTATTGAAATATGGGAAGGACTAGTAACTTTTGCTTTCTTTCCTATTACCGTTTTAACTGCTTGGATTGCTGATATTAAATTAATACAGGCATATTACTTTGAATTTATTTAATTAAAAAAATTATTAAATTTAAGAAAAAATTCGTGCCTCATCGTTATCGTCGTGGTTCCCACGGAATGATAGCAACTGAAGGAGAAGAGCTTAAAATGCTTGAAACTACTAATGGAACAAGCGCCTTAACTAATGCTTCTGCTATTGAGTCGTTAGTTTTTAAATTAAATTTGTTTCAAATAAAAATCAAAAAAACATGATTTATTAAATTGTATTTTGCTTAAAACATTCCTCAAAACATTCTATTTTGTTTTAAATACTTTAAAAACACCCGGAAAACAACAAAACATTAATTTAAACATCCGGACAATTAAAAATATGTTTGTTTCTGGTAACATTAAAAACATGTTTTGGAAAATTTAAAACATTGTTTTTTCCGGAAAAATAATAAAAACATCTTTCCGGAAAACACATTTTCTTTAAATGTGTTTTTGTGTTTTTTAAATACCTCTCCCTCCTTTAATATTTTTAAAATTTTCTGGGCAACAAACGACTACCGTTATTGGGGACAAGATGGCATGGACCCAGCATTGCGTGCCTTTGAGGAACATCGTCGTGAATTTATTGAAACTATGAGAGAACTTAGAAGAAAAAATCCTCATATGGAACCAGAAGAATTACAAAAACAAGTGCTAAAATGACTAAAAATTATTAAAAAAAATTTCCCTTCTTCCAGGCGGAATATGAAATGATCAGTAAAGGACCGAAATCACGTGCCTTCTATAGGGTACTAAAATATTTTTAGAAAAATTAAATAAATTTATTCTTCAAAAAAGGTCCAGGCAACACGAAGACTTGTTGGTGGTGGGGATATTGTTAGAAAACGTTTGGCGAGAGAGCATGACAAGGCTTTGGATATTGTTATCGAAGCGCAAGAAAGACAAGCTAGGCATAATACTTGTAGAATATTTTTTGATCCAGCTCATTATACAGTTTTGGAGAATGTTGGGACTTTTGGTGGGTTGAGGATATATTTGTGTTTTTTAATGTTTATAAAATATATTGGGGTTCCGGAAACATTTTATTGTTTGTTCTAAAAAATTTACTTTTTAATTTAATGTTTGTTTTATGTGGAAACAAACATAGGTAGTGTAGTATTTTACTTTTTCCGGAAAACACTTAATATAATAATTATACTTTAAACCTGGTGAAAAAATACAATTTAATATTTCCGGAAAATACATTCCAAAGGATTTTGTATTTTATCTAAAGAAACATAAATTTAAATAAAATACATTTCTGGAAACTTTAGAACATTTTGTATTTTTAGACGTTGTTGTTGGCCGAGATGGCGGTCCAGAAGGTTTAACAGTCATGGTTGATTATTATACTGAGGATGGAACAGCCAATGGTTAGACACGAAATTAGAATTTTTAAAATAGAAAGTTTTTTTAAATTTTAGCTGGAAGTGACTATAAACCTGCTAAAGGAACTTTAACGTTTTACCCCGAGGACAGGCACTGCAAAATTCCTATTGGTAAGGAAATTTTATTTTTTTTAGAAATTTTTTAAATTTTTTAGAAATCGTGGATGACGATGTTTTTGAAGAAGATGAACACTTTTATTTACATTTAACAAATTTGAGAGTTCGTACACGTGATGGCCTTATTTTGGTGATTTTTCGTTTTTGAAAGATGGATATAGAAAATTTATTTATAGGACCCTACAAGATTGGGAGGTGTTCCTCTGGCTTTGTTAGAAATGCCTACTACCGCAACAATTATGATTCTTGGTCTGTTAAAAATTAAAAATAAATTTATACAAAAATTTAGATGATGACCATGCTGGTGTATTTTCATTTGAATATGATCACTTTCAAGTTGTTGAAAATTGTGGGCATATAACTCTCAGGGTGCAAAGGACAAGTGGATGTAGGGGTCAAGTCTTACTGCCTTATAAGTAAATTTAATCATTTGTAATATATTCCGGAAAAATTAAATATAATATACATAACTTTCCGGAAAAGAATATCTATGTGTTTTATAATGTTTATTACCGTTTCCGGAATGTATTTTCCGGAAATTTTATTTTTAAAATTAATTTAACTATATTCCGGAAAAATTAAATATAATGTTACAACTTTCCGGAAAAGAATAACCATGTGTTTCATTGTTGATGTGTTTTTAAACAACTTTTCCGGAATGTATTTTCCGGAATTTTATTTTTTCAATATTATTTTTAGATTATTTTTAAAAATACATACAATTTAAGAACTTATGACGGGTCTGCTACCACTGGTAAACATTATGAAGCTAAAGAAAGCGGAGAAATTCTTTTTGAGGATAATCAAACTGAGTGGGTTAAAAAAATAATTTTTGTTAAATTTTATAAAATAAAATTAGGGCCTTTATTGATATTGGAATTGTTGATACCGAACAATATGAACGCTCAGATTTTTTCTATTTGGAATTATCACCGCCTGTTTGGACTAAGAAGATGTCCGGTAAGTAAATTACCTATTCTCTTGTATTTATTAGAAACACATTTCCGGAAAAAAACATTCAAAACAATGTATTTTAACACTTTCCGGAACTTTAAAATTCCGGAAGCAATAATGTGTTTTATTTTTAAAACACTTTCCGGAAACACTTTATAATTTAATAAAATACAAACCTTAACAAAATACATTTTCCACCTGATTAACAACAAAAACAAATATACCTAAACTTTTAAGTAACAGAATTTTAAGTTTTTTTCTTTAACGCTTAATATAAAACAAATAAAAAATAACAAATAGGGAATCATGGGAAACTAATTATTTAAATCTAATTTTAAAAAATTAATAAAATTTGCTTTTTTGCTACTGCTGGCCTTTCTCTTTTACTACTTACTTTTTTCCTTTTCTAATTATGTAATTATAATTATTTTTTAAATTTTTTTTGTGTTGATTTTAGTTGTTTTTAAACTATTTGGTTTTTATTAAAAATTTTTTTTTGGAATTTTCTTTTTTAATTTTCTCTGCTTCTTCTTTGTTTTTTACATATTTGCTTCATTTCTCCTTAAACTTTTCTATCATTCAGTTCAAACAATTTAATTTCTAATTTATTAGTTTTTGGAAAAAAATAATTTTTTTGAAGAAAAATTTTTTGAAATAAAATTGCATATAAAATATTAACACATTTAAAATTAATTAACTTAAATTACTAAAATTATTTGCTTCTATTTTAATCTGCTTAAAAGCTTCATTTTTATGTTGCTTTTTAATTTTTATTCAAAATATTTTTCAAAAAAATAATTAGATATGAAAAAAGTACAAGAACGTTTCCATCGACGTATGGAAAGAAAAAGGGCTTCTTCAGCTGATCAACAACGCCGTTCTAGTTCAGCAGCATTAAATGAACAACAACGGTTAAACAAAAGTTTTGATAATAGACGTCAAAGCACTACAAGTACTCTGGGAGAAGGTAAAAAAAATTTTTTTAGAAATTAAAAAATGAAAAAACCCCCAAAATCAAACGAAAAATCATTAAATCATTTAATATTTATTTTTAATATTTTCAACAAAAATTTCCTTTTTTCTTTATAATTTTTCTTATTTTCAATATTTTCTCTATTTTCTCTATTTTCACTATTTTCTCTTACATATTTACATGTTTCCCATGTTTTGTAAAACACAGGCGGTCAAACAAACTTGTTGAGCCCAGAGATGACTTCTGAAAATTCTGAAAACAAGAAACAAAACAAATCAATCAGAAAAAGAGTTAATTCTTGGTTTGGGCAAACATCGCAAGATAAAGAAAATTCAGGTTAATTTGTGTTTTTGTTGTTGTACTTATTGTATTTTGATGTTTTGTATTTTCTTTCATGTTTTTCTCAATTGTTTGTTTAAATGTCATATTTTGTATTTTTCTTGCTTTGTATTTTTAAATGTTTTTCCCATGTTTTACAATTTATTAAAGTTTTAAGAAAAACATTTACAAATTGTAAAATGTTTCGAAGAATGTTTTAAGAAGAAAAACAAATTTGTTTGTTAAAAACAAATTTGTTTTGTTTTTGTAGCTCAAACATGTTTTTAACAAAAACATGTTTTAAACAAAACATGTAATACAAACATTGTATTTTTCTTTTGTATTTTAAACACATTTTCCTCTTTCCTTGCTTGTTATGCTTTTTTGCTTTCTGTCCCAAACGCTTTTTGCTTTCTTTTGTAATTGTAAAAACATAAAAGGGCAAGCAGAAACATTAATTAATTAAAAACATATTTATAAAAATTATTTAATAAAAAAATTAGAGAAAATAAACGCTTTAAAATCTGTCCTTGTCTTTCTTAAATTAACAAAAAAATATTTTTTAAATATTTTTTAATTTTTTTTTCAAATTTTCAGATGAGAATTTAATGAATTTAACACCTGATCAATTAGAAATTGCTGAATTGGGAAAGCCACGATTGGGGGAATTTAGAAAATGTCAAATTACAATAAAGGAGAGCAAAGAGTTTCAGGTAAAAAAATTAATTTTTTAAAAATTTATTCTTTTAATATTTCCATCAAAATTTACAAATATAATTGTTGTAAAATCACAAGGGATCAGTAGGGGAATAATGAGTTATTTGGCTATAATAAATGATTTAATAGGAGGGGGTATTTAATTATTTAATTCTAAATTATCTAAATTCTAAAACTAACCTAAAAATTATTACTAAACTAAATTTTCTAAAGAGAGGGGTATAAGGAGAGTATAGGAGGACCTATCTTCTAATTATTTCTAAAATTTTTAAATCAAAATTTCTTTTTCTTTTCTTCCTTCTAATAGTACTCAATGTCCATATCCTCCTCCATGACCATATCCTCCTCCTCCATGGTGACTATGTCCTCCATGACCTCCCCAATGTCCATCTCCTCCATGACCGTCCCAATGTTTGTCATCATGATGTCCACTGTGGGATCCCCAACCGCTATAAAATTTTATTTTTATTTTATTTTAACTGGGGAATATTTCAATTTTTTATAAAAAAATTTTTTTTTATTGCCTGTCATGTCCATCTCCATGGGCATGTTTGTAGTCAGTACCATCATCCTTTAATTTAATTTTCTATTAAAAATTCTTTTTTAAACTAACATGTCCATCACCCCAACCACTATTATATCCCTTAGCATACGAATCCCCTTGTGCCTTATTTCCTTGGCCTCCGTATTGATAATTAGACCAGTCTGATTTGTCACCCTTTGCATAACCGGCTGCGTGTCCATCGTCTTAAACAGAAAATAAAATGTAAAACACAAAATTCCTCCCTACCATGATTGTCTTTATGTTTGTAACCATGCCCCCATCCATCATTTCCATACCGATCATGTCCCCAATCCCCATGTTTGCCATATCCATCATGGTGTACTCCATGCCCATGATGTCCATGCTGGCCATTCCAACCTTCATGCCCGTCATGGGAATGCCAGTAAGGCGCAGCGCCCCATCCATAACCTCCATATAACCCTCCGTAAAGGCCTTCTTAAATTAAAATTAATTTTGGATTTTTAACGCTAAAAGCTTAAAAATTAAAAAAGAAATTTTTACCTGATGCATTTATCAAATTTACAAAGGCGGAGATTACTACAACACATTGGACTAGTCTTAAAAAGTTGATAGCGATAGACATGTTTTGGAGAGTTGTAAAAACTTGTTTTCTCTAAAACAAAAACACATTTAAATTTAAAAGAAATGTTTAGATTTTAAATGAACATTTTGTTAGGGAAAATGTTTAGAAAGTTGTAAACAAACAATTGGAGAATTGTAAAACTTGTTTTCTCTAAAACAAATGTTTTTGTTTCTAATAAAATTGTGTTTGGGTTATTTATTTAATTTTTGAGGCTAAATAAAATATTATTTTTAAATGTTTGTTGTGTTTTTCCTGAAAATATTTTCAATTTATATAGGCTTCCAAACATATTTTTTATTTGTATTTTTATTGTTCATTGTACATGTCAATCATTTTAATCACCTTGGCATTATCGGCATAGCCTCATTAAAAGCTTCAAATAAATTGCTAATGCTTCTATTTTTCTTTTATTTCATAATTTTGATTCTTTAATTATTTATTTTTATTATATTAATTGTCCTTTTTGTTCTTTTTTGTGCCGATTGCACAATCTACTAGTAATTAAAAAATATATTTTCTCAAAAATAATATTGTGTAAGCATTAATTGCTTTTCCTATTATTATTTTAAATAATTGGCTAGAGGCTACACAACCAACTAATATTTTTTCTGGCCAAAAATCTTTACCGGTAACTAGCTTCCTATGAATTTACCGGTTTTGTTGTCTAGACTAAAAAATAAATTAGAACAGAGTAAAACAATTTGTTTGTTGTTTTATTATTTAGAAAACATTAAAAACACAAAACATCAAACATTTGTATTTTCTTGTGTTTATTAAATGTTCTGGGAAGCATTAAATAAACTTTTTCTGACAAACATTTTCAAAACATGTTGTTTTTAGTATGTTTGTAGAATATTTATTAAATTAATTTCTTAAACAAACATTTGTATTTTCTCATGTTTTGTGAAACACAAACATTTGTAAAACTTTTTGAAAAATTAAAAGTTTTAATTCTAGGGTGTTGTTGACAGAATGTTAAAAACAGCAAATGCCTCATTTATGCTTGGAACTAGCAGTTGGCGTGAACAATTTATTGATGCTTTAACTGTAAGTGCTGGAGATGATGATGAAGAAGAGGAGGAAGGAGTAGATGAAGATGAAGGAAAAACAACTAAATTGGTCATTCGGGAGCCGGGAGAAGCTGATGGCTTGAAAGGGGAGGAATTGTCAATTACAAAAGGAAAAGGGAAACAACCGAGTAAATCTGATTATTTGATGCATTTTATTTCTGTCCCGTGGAAGTTGGCATTTGCAACTATTCCGCCTACTGGTTATTTTAAAATTTTTTTAATAAACAATTTTTTTAAATTAATTTTCCAGATTATTGGGGTGGTTGGGCATGTTTTACAGTCTCTATCCTTATGGTAATATTTCTTTATTTTTATATTACTAATATAATGAAATTCAATAATTCAGATAGGTCTTTTAACTGCAGTTATTGGTGATCTTGCTTCTCAATTTGTAAGTTGTTCAAATAACAAATACAATTTTTTAAAACACTAAAACATAATTATATTTAAATAAAAATATTGTGTTTTCCGGAATATCGAAAATTATTTTCCGGAACATACAAAGATTTCTGAGACATAACAAAAGAACATTGTTTTAAAAGCACATAGAAAAACATGTTTTATGTTTTTTTCCTTAAAATTAAAACAAGTTTAATAACCTTACTGAAAATTGTAAAACTTGTTTTAAAAATATACACGTTTGCAAGCAAATAAAAGAAAAAGTATGTTTACAAACATGTTTGAGAAGTAACCTCAAGATTTGGGGGAATTTGTTTTTCAAAAACATTCTTGTATTTTTCTAAAACATAATATTTTTGTTTTTATTTTTACAGGGGTGTTGGGCCGGTCTAAAAGATGCAGGTCTAAAAGATGCCTTTTAAAAATTGCAGTTTTTATTTTTTAAGTTACTGCCATCAGTTTCGTAGCATTAGGTACTTCCGTTCCTGACACGTTTGCAAGCAAAGTTTCTGCTGTACAAGACAAATATGCAGATAATTCAATAGGAAATGTTACTGGATCAAATGCTGTAAGTTAATTTAAGACTCTGATGTTTGTATTTTAGTGTTTTTTTATTTAATTTAGTTTTATACAAAAACAGGTTGTAAAACAAGTTTTAATACTTGTGTTTTTCTTAAAGTTTGTGTTTTATATTTCCGATTTCTTTATTTAATTTTTAAAAACATGCTTTACAAACATTCCAAGTTTTTTTATAAAAACACAAAATTATAGGTAAATGTATTTCTCGGTATTGGTATAGCTTGGACATTAGCAGCCGTTTATCATTGGTTCAAAGGAAGTGTTTTTCGAGTTGATCCTGGGTAAAAAATATTTTTAAAATTTATTTTAATTTTAAAAATTATTTTTAAAGGGCATTAGCATTTTCTGTTACTATATTTTGTATAGAAGCATTTGTTTGTGTTATTGTTATTGTGGCTAGAAGACACCCGTAAACTACTATTTTTTAATAAATTATTTAAATTAAAAAATTTTTTTCGAATTATTTTTAGGATTAAAAAAATTAAAAATCTTTTTCATTTAAAAATTAAGAAAAAATTTATTTAAGAGCAATTGGAGGTGAATTAGGAGGCCCTCGCAAATTCCAAATTCTCACATCTGGATTTTTTGCTTGTTTATGGCTTTTCTATATTGGAATTTCTGCTTTAGAATCCTACTGTGTAATTGCTGGATTTTAAATTTTTAATAAAGGAAGAGAAGAAAAAGTTTTGAAATAAAAAGAATATCAACTCCTTTATTGTCCCGATTTTATTTTCTTATAATTTTAGCCTCTCAATTAGCTCAAAAATTCCCAAAAAATTTTTCAGTTGTCTAGTCTATTATTCAAAAGAATTATTTTCTGAATTAGAAAAAAAATTAATTTAGACCAAAGAAAAATATTTTTAAAAGTGAAGATGAATGATGGCAATCGTTCGCTTATCCAGCCATTCTTTATTAATTTTTGTGTGTCTTCTTTTTTCCTCCATATATTTTTTTTTATTAATTTTTACAAATTTATTTTTTTTGAAAATTTTTATTTTTCTTATCCAAAAATTTATTAAAATTAACACATTTCAAAATTATTTTTAAAAAGTCAAAAAGCTTCTCTACACTCATGTGAAATTATACAAAGAATGTTTCAGATGCCTTAAAATCCCCCTTTTATTCTCTTATTATTTTTGTATTTTATCCAAGCATTTTCCCTCCTTTTTATATTTTTTGAACTTGAAAAACATTTGTTTTTGTGTATTTTGTTTTTATTAGGAAAACATGATTTAGTATAAATATATAGTCTGTTTTTATTGTTTTAAATATTTGATGTTGTTGTTAAAAAGCTGGGATTTTTTGAAGACTGGGAAATTTTTAGAGGAAAATATAGATGGTCAATTACGAGCTATTAATTAAAAATATTTTTAATTAAAAATACAATTTAATTAAAAAATACGAATTAATTAAAATAGTAAAACCACTTGGTTTTCTTTTTCTACCGACCTTAACGATGATAGTTGTTACGTCCGAAGGTTTAGCCGGGAGACTGGTGTCGACGTGCACAATAATAACAGTTTATCCAATGAGAGAAATGACAATGTAGGCGAAGGGATTGAGATGGAACAGACGAAGGAGATCAGGGACTAGCCAAGCTAGTATGATCCGATTAGACTGACGCTTACAGTGGCTTTTATAGTAGTGTCACCACTACACAACAATAGTCACCTGTCCTAACGGCTCCCGGACAATGCGTCAGTGGACAATGCGTCAGTGGAAAATGCGTCAGTGGACAATCGGTCAGTATTGATAAAAAGTGATTAAAAGTGATGATATAAAGAGATAAAATTTGACTGATATCCCTCCAAATCGGCTGATCTCCATCTTAAGCAAACCAAATAACTTAATATCTCTGTTAATCCTCCCAAACTCGAGATATCGGCCTTAATCCCAACAAATCCCTCTATATCTCTTTTAAACCCCAAAATCCTTTTTCAAATACTCCTAATCTGTTTATATCCCATCTTTAATCTTTTAAAATCATCTTTTATCACTTTGCATCATCACTTTTAATCACATTTTATCAATACTGACCGATTGTCCACTGACGCATTTTCCACTGACGCATTTTCCACTGACGCATTGTCCACTGACGCATTGTCCACTGACGCATTGTCCTCTGACGCATTGTCCGGACACGGTCCTAACTACCTCACTTAATTCAGTTCAGTATACAGTCTGCTTTCGTAAAAAAACTTGCTATTATAAATATACAGCAAGAGTAGTTTTTATCCGAGTGCACCTTTGAGTTTAGGGGCAAATGAGTCGATTATACTACAAATTGATAAAAATGTTGACGTTATAAGTCCTTAATTAAGCTAGTCCTCAATTTGAATTTTGTCATCTTCATACTATAAAAGCATCAGATTTAAATTCATTCATCAACATCCAAAACCATCTGCTGCGTTCATCTTTGCTACAAATCTTCGTGTCACACATCTCTTCAGAGTAGTTACATACAAAAATGGGTATGATGTTTAAGTTTAATTTAAAGACATCTATTTTTTAGTGCTGGAGAAAAATGCTGGAGGTCCAGAGAAAAAACCTAGTAAACCTAAAGAAGATGGGAAGAAACCTTCAAGCAGCAAAGATACCAAGCCTTGTCAGCGTTCGTCATCGGAGCATCAACACCGTTCAACCAAAGAACACAAGAAGACCTCTCATTGCTCCAAAGATGAATAGAAGACCCCTTTGTAAGTTGGAGAATAGCAATTAAGGGGCTAAATTAGCAAGTTTGTCCCTTGATACCGAATAGAAGACCCCTTTGTAAGTTGGAGAATAGCAATTAAGGGGCTAAATTAGCAAGTTTGTCCCTTGATACCGAATAGAAGACCCCTTTGTAAGTTGGAGAATAGCAATTAAGGGGCTAAATTAGCAAGTTTGTCCCTTGATACCGAATAGAAGACCCCTTTGTAAGTTGGAGAATAGCAATTAAGGGGCTAAATTAGCAAGTTTGTCCCTTGATACCGAATAGAAGACCCCTTTGTAAGTTGGAGAATAGCAATTAAGGGGCTAAATTAGCAAGTTTGTCCCTTGATACCGAATAGAAGACCCCTTTGTAAGCCGGATAATAGCACTTAAGGGGCTAAATTAGCAAGTTTGTCCCTTGATACCGAATAGAAGACCCCTTTGTAAGCCGGATAATAGCACTTAAGGGGCTAAATTAGCAAGTTTGTCCCTTGATACCGAATAGAAGACCCCTTTGTAAGCCGGATAATAGCACTTAAGGGGCTAAATTAGCAAGTTTGTCCCTTGATACCGAATAGAAGACCCCTTTGTAAGCCGGATAATAGCACTTAAGGGGCTAAATTAGCAAGTTTGTCCCTTGATACCGAATAGAAGACCCCTTTGTAAGCCGGATAATAGCACTTAAGGGGCTAAATTAGCAAGTTTGTCCCTTGATACCGAATAGAAGACCCCTTTGTAAGCCGGATAATAGCACTTAAGGGGCTAAATTAGCAAGTTTGTCCCTTGATACCGAATAGAAGACCCCTTTGTAAGCCGGATAATAGCACTTAAGGGGCTAAATTAGCAAGTTTGTCCCTTGATACCGAATAGAAGACCCCTTTGTAAGCCGGATAATAGCACTTAAGGGACTAAATAGCAAGTTTGTCCCTTGATACCGAATAGAAGACCCCTTTGTAAGCCGGATAATAGCACTTAAGGGGCTAAATTAGCAAGTTTGTCCCTTGATAACGAATAGAAGACCCCTTTGTAAGCCGGATAATAGCACTTAAGGGGCTAAATTAGCAAGTTTGTCCCTTGATACCGAATAGAAGACCCCTTTGTAAGCCGGATAATAGCACTTAAGGGGCTAAATTAGCAAGTTTGTCCCTTGATACCGAATAGAAGACCCCTTTGTAAGCCGGATAATAGCACTTAAGGGGCTAAATTAGCAAGTTTGTCCCTTGATACCGAATAGAAGACCCCTTTGTAAGCCGGATAATAGCACTTAAGGGGCTAAATTAGCAAGTTTGTCCCTTGATACCGAATAGAAGACCCCTTTGTAAGCCGGATAATAGCACTTAAGGGGCTAAATTAGCAAGTTTGTCCCTTGATACCGAATAGAAGACCCCTTTGTAAGCCGGATAATAGCACTTAAGGGGCTAAATTAGCAAGTTTGTCCCTTGATACCGAATAGAAGACCCCTTTGTAAGCCGGATAATAGCACTTAAGGGGCTAAATTAGCAAGTTTGTCCCTTGATACCGAATAGAAGACCCCTTTGTAAGCCGGATAATAGCACTTAAGGGGCTAAATTAGCAAGTTTGTCCCTTGATACCGAATAGAAGACCCCTTTGTAAGCCGGATAATAGCACTTAAGGGGCTAAATTAGCAAGTTTGTCCCTTGATACCGAATAGAAGACCCCTTTGTAAGCCGGATAATAGCACTTAAGGGACTAAATAGCAAGTTTGTCTCTTGATACCTTGATATTTTTATTTTCAAGAGTTTTATTATAATAGTTGACCCTTTTTAATGAGTCCATCACTTAATTTTTGTTTTTTATTATCAGTAAATTTTTTTCTACTTTGTTCCGTCAGTTGTTTATTTTAAAGTCAACCATCTGTCGCATGAAGAAAAAGGAATTTTTAGGAGGGGAATCAATCGAGGGAGAGATCAAACATTTAAAGATGGGCAATATTTTTATTTTTTTAAACAAAAATCTCTGGATTAATTTTTTGACAAGCAAAAAAATAAATGGTTTATTAAATTATTCCGGATATTTCTTTCTATTATTCTTCTTAAATCATTTTTCCTCTAAATTACACCAATCTGTCATTTTATAAAAATGTTTTTTAGCTAGAAAAAATATTTTTTCATATTTTTACTGATTTTACGAGAAGAAAATAAAATGCATTCCTCATACTCTGAGACGGTTGGACAAATTCTGCCTGAAGGTATTGAACGACAATTACGTTCCCAATTAAGAGCTTTACGTTTTGAACACCCACAAGAATATGCTAGATTACAACAATTAGAAGTTGGAAAATTTTTAGCTTCAAAATCATTGCATAATTGGCTAAGTGAATGGGAATTGAGTAGATGGGATGGTGAAAGGAAAAATAATAATGAACTTTTGTGTTTTAATTTAAATAATAACAGAAATAATTTGTGGCAGAGAAGACAACAAAGAAATTTTAAGGTTTAGTTAAGATAAAAATCAGAATTTGTAATTGTAAAAGTTGGAGTTGTAACTTTATTAAAATCAGAAATTGTGTTTTGGAATAATTCTGAAATTTAATCAAGATCATTTCAGAGACAGAAAATCAG
Organism: Meloidogyne arenaria; assembly: GCA_036172955.1. Classification (NCBI taxonomy): domain Eukaryota; kingdom Metazoa; phylum Nematoda; class Chromadorea; order Rhabditida; family Meloidogynidae; genus Meloidogyne; species Meloidogyne arenaria. The sequence continues at coordinate 815,116 of JARQAB010000024.1, forward strand.
AATTTGTAATTTTAATAAAAACCAGAATTTCAAATTGAAACCAGAATTAGTAATTAAACCAGAAATGGTAATTTCAAAGAAAACAATTTGTAATTTTACAATAAAAATCAGAATTTGTAATTTAAAAAATAAAATCAGAATTTCCAAGTAAATAATGAAACCAGAAATTACAGCTTGTATTTTACCCAGAATTTATGTTTTAGTAAAAATCAGAATTAGTTACGAACATGAATTAAAGTTTTATGTTTTAGTCTGATGTTGCTGTTCAATGCGGTGTAATAGAAGAGGAGCCGGAAAACAATGTTGTGAACAATAACAACAATGAAGAATATTATTACAACAACAACAAAAACAACAACATAAACCACCAAAACCTTAATAATTTTAACAACAACAATTCTGTTTATAATAATTACCGATTACCAACATTACAACAAAAACATTATTGGAATTCTTTTCCTTCCCAAATGGATGCTAGTACAAACACTGCAACAACAACAGAAGAAACAATAACAACAACGGGGACTGGGGGGACAAAAGTGTATAGACGAGCTTCTTATTTGGAGGAATATGCAAGTGGGAAAGAATATTTTTTAATTAAAAATTCAAAAAAAAATTTTTTCAAGTGAACAGAGTTCGCCAATTAGAAGAAGAACGACTTGCAAATGAAAAAATTTTTAATGATAATAATAAAAAAATTAAATGTTGTGGGATTAATTGTTGGAAGAAATTGAGGTGTTTTTGTTGTTGTTTGGGTTGCTCTAGAAAGGTGAATTTTATTTTTCTTTTAATTCTTTGGTAGAAAATTTGTGGAAATTTTTAAAGATACTCTTCAGACACTGATATAAAACAAAAAAATTTTTTTTCTAAACTAGAAAAAGAAATCTACAGGAAATAATAGAAATAATAGCAACCCAACAACAGCTACCAGTAGTATATCTTGTAATAACACAAACAGCATTCCTTCCAAAAATCAGAATTCTTCAAAAACATCAACTTGTTCAATGCAAAATATAGAGCAATTATCAACATCTTTAAATGGAAGAAAAAGAAATTTAAGAAATAAATTAGAAAAATATGAAGGGACAATAAATAATAGTAATAAACCTGTTGTTGTTAAGTTTACTTTGAGTAGATCTGGTGGAGGTTGTTATAGAAATGAGGGAATGAGAAGTTTTGATAGAGACGAAACAAACAATTTTGAAGGTAAAAATGTTCAGAAAAACAATTAAATAAGATTAAAACATGTTTGTGTTTGTAAATATAATTCTGATTTTATTAAAACACAAATTCTGATTTTTGAACAAAACACAAATTCTGATTTATGCTTAAACTCAGAAATACAAACTAATTAAATTATAATTAATGCAAATTCTGATTTTTAAACAAAGCACAAATTCTAAACAGAACACAAATTCTGATTTGCAAATAAAACAAAAATTCTGTTTAAATATGTTTGTAAATTCTGATTTCTAAACAGAACACAAATTCTGATAAAATTACAAATAATTGTAAAAATACAAATTCTGATTTTCATCAGAACACAATCTAAACATATAATTTTATTTATCTATAGGCATGAACAACAGTTTACAATATTGTAAAAACAATGGATGGGGAAGGGGAGCAATAACAACAACACAATCCCCACTTAATTATGATAATGTAACAGAAGAAATGTTGTGGACATCAATGCCTGGAAAAAAGAGTGATTGGTGGTGAATTGTAAATAAAAAAGAAAAAATTGTTTTTAGTTTTTAATTGTTAAATATTTAAAAATATGTTTTCTTATAAAATTAATTATTATAAATAAAGATTAAAATTCAAGATAAAAATTAAATAGTAAATAATGAAAAAGAAAAATTTTTGGTTCTAAAAGTATTAAAATAAATTTAAGACAATAAATACTGAGTTTAAATTAAAACAGCAAATTGTAATTGTAAAAATTAAAAATTCTGATTTTAATTTAAAAAAATTCTGATGTTTAGGTAAAATACAAATTCTGGTTTTTAAAACATAAATTCTGCTGGCAACAAATTCTGATTTATAATTAAATGCAAATTCTGGTTTTTTAATTAAAACAGAATTTTGATAAATGTGCAAATTGTAATTGTAAAAATTACAATTACAGATTCTGAAAGTAGTTTTGTAGTAATTCTGATGTGTATTGAGGAGAGAAGAGAGAGAAAAGACATTTTGAGGAGAGAACATGAGACTCATACGTTCTAAAATACAAAAAATATAATTTTTTGACTCTAATTACCCTAAATATTTTTTATTTTTTTTACAATTTCAAAATACAAATATCACTTATATACAACTTTTTTTTTTTAAAAATTCACGTGTTTATTTCCTATTTGTCTTTTCTCTCCCCTGTCGGCCACAGTAAGCCTTTTCCAATAAAAAAAAAGAAAAGAAAATAGTATTTATTTTTCTTCTCTTTCTTTTGTTTAACTTTTAGTTGCCTTTATTTTAATTTTATTTTTCTCTCAATAGTTTCGCAATATTTTTGCGGATTTTTATTTGCGGAAATTTTTTTCTTAAAAAAATTTTTTTTATTTTTTGTAAATTTTGTAATCAAAAAATTTTTGATTTTTAATTAAATATATCTAGGCCTCTCTAATAATAGCCTCTTTTAGTCCCCTTGCTATTTAAAGCTAGTCAAGTTAGCGCTGCTCCTTGACAACATTGTTCGAGATCAGGCCGGCTTTTTTGTTAACTAAATATTTTTAGACCTCTCTAATAGTAGCCTATTTTAGTACATTATGGCAAGCTGAAACATAAGCAAGTTAATTGCTCCCTCCCAAAAATTATTTGAAACCAAACTAAATTTTTTTGGCTAGCTCGTGGATCACGTATGAAATGGGTTGAATTTAATAACAAAAAATAGGTTACCCTTCCTCTTTTAAATGGTTATATATTAGCTATTTGGATAATCCTTTTATGGCTTTTAGAGACAATATTCTAAAAAATGTTGTCATGTTAGAAACGCTAAAAGTTTATTAGGATCTTAGCTAAAAATCGTTGGCATTGTTTTGAATTACGTAACAAAATTTGTAATAGTAACTGCCTATGAGTACAAGAGAAAAAAAGACAAATTCGTACCTATACATACGCCATTTTTAAATTTTGGTATTTGTACAAGTGCGAGAAAAAAATCTAGGCAAAGTACAGGTACACGAATATGAGGAAACTTTAAATTTCCAAACAGTTGCTGGTCGGCCCAACAATTTTTTTCAAAAATTTTAAAGGAATCTTTGTATATTTCCAAGGTCTCAAAATTTGCCAGTTTCCATAAAATTAGAAAACCTAAGAAAAAATTTTCCTCGGGACATTAGATCCCAATTAACGGCAACTCTGTTTTCGCTTTCTAGTCTTTCTAAAATTTGATTTATAATCAACCCCCTTTATAATTTTGATTTATAAATTATTTTGTTCTTTAATTATTAAAAAAAAAATTTTTTTTAATCTTTAAAGATCTTTTAAAAATATTTTATTTTCTTTATTTGGATTTTTATTTATTTAATTTTTGTATGTACAGCTAACCCTTAATATTTAAAAAAAATATAAATTTTTTTTAAAAGAAAATATTTTTTATAACCATTTTTAGTTAAACCAATTTTTCTTTACTTCATTCAGTGAATTAAAAATAATTTTATTTTTAATTTTAATTTTAAAAATATTTCAGTTCTAGTTTATCCTGAATTAAAGGTTTAATCAGAATTTGAATTAAATTTTAAATTAATTTTAATATTTTATCCAAATTTCAGTACTCCAAAGATCAGTACTTGGAAACTTTAGATTAGCTCGTCTCGTACTTTGTACCTACACGGGCATCCAAGCACTGTTTATGATCTGTTTAGATATATTTTAGCTTAGTTACTTTAACTAGTGACCGGCGCGGGACGGGATCCCGCGCGGGATTGTCCCGCAATCCCGCACTTTTTTCAATTTGCGAGATTTTGCGGGAGTGCGGGATTTTGCGGGATTTATCCCGCAAAATCCCGTCCCGCAAAGATTTTTAAAAAATTTTATCCCGCGGGATCCCGCAAATGCGATTTTGCCGGTCACTAACTTTAACTACCCTGTTTTCTCTCTTATTTATTCCAAAATAAACCTCGCTATCAAAATAATTTTAAAAATGGGATAATTGTAGGAGCAGTAAAAGTACAAAGGGGTTATGTTGAGAAATAAGTCCTTGTGTCTATTTTAAAGAAAAATACGGAGACTTTTACAAAACAGCTAATTTTGTTTTGTTAATTTAGTTAGCATAAATACTTGTTATTTTAATTAAGTTTACCCCTAAATTTTGTTAAGTTCAGGCAAATTTTTAATATATTAGTTTCTATTCGAAACCATGTCTATGTGAAACCGCGCCGGTTCCTTTTAAATGTCGTCATGACCATAAAAGGGCTGATGAAGTGGTATTTTGATGCAACGACTTTTGTACCGATTCTTCAGAATTTGCTGCATTCTGAATCAACAACACTTTCGTTTTTTATTTTGTTTCAATTTCCGTATTTTAAAACCGCAGGGTTCATCATTAACAATAACTTCATAAAATTCACAACCTCCAGACAGGCTGAAGTTTAACCCCCTAAGCCTTAAAAACAGCTCTTTGTTTCACCTGCATGTTTCACCCAACTTTTTTTGTTTTAAGCCAAGTCCGCAAATTAAATCCGCAAATCTTCCACAAAAATTATTTTTTATTCTAAAAAGACCGCCACATCGTCGTCTATCGATTTACTTCCCACTCTCTAATGTTCTTTTCTTTTTTTATTTTCTTTCCAGCCTAAACACATTGTTATTGTGTGTTTATCAACTTTTATCATACTATTCTTTCGTTTTTATTCTAAAATTTCCTTTATCTTTTTTTTTCTTTCTCAAATTTTTTTCTCAGTTTTTTCATCATTTTTAAGCTTTTTGCCAGTTTTTCAAACGTCTCTTAATTTTAGTTCAAAGACAAAATGTTTTAGCGACAAATTGCCCAGCCGACAAATTGCCCAGCCGACAAATTGCCAGCCTTACAAAACTGTGGGGTACGGTATCTATACCGGGGTGTGCGCAAGAGAAAATTTTAAGAAAAAAAACGCAATAACGTAAAATTAGACAGTTTATTTTGTAAATCACAACACTTTAATTTAAATTGAAGTAGTCTATATGTCAGACAATGAGGGCTAACACGTAGTCTTGAAAACTTTTGGTGACCTATAACTTTTCTTAGGTCTATTTCGAATTTGGGCGGTATATTAATTTTTGGATTTTCAGAAAGCCAAAAAGTCAAAATCCTTCCTTGTTTTATCTACAGTTAGTTTATATGGGTATAGTATAGTCCAGAAGGAAATACTGACAATGAGCAAAGAATGTATTGTGCTTAATGTACGCTAATATTTACATTCATTGTTTTATTTATCGTGAATAGAGTCGATGAAAATCACTTTGGTGTGTTTTCGATGTAGGGAAGAGTTTAAGAGACTTGCCCCGAGGGCCTCTGATTGTCTCGATACGCTAGTATTGTAAAGCATATAGCTAAACAATTCCTAAGGAAAGTGCTATAGGCGGCGTGGTGTAATGGATAACACATCAGTCCGTTGAAGGTCCTGGTTCGCTCCCCGCCGATTAACCTTTTTCACTAGCTGATTTCATTTATTGTTTTATTTATCGTGAATAAAGTCCGTAAATTATCATCACTTTGATGTGTTTCGGTATGGGAAAAGTTCAAGGGACTTGATCAACTCGAGGGCCTTCTAGGATTGTTTCGATCGCGCCCCCTCCTCGTTCCAGGATATCTGGAAAGGTTCAGTAACCAACGCATGAGACTTACCGAATGCGGGTAATGCTTAACTATTGTTTGGGAACAAACTCAAAGCAAAAAAAACCAACACAAAAAATGCATTGCGCTCACTCCTGGTCCCGACTAAATAAGGTATTTTTGGACGTTTTGTCAAATTCTCTTCTTGTTGGCATTTTGTCAAATTCTCTTCTTGTTGGCATTTTGTCAAATTCTCTTCTTGTTGGCATTTTGTCAAATTCTCTTCTTGTTGGCATTTTGTCCAGACTTCTAATTTGGTATTTTGTAATATGGCATTTCACAACCTCCTATGTCTTCTTTTTTACATTATTCTTTTTCTCAACAAATTTATTTATTTATTCAGTCTTTTTTCTCTTTTTCTCGCTCCACCCCTCACATTTTATGTTTGTATTTACTTTCCTTATTAAAAGAACGGGGAGTGTTTTCCTAGTTCAAAAAGCATTTTTAAGTGTTTTTGTATTTTATTAAAAAAGATTATTAAAATATTTTTTAGCAAAATATTTTTAAGTGTAGTCAACACCTTTTAGTGTTCTTTTAAAAATTACTGTAGGTTACGGTATTGATTTTTGCGATTTTTTATTTTTATTTTATTACTGTAATTATTACTGTAATTAAATGTTTCTAAGAATACTGTAAACCTTCTAATAGAACCACAATTTCCAACAGAAGCACAATAGGCATATACCTTTCGAGAGGGCAGACGTGGTAATGAACATGGGTATAGGTAGCTGTATCCGGATATTTACGGCGGATACAGGCGGATATCCGCAGGCATTTTTTAATTATCTGTATCCATATCCATTACCAAGCCTCCGAGAGGGTTCCCTTCTTGATGAAGAAAGTAATTGGAAAATAGAAGTTCTATTAGATTTACAGTATTAGAAGTTAACCTTTTAAATTTAGAGTGTCGTATTGGGGAGGAGAGTGGAGATAGTTATGTTGGCGTTCTTTAGATTTCCCTATTAAGATCTCTCTGTCAAGCTATATTCAAATCCATATCTCTTATATGGTATGTCATATGTTAAATAGGTATGTATATCCTGTTATCTGCCCGCATTTTCATTTTTCCCCATTCTATCTATTTTTAATATAATTTAAAGAACGCCAACATTCAGTCTTTCATCATTCTTTAAGTTCGTTCCATTTCCCTGTAGCGTATTCAAATGTGAGATAGAAAGGATTAATAAAAACCAAAAATTAAAAAATAACTTTTTGTGAACTAAATGTTACGAGTTGTTAATTAGGGTTGACGTCTTTGGGTCGGTCTTTTCGAGTCTTTTTCGGGCTAAATATCTTAGGACCGACTCGATCTTTCGGTCCATTTTGGCAACCCTAATAGTAATATAGTATATTTGAAGATTCTCTTTTCTATATCAAAGACTTGGAGAAAATTGCTACATGATATGCCCTAAAGGTTTCCTTAAAAAATATCATCGGTCATTTAATATAAAGACTCCAAACTTACTCCTTTAGGTTAATTTTACAAAATTTATTCAACTAATTTTTTAAATTTAACCTTGAAAAGTTTTTTTTAATTATTTACGCGTACATGGATATGACTCTGTTTTGTATTAATTTATGTGAGTGAAATTATGAAATTATTATAGGCTTTGGATTATTCCATTAAAAAAAAATTTTTTTTTTAATAAATTTACAAAGTGATGTCCCGTTTTCCTAAAATCGGGGAATTTTTATTTACTTTTCTGTTGGTGGATTATTCATGTATAGAATCGAATCACTCTAAATAACGACGCCCTTGAGCCAAGATCTGCTTTTGTAATTATGTAGGTAGGAGTCGTTTCAGAGAGATTCCACTTTAGTCCCTTATTTATGAAATAAAATCCTATAAAAATTTTCTAAAATTTCAGAAATTTTTAATAAAAAACTTTAAAACTTCATTAAATCAAATGGTACCACAAATCAGGGACAAATCAGGCATAGATGGGATTAATCAAAATCCGGACTTTTTTCTCAACCCTCCCCGTCCCTGCTTAAAATGTCCAAAATTGATCTTTTTAAATTTATATCGATAAAATAGGAGATACCGTTTTAAAAATTTTTTTGAAAAGTTCGATTTGTTCTATTAATTATTCTTTTGAGTTGACCTTCATTATGTGAAGCAAGTTACAAAAAGAGAGAGACTTACAAAACAAAGACCTTTTCAAGAGACCGAGGGATTTTGTTTAGCTATGACTCGACCCATAGACATCCGTAGCAGTTAGAATTGAAATCTTATAACGTTAACTCACCCAGCTCTATAATAAGTTAAAGGATAGACTTGAAGTTTTTCGAGGACTTGAAGTCCCACATTACTTGAAGAGGACCATCCCCTTGTAAGATACCTTTGTCAGAGCCCCCAAGAGACCCCGAGAGACCCCCAAAGCCCGAAGAGACCTTTAGCCTTGTCATAACCTAATTAAAACAAATACAGTAATCTACCCCTAGCTACCCCTAATCAATCAAAGTTTTCTTTCTTGCCAGGATTGCTCACGGCTAAAAGTCTAAATAAAATTTTTCTTTCTCCATTTCTATCGCCCCCCAATCTACCCCCCCCCCCCCCCATACCCTCAATGCACGCACACATTAATAGTAGACAATAATATATATTTATTCTTACTTGGCCGCCAAATATTTTTTTAGTTGTATATATAAATAGCATTCAAAAAATAAAAATCAATTGTGCAATCATTGGGCTTTTTTTTTAATTTAAAAAAAAATTTTTTTTAGAAGAAGATTGAGCTTATTTTTAGAAATTTTTGAAATTTTTAGATTTCCTTCTTTAAAAATTTAAAAAGTGGGCTAGATAAAGTTTATTGGAGATTTAAGGCAGGAATGTGTCCTGTTGCATTTTTAGAAGCGTTTAACGGAACGGCTAAATTTTGACGGAAGCGAGATCGGAGGTGTCCTCCAAGTGTTTACTTAAAATTAACACAAAAGGGGACTAAACGGGATGTTTTAATTTTAGATTAAAATGATGGTCTGCTAAAAAATATGGACGATATAAAGCGTGGACTTTGTAAAAATTTAATATTTGGAGTTATACTGTAATAAAAAATTAAAAAAAATTTTTTTTTCAAAAATATTTTAATTATTTTCAAACATTTTTATGTAGGCATGCTGTCTTTGTTTATTTCGAAATCAAGAAAAAAAACAAATTTTTTTCATCCCATTTATTTACTTGTTATTTTGCGTTTCGTCAAATAATAGCAACTAAATATAATCATTCTAATAAAAATTAATATATTTTTTAGGAAAGTTTAAAGATGATTCAACTATATATTTGATTTAGTCATTTTAAAAACAAAAATGACTAAATCGTTTTTATTTAATTTTTTTAATTTTTTAAATTTTTTATTCAAATTTTTTCCTTGATTTTCCCCTCAATTATCCTCCCCCCCCCCCCTTCGCCTCCTTTTTTTCTATTTTTTAATTTTATTTTAAGAATTATTGATTTACAAAAAAATTAATGATCAATTTTTAATTAATAAAATAATAAATTTTAAAATTTAACAATTAAAATAAAATTTTATTTTAATTTTAAATAAAATCCATTTTAAAATTCCATTGCTACGTATATATTATTTTATTTAAATGTTGTTTACAAATATAAGAAGTTCTAGTTTAAAACAAACATTATTCTGTTGTTTTTATTGTCTTTATATGTTCCGCTTTGTTTTCTTTTACTCGCAACTTTAACAAACTTGGAAAAAAACATATTCTGGAATTAATGCTCGTTTAAAAACATGTTTACTGTAAAAACATTTAAAAAATAAACTTGTTGTGAAAATATCAAAAACATACTAAAACTTATTCTGAAATGAACATTTTATAATAAAATACACATGTTTGTAAAATTACAGAAACAAACAAACTTGTTTTTAAATAAAATTGTTTTTGGATAAACTTGTGCAATTAAGCTTGTTTTTAAACAAACTTGTTTTAATTAAACTTGTTTTAATTAAACTTGTTTTTAACAAACTTGTATCAAATAAACTTGTTTCTTTTAATAAACTTGTTTTTAATAAATACTAACTTATGTTTTTCCAAGTTTATTTTAAAGTTTTATTTATTTCTCTATAAAAACATTTCAAATTCAGAAATGCGTCAAATAGGTGTTTATTTTAACCATTACAACAACACTAACAACACAACTAACACTAACAACATTTCTATAAATTTACAAAATAATTATTTAGAAAAACAAAACATTCATCAAAACCTTAGTATTCAAACATCCTTTGAACAACAAAACAACAACAAAATGTTTATTCCAGCTAGTTCCTCTTCTTCTTGTTCAACATTTTCTTCTTCTCCTTCTGTTTCTCCCAACCCTTATATGAGTCCCCCTGTTTTAAGAAAGGAAATGGAGCAGGATTGGGGGGATGTTGAGAAGGATAGTAATAACGTTGATGTTTTTGTTAGAATGCCTAAATTGGAGCCTGAAGTGGGTGGCCGTTTTTCTTGAACTTTTTAGTTTATTCGTAGGCCTCTCTAATTGAGGGGACACATCTCTAATTGGAATACCTCACTAATTAAAAGGACACCTCACTAATTAAAAGGACACCTTTCTAATTGGAAGGACACCTCTCTAATTAAATGGACACCTCTCTATTTAAGAAGACACCTCTCTAATTAGAAGCCCTTTAAGTAGATTATCTCTCCTTAGATTTTATGTATACTGTAATTAACTAATCAATCAACTTTGTTTTAAGGTATTGGTTGAGGACAACGATGATAATAATGACGTCGTTTTCTTTCCCACAAAAACTACAAATGAGTCATCGGAATTTAACGATAAAAGTCCCCATCATCATATTTTTCTCCAGCCATCATTAAATTCTTCTTCAAAATTCTTCAATTTATCATCAGATATTTCCTCTTCCTCAACAAGTAGCGGTATTTGGTCATCTCCAACAGAACAACAACCTCTTCTAATATTCTCCAACAAAATTTCCAAAAAAGAAATTCAACAAAATATGAAGGAAAAGGAAGAAAAAATAAATAAAAATGGAAAAACTAGCTTAAAAAATATTAGGAAAGAGAAGAAGGAAGTTAATAATTGTAATGTTTTAGGCAAGGAAGAGGTTGAGATGAAGCCTAAAAGAAAATATGTTAGGCGTAAAGTGAAAGATTTAGAAGAGGGAAAGGAAGTGAAGGAAGAAAAGGAAGAAAAATTAATTAAAAGAAGAAGAAGAAAAAATCTTCCAAAAGAAGAAAATTTAGAAAAAGAAATTAAGGAAGAGATTAAAGAAAAAAGTGTAGAGATTAAAGAAATCAAAGAGGAAATTAGAGAAAAAGAGGAAGAAAATATTATTGAAAAAGAAAACAAACTTGAAAGAAGAAAAAAGTTGGAAAATGTTTGTGGAAAGAAGAATTCTAAAACAAGTTGCAAAACAGGCTGCAAAACAAGTTTTAAAACAAATTACAAAACACATTACAAATCAAGTTGCAAAACTAGTTTGAAAGTTAAAAGAAAAACAAATGAGAATGTTCAAATTAACTCTGATTTAAATGTTTTGAAAGGTACTATAAAAACAAAAATAAAAAGTTTAGAAGTTTCAGAAGCTGTTGGGGAAACGAAGCAGGCGTATTTAATGAGGTTGAGGAAAAGAAAGGAAGAGGAGGAGAAGAAGAAGAAAAAATACAAGAGAAGTCAATTAGAAGATTGTGAAAAATTAATTATTCGAAGAAGAAAAAGGAAAGCTCTACTATTGGCAAACTTGAAACTTTCGGAAATTTCGCCAGATAAAAGGATTGGAGGGGAAAGACGGAGTTGTCGTCACCCTCATATTGTAATTTTAACATATTTTCCCTAATAAATTAAAAAAAAATTTTTTTTTCAGTCTCGAAAGATGGTTTTATTTTCTTCATCTTCTTCAGCTTCCCCACCACCTTCTCGTGCAAAATTGTTACCCAAACCAATTTCAAAACCCCCAAAACCCTTAAATACTCCAACTTCAACCATTGCAACCTTAACTTCTCAACCTTCTCAATTTGCTTCAAATTGGCGCCCTATGGGTTTAGGCGTTCTTAAACAATTACCGCTGCGTCGTCTTCCTGACTCCAACGAGGAAAATGTCAAACAATATTTTTGTTTTAATTCAATTCGGCATAAATCAGAATCTGAAGTTTATATAAAGCTGGGGGATTGTGTACTGGTTAATTCGGCTGATTTTGAAGAGGACATTTTTGTGGTAACCTTTAAATTAATTATGAATTTTTAGTTCTAATAAACCTGATTTCCCTGAAAATCGAAAAACTATAAAGGGACCAAGCGATTTTTGGGGCCAAAAAGCTCGTTTGAAAGAGCTTTTTGCGCTTAGTTGAATGACACTAAATCAGCGAAATCTGACGCAGCACCGAGCAACCGTTGACTTCAACGTGATGCTCAGAGTGGAGCTCGAAGTTTTGTACTAGTGTTGCGCCAGCTTCAATAGGGTTCCAACTCCGGGGTTTTTTTCGCAATCTCCGGATTAATCCGGAGAAATCTAGTTTCATATCCGGAACCGGAAAAAGTGAAGCTATAAGTTCGATTTTACTGGTCACTAGTTTATAATAAATTCTTAATTTTAGGGGAGAGTTCTATCCATTCACTACGAACCTACTGAGCGCTCTCTACTCCTTACTCTCCTATGGTTTTATACTGGCAAGCAACTTCCTTCTTTGCGTCTAAACAATTCTGGCTGTTCCAACTTTGAAGATAACGAATTATTTGCTTCAAAACATTTAGATATAGTTAATGCTGATTCTGTTCAGGTATAGAAGAAGAATCCAAGATTCTCTCGAAAAAATGTGTTTCTCCTTTCTAGGGAACTACGCGTGTTTTAACCTTTTCGGCATATTGTCGATATAAAGCCCAATTAGCTTTGGAACGTTTACCAGCTGCTAGAAGGCCTCCAAATTGGGCACGTCCTTGCCCTAGATTTAACCAAAATATGGAGGAGGAGGAAGTGAATGATATAATGAATGATAGTAATTGTACTACACAAGATACGGTGTGTTTTCTTGATTTTTCTTGATTTTTAAAAAATGAGAGGGGATATCTTTTCTCGTACTTCGTACTTCATACATAGGTACGAGTAAGGATTTTGATATGAGCTTCCAAACACTGATACTGACAACCAAATTTTGCCAAATTCTACCTTTATTCTTCCAATAAATGGGATGTTTTATAATTGGGATTGTTAGCGGACCGGTTATTAACCGATACCCTTGGTTTTCGGTTCAGGTTAATTTGCCAAAAATACCAGCTTCCAGTTCCGGTTCGTTTGACTTTTATGTTAAAATATACCTGTGTGGTGTAGTGGTAGTGTTGCTGATTTCCCTCATTTTTCGGACGGAGGTTCGAATCCTCTCAGTGCCAAATAATTTTTTCTTTCTACTTTTTCTAATTGTTAAAAAAAAATTTTCCAAACAGGTATTCTTTTGCCGAAGCATTTTCTCAATATACTCGAAACGCGTCCGCTCCAAATTCCTTCAATTAAATACTCGCAGCAGTGCTGACATCAAAAAACCAATCAACGGGTCATTAACAACAAAAAATGTTTGCCAAGCTCGTAGAGCACAATCCTAAAATAAACCTTTGTTTTCCTTTTCTTTTCGCTTTTAAAACTTGTTATATTTTGTTTTTATGTGAAATTTTCTTTTCGTCTTAAATATTTTATTTTTCTATTTTAAGTAGCATAAACTTTAAAAAATATTGAAACAAATCCATCTACAATACAAGGTTGGCGAATAGTTGGAAATCTTCGGATATCCGAACCGAAAATTTCGGATATCCGAACCCGGAATTTCCGGATATTGGTCTTTTTCGGATCCGGATACTCGGATCCGCTGACCTTAATCTGCAGTAAAACCTCAAAAAATGTCCTTAAAAGGAATGCAAATTTAACCTCGTTGAAAATTATATTTTTGTAGAAGGATGAGAATTCTTTAAATTTTGTGTGAATTAATAAAATTTGTTAAAATTCTTGAGTTAAGAAATAAGAAATGAGACAAAATCGGTTCTACAAATAACCTTCAACCCAAACTTATTAAATGACGAGAACTCCTAGGAATATCTAACCAAAAATTTTCAAATTTTGGGATCTATTAGAAAACACTCTAAAAAATTTAAATCCAAAGTTTCGAAGCTTATGGACTTTTACAAAAAATTCTATAATTATTTTTGTAAGCGACATTTTTTATGAAATCAGGCAAACATAAGAGGAATAGGAAAACGTCTATTTAGACACATTTGGATTATTTTAATGGGCCACAAAAACAAATAGGGGCACAATACAAACCACACAATTACGGAGGATTGGAAAGGAAATGAGAGGTTATCTAGTCAAACAACTGCTTCTTCTGCTCTTCTCCATCTTTTATCCTCGGCGCACATCACTTCCCCATGTAGACGCTCTGGAAACCGCCTCCTCCTCCACTTGCAGCTGCACCGCCCATATAGACAGATCCTGCAGTAGAGCCACCAGCAGACTGCGCACCAGTGCCACTACCTGCTTGAGGACTGCCAAGATATGTCGAAGAAGCACCGTCTTTAAATGAAAATAGAAACCCAATTAATGATGGTTTGAGATTTAAGTTTTAACTCACTTGAACCAGCAGCAACAGAAGCACCACCCATAGGCGAGTCAGAAGGAGCACCAAGAATTATGCCGCCACAAGAAGGAAAAGGACTCTGCGTACCAACGCCACGAGAAGGACCACCAAGAGCAGTCTGCGCATTAACGCCAGAAGAAGGACCACCAAGAGGCATAAAGCCACGAGTAGGAAAAGGACTCTGTGTACCAACGCCACGAGAAGGACCACCAAGAACCGTTAAGCCACAAGTAGGAAAAGGACTCTGTGTACCAACGCCACGAGAAGGACCACCAAGAACCGTTAAGCCACAAGTAGGAGGAAGAGCACCAAAAGGACTCTGCGTACGAACGCAAGGACCACCAAGAGCAGTTTGTGTACCAACGCCAGAAGGAGGAGCGCCAATAGCAGTCTGCGTACCACCGAAAGGAGAAGTACCAAGAAACGACTGCAAACTACCACCGCCACAAGAAAGAACAAACAAGCCACTGCCACCTTCGAAAGCACTTGCAGGCCTACCAGAAGCTTAAATAAAAATGAGCTATTATTAGCATATTAGGGTCAATAATTATTCACCTCCTCCCGAAGCAGATCCACCAATATAGGCACTTTGTTGATCGGCTCCTCCGCCTCCACCAGCAGCTCCATAACCGCCGCCTCCAGCCGGTTGCTTCGGTGGACCGCCGGCTTCAGATCCCATATAGACAGAAGCATCACCACCGCCTCCACCACCGCCACCGCAGTATGCAGAGTGTGCCATTGACTTGTGAAGTTTATTGTGTGTGTTGTTGTTAGTGATATAGGGTTTACTATTGCTTTTATACTACATGGAATGGATCAGAAAGAAACGTGAAAAGGAGGCTTATATTAGAGGGCGTGCTTCTATTGGAGAATTTACGGTAAATTAGTCTTCAACAAATGCCAGGACAACGTGAGGAGTAAAGCTTCTCGTTCCAAAAAATGTTGCAATATCCCTGCCTGAGTAAGTACTTATTCAACTAATTCGAAAAATTAGTTGGAGAAACTACAGAAACCCAAACTAGATTGCAAAAAACAACAAATAAAAATTTAGCGATAATATTAAGGATTCTGTCCTCATTGGCAAAATATGTATTTGGCGAAATGTGTTTTTTGCCCTTATTGACAAAATGTGTTTTTTGTTCTTATTGGCAAAATGTGTTTCAGATTTTTTGATTAATATTTTTGGGCGGGGGATCATTGAGTCCCGCCGTTTGAGTCCCGCCGATTGAGTCCCGCCGGTTGAGTCCCGCCGGTTGAGTCCCTGGCCGGTTGAGTCCCGGCCGATTGAGTCCCGCCGGTTGAGTCCCCACCCAAAGGGGGACGTTTGAGTCCCCGCAGTTATTTTTAGGATTTGGAGGGATTAAAGAGGATATAGTTTCATCTAGAGTAATTAAGGGAGATGATCGAGAGATTCTGGCGTGATACTGAGTCAATACGACATTCTGGGACCGAGTTACAGACCCCTGAAAATCCAAAAAAGGGGTCAAATTCAATTTTGGGTAAAAAAATTCTTAATATACAAATGATAGTTCATTCGAAAGGACTCGATGAGGTGAGTCGAATGACACCAAAATCATCACGAATTGATGATTCTGAAAAAATTGCGACCAACTGAATCTTCTCTGGGAAAACTTTTTGTACTACTACTCCAGTAAAAAACTGCTATTACCTAATACCCGACTCCGGCAGAATTTACCCGGATAAGGGAAAAAATCAAAATGTGAAAAAAAAAATATTTTTTAAAAATTTTATCAAAAAAAATCTTAAAAAACCATTGTCTTGTCTCGCTTCACTTATTAAATTTGTGGCCCTAATGAGGGCCGTTTGGGTTCGTTTTTGTCGTCGACGTTCTTCTAATTTTACCACCTTCGTTCCTTCGACGATCACGTGCTTGAAAATCGCCAGTTAGAAACTGACGGAAATCAACTAAAAAATTTAAAAAATAAAAACTTGAAAAACAAAATAAAAATTCCAAACCTTTTTAAATTTTCCATCGTTGTAGCCGTGGGATGAAGTCCAGCACGTGGCGAGCAAAGTTAGGCCATCTTTAAAAAAGAAAATCTAAAATTAAAAAATAAAATTTAAATTTTTACTTACACAAGATTTTCGTCCTCCTTGAGAAAGTTCAGTGCCCAGATGGAATGTAAAAGTTATCGGTCAACTACTAATTAACAAAATTAGTTGACAAAAACTAGGGAAAACCTAAATAAAATGAACAAAATAATGAAAAATTCTAAAAATAAACACTGGGACTCAAACGTCCCCCTTTGGGTGGGGACTCAACCGGCGGGACTCAATCGGCCGGGACTCAACCGGCCAGGGACTCAACCGGCGGGACTCAACCGGCGGGACTCAAACGGCGGGACTCAAACGGCGGGACTCAATGATCCTGTTCCGATATTTTTAATTTATTTTTATCAGCAGAAAACGGGTGATTATGATTTAAAATCAACTTTAAATGGCTACTACAAATTTCAACGTGGAAACTCTTCTCCCAGCAATAATTGCAATTGCCTATTATGCCTTTGTTTTCTTTTTTGCGGAAATTACAAGAAAAATTGTTGGGCTTATTTTTAAAAAGTCTTCTCTTATTTATGTGTTACTTATTGAATTGATTGGCACTGCACAAATGTGTACTTGTGTTTATGAAAATTGTAAGGAGGTTTTTAAGGCAATTTTTAAATTTGCGGACAAATTTTACGCTTGCGGACATGATAACCTAAAGGTTTTAAATTTTATTTATGTTAGGTACAGGCTAAAATGGAAGGATTTAAAATGTTTTTACTTGTTACTAAAAGAAGTAATCCTACACTGAAGCAATTTGCTTATCAACAAATAAAAATGCGGATTGTCCGCATATGTTTAAAATTGTCCGCAAATTTTTTTTATATTTTTTTTCAATTTATTTTTACCTCTCCTAAATATTCCTTTCATTTAGCCGTAATTGTAAAA
The DNA here is from genome assembly GCA_036172955.1 of Meloidogyne arenaria. Lineage (NCBI taxonomy): Eukaryota > Metazoa > Nematoda > Chromadorea > Rhabditida > Meloidogynidae > Meloidogyne > Meloidogyne arenaria. The sequence continues at coordinate 832,478 of JARQAB010000024.1, forward strand.
CATTATGGCCCAATCGGTTTCTTCTTCGCAGTCTCAACGCTTTTGCTTTCTGGAAATTTGCTCAATCGAGGGGCCTTTGTCAGTCCACTTCCTGTTATTGAACAATTCTTTACTGGAAGGATGAGGTTTTTTAAAATTAATTTTTTTATTTTTAAAAATTTATTTTTTCAGTTCTGAAAAGTTTTTGGCTCTAATATTTGCTCAAAGCGTCAGTGGATATTCGGCTTTTCGTTTAGCTAATTCTCTCTGGTATTATTCTTTATCTTATTCAATAGATCATCATCAACTGTTTGAAAGACTTCCATGTGCAATTAATTACAAAGTAAAAATATTTTTTTGTTTTGGGGGAATAAGGTCTTTTGGATGTTCAATTATAGCTTGTCTTCCTTGGAAGTTAATATTCTTTATTTTTCCTTTTAGTATTTTCCCTCTTGGTTTAGGAAGCTTTCAGGAATATTGCGTTCCTAACCAAATGTACTTTCTAATATCCTTTGACTTTAATTTAGTTTTTATGTTTTCCTCTGATTGTGAGTTTGGGAAACTTTTTAATTATTTTGTGGTCGGCTAATTAAAGTTTGAACTTCAAAAAATTTTTTAAACTTATCTATTTTATTTTCTCTGACTCATTATTTGTGTAAAGCATTCTAAAAAGCACAAGTTTTTTCCATTTTTCGATTAAATAAACGTTTCATTTTCCCAATTAAAGATTCTATTTTTCAGGTTCCATTCAATTATGTATTCATTAACGAGTTATTATGTGCTTTTTTACTTCGCTTCTCTATTCAAAGAATGCCTCTTTTTGTAAAAACTCGGCTTATTCCATTTATGATTTCTGGATTTTTAACTTTTTGTTTGTTTTTTAATTTTTTTAAAAATTTTTTAAAATAAATTTAAAGCACTCGTTTATATTGGAATTCCTGGTTTGAATCCTGTTGTGGCTTCTTCTCGTCTAATGGGTTGTCCCGGATTGGATTTGCAATGGTTTATGGTATTTTTTGTCCTTTTAATTTTTGCGGACAAATCTTGCGGATAAACTTGTTTATGCGATTTTGTTCGCAAAATGTGTCCTCAAATTTAATTTAAATAGCTAAAAAAAATTTTTTTAATTTAAAAGATAACATACTGGTTATGCCCTGTAATCGGTTGGATGATGGCTGTAAAATTGGATAAAATCAAAATTGTAAAGAAGAAGCAGCATAAAAAAAAGGAGAAATAAAATTTTCGAAAAACGGTTTTTTTTATTTTAAAAAGATTTTTTAAGCCTGGATACCTTAAGAACTTTTTATATTATTTGATAATATAGTCAGACCTTACATTCTTGTGGTAAATTAATGTCAATTTCTCCCATCCAGTAATCAACTAAAAAATTCTAAAAAAATAAGTATGAACCTCAGAATGTGTTTGATATTTTTGGCAAACTTTGAAGCCCCATAAAATTTAAGTTTCATATTCCTAGCCAAAAAAAGCCGAAAATTTGCTAGATTAAATCGATAATGCTCTATCGATTGGTATCGAAAAAAGTACAACACTTTGACTTACAGTTTGAAAGGTTCCCTTGTGAATGCCCCTATTATATAAAATTAAGGTCTGACTTTATTTTTATTACTAGAATATTTAAGGAGATAAGTTTTTGGACAATATTTTTAAATATAAATTTATTTATTAGATTTTTACGAAAATATTTTTATTTATTTAATTTTTTTTAAATTCTTTTTACATTTATTCTTTACTTATTTATGTTTTCACTTTCTTAATTTAAAAGGAATTTTTTTTATTTATGCCTTATATATTTTCTGCCTTTAAATTTTATTTTTTTTTAATGTTAAATTTCTCTAATAGCAAATAATAAATTATTGTTGGATAGAAAAAATTAAATAAAATTTGTTGTTGAATTTATTTTTGAATTTTTTTCTTGAATTATTAGACTTATAATTATTTAAATATTTTTTTAATTAATTTTTTTTCTAAATTTTCTAATTTTTTTTTTCAAAACTTTTCAAGGGTTTTTATATATTCTTTTTTTAATTAAATATTTCTTTATTTATTTTGGAATGTCTTCAACGTTTTCAAAAAATTCTTTTACTCTTTCTTCGAGTAGTACAATTTCTAATGGATCAAATACATCGTTAAATAGCAGCAATTTTGATATTGATCCATTGAAGTTATTGACAAGTAAATTGAGTAAATTTAGGGATCAAATATCGCAAACTCTTTTGGTTAGTTTTTTAATTTTTTGGAAATTTTAAATTAATTTTTTTGGGTGGGGGCAAGTCAATTTAAATTTTTTGAGGCATAAAAATTGTTTAATTAAAAATTGTTTAAATTTTTAAATTTTATTTTTTTTAATTTAGTCTACTCCAGAAGGTTTCTCTTCGCTGAGCGCATTCATTGATGATTTTTGGTATTTTAATTTTATTTAAAAAATTTATTTTATAAAATTTAAGTTTGTAATAACGAAAAGAGAAAATATTCTGATTTTAGGAAAAAAATTCTGGTAAGTAAATAAACTTTAATTAAATTTCAGAATTTAATTATAAAATACAAACATTTTTTGTGTTTTTGTTTCAGAAAATGTATTTTAAAATCAGAATTGTATTTTCTTTAAACCAGAATTAAAATCAGAATTTTTTAAAATCAGTGTTTTTTTAAAAATCAGAACTGTGAAGGATCTGAGTTAATTCTGATTTTTCCAATTCTGGTTTTTAATCAGAATTTTTAAAAAAATCAGAATTTTGTTTTTAAAGTCTCTTCTACGGCTTCAATCCTTCAGAACGCGCTCGTTCTTTTGGTTATTTTTCTCTTTATGAATTTCTCAAGTCTGATTATATGAAAGGACGTGTTTGTTTCAAAATTAATTTTAATGGAGAATTGTTTCTGTTCCCATTAGCTGATGACAACACTCGACAAATTTTTAATCAAATACTTATTTCATACGATGAGAGAATTCAGAGGAATAAACGGTAAATAGAATTAAAATAAAATTATTTTGTGTATTTTTTGTGTTTTTGCAGATGAGATTAATTTTTAAAAATCAGAAAATGTGTTTTTTACAAGTCAGAATTATTTTAAAGTGATGTATTTTCGGGTATTTAATAAATGTGTTTTTAAATCAGAATTGTATTTTCTTTAAAACAGAATTAAAATCAGAATTTTTCTAAAATCAGAATGTGTCTTGCAAGTCAGAATTATTTTTTCAGAAAATGTGTTTTTAAATCAGAATTATAAAAACCAGAATACTTTCTAAAATCAGAATATTTTTTAAATCAGAATTTTTAAAATTTGTGTTTTGTTTCTCTTAAAATTCTGATTTTAAAAATTTGTATTTTTTAAATCAGAATTAATGTGTTTTTGCATTTTAATATTTTAAAAATCAGAATTTATCTTTGTATTTTTTCAGCCGTGCAAATCTTCGGCCGTTCTCTAAGCGTCGCAATTTTTATTAAATTAATAATAGACAATTTGAGGATTGTTCTTGTTGCTTTCAATGACGGGGAAATTTATTTTTTTTAATTTTTTAATAAATTTGCATTATTTGCAGTCATTGTTATTTTATTGATATTTTATTTATTTTAAATTGTTTAAAATCCCGTTTATTTATTTTTTTAATTTATTATTTTTTGGCCCAAATTTAATTTTAAAAATTTAAAATGTTTAAAAATAAATTTTTAAATAAAAGAAAAATAAAATTCTTTTTTTTTAAAGTTCACGTCTTTTTCATAATTTTTAAATTTATTTCCCCATAAAATTTATTAATTAATTGTTTTTTAACCTTTTTTAGTACATCTTTTGGCTGCTCTGCATCGTCTGATCATTAATTAAATCGTTCGATTTTATAAATTTATTGCTTGCATTTTTAGAGAAGAAGAAAAAAGAAAGTGGAGAGGGGGAAGTAGGTATGTAATAATTATTATTAGACAATTATTTTATCGCTTAACTGAAATTATTTTTTGCATGCAGGGTGTTGATGTCTCTTTGCTTTTATTACTTAAAATTTTTGTAAAAAGATGGGGTTTTAAGATTAGGACAGTCCCTCTTGTAGTTGAATTAGTACTAGGGTGGGCTCTTCCTCAAAATTCCCCTTTTACTGCTGCTTCCACTTACCTCTTTTTATTCCACCTTTCGCTTTCGTCGTCCGCTTTTCAAATATGCGACAGGGCCCAACCCTGGTTATTCCTGTTATCTACCCACATTTTTAATTTTTATTTTTTAGCTTTATCTAAAACCTTCAATTTTTTGAATGTCTTATATTGACACAACCAAAAATAATTTAAACAATGGGGGATCCAATGATAATGGCAATGCTTTGTTTGTTTTTTGCAATGATAATGAGTTTGTTGGTAATAATGCTGAATCTGTGGTTAGTAATGTGGCGGCACCTAATGTCGAGGAATTGCGAATGTCCGTGCCACCAGAATGCTTCGAAAAAGTTTCTTTTGTTAAATTTTAATTTTTTTGTAATTTTTAGCCCTTAATTCGTTCGATCTCTTATTTAATATTGGATTTGGTAATTATTTCTGGTCTTTATATGGTTGTTGGAATTGTTGAAAATTATTTGGGATTTGTTGGACTTTTAATTTGGTGAGAGAAAAAAAATATTTTTTTAACATTTTATAAAGAATTTTTTTTTCGAAAATTAAAAGAATTTACAAAAAAAATTTTTTTTTTGAAATTTCGGTGTTGGAAATTTTTTGAAAATTTTTTTTATTTGAAAACAATACTAAATTTCATTTATGAATTTAAAATTCGTTTTAAAAATCCAAATAAAAAATTTTAAAAATAAATTTTCTAGGTATTGGGTTCTCGGAATGTATTTATCCTCTTTATTTTGTATTGGACATGATTGTGGACACGGAACGTTTTCTTCCTATACTTGGGTGAATGATTTGTTTGGACATATTTCTCATGCTGTTATTATGGTTTTTATATAAATTTTAAAAATATAAAAATTAAATTTAGGTTCCATTCTGGCCTTGGCAAAAATCACATCGACAACACCATCAATATACGGCACATTTGGATAAAGTAAAATTTTTTTTTGAATTTTTTTATAATTTTTTGACTAAAATCGAATAAATAAATTTATTTTAAGTGAAAAAAATATTTTTGAAAATTATTTGAAAAATTATTTTTAAGGATAAAGGACACCCTTGGGTTACAGAAGAGGAGTATGAATCTAGTAATTGGATTAAAAAACATTTTGCCAAAATTCCTTTATCTGGACTTGTTCGGTGAATTTTCTAAGACTATTTTTTAAAATAAATTAAATTTAAAAAAAAGTTGGAACCCGATATACACAATTGCTGGACTCCCCGATGGTTCTCATTTCTGGCCGTGGTCTAAATTATTTGAGAATAATGTTGATAGAATTAAATGTGTTGTTAGTGTTTCTGCTTGTTTTCTATGCTCTTTTGTATTTTTTAATTAAAAAATAATTTAAATTAATTTTAAAAGGTTATTCTCTCCTATATGAATTATAATTTGTGGAACTTTTTTAAATATTATTATGTGCCGTTAATGTTCCAAGTTGTGTGTTTTATATTTAGTTTAATGTGTTTTAATGAAAATACAAGAAAATACATTTTAATTAAACTTTTCCGGAAATTATGTTTTATAGAAAACATAATTTTCCGGAAACTTTTTCTTTAGAATAATTGTTTTTCCGGAAAAATTTATCTAAAAAAATACGTTTCCGGAATGTATTTTAATATAAAAAGAGTTTTCCGCAAATTAAATTGAAAAGAAAACATAAAAACGCTTAGCGTTTTTATGTAAGCGTAGCATTAATGGGAAATTGTTTAAAAGTTTCCGGAAAACTGTATTTTTCTTTTAGAATATTTCGATCTTTTTTTAGGTTTTTGGATGGTCATAATAACCTTTTTACAACATCAAGACGAGCAAATTGAAGTTTATGAAGAAGGGACTTGGGCATTTATGAAAGGGCAGTTACAGACTGTTGATAGATGTAAATAAATATTTAATTTTAATTTTTAATTAGATTTTTATATTTTTTATTATTTTTTAAGCTTTTGGATTTGGAATAGACAAAGCATTGCATCATATAACGGATGGTAGAAATTTTGTAAATTAATTTTAAAATTAAATTCAAATTTCAGGCCATGTAGCCCACCATTTCTTTTTTACTCGTATTCCCCATTATAATTTACCTAAAGCTACGGAAGCCGTTAAAAAGGTTTTACAAAAATACCCTGGCGCATATAAACATAAAAGTGCATATGACTTTTTAATTAAATTTTTATGGTAAATTTTATATTTAAATTATATATCTTTCCGGAAAAGTTTATTCCACGAAAATACATATTTTCTGGAACAGTAATATTGAAATAAAATACATGTTTCCGGAAAAGTTATATTCAAAGGAAACTACTCACTTTTTCCGGAAGAGTAATATTAAAATACATTGTGTTTTTAGTAAAACTCGTAGCATTTCCGGAAAGATGTGTGTTTTTGTTTAATCGTTTCCGGAAACTATCTAACTAAAAATACATTGTGTTTCATTTTATTAAGGTTAAATATTAAATTGGACTGTCTTGTTGGTAAAGGTAGCGGTTTACTTAAATATCGTTCTACTGTCCAGAATGATGAACAACTTAATAATAAAAAGGATAAATAGTTAAGAGATATGACTTAATTTTATTTTGTTCTCATTGATTTTTTTTATTTTTGAAATTTTACATTCTGAAATAAAATTTGAAAATATTTTTTTAATTTCTTTCTCTTCAAGGCTAAGTAGTTTATTTTTAAACTTGTCGATTTTTCTGATGACTTTGAAATAATTTTTTAAATGCAATTTATACATATTTTTTCCTTCCTCTTTGTCTAGAAAATCAAAGATTATATAGGTATTCAATTTGCAATGGAGGGGAAATAACTATGTGTGTTTTTCTTATTTTTTAATTTATTCTTAAGGATTTTTCATGCAAATGCTCAGTCAGTTATTTTATTTTTATTATTCATTTAAAAAATCGCTTTTCAATATCAGAATAATTCATACAAAGAACAGAATTTTAATGTGTTTTTCTAGTCAGAATTATTCTTTAATCAGAATTATTATTTCTTATGTATCAGAATTAAATGTATTTCTTTAAGATATTCAGAATATTTTTTGTGTTTTAGTATAATTCAAAGATAAGATTGTGTTTTCTTTTTTTTGCATTAAAATGCAATTTAACAGTTTTGCTGTAACAATTAATATTAATTAAAAATCGAACGATTTTTAATTAAAATTATCAATGCATAATTATTCCATTTTTAATAAGAAGAAATTGACGGGTTATTTCCAACCATCTTTTTTAAATTTATTTAACTAGATTAGTCTATGTATTTTACTCTAAAAACTCGTAAAATCAGAGTAAATTAAACTGTGTTTTATACATACATAAATCAGAGTTTCTATTGTGTTTTATAAGTCTGAATAAGTCCATGTTTGTGTTTTTCAAGAAAATTCTGGTTGTATGCAAATCAGAATTTTTGTCAGAATTTAAACCAGAATTTTTGTCTTTTTTTTCAGAATAAGTTTATTTAAGTTTGTGTTTATATTATAAATCAGAATTTAATATTCAAGTTTGTATTTTTTCAGAAAAGTTTGTGTTTTTAAACCAGAATTAATTTGAAATCAGAATTATTTTAAAATTCTGAATGTCTCTAATTTCATCCAATACAATTGTCGAAACAACTAAAATAAATGGAAATACACTTTCTGATTCCAACAACAAAATTAATTCTTCTTTCCCTAAGTTAAATGAACTTCGAAATGCAATCCCTGCAGAGTGTTTTGAAAAAGTTTTTTTATTCTTTTTTATTTATTTAATTTTTAGTCTCTAATTCGTTCACTTTCTTATTTAATTTTGGATTTTTTAATTATTTATGGACTTTATTTGGTTGTTGGGGTTGTTGAGGACAATTTTGGAATTATTGGACTTTTGCTTTGGTAAGAAAAATTTTTTCCCTTCCTTTTTAAAATTTCCTCCTTATTCCCTTCTTATTTTAAAATTAATAGGTATTGGATATTAGGTATGTTTTTATTCTCTATATTCGTTGTTGGACATGATTGTGGACACGGAACTTTTTCTTCCTATACTTGGGTAAATGATTTGTTTGGGCATGTGGCACATGCTCCTACTATGGTTCTTTAAGAGATTTATTTTTAAAATAATTTATTTTTTATGTGCCGTATTGGCCTTGGCAAAAATCCCATAGATTACACCATCAATACACTGCACATTTGGATAAAGTAAAAAAGAATTTGAAAAAAAATAAAATTCGTTTTTAAGGATATGAGCCACCCTTGGATACCTGAAAAGCTTTATTTATCTTTAAATTGGATATCTAAACATTATCTCAAATTTCCGTTGACTGGGTTTATTAGGTAAAGGTTTAATTTAATTAATTTGAACTGATTTAAAAATAAAATGAAAACACATTTGTTGTATTATTCCAAAAGTTTATTTATTACATTTATTAACTTTTCCGGAAAGTTAATAGGTTAATTAATAGCTACAATAAACTTTTTCCGGAAATTTTTATAGTTTCCGGAAGGTGTATTGCATTTATTAACTTTTCCGGAAAGTATATATACTTCAAAGAAAACACATTTAATGTATTTTTCCGGAAGGTATATTTACTTTAAATATTTTTTACTACATTTGATAATTATATTTTTTCCGGAAAGTATGCTACAATAAACTTTTTCCGGAAAATTTTATAGGTTTAAAAAAATGCCTAGTTTCCCTCAAAGTTTATTTCAAATAAAATTTAATTTTCTAATAATTCATTTCCTTTTTTAGTTGGATTCCATTATATACAATATTTGGTATTCCCGATGGTTCTCATTTTTGGCCCTGGTCTAAATTATTTGAAAATAACACTGATAGAATTAAATGTGTTGTTAGTGTTGCTGCTTGTTTTTTATGTGCCTATGTATTTTATTTTGATTTCAATTTAAAGTTTTTTTTAAATTTATTTTAGATAGCTTTATATTGTTCAAATTATAATTTATGGATATTTTTTAAATATTATTATGTTCCGGTTATGTTCCAAGTTTTGTGTTTCATATCTATTTTAATGTGTTTTAATGAAAATACATTTTAATTAAACCTTTCCGGAAATTATATTTTAAAGGAGACATAATTTTCCGGAAACTATTTCTATAGATAAATAAAGTTTTCCGGAATAATATATTTATAAAATACATTGCCGGAATGTATTTAAATCTTTTCCGGAAATTATATTTAAAAGAAAATATAAAATTTTCCGGAAAGTATATTTGAATATGTTTTCCGGTTTATACTTCAATGAAATAAATATTATAATTCTCCTATAATTTGTGTTTTATATATTTTTCCGGAAAGATTAAACATTAATTTAAATAAAATAAAATTTTAGGTTTCTGGTTAGTTTTGATTACTTATTTACAACACCATGATGAAGAGACTGAAGTTTATGAAGATGGAACGTGGGGGTTTGTGAAAGGGCAGTTACAGACAGTTGATAGATGTAAATAAATATTTAAATTAATTTTTAATTTCTGTATTCTTAAGCTTTTGGATTTGGAATAGACAAAGCATTGCATAACATAACTGACGGTAGAAGAAAAATTAATTTTAAAAAATTTGCTTAAATTTCAGGTCATGTAGCCCATCACCTCTTTTTTACGCGTATTCCACATTACAATTTACCTAAAGCTACTGAAGCAGTTAAAAGAATATTAATAGAGAAATACCCGGGAACTTATAAATACAAAAAATCCTATGACTTTTTAATTGAATTTTTGTGGTAAGCTTGTTGAGACTTTTGTTTATATATTTGTGTTTTTCCGGAAGAGCCTCATAAAAATACGTATAACTCAGAAATATGTACATATAACAATATAATGCTTCCGGAAAGTAAAAGAAAATTATTAAATTTTTCGGAATAAAATACATTTAATTAAAAATACATAAATTAAATATTTCCGGAAAATACATTTAAAAACACATATTTTAATTGTTTCCTGAAAAAACATAGTCCTTATAAATACATATTTTCCGGAAAATACATTTACACATCAAATAATTAAAAGTTTCCGGAAAAAGAAAATACTTTAATTTATTTTATAGGTTAAATATTAAACTGGATTACCTTGTTGGAAAAGGTAGTGGTTTACTTAGATATCGAAATAATATCCGGAATAATGACCAATCTAAAACGACAAAAAAAGAATAATTAAGACTTTAATATTTTCGATGTTTTTCATTTTGTTGAATTTTATTTTTTCTTTAATTTAAATATAAAATTTTTTATTTGATAAATAATTTGCATTTGCCTATTTTTCAACTTTAAAATCAATAGTTTTTCTAGTTTTTGTCATATTTTATTTTTAATTAATTTAAACATATTAAAAAATTATTTATATTTTTTAAATATCTTTTCTTGTCGTATTTAAGCCTTTATTAATCAAAAATATTGTCAAAATCCATAAACGTCTGGATTAAAAAGGTATTCACAATGAGGGCCATGAAAGCCTCTTGCACAGCTAAAATTAATTTTTAGAAAATTTTTTTTTGGTAAATTCGTTTTATACGTATATTCCTTCCGGAAAAGAAATATTTCCGGAAGCCTTATATATTTCCGGAAACCACTATATTTTTAAAGTATTCCGGAAAACATATTTTTAAATTAAAAAAATTACTGGCAAAAAGGTTTATAATTTCCCTTGCCCGTCCAAGCTGCATAACACTTCCCTCTATTATAACAATATTTGGAATAACTTTCCGGACATGGACGTGTCAGAGTAATCTGATCTATCGCATTAGTTGAATTTTTTGTTGAATTATTTAATTCTGGAGGAGGTGTTGGAGGAGGTAAAGGAGGAGGTAAGGGAGGAGGTAAAGCTTTAATTTTAATTAAATAAAAAATTGAAATTAAAAATAAAAAATATTTTTTAAGCATTTTTTGAATTAAAAATTAAATTTAAAAAATAAATTTCTGATTTTATATTAAATAAATTTTAATTTTGGAATATTCTAAAAAACCTTTTTTTGATTTTTAATGTTTTTTGAATTTTATTTTTAAATTTAAAAAATTCAATTTTAATGTAATAAAATAAGCCTTATTAAAATAGATTTGAGGGAAAGAAAATTAATTTTACGGAATAAATATAGGTAATTCCGAAAATTATAACAAGTATATACCTTCAAGCAAAATATCTTCCGGAAAATAATAATTTTAATGTTCCGGAAAATTATTTAAAAAATAAAATTATCGTTTATTTCCTGATATAATAAAGCTGAATATAATTAATATTCTACAATGAAGGAAAATAAAATTATCATTTATTTCCGGAAAACATACCTATATATTTTCCGGAAAACATTGATATATAATCATGTTTCCGGAAAATTATTATTTAGTATTTTCGGAAAACTTTCCTGAAAATAATTTCTATGTATTTTCCTGAAATACCTTCCGGAAAATAAACCCTAAGTATTTTCTTTTAAAAATACAAAAAGGCATTATGTATTTTTTTGGTTCAGGTTTATTTTATTTTAATTCTATTTTATAGTATAAAATTGAATAAAAACACCACTAGAATATTTTTAAAAATTAAAATTTAATTTCTACAAACCCAAAAATTTATTTTTTTTATTAATTTTAATTCAAAAAATGTTTAAAAGACATTTTTTATTTTCAATCTTAATTTTTTATTTAATCAAAATTAAAGCTTTACCTGCTCCTTTAAATAAAAATAAAATAGAAAAATCAACAGAAAAAGAATATTGCGAGGAAAAACTAGAAATACCCCCTACACGTGATTGTCCGCCTTATTTAGAAAAATATTGTTATCATGGAGGGACGTGTTTTGCTGCTCATGTTGGTAATGGAAATTATAGGGCATCCTGCCGGTGTTTCAAAATTAAAAATAAATTTTTTAAATTTAATTTTAGTTGTAAACCAGGTTGGCGTGACCCTCGTTGTTTGCATCTTATTGATCTAGGCCTCTATGATATTTTTTAAAATTAATAAAGAGAAAGAAAACTTAGAATTCTAAACTTAGAATTTGTTTATTTCGAATCACGGATCCGAATTCGACCAAGTCGAATTCGGGGTAAAAGTTCAAAATCAGATGTTTAGGGCTTATCTTACTCAGCTCTTCAAGCTGAGTCGAATGGTACCAAAATTACTATGTTTTGATAATTAGTAGGTATTTTATTAAAAATTTTAATTTTTACTTAGGCTAATTTTATTGTTTATGTTCGAAATAAACTCGTGTCAGGAGATATTTCGGCAAATTGTGTTTATGCTAGTTGTGTTTATGACGTGTGTTAGGCGATTTATCGTTTGAGAATAGGTGCATTTTATTGCACTTAACTTAATCGGAATTTGGGTGTTTAGCCTCGCAGACAAAAATTGCTTGAAATTTATAGTGATACTGAGAGAAAAATTTACTTTTCAAATTCCAAGTTTAGAATTTCACAAAAAAAAGTTGGTCGAATTCCTGATTTTCCCAATCTCCAATCTCAATAATTCCATCCTCAATTTTTACCTATGAAAAATAGAATGACCCGCTCTATTTGAATGACCTCTCTAATTGAATGACAAATTTCTGGGGTATTGAAAAATAGAATGACTGTCATTCAATTAGAATAAATACGGTAATTTATTCAGAAATAGACTTTCCGGAAAGAAATATTAGAAAACGTTCCGGAAAATTTATTTTTAAATAGACTTTCCGGTAACTTGAACAATGTATATTCTTTGAATCATATTGTTTCCGGAATTTATTCCGGAAGTGTATATTCTTTCCAGAATTTTTAATTATATAAAAAGGAGTAATAATTTTAATAAGTAGAGAAAAATAGCTAGTATACAATTTAAGTGATTAAACTAAATTAAATAGCAAACAGTTTTTTTGTTCTATAACTATTAAAGAATCATGACATTTTTCTTTTAAATTATTTTAGAATTTAATATATAGAATTTTATTTATACATTCAACGTGACAGGTCCGATGTGGATGGGTTATCAATATATTACCCAAGTTTAAGGTCTTCCGAAGCTTCCCATCCATACCTTTTGACCGTCATATTTTTTAAAAATTCTTTTTTAGATTTGTTAAAAATATTTTTACATTTAGAAAAAAGGGTTTATTCTTTACCAGGAACCCGATTCCCGAAAATGGTGAATTCCTGACGATTTGTTTGCATCTTATTGATCTAGGCCTCTATGATATTTTTAAAATTAATAAAGAGAAAGAAATATGTTAAAAATATAAGGAATTTTTTAAATTTTTATTTTTTTAATAAATTGTATTTTCCGGAAAATTTGTATTTTTTTGAAGTACATTAAATTTTCCGGAAAATGATAAACACTTATATTTTAATTATATTCATTCCGGAAAACATCTAATATATTTAATCTTTTCCGGAAATCTAAATAATGTGTTTTTTCCAGTTATATTCTTTCCGGAAAAGTTGTATTTCTTTGTATTTCTTTCCGGAATTATTTCTCAATCCGGAAATCTAAGTAAAGTGTCTTTCCGGAAAACATCTAATATATTTAATCTTTTCCGGAAATCTAAATAATGTGTTTTTCTAATTATATTCTTTCCGGAAAATTCTTTGTATTTCTTTCCGGAATTATTTTTCAATTGTTTAAAAAGGAGCAATTTAAACATTAAATATTTATTTCTACTACATAAGTAGAGAATAGAAATTTAAAAGTGAAAAAACTAAATTAAATAACAAACAGGTTTGTTTTGTTCTATAACCATTGGAGAATCTTGACATTTTTCTTTCAAATAAATTTAAGTTTTAATATAAAGAAAATTTTTGTTCTTTTATAGTGTTGACCGTCACACTTTTTTAAATTTTTTTTTGAAATTTATTAAAAATATTTTTTGCTTAAGAAAAGTTTAACGGAGATGCTAATGACTGCCAAAAATTTTCAAGTCTCAAGACAGGTCCCAAGACTTTTTTCTTTCTAAGACGAAAACAAGATAAGAACCAAGAAAGTCTGGAAAAAAGGGAAAAAGGAGACAAAAGTCTCCTCATTCTCTTTAGTAAGAAAATAATTTCTATTTAATGGGAAATGAAAGAGACCGCTCCAAAAATCAAAAAATTTGAAGCCCTATAAATTTTCGATTTTGGGGTCGGAGCCAAAAATGGTTATCGACTATGCTCTACACAAAGACACAAAAATAATTACGGAATTTTTGGTTACGAATCCCCTTTTTAGTCTCAAAAAACTCAAAACCAAGTCTTGGACGTCTTCAATATTCAATACTCTAACGTCACTTCTTTCCGGAAAATTTTACTATAAAAGCCTTTCAATTTTCTCCACTTCATTTTAACTTAAAACAAACAAAACACAAATTTTAGAATGTTTTTGCCTGTTCGAAATAAATTTATTATTTCCGTCATCGCAATTATTTTTATCTTTTTTTGGTTGGTGCCTAAATGTTCTAGTTCATCAACTAATGGTTTGGTGATTGGAGTGGATTATCAAAACAATACAAATAGCAGCACTAAAGGGGTTTACAATCATTTGACTTCTAGCAAGGCTTTGGATGCTGGGGTGAGTTTAAAAATAGGTTGGGGTGGGGGAAGAGGGGGGGGGGGGGGGTTAAATTAAAATCCTTTTTGGATCTCGTCTAAAAAAATTTTAACATTTTTATGATAAGCTCTTTGGTTTAAAGACTCTTGGTCTAAAAGCTTGATTCAATCTATTGGGGTTTCTCGGGTCCTTTTTTAGAGCCAGGCCGCGGGTCTTGAACATTTTTTGCCTGTGATAGAAAGGGGGAAGTGATGAATTTAGTTTTTCTAAAGTTATTCCAACCTTTTAGTTCAGCTTTCCCTTTACCCTCTATTTTTGGGATCCGTTTCAGGATGACTATTTTACCCTATTTATATGGCATTTGTCCTATTTTTGAGTGCCCCTTCCCTATTTTAGTAGTCTGGAAAAGTTCACCCTGATCTGTTTCTTAAACATTTCTATGCCTTTGGGGTATATTCCACTATTTATTCTAGGTTCAATTGTTTGTCAACACTACCGGATCGACTACCAAATTATTGGAAGCTACAGACAACTACAACAATGATACGGGGACTTTCAACCAAGTAATTCCAACAAAAATTAAAATTTTCTAAAAAAAAATTTTAATTTTTCAGACTTTCCAGTCCATCAACACAACCGAGGATTTATTTATTAATTTGGACCGTGTCAATCCTTGTGGTTGGAATAGTCTTACAAATTTTGAGAAGCGAACGTTAATTATTTTGATTGACGAAAAGGTTAAAAGTGAGGATATTAAAGTTGTGTCTGATAATATTTTGGTGCCTCGTTGGGCTGCCTTTTGTGCTGCTTTTGGTGTTGTTTTGATGTTTATGATTGTTTTGATACTTTTATTTATTGTTTGTTGTAATGGTAAAAGGATGCGTTAAGTAGAAGAAAATGAAGAGAAGAGATGAATATTTAAAGAAAATTAGAAAAAATTTATTTAGAAAATGATAATACCCGTTTTGTCTCTAATAGAAGCCCATCCCTAATAGAAGCCCATCTCCAATAGAAGCCCATCTCCAATAGAAGCCCATCTCCAATGGAAGCCCACCCAATGAGGGGTATTGAAAAATAAAAGCCTAGGGCTTGTATTAGAGACAAGGTATTTATTTTTAATTGTTTTACGTTCAATTCTTTTTCCCTCTATTTATTTTCTTCCTTGTTTCCCCTTAAATATCTTTTTTGGAAAACCCCTCTCCTTTGTCGTATGTATTATTTAAAATTTAATTTATTTAAATAAATGTCTTTGTTGTTATTTAAATAATTCTTTTTTTAATAGTCTTACTGATATCTTATCAAAATATCAGTTAGAATAAGAGCAAACGTTTGGTGAGAAAAGACATTTCCTCGTTTTTCTCCATTTAATTATTTAAATTCTCCCATTAATTTATTTTCTTTTGGCATAATGTTTATTAAATAAATAAATGACATTTTGTCCTTTTGTCTTTTTTGTCAACTCTAATCTTTTCTTTACTACTGACAGACAGTGAAAATAAAAGTTTAATTCTTCTCTTTCTGTTTTCTTGTAAAAAAATGTAGGAAATTACGTGTCAATTTTTTTGTTTTTTTCCGATTCTAATTTAATTTTTTAAAGGTTTAATTAATTATTTGACTTATTCAATGGGACTTTGTAAATGTCCTAAACGTAAGGTGACTAATTTATTTTGTTTTGAGCATCGAGTAAATGTTTGCGAATCTTGTCTTTTATCAAACCATGAAGCTGTGAGTTTTTTAATTTAATTTTTTGATTAATTCTGAGGGGTACAGCCCAACTAGGCGCGCGGCCATAACGGCGCAAAGCAATAACTTGCTTTAAGATTTCCTAATCTTATCAAATTTAGTATAAAACGAGTTCTCTCATCGAGCTAAAGAGATTGGTACCAAAATTTCTAAGAATCAGAAATTTTCCGGCTAGTTGTGGCTTTGCGCCGTTATGGCCGCGCGCCTACTTGGGCGTGTCCCAATTCTGAGCCCTCTTGGCTTGTTTTCTTGACCTGTCTTGGATTCTGGCTCCTCTCAATTTCCCCCCTATTTCCTTGAAGTCCAAGCATTCGTTGAAAGAGAATCTTAAAGTTTCCAAAAATTCCCCTATTAATTTCTTTCTTTTCCAGTGTGTTGTTCAAACTTACCTTTCTTGGTTGACAGACAGCGATTATGATGTTAATTGTCCTTTGTGTTTCGGTTTATTTTTTAATTTAAATTAATTTTTATTTTTTCATTTTTTAAGAGCCTTTAACAATTCGAGAAACTTTAAGACTTAAATGTTTGCATCTTTTTCATTGGGATTGTTTGGATGCTCGTGTAAGACAATTACCTGACACAACAGCGCCTGCTGGATATAAATGTCCGAGTTGTTTGGTTTGTTTTTTTTGTTTGTTTGTGTTTTTTGGAGTTTTAGAAGGGGGATTGAGACGCCTTACTCGAAACCTGGGCTTTTTTGACCTCGAATCCGTTTCGACTTTTTTTCTCCTTTTTTCTGGTTAGGAGTTTGGAAGGTTTTAGTTGGAGGGTTTTAAAAAATCTGGGTCCGTTTATGGACTCTTAGCTTCGTTTCCTGACCTGTCCCGGATTCTGGCTCTGATACAACAGAACCCGCCTCTTTTGTCCAAATTGCTTCCTTGAGCTTTAGAAATTTCTAAATCTTTTCTTGATTTTATTTAATGGAACAAGCGAGGTCCCTAATATTTAAATAAATTAAGGAATCTTGTAATTAAAAGATTCCTTGATCAAAATTAAATTTTTTTAAATTTATTTTTTAAGGAGTGTATTTTCCCTCGTGAAAACCAACAATCTCCAATTGTGGATCGACTCATAAATAAATTACAGACAGTGAATTGGGGGAGGAATGGATTGGGAATGTCTTTTGTTTGTTTTCTTTAAAGATTTTTTTTTAAAAATTTTCCCAAAAATTTTTTTAGTTGCCCGAACTTGAACAAAAAATCAAAAATATTCCAACACCTCCAAATCAAAATTTAGTTTCTTCTGTTATTCACAATGAAAATAATAGTCCAAATAGTGGAAATAATAATGATTATTTAAATGAAATGCAAATTAGCAATAATGTTTTTACTGGTTTCTATTTTTTAATTAATAAAAAATTTTGCGGATTTAAACTTGCGGACAATTACTAAATTTTCTAAATTCTAAAAATTGAAGAGACTGGTTGGTAATCGAAATATTAGTATCAAATGTCATCAAAAATAAATTTTTTAAAAATAACACTTGTCATGATCTAACAATTTTTTCCTTAAAATTGTCCGCAAGTTCTGTCCGCAAAATTTAAAAAAATTTTTATAAATTTAATTTTGATTTTTTAAGCTCGTTCCAAATTACTGCCCGAATCTAATACCAATTCCAATACTGGTGGGTCATCAAGTATTTATATTGGAAATGAGGACGATTCTAAATATGCAAAAAGGGCTGCTTCGGAACATGGAATTCGGTTAGTTTAATTAATTTTAGTTTTTAAGTTAGAAAATGGGGAAATATTCCAAAACCGACCAGAAATGTTGGAAGAAAAGCTAGAAAATTTATAACTCTTAGAACGAGCAAATTTTGAAAATTTTTGCTATTTCAAGTTTATTTAGTTGATTTATAAGGTATTGGGACCAAATGTCACCTTTTAATTCCTTCTTTAAACAAATTTTTCCCTTATTTCTTCTTAATCTTTTCCTCCTTACTGAAACCGGGTGTCACCAAAAAAACAAGAATTTTAATTTTTCTAAAAAAATTTTTCCTAATTAATTTTTAAAGAAATTGGGACCAAATGTCACCTTTTAATTTTTTCTTAATTTTTTCTAAATTTTACTTAATTTTTTAAAGTTATCGTTATACTCGTCTACCACGTTCAGTTAAACGAATTTTATTATTTTTGTTTATTTTGGTTTTTGGTTATTTTCTTCTTTCAATATTTTTGTCTGATGGGGGAAGTAATAAACAAGTGGGAGGAGAACATTTAAATAATTTGCCTGGTTTTGATGATCCACATGCTAATCCAAATGTTAAAGTTGGAGGAAATAATGGAGATGTTAGAGGAAGATAATTAATGAAAAAATGGATAAAATTTGGATATGTGAGAAATTAAATAATTTTTTTTTAATTTTTATTTTTGTAAAAGGTCGGGTGAAAATCCAATTAAGTATATAATTGTTTTTTTTAAATTTAATTTTTTTTTTGAAATTAAAAAAAAATTTATTTATTTTTCAGAAAGAATTTTTTTTGTTTAAAAATAGACGATTAATTTGTTTAAAATTAAAAAAAAAAATTTTTAATACAAAAATTTTTTTTATAATACACAATGAAAATAATAATTTTAAAAATATTTCTATTATTATTATATTAATTATAATTTTATTTTTTATTCACTTTATTTTAAATTAATTTAAATTACTTGACTGTTTTGTAAAAATGTTAATAGAAAAATATGCATATAAATTCTGATTTTGTGGAAATTAAATTTGTTTTTGATTTTTAGTTAAAAAATACGCATGTATTTTAATTTAATTGTTTCCGGAAAAATACATACAATTTAATAAAATACAAAAGTTTCCGGAAAGTTTATTTAAAGCAAAATACAGTTCTGATTTTATTTAAAATATTCTGATTTTATTAACTAAAATTCCTGCTCGTAACAAAAAAAGTTAATTTTTTACAGGGTGCGGCAAATTTCCCGCCCCTTTTGTTTTGGTCATATCTCGGTTCAAACTCAACAAAAATTAATAATTCTTTCTTTATTTTGTTCACAACTCTCTGAGAATTTTTTTGATACCAAAAACATAAATTTGGTTCATAAATGGTAAAGATAAGCCTTTCCAAACATCAAAATGCATAGAAAAACATTTTTTCTTGCCAAACTTTAGTTGATCATAACTTTGTCCAAAATCATCCAATTCAAATGATTTTTGTACCAATCGACTTATCTCGTTCAGGCGCATCGAAATAGCTTATAATTTCATTTTTGAAAATTTCACCTAAAAATTTTATTTTTACCAAAATTATTTTAATTTATCATTCAGAGGACCATATCTCATTCAATTTTTGTCATAGCCCCCTAATTTTGATGTCATTCGAATCAGATTGAAGAGCTGATTCGACTGATATAAAAATTTCCAATATCAAAATCTCAGCCTTGAATCTAGGCCAATTTTTATTCAAAAAATTTTGCTCAAACTTTGAGAGAAGATTGCTCAGAGTAGACTTAAAATTTAATGGTGATTTTGATGCCAAAAATTTTCTCAGAGAGTTGTGAACAATATAAAAAAAGAATTATTAATTTTTGTTGAATTTGAACCGAGATATAAACAAAACAAAAGGGGCGGAGAATTTGCCGCACCCTGTAATATTTTTTTATTTATCAGAAAATTTTCTTAAAAATTATTTAACATCATAATACCTATTTTAATAAAAGTTTTTTCAATTAAAAAAATAAAATTTTGTTTTAAAAAATATCTAAATATTCAATGGACTGGAAAATAGTATAAATAAAATTATTTTATTATTTTACTTCAATTTTTGGTTATTTTTTATTTAATAAAAAAAAGCTTAAAAATATTCCCCTTTGATTTAATCAACCGTTAAGAATAATTTTTAACACACTTTTTGGTTCATAATCGCTTAAAACCCACAAAAATATGCCTAAAATAAATTTTAAAAAATAGGCAATTTTATGCATATTTAAATTCTTTTTATTTTTTTAAATTTAAATTTCTATTTAATAAAAGAATTTAATTTTGTTAAATTTAGAAACTACAAAAGACAGGTGTTATTTAAATAAATTTATTTTTGGAAGAAAATTGCAGACAAGCCAGAATTTGTATTTTCATAAATTCTGGTTTTGTATTTTACTTGTATTCAAGTAATTCTGGTTTGTGTTTTATTATAATTCTGATTTTGTGTTTTTATTTTATAAATTCTGATTTTGTATTTTTAATGTACCAGGACTGCATATTTAAAATTAAATTTATCCTGATTCTGTAATTCTGATTAGTTAATTCCGGAAAACTTTTTCATAGTTATATATTTTCCGGAAAATATATTCTTATTAATTATATGTTTTCCTGAAAACATTATTGGTTATAATTTTTCCGGAAGCATATTTTCTTAGTTATACATTTTCCGGAAAACACTAAGAAATACATAGTTTAATTACAATTCTGATTTTATGTGTTTTTCCCTGCTTAATGTACCTACATATTTCTACTTTAGAATTAAAAAATTTTTTCGAAAAAATTTTTTGAAAAATAATTTTCTCCTCAATTTTTAACCATTTTTGAACACTAATAAAAAAATTTATTTTTTGGCTAAAGTATGCTGTCATTTTTAAAAATTGTTTTTCTCTCTTCAACATTTATTTCCCCTATCCATTAAAGTACATTTAAAAAACTTTAAAAAATAATTTTTTTTCTCTTATTTAAAAATTCATTCAACTAAAAATTATTTTTCGCCATATTTTAATAAATAAATTTACTTTTCCAAGTTTAAGTAGCTTTTCAACTTTTTTTTGATGAGTTTTTGTTTCGCCTACACATTTTTTGGACTTTCAACTTACTTTAAAATTTATTGAAATTTTTATGAATTTGCATATTTTGCTTGATTTTTGTTTTTATTTTTTATAACAAAATTTTTGTTTTTAATTTTCGTGCTGTGCACTTATTAAAAATTAATTTTAAAAAATTATTTTTCTTTCGATTAATTTCTAATTTTAAGTTTTTCAAACTCTGTGTGTATTCTTAAGTATAAATTAAAATTAATAAAAATATTTGGTGACAAAAAGATTTTTAAAAAATTGTTTATTGAAGCTTCACGTCTTAAGTCACAATTTAAATGTATTTATTGCGCTATACGTATTTCTAGAAAAACACAAACGACAAACTTAAATTTCCGGAAAATACAAAGTAAAAATTAAAGATAAATTATTTCCGGAATACAAGTATATTCTTAAGGTATACATTTTCCGTAAAGCTTATTAATTATACTTTCCGGAAAATACTATTATTAATTATATTTTCCGGTAGAAATATTTTCAGGTTATACTTTCCGGTAAAATATAATTTTATTAGTTACCGTATTTGCTCTAGTAATCCCCCAGGGGGATTATTGTTTCAACCCATCTCTAGGGTGGGGGATTAATAGAGCAGATACGGTATACATTTTCCGGAACAAATATTCTTTTGGTTATATTTACATTGTCCAGAGAATACTAACACATAAGTCCACAGATTAATTAAGTATATTCAAGTCAACTAAATACATCCCTTTCAAATTTTGACCTGCATTTTAAAGATATGTTTTACTCTAATTATTTATTTATTAGTTCTTTTTTGTTTTAAAATTGTTGAGCTACATATATTCCCAACTTTTTTTCATATCAAAATATTTAAACAAGGAAGTCTTTTAAAGTAAATAGACGTACTATATCTCATTAAAAATTAAAGCTTGACGTTTTTTTCTTTTTAAAAAATTTTTCTTCTTATTTTTTGTCTTTTTTTTCTTCATTTTATTTAAACTAGCTATTTTACCTTATTTTAATTTACCTTTAAAAAATGCCAGTTTTTTGTTTAAAGTATTCATTAAATATTTGTATACATTCTTTTGTGTTTCTCGTCATTTTTTTTTTTACATTATTCTAATTAATATTAATTTTTAATGGAAAAATTCTAAAATTAAATAGAATAATTAAAAATTGAGAAAAAAATTTTGCAAATTAAATAGGTTCGTTGCTCTTTGGTTATTTATGCACTCACTGTTCTACATACATATATTCTAAAACACATTATATTTTAAGTATTTTTCGGAAATTATATTCATTTTCCGGAAAAGTTTTACTTTATATACCAAAGTTATACTTTATATTTTTCTGAAAAACTTTATTTTGTGTCTAAAAGAGATTTTATCGTATTTTATAATATATTTTAGCTTAGATTATATTTAATTTTGCAATAAAAAAAATAAAATTATTTGTTTATTTGCACTCTACAACTTACAAATTGTATCTTTTAAAAATTTCGTGACAAGTTTTTTTTAATTAAAAGTTTATAAACATATTAAAAGAATAAAGTATGCGTCATTTTTTCATTTTTCTAAACTTTTATCACTTCAAGTTTCGTTAAAAAGTATTTTTCACACCCATTTAATTTCAATCTACAGTTATTCTATCTCTCTAATTCTCTATTTTATTCTTTTTTACTACAGTAGTTGTAATATAATATAAGTTTATAAAAATAAAGTTTTCCGGAAAATATACTTTTTTCCGGAAATGTGTTTTATAATTTTTCCGGAAAACACATGCTAAATTTATATTTCTATAACTGTTCTATTCTTCCGGAAAATTGTATTTCTTGTATTTTCCGGAAATTCGTCATGGTATATAATAAATATAATTAATAAACTTCTATTTCCGGAAATGTGTTCGTTGTATTTTTAATTTTTGATTATTGGATTTACTCCCTTTTTGTCCTTCTCTCATTGTTCTCCACCCACTTTTCTCCTTTTAATTTTTCATCAATTTTTTATCCTTTCCTTTTTAATCATTTTCAACACCTCATTTTTCATCTTATATTTTCCAACCGATTGCTTTTACAAGCAGCAAAAAATTTATTTGGCACTTGATGTTTATTAAAAGGGTTTTTATATGCATCAATTGGTAAAAAATAATTTTTTTTCTTCTTTTCTTTTTAAGGGCATTAAAACTAATCCTCCCCGTGACCGGACAATCCGTCAGTGGACAATCCGGCAGTGGAAAATCCGTCAGTGGACAATCCGTCATTGGTCGGACAATCCGTCAGTGGACAATCCGTCAGTGAACAAATTCGTACTTTATACCCATACCCAAACTACAGCACCAAAAATTTCATTTTATCATGTGGGGGATTATAAAAGATATCGAAAATTTAGAGATTAATAAGGAAATCGGCAGATTTAGCTGTATAAAAGGATATCAATGGATTTAGGAGATTTCGGAGATTTCGAAGATATTGTGGGATTAAGTGGAATATGGAAGACTTGCAGTATTATGGTGATTATCGAGGAATTAGGGAGATTAAGATGTATTTCGGCTAGTATGTGGGATATCAAGGAATATAAACAGATTAAGAGGATTTGAAGGTTGTTCTATGATATCCATCTAAAAATAATCTCTTATATTCATCGAGTTCCATAATCCCACGATATTTATTTAAATCCTACAATAATCCCATACGCTAATCACGTAAATCTAATCCATCCAAATCCCCGATATCCTTCTAAAGCCATCGACATTCGCTTAATTCAACCAAATTGCCCATTAATATCCTTTTAATACAGCTAAATCTGCCGATTTCCTTATTAATCTCCAAATTTTCGATATCTTTTATAATCGCCCACACGATAAAATAAAAAATTTTGGTGCAGTAGTTTGGTTATGCGTATAAAGTACGAATTTATTCACTGACGGATTGTCCACTGACGGATAGTCCGACCACTGACGGATAGTCCGACCACTGACGGATTGTCCACTGACGGATTTTCCACTGCCGGATTGTCCACTGACGGATTGTCCGGGAGCCATCCTCCCTTCCCTTTCCTTTTGCTATAAATTGCTTCTTCCCACCCTTTTTTCTAATTTTTTCGATATATTTATTGTTCGTGAAATGCACGTTTAAAGAAGCCAAACTCTCTCAATTGGCATTTTAATATATATAAATTACAAATGAGGGAGAGGATGTGTTAAAATTAAATGCCATGAAAAAAACTTTAACTTTTCTCTACTTCTTTTTAATTGTTTTCTTTTTTTTCAAAGAAATAAAAAAATATCAATGAAGCGCCTTTACTAGAAGCTCTAAATAATTGTTAATTTTTGTGTTTTTGTATTTTGGGGGGAAAATACTTTAAAAATTATAATTATTCCGGAGACTAAACTTTTTTCCGGAAAAATGTGTTTTTATTTAAATTATAATTCTTTAGGAATATCCTTTCCGGAATTAGAGCTATAATTTATTAGTGTATTTTTATGTATTCTCTTTAAAATCAAGTATTTTATTTTTCACTTTATTTTTCCGGAATGTATTTTTCCGGAATCTAATTTATTTTTCTCTTTTGTATTTCTCCGGAAAGTGTATTTTGTTTTTTATGAGGATAAATAACTTTTCTTTTAAATTTTTTTATTCTGCAGACAGTTTCGCACTTCTCTTGACTTTTTTTTAAATCCGCCTCCTTTTATAAAACTCATTAGACTTTTGACGTTGTTTTGGTTATTTTTATTTTTTAAAAATTTAAAATATTGAGACGAACTTTTAGAAGAATGTATTTTCATTTTATGTATTTTTCCGGAAAAAATGTTTTTATTTTATATGTGTTTTTCCTTGCTTTGTTTTTCCGGAAAAGCAATATAAAGTTTCCGGAAAACCTTTATATTTATTGCTATATACTCTAACTATAATTAGGTATATTCTTTCCGGTTAATTAATACCAAGTTTATTTTATTTTTAAAGGAAGAAAACTTCAAAACACAAAATAATGAAGCAGTCCACAACCAACGTCAATTCATCCCTATCAACACAATTAAAATTATTTTCTTTCAAATTTCCTAAAATTCCAAAAAATTTATTTATTTTATTAATAACCTTATTGTTATTGATATTATTTACTGACAAAAATTCAGCTTTTAGTATTCGAGATGTTCTTGTAGCGAGGGGCGGGAAGAGGACGGCAAGTGGGGGAGGGGAAGAATTAGTTCAGTGTCCGACTTGGCATCCCTTCCAATGTCCTAACAGCGAGTGTATTCCAATCAAGTAAGCTTTTTGTTAATTTTTAGACCTCTTTTTTGTAGACGCTCGGTAATAGGAGTGTTGATAAGATAGAGGTTTTTTGTGAAATAGAGGTTTTTGTGAAAAGTCCATTAAATAGAAGGGTCTACTAAAATTAACAATTTTAAAGATATTTGTGTGACGGAAGCCCAGATTGTTCAGATGAATATGACGAAAATTCTGCAATGTGCACAGCTGGTAGGACAAGAAAAAAATGAAATTAAAAATAAATTATTTTTAGCAATTCGCCCGCCAGTAGAAGAAACTGTAGCTTTCCTTAAAGCACTCCTTCAAGCACATGGAAAAGATTTTTTGGAAAAACTTTTTGGTGAAGAAGCGAGGAATAGTTTGGCGGGGATGGGTGGAGTGGATAAAGTTGCTGTTGCACTTTCACGTAAATAAATTATTTTTTAATTAGACATTGTTTCTATAAGGGCATTGTTTCTATAATATTACATTGTTTCTATAATATTATAGAAGAGAGCAAGAGAGAAAAAGAGTACATAACCGGAAAATTATTAAAGCTTTCCGGAAAATTATTAAAATGTTTTTCAGTAAAATAATTTATATTAAACTTTCCGGAAAATAATATAACTATAATAACTTTCCGGAAAATATAAAATCTTCCGAAAAATAATTCCTGAATCCCTAGACTATTAAATACTTCTGGAAAAAATTAATGAATATATTTTGTAAACTTTCCGGAAAATGATAGAAATTTTACTTATAAATCATAGGGTGATCCGTGGTGCGACACTTGGGGACGGACTTTTGCGGACCGACATTTGAGGATGGACATTTGAGGATTGCGGACTGACATTTGAGGACCGACATTTGAGGATCGAATTTGAGGATTGAGGATAGACATTTGGGGACCGACTTTTGAGGACCGACATTTGAGGATTGCCGTTTGAGTATAAGAATATTAGTATCTTAAAACAGAAATTATCACAAATTATGTACTACGGTGTTGTTGTTCCACAAGCAAGGGAAGTTAATTTGTCGGCGGGGGATGTTGTTCCTTCAACGGGGGATGTTGTTCCAGCAACGGGGGAAGTTGTTCCATCAACGGTGGATGTTGTTCAAACGACGGGGGATGTTGTTCAACAACGGGGGATGTTGTTCCAACGACGGAGGTTATTTCAACACGCAGATTACCTTCCCCCGTTGCTGGAACAACATCCCCCGTTGAAGGAACAACATCCCCCGCCGACAAATTAACTTCCCTTGCTTGTGGAACAACAACACCGTAGTACATAATTTGTGATAATTTCTGTTTTAAGATACTAATATTCTTATACTCAAACGGCAATCCTCAAATGTCGGTCCTCAAAAGTCGGTCCCCAAATGTCTATCCTCAATCCTCAAATTCGATCCTCAAATGTCGGTCCTCAAATGTCAGTCCGCAATCCTCAAATGTCCATCCTCAAATGTCGGTCCGCAAAAGTCCGTCCCCAAGTGTCGTATAACCGGGTGATCTAGCAATTTTGGATTTAATTTATATCTAATTTAAAATTAAAAATCAAAAATTAATTTTAAAAATAATTTTAGAATCTCCAACATTAGAAGCATTCGGAGTTGAAATGAAAATGAGCCCTAGCGAATTAGGAAGGATGGCTTCTGTGCTACAAGCTATTGCTTCTAGTGACGAGAATTCTGTAAGGGAGAAAATTAATGTTTTAATTAAAAAAATTTTTTTAATTACTATTTAAAAACTCTAAAAATAGAAAAAAAATATAAAATATTCTTTTATTTTTTAAAAGGGATTTACTCCAAATGAGGCAGCAGATTTCCGTTTCTTTGTGCAAAAACTTCAGGAAACTGGCTTTTTCTGATGAGAAACCAAACAAAAAAAGAAAATATATACTAAAAAATTGTAAATGCCAAATGTGGCAACAAAGAAAAGGAAAACAAAAAAAAATTATTTTTTTTAGAAAAAAATGTTTATTTTATATATAATTTTCCATTTTTGTAATATGTCCCCAGAAAAGTTGATGATGACGTTTTTATTTTTTTAAAGAAAAAAAAATATTTTTTTGTTTGTTTTTTGGTGTATTTTTGAGAAATCTTAGGATTAACTAGAAGCTTTTTAAATCCTTTTATTTTTTCTTTACTTTAATAAAATATCTAAAATTGAAAGAATTTACGGGGATACAAAAAAGTGAGGTGAATAGATTAATTCTATTTAAATTATATTTGTTAAAGAAGCACTTGTTTCGATGCGAAAGTCATGATTAGAGATAGGTAAAAGTACATATAATGTATGGGTAAAGGCAAGGGAGAAGAAGATAATACAATTCGGGAATAGATTGAGAAAATTTTCCGGAAAATTTAGGTATGGATATATTGTTAAATATTTCCGGAATAGAATAAAATACTTTCCGGAAACAATTTATATAACTTTTCTAGAAATAATTTATATAACTTTTCCGGAAAATATAAGGTATGGATATATTGTTAAATATTTCCAAAATAGAATAAAATACTTTCCGGAAACAATTTATATAAATTTTCTGGAAATAATTTATATAACTTTTCCGGAAAATATAAGGTATGGATATATTGTTAAATATTTCCGGAATAGAATAAAATACTTTCCGGAAACAATTTATATAACTTTTCTGGAAATAATTTATATAACTTTTCCGGAAAATATAAGGTATGGACATATTGTTAAATATTTCCGGAATAGAATAAAATACTTTCCGGAAATAATTTATATAACTTTTCCGGAAAATACAATGTATGAACATATTGGTAAATATTTCCGGAAATTTTTATTATAACTTTCCGGAAAATATTAATTATAACTTTTCCGGAAAAATAATAGTAATAAACGATCTTCCGGAAAAATAACTCAGGAATTAAAATCAAAAGCTATATGTATTTTAATATAAATATAAAAAAAATAAATTTTGTATTTTTATGCTGAATTTTCCCAAGCACTCAACATTCTATCAAATACACGTTTTGCAATTTCTTCCGTCTGGAAAAGAATTAATTTTCCTTTTGTTTTTGAACGTCCCAATAAAGAGAATGTTCCACGTCTAGCTTCTTTTAATGAAATTTTGACACCTTTAAATATTTTTTTGTTTTAAATAAATTTTTAAATTTAAACACCATATTTAACACCATTAGTTTCATCAATAAACCATTCAGGTTTATTCATTTCAGAATAAGTTGGGCTCCAATCAGCATTCCAATTCCCAGTTAATTCGTGTTGTCTTGCTTCAATTACGCGTCTAAAATTTGTATTTTAATGTAAACCTTCCGGAATAAAATAAAAAATAATTCTGAAACTTTCCGAAAAAATAAATATTTTCTCTAAAATACTTCCGGAAAATAAACAACTACTCTAATTCTTTTCCGGAAAATAATTTATGGAAAATACCTTGCACCTTTTCCGGAATATACCAAACAAAACAATATAATTTTTTCCGGAAAATTATTAGGTAAGAAAAAAATGCTTTGAAACTTTTCCGGAAAGATAATCTATAATACTTTAACTTTTCCGGAAAATACTTTTTAAAAATTATTTAAAATAATATTCATTCTCACTTGTCAGTAACAACAATAACCAAATGTTTAGAAATTGACCCATCAGCTAAATAACAATCTGTTTCGGCAAAATCACCTTTATTAATTTCCTGTAAATTAAAAAAATATTTCTTTAATAAAAAAATATTTTCTTTTACTTTAAATATTTTATATCCAATAGCTTCTGCATAAACAAATGGACGGACAATTTTATCATTTGTAATAACTCGAGGAGGCCGTATTGGTCTAATTTCTTCTGCATTTGTAACAACCCTGGAAAAAATAAAAATATCTTTTTAAAAATAAAACTTTTAAAAATATAAAAAATAATGTGATTCTTCCGGAAAGATAATTAGAAGACTCTATTTTTCCGGAAAATAATAAAATAATTCGAAGAGGAATACTACAACTCTTTTCCGGAAAAATAACTATAAAAATACATTACCGAAAAATAAATTAAATTTCCGGAAAATAATAAAATAATTCGAAGAGGAATACTACAACTCTTTTCCGGAAAAATAACTATAAAAATACATTACCGAAAAATAAATTAAATTTCCGGAAAAATAATAAAATAATTTGATGAGAAATACGCTCGACAACAATTTTCCGGGAAAATACTCGTTTAATAAAAAAATATATTTTACGTCTTAACAGAATCCGCCATTGATGTAGCCAAATCTACAACTCCAGAAACAGGTCTTGTAACAACACCAATTAATCCTTTGCCTGTTCCTTTTAAGAAACCAGAAACGCCTCCTTTCTTTGCTCCTTCAACTGGTTTGGAAATTACTCCTAAAAAAATTTATTTTTGAATTTCTTCTTCAAACAACCCCCAATTCTACTTACCAGTAACACCATCAATTACTCCCTGTCCAACACCCCTAACACCTCTAAACATTCCTTCACCAAAATTTGTTGGTTGTTGTCTAGCTTGTAAACGTTTACGTTGATATTCTTCATCCATAGTAAGGGCAGCGACTCCTTTACCTAAAGTACCGGTAATTCGAGAAGCTGCACCTAAAACGCCTCCAACAGAGTGACTTTAATTCGAAAAAATTTCAAAAAAATCATCGTTTTCTACCTAAAAAGACTATTAACACCCAAAGTCATTCCCTCAACAAATTCTAAAGGGCCAGTAACGGCTCCTTGTATAGGCTGATAGAAAAAGTCTTGAACGCCAGCAGTTAAATCACGAATTAATCCAAAAGGATTTCCAATTATATCCAAACCTTTAAAATTAAATTAAAAATTTTTTTTGTAATTTTTCGTTAGTTAAATATGTAATTTAGATCGAAAACATAAGTTAATTAGTTGGAAGAAAGAAACAAACTTAAAGGATCACTCACAATTCAAGATCTAATATTTCAAAAAGTTATCTAGAAAACCTATATTTACGAAAAAATATATAGTATACCATATTTATTCTAAAAGCACCGGTGGTTCTATTTTTCAATCCCTCCATTTGGGGTGGTTATATGTTAGAGACTGTGCTTCTAATGGAGTCTATTAGAATAAATATGGTAGTTTGGAAGCATTCCCTTTAAAACTTGGGGTTATCAGACACTGCTTCCTATTAAGAGAGAGGGTGGTAAGTAACCTAGTAAGCTCAGATTTAAAAAAAAATAAAATTATTTTGGAGAATGAAAATTTTCAAAACAATAAAAAAAAAGTTAAACTTACCCAAAATCAAAACATAAGCTTGTTTTATAAATTGTTTAATATAATGAGATTGAATTTCTGCTTGTAATTGTGTACGGCTATAAAAAGCTGCTTCACGATGGAAAAATGCTAATCTTTAAAAAAATATTTTTTTTTCTTTTTTTTTAAAAATTCCAAAATTTACTTAAAAGTAACATCCTGTATTTCTGTTAAAGTTACACCAACACTTTTTAACATTAAATTTAAAAATTCCCATTGAATACCAGCAGCATCCTTATCACCTTCTTTAACATGTCCTTGTGAAAAACTTAGGTGAATCTGGGAAAAAATTAAATTCTAAAAAATTTTTTTTGGCCCCGTACCATTAACGGAGAAATATGTAAACGTTCATAATAAGCCTTTGCTTGTGATATTCTTGTTTGTAAAGCTCTTTTATTTAAATTTCCTTTAGTTAATTCCAAATCTTTAGAAAATGCTTCCTTCTTAAAATAAAAAAATATTTTTTAAATCCATAGTACTAATGAGAGGTATTGGGAATTTTGTAGCTACTGCTCCAATTCTTTCCAAATTTTAACTAGATTCAAGGCTTCAAAGTCTTAACTTCAACTTCAAAGTCAGCTCGGCTCCCAGTATTTATAACAAGCACTGGGTAGTATATCGGACATCCTGACATCTTTTTTAAAACCTCCTTGGTGTTACAAAAATCGTACCTTATAATGGGATGATCATAAATAGAGGGTATCGCTCAGATAGCTCCCTTAAATGGCCAACAAAACCCTTTAAATTTTAAATCAAAAAAGGTGTGTACCTCCTAATTCTGAGGGTATTTAAAAATGAGAAATTCGTCTGTAATTAAATTTAAAAAATATTTTTTTTCTTACATTATAATCAGTCTCAATACTTTCTTTAGGGAACATATCAAGAATTTCATTAATAAGTGATTGATCCATTCGAACAGAAAATTCTTGTACTAAAGCTTCGAGTAATTTAATTTGAACGATATTTGAATGTTCTGATTGGTTCATAACAAAAGAACATTCCAAAAAGGGTTTTGGGGCTTAAAAATTAAAAAAAAATTTTTTTTTGGAAATTTCCAGAAGGCCTAACCATCTTTAACAACACTTTTAGGCTGCGGAACCATAGCTAACATACAAGGAAAAATAGAAGATGGAAGTTGATTATCAATTTGAAAATTGTGTAATTTAACCCATAGAGTTGTTTGATGGTCTGTTTGACGATATTGCATCCAAAAACCGTCCCGTTGACCTTGACCTGGTAATATAGCCTAAAAGAGAAAATTTTCAAAATTTCCCAAGAATTCTCACCATATAAAGTACTTCAATACATTTATGATTATTTACTAAAGAAATCCCAACTCCATGTAAACGAAATTCAACATGCATATTTGGTTGTTCAAATTCAAAAGGTTCATGTGCTAACATTGAAATACTTGCATCACTTGTAAACTTGAAAATTGTTTAAAAAATTCAAATAAAAAACTATTGATATCCTTATATCCCTTAACAGTTTCGAAATTTCGATTTCCGATTTACAAGGATATTTTGTTACGAAAAAATTCTGTTTCTGAATCTGAGATGCCACGGGCTACACACTAGATCCTATAACTGAAACCCTGACAGTTTTTCGACCCGAAATCGTATCCGACTTCTTCTCTACTCGTGACAGTTTTGATATGAATAATTCAAAGCTGGGGATATAGAGAAAAGTGACCAAAAACATGAGAGTGATTGGGATAAGTCAGGGATTGGAAAAATTAAAGGATAAAAGATAAAATATTTCCAAATTGTTTTAAAAAAAGAAACATTACCAAAACAACACGTTGTCTCCCATTCAGAAAAGAAACACAAAAATGATAACCAGCATTTCTTGAAGGAAGATAGGAAGAGTCTCGATTATGGAGCAATTCATCAGAACCAGAATGATCTCCAGATTTCCATTCAAAAAGACGAGCTATTAAAAATATGGAATATTAAAAAAAAGAGCTCTAATCATGAGAATGTCTTGAGAGAAAAAACAATCACCTTAACCCCGGCTAAGGAAAGTAAGAAAGATCCAAATGGTATTATCCCCTATGTAGCCTCGTATCAGTCGGTGGAGCATTTAAAAGTTAAAAGCGAATCTCCTAGGAGACTGGCTAAAATTGGCTAAAACTTTTGTCAAACTCTTAGACTAATACCTAGACATTAGAGTTGCACCCCGACCCCGCTTCCGAACGATTTTTTCACACTTCTCCCCGACCCGTTTCCCGTCCCAAAACAATTCGAAAACCATGTACCCCGACACACCCGCCACTGAGCGTTTGTGGTGCAATCCTACTAGACATATATATGACTATTATTATTAGAGAACAAGAACCCAAAATTAAAATTTAAAAAATAAGAGGCCAACTCTCAAATAGAGACATGCAAAATCCCCCTCTTTTAAAAAATTCTCCCCCAACCTTCTTTAGTAATTAAACAATCCCAAGAAAACGGGATAACTTGTCCAGGTTCTAAAGTTTTTTCTTCTTCAACCTCTGCTTGCCAATATTTTATTGGAAATTTTGTTGCATTCATTAAAATAGCAGGTACCATTCCAGGCATAAATTGTTCAATATTAATGACTGAAGAATCGTCAGAAAGTGAAACAATTATGTAAAAACCAATAAACTTGAAAAAATATAACTTTAAAATAAAGTCAAGACTCATTATATAGGTACACCTTTAGAGATGAGGAATTGTAGAGACGTCCAAGACCGAAAATTTTCCAAGACTCAAGACTAAGCCACAAGACCGAAAGAAACCCCAAGAAAAGTCTTGGAATCAAGACTCAAGAGCAGGGCTGGGCGCAATTGAGAAAAAAATTCCGCAACTCGCAATCCGCAACTCGCAATTTCTTTTTAAAAATCCGCAAACGCAATCCGCAACTCGCAATTTCTTTTTAAAAATCCGCAAACGCAATCCGCAACTCGCAATTTCTTTTTAAAAATCCGCAAACGCAATCCGCAACTCGCAATTTCTTTTTAAAAATCCGCAAACGCAATCCGCAACTCGCAATTTCTTTTTAAAAATCCGCAAACGCAATCCGCAACTCGCAATTTCTTTTTAAAAATCCGCAAACGCAATCCGCAACTCGCAATTTCTTTTTAAAAATCCGCAAACGCAATCCGCAACTCGCAATTTCTTTTTAAAAATCCGCAAACGCAATCCGCAACTCGCAATTGCAAAAAACCCGCAATTTACGCAATTTCCGCAACTCGCAATCCGCAATTTTTAAAAATGTAGAAAAAAATCCTCCAATATATTATTCAACTTCCTTTTACATCGCCGCAGGATTAAGTGATATATGTGGATTAGGGAGTGAATTATAAACGGATTTGTCGGATATAAGTGATTGGTAACGGGTGATAAAAGAGGTTCTAAATAAGGGGTTTTTAAGGGATATCGGTTGAATAAGGAGCGATAACGTTTTGTGGGAATAAGGAAGAATTGAGGGATATTAGGGGATTTGGAGGATTATGTGAGAGTAAGTTCATAATATCCACCAATTTCATGATAACCTCTTTGATCACCGCTTTCTTCGAATTATCCTTAATCCCACCAGATCCCTATATATCAAATCACCGATATACCTTTATAAATTTTGCTACATTGAAATCCGCCAATATCAATCCAGATCCCCATTAATCCATGCTTACTCTCAAAAAAACTCCAAATCCCCAGATATCCAATCATCATGATCGAAGATTTCTTCCATTTTCAGCGCCGCAGGCGAAAATTTGAGAATTTTGGAAGCTCAAGAAGTAAATCTCTTTTATTTATGCGCCGCAGGCAAAAATTTTGAAAATTTGGGAAGGACAAGAAACCAAATTTCTTTTTTTTCAGCGCCGCAGGCGAAAATTTTGAGAATTTTGGAAGATCAAGCAACCAGATTTTTTCAATTTTTGTGAGGGTAATTTCGAAAAATTGCGTGAAAATTGCGTGAAAACCATGAAAATCCGCAAACGCAATCCGCAACTCGCAATTTTAATTTTAAAATCCGCAAACGCAATCCGCAACTCGCAATTTTAATTTTAAAATCCGCAAACGCAATCCGCAACTCGCAATTGCAAAAACCCCCGCAATTTACGCAATCCGCAACTCGCAATCCGCAATTGCGCCCAGCCCTGCTCAAGAGTCTTGTCTCTGAATAATTGTATCATATAATGAAGCGTTTCTTAGAGGATTTCTTAGAAGGCCAACTAACTACTAACCAATTTTCCCCGACTCAGATGATAAAATAAAGCTTAAGTCTTTTAAATAGAGGTGTATCTAGTATTGAGGGTATTTTGTATAGAGCGAAGAAGAAACAATAAAATTATTTAAAAAAAACCTACAGAATTTTTAACTCTCGCAAAACCTTCAAAATTTTCTGTAAATGGAAATTGAATAGATTCTTCTTTAGTTTTTGGAAAACGTGCAATTAATGTTTTTCGCTTTTCCTTTTGTTCAGGCCAAAAACCAATAACCTTTTTAATTGATGTGTTTTATTTATTTATTTTTATAATTCAAAATTCGTTCCAACCAACAAGAATAATCCTACTCGAAGGAGAGGTATATCAAGTATGGGGGCTCTACTCTCCGCTTTCGTTCCGTTTGTTTTTTAAAATGAGGCAGGGCCTCCCATTCCTGTCATATGTATCCAAAGAAAGATAAAACAAGCAAGTACCCAGTATTTTTTAGATGGACCCCCACTTTTACCCCCAAAACTCCCCAACATCTTAAAATTAATTTTAAAAAAATTAGCAAAAAAAAATTAAAAAACTTTACACAAGTTTGCGGCACAATTATCCATTCATTTCTATTCGGTTCTCTAACTTCAATACAATATTTACTGTCATTTTGAAGAAGATAAAATGGTGATATTGTAACTACTTTTGTTAATCCAGATTGGCATAATTTGACATCAACAGTTAACTAGAAAAATTTTAAAATAATTTTTCTTTCCCCATTCATATAACTATAAAATATTTAGTCAATTAATTCCCCGTTCGAAAATTTCGAGGATTCAAAATCCTGGTTCATTAATTAAAATCAGGAATTTCAAAATATTCTTTAGATCATCCAAAGGAAAAATTAAAAAAAAATTTTTTAGCCAAAGAAATGTATCCAAAATAATCTATTGTACATTCAAGTCACAAGTACTGGGACTGTAAATCGTAAGAATTAAAAAAGGGAATTAACTGACATGAGCACTAGTATGTCGATTATCAGCAT
The DNA here is from genome assembly GCA_036172955.1 of Meloidogyne arenaria. Taxonomy (NCBI): domain Eukaryota; kingdom Metazoa; phylum Nematoda; class Chromadorea; order Rhabditida; family Meloidogynidae; genus Meloidogyne; species Meloidogyne arenaria. The sequence goes on from JARQAB010000024.1 coordinate 868,266, forward strand.
TAAAAAATTTAAATTAAAAAAAAAACCTCAAAATCCTTCTTTTCAGAATGACAAGTTATCCTTCCACTACTTCCAGCAGAATCCAAAGGAAATTCTGCAGACCATTCAGAATCAGAAATTCGTAGTTTTGCCTTCTTTTTTTCATAAAAATCTTCTTCATTTAGTGGCAAAATTATTGGGTTTTGATTTGGTAAATGTTTAATTTCTGAATGTTTTGTTTGCTAAAAAAAATAATTTTTAAGAGAATAAAATTAATTATTTTCACGAATTTTCTTAAAAATTACAATGGTCAAAGGCGTTAAATGGTCAAAATAAATAAGCTGTTAGTATTAAAAAGGCGCTAAATTTTCATCTTTGACCATCTCGCGTCATTATTGTAAATTTTTAGAATAAAAATCAGATTGTTAAAGCTGCGAAATGGTCATCCAAAGAAAATTGAAGGGGACGTAAAAGAAAACACGAGGAGATAAAAGAAAAATCCAATTTTTTAAATTCATTTTTTTAATTTTAAAAATTTTTATTTAAATTTAAAATAGCCAGAAATTTTTTTCTTAAAGAAAAAGAAAACCTTTTCTCCCTCTGTAAATGATTTTGGAAGTATAGAAGTACAACACTGTCCAAATATACTTGCACGTAGATGATGTGCTTGTGGAGTTGTTTGAATTGACTTTTCGATAGGTCCCTAAAGGAGAGAGATTTTTATAGAGGTTTTTTTTTAAATTTAAATTTAAAAAATTTCTGGCTATTTTAAAACTCAAATAAAAGCAAATAGGAACAATCCAGTTGCTTCAAAACAAAGTTTGTCACGAAACGCTTTCTTCTATCGAAAATTTACCACTTCTTCTACAAAAAATTCTTTCCTCGTCTAACAAAAATTTATTTTGTTTTAAAGGACTTCATTAAAAATCGCATGATTTTCGAAAATATTAATTTTAATAGGGAAAATCTGTGACAAACTTCATTTCAAACAATCAGAATTTTTATAAATTCAACAAATACAAAACACATACAAAACAATCAACAGAAATTTTCAGAGTAAACATTCAAAATTTCATAAAAAAAATTTAATAAAAAAATTTCAACAAAAAAAAACCTGATAAATTAATTCCTTTCCAGTATCATTAACCATCCAGTAAGGAGTAAAAAGAGAAAGTGTTGTTCGAAGAAATTCAATACTCCAATTTAATCCAAGGCACTACAAAAAGAAATTAAATTTAAAAATAAAAAATAAATAAAAAACCAATTCTTTATTTGATGTTTCACTTAAAAGTTTAATAACTGTCAAATCATTTCTTTGTCCAACTTCTGGAATAGTCATTTTCATTTTATAAACTTCACCTCCATTTTCAAGCTTAATAAAAATTAAATTTAATTTATTTAATATTGAAAAGAATCAAGCAAGTTGGAACATTTTTTGATAAGCATGTGTTAAAGGAAAGCATAGGACTGTCGGTTCCTGGAAAATCCTCGGATATACAGATATACATACAGAACCTAAACGAAGAACTAAACTGAAAAAGCTTTAGCTCTTAGATTCGGTTCTGAATCAACAACCCTATAGAAGGGAGCTGTTTAAAAATAAATTTTTTGGATCATATTGTGTCTGGAGATCAGATAAAATTATGAATTTCAGAATTGTATAAGATAGAATGAGAGATGATTTGAAGATTTTAATACACGAGTAGGTTAGATTACACAATTTTTTAAAATCAGAACAAATGACTCAAAAAAATTTTTTTAATTTGAACCGACCTAGTAAGTAAGAACCATACACAAATAAATTTTGAAAAGAATTATTTTAAAAATAAAACCTTCAAAACAAAAGGCATCCCAGCAATTAAATTATACAAATCAACTCCCTCACCACTAGTTACTTCACGTCGAATCTAATTTTAAAAAAATTATTTTTTTTTTCAAAATTAAAAAAAAATTTTACAGGTTCAACAATTTCCAAACACAAAGGCAACAAATTAACAAAATGTATAGGTGGAAATAAATTAATTGTATAAATTGAATATTCTGAAGATTTTGCCCCTCGTCGAATTTTTTCTTCGGTAACAACTTTAAAAATTAATTTTAGGCTAAAAAAAATAAAATTTATTATACCCATTTCAATAAAAATAGCTTCATGTTCAACACCCTTTTTACCACAACGAACAGTTTTGCGTTTTACATTGTCAAAATCGTGCCAAGAAAATCTGAAAAAAATTCTTTTTAATTTTTAATTAAATTTTCAGAAAAAATTTCATAAAAAAAATTTCAAAAAAAAATTTAAAAAAATTTAAAAAAAAAATAAAAAAAAAATTTCGAAAAAAAAATTTCAAAAAAATTTTTCGAAAAAAACGAAAAAAAATTTCAAAAAAAATTCTTCCAAAAAATTTACAGGTCACTCCAGTCATAAATTCCTCCCTCCGGACGAATAGAAAGTTCCCCATCCGGAGTATAAAGTTGAGGCAATGGAATATTTAATGGGCGGCTATCAATAGCAGAAACACCACAAAAAGTAGTCTCCAAATCTTTGTGTGATTGAAATTCAACAGACATATCCATTCGATTTATAACCTTTAAAAAATTTTTAAAAATAGAAAAATAAATAAAAAAAACATTGACTGGAGAACGCAAAACAACTAAATGTCGAGAATCTTCAAGTTGTGTGTCAACAACCAAAGCCCATTTTCTACCTTAAAAAAAAAAGAAAAAAAAACATTTATCTTTAATCAAGTAAAAACAGGTTGACACTATAACGTAAATTTGCCGGGAGACTTAAACTAGAGCAGTTATTACCCAAAACAGAAAACAGTACTTGGACACTCATTCCGAAATTCGTACTCGTATATGAAGTAAGAAATACGAAACTAAAAATGTGAGAAGTAAGAGCAAAATCTAAATTTCCCAGTATTAGTAGGAAAGAGAACACAAAATGATTAACAAAGGACAGAATTGGGATGGTTAATCTAAATTCTATTCACAAGGAGGAGAGAATAATTCAGTTAAAATCTTAAGTAGCCAAACTATACCAGGAATGCCGAGAGATTTATAGAAATAGGGGTTAAGAAACTAAAGCTTTATTTAAAAGAAAAAAAAGGGCTTCAAATGTCGATCTAAGTTCATGAAATTTGAATTATTGTATAAGTTGATCAATCATTTTTCTATATATACCTCTAATACACCAGCAACAAAAGGTACAACAGCATACAAATTCTAATTTTAAAACATACCCCCTCTAAATCAAAAAATTTTTTTTACCTGAATCAGCTTCTTTAGGTAAATCAATACATTGCATTTCAGCCCTCAAAATATTTACAATTCTTTCAGTTTTTGGTTCTTCTATTTTTAATTGTAATTCTACATGTCTTTGATCTTCTTTCATTTGCCAATTACCAGCACTTAATTGTTTTTCACTTCCATTTTTATTATCATTTTCAATTAATTCTAATGGAATATATTCGCCTTTATTACATTCCATATCTGTTTGTTTTTGACTTGCCTTTAACAAAAATTTAATTTAGAAGTTAGAAGAGAAAAAAACTATAGTCAACATCACTATAAGATAAATCTCTCGCATTAAAAATCGTATTATCACCACTAAAAATGGGGGTATCGCTCAAATAGTTCCCTTCCATAATGACATCTGTGCCGTGTTCTGTTGAATGTCTTGTCAAGTCTATCCGTGCATGAATCCATATCAAAGTGAAACGTGTCCTTACTTAAATGAAAATGAATGGGACATAACAGAACAGTTGACACTCAAAACGAATCCATTCTGGGAGAAAATTTACGCAAGGAACACGTCTTCCCCACCCAAACAAATCTTGAAAAAACTAAGGAGTTTCTTGGAATAAATATTATAGTGGAGCCCAACTACAGCATAAATATTTATTAAAAATTTAAACCTTCAAAGTAGAAGTATTACATATTTTTATTTCAAGTCCAGTTTCATTAAGTAACATATAACTTGAAGAACCAGGTAAATGACGACTTTTTGGTGCACTAATTTGTTTTGCTGCTTTTTCGAAAGACTAAAATTTCTAGTTTCCTTTTAGTATTTTCAAAAAAAATTTACCTCAGATAATTGGTTGACCAACAATAGAAAAGATTTTGAAACCTTTAAAAAAATTTTTTTTTATAAAAACCAAAAAATCTCAACACTCACAGTAATATTCATCATTTCTCTAGCCTCAAAAATTAAAGCCATTTTAGGGGGGAGAACAGCTTTTTTCTGATTAATTTTGTCTTTAATAGATTTTGACGTTCCTTGGCGTTGCTGTTGCGAATTTGTGTCTTCTTCTAATTGTGAACTTATCTTAAGGAAGAAAATTTTTTATTATTGAAAAAATTTAATAAAAATTCCACCCAAAATTTTTTTTAATTTAAAAAAATTTTTCATAACCCTAGTAAAATTTTTTTTTCAATTTAAAAATTTCAAAAAAATTTTTTTCAATCAAAAAAAACCTTCAATGTAAGTCTCCAACTTTGCCATCCTTCATATTGATGTAATACTGGTTCAATTAATGGTTCCCAAACGTTAAAGGCCTCGTTATAATAAGAAATTTGAAGTCTAGCTTCTGCCTCCTAAACATTTTATTTTTTAACTTTTCAAAAAAAATTTTTGTAAAACCGCAATTAATTGAGTAGACCAATTTTTAGCTGATCCAAGCATTGCACTCTCCAATAAAATCATTGGACGAGTAAAATCTTTCATTCCAGCCTCTACAGTGACAATAAATTGTTTAATAGTAAAATCAGCCTTTAAAAATTAAAAAAAAAATTTTGAAGACTTAAAACAAACCTTTTGATTAATAACAATTTGTGTAGTTTCCGCAACTTCTTCAGCCGTTTCTTCAACAACAGAATCATTTCCCAATTGAAACCACCAATATTTATCATTTTCAATTACTCGAGGTTTCCAATAGTCTTGATATTCTCTTAAAATTGCTCGGGCTGATTTTGCTTCTTGATCCTTTTATTAAAAAAATTTTTAAAAATTTAGAAGAATCTCTCTCCCAATACCTTTCTTTGATGTTCTGAAAATTGAGCACTTACAGCACTTAATAAACGAATAATTGAAGGACTAACACGCAAAGTGACTTGGTCAATCTTTACAGAAAAGTTTTGTGTATGTTCTTGATCGTCTATTGAACCGGTAAATTTAATATCCATCTAAAATGAATTGTTTCAATAAATTTTTAAGAAAAATATATGAGGAAAAAGATTCACGCTTTTTCTACCAAGAAACGTTATTAAATAGACCAACATAAGCACCCCCCCCCCCCCACCCCCCAACATTTAAATTAACAATTTGCAAAAAATTAAATTTCAAACCTCTTTTAAAATTTGATAATTACTTAAATGTCTTTTTTCTTTAGCAAAATAAGTGCTGTAAATTTTAAAATGTTGAATTCCACCATCCATTTGTTGAACACCATTAAGCTAAAAAATTTTTATAAAAAATTTCGCTAAAAGCAAACATTTTTAGCATCCAATAAAGCATCAAATGAAAGAATAATAGCTTGAGAATTTGAAGGATTGAGTGAATCTTCAATCAAAATAATCTGGAAAATTAAATCTTAATAAAAAAATTTTTTGCTGATAGGATGAAACACGACCGCTCCAAAATTCGAAAACTTTGAAATACTATAACTTTTCGAAATGGGGGTCATGGCCGAAAAAGCCGAAAATTGGCAATAGGTTATCGACCCTGCTCTACACGATTGTGCAAAAAATGCGAAATTTTTGGCTTCAGTTCAAAATGTTCCCTTGTTAGTTAAATTTTTAAAAATTAAAAAAATTTTCAAACCTCAATTGCATAAACTTTACAATTTAAAGTCAACGTTCCAGGAGGCTCAAAAGTTGATTGTTCTGCTGGACTACCTTTAGTTGCCAATGCTTGTTTAGCTACTGAACTTGTAGAGACATATTGTTTAGAAAGTGCCAATTTGTTACTGCTGCTATTTGGTGTTAAAAAAAGCTCGGAAGGACCAGTTTTCTCATCAACATCTTCATCAGGTTTCAAAATAAAAAAAGTTGAGAGAACACCCAAAAATTCTGGTGCCAACATTAAAAAGAATTTTGATGACAATAAATCAACTGAAAATAGGAGGGGAATTAGAGGGAACTTTTAAAAAAAGGCTTTCCTACCAAATTTATCTCCATGGCTATTTTGACTATATTTAATTGTTACAAATTGATCAGTCGATTCAGTGTCCTTTTTATCCATTAAACGATGAATTGTTGCATTTTTTCTTCGATCATCCATTGTAAATGCTTGTAAGCTGATATTGGCGTGCATAGAACCGTCATCTACCATACTACCGTTCAATTTAAAGCTCCGAATATTCAATGCGCAAAATTCAAGAATCGCATCAGGATCCTCTGTTGAGTCAATTCCACCCTGAATAGCGAATAAAATATTAAATTAAAGATAACTAGTATACGATTGTGGTGATCATTGAAGGAGGAAAGCTATTTTAAGAGATATAATACCTTCAACCCTCGAAATTAGAGACATGGGAATCGAAAAATATGGAGAGAAAGATAAGTTGTTTGTAAAGAATATAACAACTCCAATCCCCTGAATCGGATCTTGATCGGGCCTGGGATTCAAAGATTATAGAGATAAAATTTTTAAGGAAAATAATAGCTTTAATAACGCTAAATTAGAGATCTATGGTCCGAAAATTATAGCCAAAAAGATAGGTCATTTGTAAGGGACATAATATAGATAACCCCCCTAAATTTGACTCAAATGTTTATTAAAAACTTACAGCAATATCCCCCTGCCTCGCATAAAGTTTAGCAGCAATTTCATGCATTCGAAAATCAAAAACAAATTTCTTTTTATTTGTTAATCTAACGTCAGGTTTAATAAATGGTGATCGCTTCTTTCCTGATGTTTTTCTATCTAAAGAGCCTTCACGAGAACGACTACTAATTGAAGGAGTTCTACGTCTTGAACCACCAGCAGTTTGAGGAGAAACTTGTTCAATTTGCGGGGGTTTAATTTGAGACAATTTGCGTTGTAAACGATCATTGAAATTTTTAAGGTCATTTAAGACGTCCTAAAAAATAAAAATTTTAAAAACTAGAAAAAATGAAAAAAGAAACCTTGTACAAATTAAAGTTTAAAATTTGAAAAACAAAATTTATTGACTGTTCATTTGAATTAAATTCAGTTTTGAAGGATGGACTTTCGCCTGTTGCCTTAAGAAAAAAATTTTTTAAGTCCAAAGTTCCAAAAAACCTGTTTATAAACCATATCAATCAAATGATCTCCTTCTCTCATTTCATTATCAATTAAACAAATCGTTTGAGCTTTTCCAGAAGAATCAATTTGCGGCATTTCTAATGTTAAGGAGCCTAAATGAGCTTTAGCAATCATATCAAACATTCTTTTTCTTAAATGAAAACCAAGACGACAAATATGGGCACTTGAAAATTAAAAAAAAATTAGACTGAAAAAATAAAATGTAAACCTCAAAAATGCTTTGTCTCTCTTATTGACAACAATACCGACCTTTAAAATAGAAAAATAAATCAGAATTTATAAATTTTTGAAACCATGGGCGTCAAGTTTCAAACAAGCCAACCAGGGATGTAACGGAGTATCAGAAATCGAACATCAGAAATTTAGAAACCCACGACTTTTTCGACACGAATCCGGTCCGAAAATTTTCTGAAAACCAACCCACATTTTTCTCAACCCGTGACATCCCTGTAGTTAACCGACTAGTTGAAAAAGTAAGAAATTTATCATCCAAAAAATAGGATAACCTATACTTATTATTAGAACCTGACTATGAACCAAGGCTTTTCCAACAGAAATTTAGCCGAAAATAATTTTTAAAAATCATTAAAAACCTCATTAAGACTTAAATTAATATCAAATTGAATTTGTAATTCTCTATGTAACATAGACGAATCCGAGTCACTCTTCTTTTCTCCCTTCATTTCAGAAGAAGTCGAACTTTTTTCTTCTCCACCTTCTTCATTGTCTTTTAACAAAATATTTTCATCCAATTCACTAACTTCCATAATCGCAACCATTTTTGCTCGATCACGCAATTTCGTTCCTTCAATTGGCGCAGATAAATCAACAACTTCTTGATCAAATTCAGGTCTAGGAATGCTATTTAATAATTCTAGAAGTTTAACTAGACGATCATCAGAAATTATTAGAACAACATCTGGTAAGTTTCCAAACATTCGAAACCTTAAAAGTATTAAATTTTATACTTGAAAAGAGCTTCGAAAAATGACAGGAATCTCCGCGCTCATAATGTTTGTTTCACCAAATTTTTAGGTTAATCAAAACCAACCCGAAAATCTTAAGGTTTTTGGTTCGGTTTTCGGTTCTGACAATTCTAGTCTTATTGACAAATGTCAAGTTAATTCAAATTTTCAATGAAATCCTAGTTCAGCAGGAAGATCTATGACATGTAAGAAATTTTAGGAGCTTTTTTCCACGGTTCCAGAAATTTTAGAATCGCCTAGAACCAAATATCAAAACCGTTCACTTTGAAATCGGGTATTTTCCTTTCCTTCCCCGCAGAAAAAAAATTAAATTTTAAATTAACAAAAAATACATTGGTAATTGAAGATCATCAATTGTTGAACGAAGAACATCAATAACCATATTTGTAGGTTTTAATAAATGATATGGAGAATATCTGTCATTTCTTGCTTGCATACACGTTTTAAAAGTATCAGCAAAAATTAATTGAACATTTGAAAGGCTCAATTGGAAATTATCATAAGCTTGAGCCATCAAAGATTTTAATTTTGGGTCAAGTATCTTAAAAAATAAAACGTCTCTTCAAGTTTAAATTTTCGAAAAAAAACCTTTTCATATGCTCTTTCAGGTGATTGTGATTTTGTATTTAAATTAAGTTGTCCCAATTCTGCAACTAAAGCATTCTTTCCTTCGTCAAAAACACCTCCAGCACACAAAACGATTGTTGCAGGATCAATTTGAATCTCCAATTTTAATTTGCGTTTTTGTTCTACCATGTGTTGCAAAGCTGTTGTAGAACGAGCCTAAAAAGAGGGAATGGGAGTTAATAATGAGATTTATAATTCTTTTTCTAGTTAACTGTGCTTATTATTCATCAATAAGACATCATAATTTTAACAACTGAAGTTTTCCTAGATTTTCTGATAAAGAATCAGTCCAGAACTTGTAAAGGAAATTCACATACTTTACTCAAGAAATCAAAAATTTTATTTAGGGTACCAGAAATCAAAAAATCCACCAACCAACCTTAACTTCCTCATATCTTGCAATAGCCAAAGCAGTCAATTGTTGAAGTCGAACAGTTTCAGGAGGTTTAAAAACATCCAAAGCTTTATTTACTGCTGGAGCATGATACATCAGCATTATAGGCGCAACAAGTAATTCTACTGATTGATCAAAATCTTTATTTAAAGGATTTGTTTCAATTTGCATTTTAAGCCAAGGCCGGTTAGAATCGGTCATTTTTAATATTGATTGAGATTTTGAATTTTCTTGGAAGGCATTCATTTCAAAAGATTTTATACAAGAAATATACCTTTAAAAAATAAGCTTAAAAATAAAAAAAAATTTTTTAAAAACTTGATAGCATTTGCTGATGGACGATGATCCAAATTTGCTGTCAAATCAGCAAAGCGCATTTCGAGAACATTTTCTAAAGAAATCACAACTGATGCAAGGCCAAAATTTATTCGATTTTCAACAAAATGTTTTGGATAGTCGGTTGGTGGAGTATTTTCCTTAAAGAAAAAAGATTAGTGTCAGAGCTACCTTAGAGATTTTTATGTTTATATTTTTGACAGAAACAAATACAAAAAATCTAATAAAATGCAAATTATAGATAAATACAAATAAAATCAACACAAAGAAATAAGCAAGCAAAAGATATAACCCAGAAATATGTCGGGGATATATGCCACCGTATTTAAAGAGGAATGCGCAAGTGCAAAAAAATAAGAGCGGAAGAGACCCCAACCTTTATATGTGCTTTTCGTATATGAAGTCTATAAATTTATCCAACAAAAAAGTTGATAAAATTATTCCTCCAGAAAAACCCCCTCGAATCTAGACCTTCTGAATTCGACCAAAAGTCATAACCCAAAGCTACATATAGCCACACAAAAAACCCATTAAAAAATATAACCTGATAGTCAATAGCTTCAAATAATTTTTGTTTTTCTTCTGGAGTAACTGCTTGTTCAATTTTTTCCATAATTTTTGCATCAGCCTCTGTCTGTTCTGTCTCTGTTTTTTTGCCACTTCCAACAAACCAACTTTTTGCCCAACCAACCCATCCCTCTTGTTTTTGATCCTCAACACGTATTAAATCATCACGTCTATCAATTTCAAATTCTGCTTGTTGTCTAGCTATGTTAAGGTTAAAAACATCGAGAGCCTCTTCTACGTTCTAAAATTCAGAAAGAATTTTTTTGGGAAAAAAATAAAAAATTTTCCTAACCTCAATCGTCTTTTTAACAAATTCATTTGGATTCTTTTCCGTTCTAAAAACAATCCAAGCCTCTTTATAATCCCGAACCATTTGCCTATGTTTGTTCATTCTTTCCCACGACCAATTATTTCGTCGTCGTTTAACATGCTCGTGAAGAATACAATTGTAAGCAAATTTCCACCTTTAATAAAATAGAAAATAATTTTTTGACAAAGCAAGATCATGAGTTAGTAACTTATGGTGGGCTAAATTTGCAAATATTTTTTGCCTCGTATATTTTTACTTTTTACATGAACAAAAAACTTTCTTGTAAGAATTCAAAAATCAGGAAAATATTTTTAGATTCTTGACTAATTGTAAAAAGAAGATCCGACCCGTCAGGGAGAACATTTTCGGATAAAAGGGATGTTGGGGATCGGGACAGAAATTTTGATTGGGATAGAAGTCGGGGGACTATAGATCATTCTCGGGCGGGGACGGGGAGAGATCCGACCCGTCGGGGAGAACTTTATCGGGCAACAGGGATGTCGGGGATCGGGACAGAAATGGAGTCTAAAAATCATTGTCTGGTGAAACGGAAAGTCGGGGACCAACTTTATTCTTGACGGACTCGGTTACTCAATATTTTTTCCCGGCTCCCTTCCAAATAAAAATTAAGGCCACCAATATTTTTATCTAGAAAAATTAAGTAATAAAAAATTAATTTATTACCATTCTTTGTAATGATTTTTATATTCAACCAAATTTGGTCTATATTTAAAATACTGTGCTGACAAATTAAATCTTTCTTGTGCTTCCAAAAATAAAAGAAAATCTTGATATTGAAATTTCCCAATAGCCAAAGCAAGTTTCTCCAATTGTAAAATTAAATCAACTTTTGGAATAGTCCAGTCAGATCCGTCAGTTTCAGGTTTTTGATTTAATTTTAATTTGGCATTTAAAGATAAGGGTTCAAGTACTAAAAATATAAAAAAGAATAAAATTGGGGGCTATTCCTGAAAATGGAGTGAGAGGGGCAAATACCAAAATGATTTTTACGGAATTTTTATTTTTCTAAATGCTTCTCAAGAATCCTAAGAAATTTTAACTTTAAAATTTAGCCAGAATAATGATTAATCTCTGGAAAATAATTTTACAATTGAAAATGGTTGATCTGTGTTTAGTATTTCTATTTAGAAAAATTTTAAAATTTCGGCAAACAGACCCTAGCCACAAAAGTTAGAAACATTATTTATCGAATTTTGTTGAAATGACCCCAACCCCTCAAAAAAATTAATAAAAATAACTAACCATATTTATATCCTTCAGGACGACTAGTATCAGTAGAAATAGAATTACACAATGCTTTTGTAATTTCTTTTTTATCAAGCAAATCAGAAATAAGAGTAGATCCAGCATTAGAGTAAATACTTAAATGATTCATCGAGACGAGTCTTTAAAAAAATTTTTTCTTAATTTATAAAACTTTAAATGAATTTTACTTGTAAAATATTTTAACGGCTTCTTTTTGAACTGTCAATTGGAAGTTTTCATCGGTCGTCTAAAAATAAGAAATAAAAAAGGTAATTCCAAGGCTGGCCCCCCCTTTTTTTTCCTGTTTGCCTGACCATTTTAAGCTTTTTTGCTTGACATATAATTTACAATATATCATTCGAAAGAGCTGTCGGTCGTCTAAAAATAAGAAATTGGTTCTGACATCGTGACTACCCAAGAAACTGTTTTTAGCGACAAAAATAGCTTTTAGAAAGAAAAAAATAGAAAGAGAAAAAGGGGGGGACCAGCCTTGGAATTACCATAAAAAAATTTTTTATGGGCAAAAATTTATGCGGACTACTGCAAATTTTGTAAAGAGAATTAAAAAAATGTTGGTTCTGACATCGTGACTACCCAAGAAACTGTTTTTAGCGACAAAAATAGCTTTTAGAAAGCCCTTTCAACCCCAAAGTGCATCTAAAGGCAATTCTATACTTAAGAAACCGCCCCATTATGGGTCTAAAAAACTTGCGGACAAAAGATGCAAATGTCCACAAAAATTCAAAATCAAATAACCTGAAAGTTAAGAGAATCAAGAGTCACTCCCGTAGCAAAAGGCCTTCCTCTATTAGAAAATTTGTCTTCATAACGTAAATGAACTCGTTTTATTCGAATCTGCAAATTTTTAATAACTTGTGCGACCAATTTTTCAGTGAAAGTATCGTCTGTTTGGACATTTTGTTCTATAAAATAAAATTAGTACAAAATCATTTAAATAAAAAATTTACTAAGTTTATTCCTTCTATTTTCTTCAAGTCTAGCAAGTTTCTTTTGCTTGGCCTCCTGTTCATTTTTCTTAGCTTTCTCTTCGTTATAAACAATTCCTTGGTTAGGCACAATTATCATGTAAATTTCACTGAAAAAAATTAAATTTATACAGTCGAACCTCTATATAAGCTATAGCCCCAATACTGATACAACTCGAGTTAAGATACGTTTAAGAAAAGTTGGTTGACCACTGGGTGGTGTACCACTGTACCTAAGTGATGCCGCCTATTTAGAACACACATATCAAAAAACCACAGGGGTTTTTTGATGAAAAATTCAGGTCGGGTTAGCTAGTTTTCAGTTTCTTTAGAATCGGATTTAAGGTCAAGAAAGTCCGGGGTTGCAACACATCCCTGGCTCGATTGTGTAAATTAAAAAAAGATTAAAATCACTCCAAAAACAAGATACCTTATATTAACAATAGTCGGTTCAGTATAAAGATATTTCCAAGGTATTTTAAGTACAAGACTTTGAATATAACCAAATTTAAGTCTAACGGGAAGATCAAGATCATCTAAAGCTGTTTCTTTAATATCCAAATTATTTAATTTAACATCTCCTTAAAACAATCAAAAATATAAAAAAGAAAATTTAAAAGAAAAACCTCCCCAAATTCCAATATTTAATTGAGAAGCATTTAAATTGTCAATGTAAGAACCCAAAAAACGATTGAGCAAGTCCGCAACTACATTTTCAAAAACCATTGTAAAATGTTTTTAATTGATAAATTTCTGAAAATTAAAAAATATATTTAAAGATATTCTAGCTTGAAAATAATTAGAGAGCAAGATTTTTAAAAAACCTCGACTTTGATTTCGGTTGGGTACCTTGATCAGATTCTTGACCTTGAGTCAAGGAAAAATCAAGGAACTCAGAAAAATGTCTATATCTGTACTCTGGAATCCAGGAAAAATCAAGGACTCTGGATCCGAATCCAGCTCACTCTCTAAAAATACTATTGGACAGAAAAATCAGATTATGAGTCAGCCAAATTAACAAAAGAAACCAAGGGTATTCTAGCTATGTTTGAACGAAAAATTCAATAAAGGCGATGTTAGGCGCCGGGCAGAACACGCCTAACGCCGGATTTCCCCAAATGTTAGGTGTTCGGGTTGCATTTCGAAGTTTCCCGATAGAGTTTCGGAGAAGCTTAAACAAAACAAAAAAGTAAAGCCCCTTTTAAATTTCCACCAAAATAAATTATTTTATTTTGGCGTTCTGTTTTTAAAGTTTAAAAAAGTTGTACTATAAAAGGGGCAAATTAATGAACAAAGATCATTTATGTTTTCACAGTGTTTTTTTATTAATTTTTATTTTTCCTTATCTCTTATTTACACAATTTAGTTGGAGTATTTATCGAATTCTTTTAACATATTTATTAGGTTGTTGTTGCATTTCCCTTCATCTTATTTGCAAAACTTTTAATTCCTTCTCTCATTTTTTCAGACTTTTCATATTTTCAACCAAATTTCTTATTAAAAAATGGCTGACAAATTCGTCGGAAAGTGGAAACTTACTGACTCCGACAACTTTAATGACTACATGAAAGAGGTTGGTGTCGGAATGCTGGCTCGTACCGGTGCTGCCGCCGTGAAACGTAAAAAATTTCTTTTAATTTTCAAAAGAATTTGAACAAATTTTTCATTTTTTTAGCCGTTCTCGAGTTTGTGGTTGATGGTGACAACTGGAAGATGACTTCCACCTCAACTTTCACTACTTGGGTTAGCGAGTTCAAAATTGGAGAACCGAAGGAGCAGAAGACCGCTGATGGGCGCACATTGATGAGCACCTTTACTTTTACTGATGGGAAGCTCGTTGAGGAGCAGAAGAAGATCAGTGAAAAGGACAAGGACAGCCACATTGAGGTGGGAAAACTTGACATTTTTTAGAAAAAAATTTTTGTTATTTTTCAGCGCTACGTTGATGGAGATGGCAAAATGGTCATTACATGCGAGAGCGGCGGGGTCAAGGCGGTTCGCAAGTACGAGAAGATGTGAGGGGACAGAAAGATGACTAAAAGAAAAATGTGCCATTTTTTGTTAATTTAAAAAAAAATAATTTTGTTAATTTCTCATAAGGCACTTAAAATATAAATGTTTTCATTTTGTTTATCAGTTGGGGGTATTTTTTGTGTTGAGTATATTGTTAAAGACCAACTTTATTGATTTGGTGTTTGTGTTGTCCACTCAATTTGGTAATTCTGAAGATTGTCCCCCCCATTTTTTCCTTACTTTTTCCTTCCTTACGATTGTACATAATGGTCAGATTTTTCCCCTTTTCCTTTTTACTTTATACTCCCCTGTAGCATTTTCAAAACATTTTTCAGTTGTTCCATATTAAAAATATAAATAAGAATGTAATGTTTTAGCACAGAAATTCATAATGTTATACACCAAATCAATGTTTTTTAACTCTTTTTTTATTAACATAGTTTCCAAAGGCAAAAAATAATTTGATGAATGCAAAATTAATCCTCTTTGTTACTTGAATATGCCATAGAGAAAAAAGGAAAAGGGGAAAAATCTGACCATTATGTACAATCTTAAGGAAGGAAAAAGTAAGGAAAAAATGGGGGGGGGGGGGGGGGGGGGACAATCTTCAGAATTACCCTCAATTTTATCGTTCCCTTATTTTTTCGACTTTTTTACTTCATCTCCCTGTTGTGTATCACTTCCATTGTACAAAGAACATCTGTACAAGGCCAGATTTCAGACGAGAAGAAATTTTCCAACTCCGTAACTTCTTGTCCGCAAAATACGAAAAATTGTCCGCAATTTTTTAAAATCTTCTCCCTTCTGTTATAAATTTCCTTAACACCTCCTCTATTTGTTGTGGATACAAATTGATCGATATTCTTAATGATCTCCTTCCACCTCGATAAATTTATCTATTCTATATCTACATATTTACAAAAAAATATAAAAATGTAAAATTTACATTAAAATAAAAAAAAATTTTTTTTCCTCTTTTCTCATCTCCTTTGACGTCCAATAATTGTAGCATTTTTATTCTTACCTGGACCGACTTGAAAGGACATTGAGGAATTCTGGAAATAAACTTTGATTGATTAAAAAGAATAAAGTTCATTTTTATACCTTTCCATCATTTATTACTGCTTCGCCATCCAATGCTAACCAGCCCCCAGCATCCTTTTCTGGGTTTACTCGGCAAGCCAAAATGGGGATTATCTGGGGAAAAATGTTTTTTTTATTATATTCTGTTTTCTTAAATAAAATCAGAATTTTACCAGAATTGTAATCAGAATTTTATTCTGATTTTTTCAAATAAATCAGAATTTTATCAGAATTAATTTCAGAATAAAATCAGAATTATTCTGATTCGGTTCTGATTTAATTCTGTTAAAATTCTGATTTTATTTTAAAAATTCTGAATTGTTCTGAGATTAATTCTGATATTAATTCGGATAAATTCTGAAATTAATTCTAGTAAATTTCTGATTTTTTTTTAATTCTGATTTTTCTGGAAGGAGCTTCTTATTTGTTATTTTTCTCACCTCAAATGCAGGATCATCTAAATGAGCACTCGTATCAATACTTTAAAAGAGAAAGAAATATTTTAAATTTATTTTTGTCTCCAATTAAAAGACCACCCTTACCTAAGCAATATTTTTGCCATGTGTAATCTATGAGAAATTTTTTGCCATTGAACAAAAGTAAGAAAAAGTACGGGGTTATCAAGTTTTGCACTAGGAATATAAGGAAGATCCGAGCCAATATGGGAAAGGGCAGCAATATGAACAAAACAAAATTCTTCTGAAAAAAAGAGAGAAGAATTTACTTGTTAAAAATCACGAAGAAAAGATACACCTTCAATCGTTTTCCAATTCGAAGGGACTGGTTGATCAAGTGGAGGTATCTGATGAGAAAAAAATTTTTTTTAACTGCAATGCCATTAGCGTGTGGATGGACGTTTACAGACAAATAAAATTGTTGATATAAATTTGCGGACAAATTTAATTGCGGACAATACTTAAGTGATATCCTTATTTTAAGATACATATACTCCTCATTTTAAATACGATTCTTCAGTTCCAAGGAGTATATTCGTACTGATAAAAAATATTACTCAAGGCTCAGTTGATGTGGATTAAGGGTTTATTTTTGGCTCCTGTCCGCAAATAATTGTCCGCAAATGTTTGTCCGCAAATATTTGTCCGCAAATATTGTCCGCAAATATTTGTCCGCAAATATTGTCCGCAAATGTTTGTCCGCAAATATTTGTCCGCAAACATTGTCCGCAAATATTTGTCCGCAAATAATTGTCCGCAAATGTTTGTCCGCAAATATTTGTCCGCAAATAATTGTCCGCAAATATTTGTCCGCAAATAATTGTCCGCAAATAATTGTCCGCAAATGTTTGTCCGCAAATATTTGTCCGCAAACATTGTCCGCAAATATTTGTCCGCAAATAATTGTCCGCAAATGTTTGTCCGCAAATATTTGTCCGCAAATAATTGTCCGCAAATATTTGTCCGCAAATAATTGTCCGCAAATAATTGTCCGCAAATGTTTGTCCGCAAATAATTGTCCGCAAATATTTGTCCGCAAACATTGTCCGCAAATATTTGTCCGCAAATAATTGTCCGCAAATAATTAATCCTTTTTTAATTCCACAGACTTCCTTACCTCAATTCCTTTAATCATCTCCTCAAAATCTTCATTTTCTTCCTCCTCTTTTCCAATTTCCTCCCTCCTCTCCTCAACCCTCATTCTCATTTTTTCCATTATTTTATTACGTAGCCGTCCTTCAGGTAAAGGCAAATAAGATATTCGTGCCTTATATCTTGCTACGTATGGAAGGAATGCTACACGAAGGAAAGCTTCTAAATGAAGACGTGCCATTCCGAGAAAACGGAAACGTTCACTTCCAATGTCTTAAATTTAAAAAATTAGAAAATTTGCGGAACACTTTGTTGCCATATTTACACGTTAGATTAATGGATCCGGATATCCGAATATTCCCCAGGATCCACCAACCTACCTACAGCAACAGAGAATGTTGGCTAGATAATTCTGATAATAATTCTGATATTTTCTGAGTTTATTCTGATTGTAATTTTGATTTTAATTCTGGTTTACTCTGATTTTTTCCGAGTTTATTCTGATTTTAATTCTGATAATTTCTGGTTTTATCCTAATTCAATTCTGATTTAATTCTGATCTTAGTTCTGATTTTTCTGAAAATTCTGATTTTATTCTGACAGATTCTGTTCTGAAATTTGTTCACTAACAAGATGGGGAATAAGTAAGAGATTAACGACAGAAAAATTAATTTTCCACACCCACTAATTAATAAAATACCTCCTCTTACCAATATCAGCCATTAGCCCCCAACTTAACGACAGGAACATTATTCTGCATTGATTATTATTTTTATTATTTTGTCCTTTTCTTCTTCCACCTTCAATTTCTACCTGATAAAGACATAAACGATTAAAAGTTGGGCGAATAGCCATTAAAGCCATTTGTTGACAAAAAGAGCCACGTGGAGGGAAAGGTTCACTGAAAGGAAGGGAGGGACTTTAAAAAATTAAAAATTTTTTTTTAATTTTCACACTTTGCCTGGTAAGCAATTGAAGAAGCTAAAGCATTCCCTGTGCCCATAGGTAAATGTAAAAGTGGGAGACGAAGAGCGCGTTCGTGATCTGCTCTTGAGCAGAGACCGTGAAGCGCTTCTGAAACAATTCCGTCACCTCTAAAAATGAGAATAGTTTAAATTCTGAAAGTAAAATTAAATCAGAATTATTCTGATTTATTCTGAAAATTAATTCTGAAGATAGTTCTGAAATTAATTCTGATTTTGTTTCTGAAATTCTGAAATTAATTTGTGTATTTTCTGATTTGTTCTGAAAATTAATTCTGATAAAATTCTGATTCTAAAAGTTGTTTTCTGACTTTATTCTGAAATTAATTCTGGTAAAATTTTGATTTAAAAAAAATTAATTCTGGTATTTTCTGACTGTTCTGAAAATAATTCTGTTAATAATTCTGAAATATTTTTTAATTCCCCCCTTACCCTCCAAGTGCTAATATATCCACTCTATCCAAACAAATTTTCTCTGCCAATTCAGTCGCGTGAAAAGGCCGTTCAGTAACAATTATCTCAATTTGATAGCCAGCTTCTCTCCAAATCATTTCTACCTCATTTGTCCACAAATTTAAAGCTTGTTGTTGTCCACTAAATGGGTTGAGTAAAACAAGTATTCTTCGACGATTGGATGAATTTGTTAGTGGTTGGTGGGGGGCTGGAAGTTAAAAGTGGGAAATAATAATTAATAGGTAAAATTCTGATTTTGTTCTGATATCAATTCTGATCGATTCTGATTTATTATGATTTTAGTTCTGATTTTATTCTGACAAATTCTGATTTTTTTTCTGATAAATTCTGATTTTATTCTGATATTAATTCTGATTTTTCTGATAAATTATGATTTTATTCTGATATTAATTCTGATTTTTCTGATAAATTCTGATTTAATTCTGATATTAATTCTGATAGTTCTGAGTTTAATTCTGATAATTTCTAGTTTTATTCTGATAAATTCTGAAATTTTTTCATGGACAAGACATAATAAGTGAGAGAAATAAGGGAATGTGGATAAAATCAGAATTAATTTTAAAATTTAATTTATTTACCAATACAAGTCCCAATCCATTTATTAAAAACATTTTCAAAAATAATAAAATCGTCACTGTTGTCAGACAATAAAGTTAATTTAGCTTGTAAACGTATTCTTCGCCTCTGCTCATTTTTATTATTTTCTTGGTAAAGTGGATAAGCAACAAATAAAAATTGGGGTGGAGAATTGTCTAAAAATATATTAATTTTGTTCTGATTTTTTGGAAAAATTATTTTTATAATTCGTTAAGCTAGACAATATGCCCTTCACTCATAGGGTTGTCAGAACCGATGATTTTTCGGTTCGATATCCGAAGATTTTCCAAGAACCGACAACCCTACCCTACACTAATAGGGGCCTGTCTCCCAAAATTTTGGTCACCAAGATCTCTTATAGCGAGAGTTCGAATTAAAATATATAATTGAGGTAATCTCCATTCTTATCAATTAATGAAAGGCCGGTGAAGCTTCCCAGCTTAGTAAAGGAAAAATGAAAACGATCAGTCATCTCATCTGACTGGCGTGAGGTGTTACCAATCTCGGCAAAATTAAAAGAATTTAATTTTGATATTTTCTGGGGTCATTATCATAAAAGAAATTAAAAAAAAATATTCAAGAAAATCCACCTCTACCCAAACAAGAACGATTTGAACAGAGTATATCCTCTGGAAATATTTTTAAAATATTTTTATTTAATTTTTCATTATCCTCAGAAAGGGGAATTGGAAGAAATAAATTTTCTAATAGATTAGGAGAAAATAAAAAGGTTTGTTTAATTTTAATATTTAAATTGTTTAAATTGTTTTTTGTTGAAGAATTAAATATGGGGGGTAAAAGGAACAGTTCACATTGAAATTTTGAAGAGGAATTTTGAATCATATTTTTTTCTAAAAAATGAAATTAATTAATTATTCAATTTTAAAAAATTTAATTTAAAAAATTAAATTAGAAAAAAAATACAAAAAAATTTTTCACAAATATTCCAATTAATGAATAGCCCTTTTAATTAATTTTAAAATCAAAAATAAACTAAATTATTTTAAAAAACAAAAATTTTCCCACGCCGAGGGGAGGAAATGTGTGAATTTATTATTTTTGGAGTTTCTGGAATAATAGGAGAACTTTTGGAATTATCAAAGAAATAAATAAGAGGGAGAGCACGGAGCTGCTTAGAAAAATATGTTTTTTTTAATTTTTGCCTTTAAAAATTTTTTAAAAAATTCTATGACTTAAAAATATTGTTTAAAAACGTTTATTTGATGCCTTGCAATCTTTACTTAATTAAAAAAATTAATTTACACTGAAAGGATTCGAACCCGGTACCCTTAAATGGTGAAGTCAGCGCTCTTACCCACTTACCCAAAATTTCAATTTTGCCATTATCTTTATATTTTGAAGAGGGGGAAGGGAGTTAACGATTAGATTTAAAAATTAATAAATTTATTCCCTTATTTACTCAAAAAATTAATTCATTTTAAAAAATAATAATTCTCACTCTACTAAATTTTTCAGCATTAAATATGTCCATAAATTAAACGAGTGTTCAGACGCCGCTTCGCGGCGTCTGAACACTCGTTTTAATGCTTCTTTTAAAAAGCAAAATCTTTAATTAATTCCTATGGATAACATATCTGTTTGCCCATTTAAAAGTTACAACTCAGAAAGTGCAAATAATCATCGGTTTTCAAACTTATCGAGCTGAAAATTTGAATGAGCGATCAGACTTGATTTAATCAATTGGAACTAAGAAGCTTCCGAATTATATAAGATTTATTCGGAGTGGTTCAACACAAAAAAGTCAGCCGATAAGATTAAGTAAAAAGAGGAGGGAATGACAACGCGTGGATATAATCGTATAGAACAAAAAAAATTTTTGATGTAATGTGTTTATTTTTAAATTTTTTAAATCTATTCTTTTAAGTTGTGAATAATTCTGTAAAGCCCCATAGAACCCAAGGATATTGCCATTTATCCTCCATGTTCATCCATTTCTTTGTACTCTCTTGGTTTTTCGGTTAATTCCAAAATGCTTCGTTTTCCCTGCAAATTTAAGATACCACTCTTTATCCTTTTTTCTTGCTCTGTTAACCAACACCTATCGTCAACTTTTAATTCACCAAATTTCCAGATTCACTCTTTCTGCCAAATCCCTTGATTTATGTTAATCCTTTCAAGCCGCTCATATTTCTCAAAACAACCTCAAATACATTAATCTCTTAAATCACTCTTTACACCCTTAAATCACTCTTATCTCTTTATATTTCGGCTAAACCCACTAATCCAATTTATCCAATTTTTTTTCTCATATCTCTCGGATATATTTTATCACACAAAACGTTGGAATACATCTTGCACCCTTCAAAACCTTGGTCTTACTGTTATATTCCTAGTTTTTTTTCTAAGCCACTTTAGTTGATCGTTATTTCTGTAGATTCTCCAATATTCCAGATTACCATCTTAATACAATTAAAACTTTTGGTCACCATGATTGTTCCTATGACCATGATTGTTCCTATGATATCTATCCTATGATCGATAGATATCCTTGTAAATCCGCTCGTACTTCTTTAAACCTATGTTTGTCAACAAAATCTCTTGCAACATCTTAAACACTTCAGTACCATGTTTACTATTTTAATCACATCAAATCCTCATTTTTAGTTTATTCCCTGTTAATCCTCTTAATTCCTGTTTTCCCTCTTTATCTACAAATCCGTGTTAGTCACAAACTTTGTAATCCTAATTTGACTCCTCATAATCAAACATAGGGCTAAAAAATTTCCCATTTGGAATAAAATCAAAACAAAAACTGAACAATAATAAAAGGAAAAACGCAGTTGAAAATTTGATCTGAATAAGTGCTAATCAAAAATCTGTCCAAAAGGAAATAAATTCGAAAATCTCAACAAAATTAGAACAATATTTGACTTCTTGGTAAATTTTCAGACGACTTGGGTAAATCATCAGACGTCTTGAAAACCTTATTTATAATAATTTTTGGTCACATTTCTTTGCTCCCGGATTTCCTTGATAATAATCTCGTATCTATTGACCTTTCCGTTAATACTCATATCATTTGCTTTATGTATTGATCCTCTTTGTTAAAAAAATCTTTGTTAGTCTGTTAATCTTTCTTACCCTTTTATATCATAATAAACAACAAAATCCTTGATATTCATCTTGATTCCATCAAATCCCTTGATTTCCATGTTTATCCCCAAATTTCTCAAATTTTATTTACTCCCCTAAAACACTTTTTATAGACTGTTCTATAAACACTTCCACAAAACAAAAATCCTTTTAATCTCCAAATACGTTGTTATTTCTCTTAATCGCACAAACTCTTTTTTCTCTGTTTAAACGCCCAAATCCTTCTGTTAATCTCCCTGTTTATCTGTTCTTAAAACTTTTTGCCTTCCGAATCTCAAAATTTTTGCCTCCGGCGCACACTCTTCAAAACTCTAATACTCTATATCCCTACAAATCGTTTTTATCCCTTGTAATCATCCTTAATACAAAAATACCCTTATTCCCCAGACTGCCCCTTATTCCCAAAATTGCAGACTGCGGATTGCGTAAATTGTTTTTTCGTCTTGCAGACTGAGGCTACGGATTTTTGCCAAAATTAAATGCATTTTTATATGACACCATTCATTCATTTTAAAACAACTACATATACCGAATTCTATGCTCGGGTTTTTGAAATGCAATATACTATTAATTTTAAACAAATTCCTTAAGAAATTTTCTTCTGAGCCATTTCATTTCACCTTCATTTGAATGAAAAACTTAAAAAATCAAATTCAAACTCCCTGTTCCGTTACGCGTCTTTCTTATGAACCCCTATTCATTTTAAGCCCGTTAAATATTCACAACTCTGTTATAAATTCAAATCCCAGGATTGTATGGTAAATTAACGAACAATTTTTATAAGGAACATTTTTTGTTTTTCTTTAAACGTAAATTTTTATTTATTTATTTATTTATTTATTTATAACGAACACCAAAAGGTACATACAAACATGTACACTTACAATGGATAAAAAGAAAAACAATACAAATAAATGCCTTGGTAAAATTAAAAAACTTAAAAAAAAATAAATGATATTTGAAAAAATAAATGTGATTAAAAAAATATATGTGATTAAAAATATATGTATGTGATTATATTTGATGAAAAAAAAAATTTGATGAAAAATAATGTTAAGAACCCTTAAAGACCAAAATCTACACAATTAGCTAATACTCTAAATTTTTTATAATTTGCACACTCAATGACTTCTCTAGGCAATTTATTCCAAATGTTTATGACCCTAATAAAGAAATTATTTTTTGTCTTAAATGAGTACCCCTTATTTTGAATTAGATATTTCCTGCGTAAATTTCTTTTCGCAAATATAAAGAATTTATCTGGTCTTAGATGTGTATGTCCAGTTATAAACTTGTATGTCATACATAAATCTGAAATACAGCGTCGCTCAGCTAGCTTCTTAAGCTTACATAATTTTAATCTTTCTTCATAGTTCCTAGGTGTAATGGAGCAAATTTTAAGGGCAATTCGTGTAAAGAATTTCTGGACTCTCTCTATTTGGTGGGAGGTTTCCAGTTTTGATGGATTCCATACTTCTGTTGCGTATTCTAGACAGGGCCTTACATATGTTTTGTAGCAAAATACAAGTTTATTTATGTCTTTAGTTTTAATTACTCTAAATATCTGGTGTGTGAGGAAATAAGCATTTTTAATAATTTTTTCATAATGCTGGGAAAATGATAAACTAGAATCAATTATAATACCAAGATCCCGAACACTATCTACTTCATTCATTTGTTTTCCTAGTAACTTATATGTTCTTTTATTATTATTTTTCCCTATGTAGAGAACAACGCATTTTTCTAGCGAAATATATAGACCATTAAGGATAGACCATTGTTCAATACATGATAGAGCTTCGGATAGAACTTCAGTTCTTAAATTATTGTTATGTTCAATATATAGTTTCACGTCGTCGGCATAAATTTTTATATGTATACCTTCAGGTAAATATTTTGGTAAATCATTAATGAATATTAGAAAAAGTAGAGGTCCAAGGACACTACCTTGTGGTACACCAGATAAAGTTGGATAGCTATCAGAGAGGGTATTCTCAATCTTAACTCTAAAGGTCCTGTTTTCTAGGAAATTCTTAATAAACGTATATATCTTCCCAGCTATACCGATTGATTTCAATTTATAGAGTATTCTGTTAATAGGTACTGAATCAAATGCTCTAGCAAAGTCAATATAGACAATATCAATAGACTTATTTTCTTGAATAGCTCTGTAGAAATCATTTAACATTACTAATAATTGAGTAGAGGTTGATCTGTTAGTTAGGAATGCATATTGGTCATCAGAGAAATAAGATTTTTTATTCAAAAATTTTATTATCTCGATACAAATTAGTCTCTCTAGTACTCTACAAAGTGTGCATGTTAGTGATATAGGTCTATAGTTATTAGGATCTGATTTGTCACCTTTTTTGTGGATAGGTATAATTATAGATGTTCTCCATATTTTCGGAATACTTCCACTATCTAATATTATTCTAAATATTTCAGTTAGTACAGGGGCTAATTCTTCAGCTGAATGTTTCAGTAATATATAAGGAATTCCATCCGGGGATGTAGAATTTTTGTTAGGAAGTTTCCTTAATAGGTCTCTAATCTGAATTACATCTAGGTCTAGATCTTGCATTGAGAGCTCATTATTTTCAGTTATAACTTCATCTTGTAACTCCTTATGGCTAAAATTAGTTAAGAATGTCTTAGCTAGTATATTGGACTTTTCTAAGTTATCTTTGTATATTCGATCATTAGAATCTGTAAGAAATGTTATATACCCATTATCACCTATTTTTCTCTTGATAAACTTATGAATTGAATTATAGCCTTTCGATATGGCAAGTTGCTCGTTTTTAAGATGATGTGATTGAATTTTTGTTTTTAATTGTTTTGAGATTATTTTATATTTCAATTTAATATCCATATTCGATGGGGTTTTCTTTAATTCATTGTAAGTTAAAAGTTTTCTGTTATAAAGGTCTGTAATATCTCTAGAATACTTTTCTTTGATTATTTTGTTAATAGGTCTTAGTGGCATAACTTTATCATATACGCCTAATAGACATGTTGTCAATTTAGAATATTTTTCTTCAATGCTAAAGTAGTAGGGTAATATGTAATCCCAATTTATACTAGACAGGTTTTTACTACATTCGTTCAGATTTTTCTTATTAATATTTCTTACTAAAACTTTGCTTTGTTTTATTCTCTTGCATCTTTCATTAATACATACTTTGAACTTAACCATATTATGATCTGATGTAGAAAAATTCTCGATAACATTAGTGCTAACTAATTTATCAGGGAATGATAAAACTAAATCAAGTATAGATTTCTCTCTTGTGGGCTTATTAACTTTCTGTATTGCATTAGTTTGGTTAATAAATTCAAGTAAAACCTTTCCAATCTTATCAGAAGCAGTTAAAATATTCCAATCAACATTAGGGCTATTAAAGTCTCCCAGAATTATATATCTCTTAGTAGTGCTTAATAGATTATAGATATATTTTAATAATTTCCTTGTATTTTTAACTGTGCAATCAGGTGGCCTATATATACAAATAATTAAAATTGGTTGAACTATTAGTAATTTAATACAGATAAGTTCACATTGAAATTTACTACCTTGGAAAATACACTTAAATGTTAAATCATTCCTTAATAAGATAGCGCAGCCTCCTCCCTTGCGTTTTTCTCGATGAGCAAATAAGGGTTGAAATTGATTATTAAAGCAGAAATCATTATAGATGGTATTATTTTTATTGAGCCAGGTTTCAGTAATACAAGCTATGCCTATTTTGTGTTTATCTAGAATGAGTTTCAATTCATTGGTTTTATTAGTCATTGAGCGTGCATTGATTAATATCCCACTAATTTCATTTTTTATTATTTTTTTACCTCTGGTGTTCGCGAGTCCCTATTGTGTAGTTTTGTTCTTTAGGGGACGGGGATTTTTAAGTTCTCTGATATGCAAATCAGATATAACATATTTATAAAGACCACACGAATTATTTAGTGAGTAGGCATGCCTGCGTAATTGATATAAAAATTGTAGCTCAGGAGGACTAAGGTCACGGCGAGCAAATACATTGTTAGGAATTGTGGAAATGTTACGAGTAATGCTATGAAATTGTTGAATAAAATAGTTACGAGAAACATTATCTATAAAGGGTATTTTTATGAGCTGAGGCCTAGAAGAATTTGTTTGAGAAAATTTAGTTTTATGCCGAAAAGGTGGGGTATTTTTGTCAAGTTTATCACCAAGATTACATTTACTTACAATTTCTTCAATAATTCGCTTGTCGTCTTCTTCACTCATAAAAGGCATCTTTTCCACAACGGCTATTTTCGATTTTTTGTTGATTGTGTCGGGATTTTCTGCAGCATAGGCCGCCATTTTCGAAAATAAATTGTTGTCTGTAATAAATGATGGAGGTTGGCCCCAACGTGTGTTGTTTTGATTAGAAGTGCTTGTCAGATTAATATTTTCATTGTTTAAGTTATTAGAATTTTGCTTAAAAATTTCACTAACAGTTGTCCGAATTATTGTCTCGATTGAAGGTTTTAATAATTCCGAAACCATAACAGCTATCTGCGATAGCTGTTCTTGTGATAAATTTGACACAATTGTATCTGGCACAATTGTATTTTCAGAGGATGAGCTCTCCATTGAGTTTGAACGAATACGTTTTTTATTATTAGATTTGGTAGGCATTATTGATTTTTTTTATTTTTGAAAAAAGGTTGGGAGTTTATCCTCCATGTTCATCCATTTCTTTGTACTCTCTTGGTTTTTCGGTTAATTCCAAAATGCTTCGTTTTCCCTGCAAATTTAAGATACCACTCTTTATCCTTTTTTCTTGCTCTGTTAACCAACACCTATCGTCAACTTTTAATTCACCAAATTTCCAGATTCACTCTTTCTGCCAAATCCCTTGATTTATGTTAATCCTTTCAAGCCGCTCATATTTCTCAAAACAACCTCAAATACATTAATCTCTTAAATCACTCTTTACACCCTTAAATCACTCTTATCTCTTTATATTTCGGCTAAACCCACTAATCCAATTTATCCAATTTTTTTTCTCATATCTCTCGGATATATTTTATCACACAAAACGTTGGAATACATCTTGCACCCTTCAAAACCTTGGTCTTACTGTTATATTCCTAGTTTTTTTTCTAAGCCACTTTAGTTGATCGTTATTTCTGTAGATTCTCCAATATTCCAGATTACCATCTTAATACAATTAAAACTTTTGGTCACCATGATTGTTCCTATGACCATGATTGTTCCTATGATATCTATCCTATGATCGATAGATATCCTTGTAAATCCGCTCGTACTTCTTTAAACCTATGTTTGTCAACAAAATCTCTTGCAACATCTTAAACACTTCAGTACCATGTTTACTATTTTAATCACATCAAATCCTCATTTTTAGTTTATTCCCTGTTAATCCTCTTAATTCCTGTTTTCCCTCTTTATCTACAAATCCGTGTTAGTCACAAACTTTGTAATCCTAATTTGACTCCTCATAATCAAACATAGGGCTAAAAAATTTCCCATTTGGAATAAAATCAAAACAAAAACTGAACAATAATAAAAGGAAAAACGCAGTTGAAAATTTGATCTGAATAAGTGCTAATCAAAAATCTGTCCAAAAGGAAATAAATTCGAAAATCTCAACAAAATTAGAACAATATTTGACTTCTTGGTAAATTTTCAGACGACTTGGGTAAATCATCAGACGTCTTGAAAACCTTATTTATAATAATTTTTGGTCACATTTCTTTGCTCCCGGATTTCCTTGATAATAATCTCGTATCTATTGACCTTTCCGTTAATACTCATATCATTTGCTTTATGTATTGATCCTCTTTGTTAAAAAAATCTTTGTTAGTCTGTTAATCTTTCTTACCCTTTTATATCATAATAAACAACAAAATCCTTGATATTCATCTTGATTCCATCAAATCCCTTGATTTCCATGTTTATCCCCAAATTTCTCAAATTTTATTTACTCCCCTAAAACACTTTTTATAGACTGTTCTATAAACACTTCCACAAAACAAAAATCCTTTTAATCTCCAAATACGTTGTTATTTCTCTTAATCGCACAAACTCTTTTTTCTCTGTTTAAACGCCCAAATCCTTCTGTTAATCTCCCTGTTTATCTGTTCTTAAAACTTTTTGCCTTCCGAATCTCAAAATTTTTGCCTCCGGCGCACACTCTTCAAAACTCTAATACTCTATATCCCTACAAATCGTTTTTATCCCTTGTAATCATCCTTAATACAAAAATACCCTTATTCCCCAGACTGCCCCTTATTCCCAAAATTGCAGACTGCGGATTGCGTAAATTGTTTTTTCGTCTTGCAGACTGAGGCTACGGATTTTTGCCAAAATTAAATGCATTTTTATATGACACCATTCATTCATTTTAAAACAACTACATATACCGAATTCTATGCTCGGGTTTTTGAAATGCAATATACTATTAATTTTAAACAAATTCCTTAAGAAATTTTCTTCTGAGCCATTTCATTTCACCTTCATTTGAATGAAAAACTTAAAAAATCAAATTCAAACTCCCTGTTCCGTTACGCGTCTTTCTTATGAACCCCTATTCATTTTAAGCCCGTTAAATATTCACAACTCTGTTATAAATTCAAATCCCAGGATTGTATGGTAAATTAACGAACAATTTTTATAAGGAACATTTTTTGTTTTTCTTTAAACGTAAATTTTTATTTATTTATTTATTTATTTATTTATAACGAACACCAAAAGGTACATACAAACATGTACACTTACAATGGATAAAAAAAAACAATACAAATAAATGCCTTGGTAAAATTAAAAAACTTAAAAAAAAATAAATGATATTTGAAAAAATAAATGTGATTAAAAAAATATATGTGATTAAAAATATATGTATGTGATTATATTTGATGAAAAAAAAAATTTGATGAAAAATAATGTTAAGAACCCTTAAAGACCAAAATCTACACAATTAGCTAATACTCTAAATTTTTTATAATTTGCACACTCAATGACTTCTCTAGGCAATTTATTCCAAATGTTTATGACCCTAATAAAGAAATTATTTTTTGTCTTAAATGAGTACCCCTTATTTTGAATTAGATATTTCCTGCGTAAATTTCTTTTCGCAAATATAAAGAATTTATCTGGTCTTAGATGTGTATGTCCAGTTATAAACTTGTATGTCATACATAAATCTGAAATACAGCGTCGCTCAGCTAGCTTCTTAAGCTTACATAATTTTAATCTTTCTTCATAGTTCCTAGGTGTAATGGAGCAAATTTTAAGGGCAATTCGTGTAAAGAATTTCTGGACTCTCTCTATTTGGTGGGAGGTTTCCAGTTTTGATGGATTCCATACTTCTGTTGCGTATTCTAGACAGGGCCTTACATATGTTTTGTAGCAAAATACAAGTTTATTTATGTCTTTAGTTTTAATTACTCTAAATATCTGGTGTGTGAGGAAATAAGCATTTTTAATAATTTTTTCATAATGCTGGGAAAATGATAAACTAGAATCAATTATAATACCAAGATCCCGAACACTATCTACTTCATTCATTTGTTTTCCTAGTAACTTATATGTTCTTTTATTATTATTTTTCCCTATGTAGAGAACAACGCATTTTTCTAGCGAAATATATAGACCATTAAGGATAGACCATTGTTCAATACATGATAGAGCTTCGGATAGAACTTCAGTTCTTAAATTATTGTTATGTTCAATATATAGTTTCACGTCGTCGGCATAAATTTTTATATGTATACCTTCAGGTAAATATTTTGGTAAATCATTAATGAATATTAGAAAAAGTAGAGGTCCAAGGACACTACCTTGTGGTACACCAGATAAAGTTGGATAGCTATCAGAGAGGGTATTCTCAATCTTAACTCTAAAGGTCCTGTTTTCTAGGAAATTCTTAATAAACGTATATATCTTCCCAGCTATACCGATTGATTTCAATTTATAGAGTATTCTGTTAATAGGTACTGAATCAAATGCTCTAGCAAAGTCAATATAGACAATATCAATAGACTTATTTTCTTGAATAGCTCTGTAGAAATCATTTAACATTACTAATAATTGAGTAGAGGTTGATCTGTTAGTTAGGAATGCATATTGGTCATCAGAGAAATAAGATTTTTTATTCAAAAATTTTATTATCTCGATACAAATTAGTCTCTCTAGTACTCTACAAAGTGTGCATGTTAGTGATATAGGTCTATAGTTATTAGGATCTGATTTGTCACCTTTTTTGTGGATAGGTATAATTATAGATGTTCTCCATATTTTCGGAATACTTCCACTATCTAATATTATTCTAAATATTTCAGTTAGTACAGGGGCTAATTCTTCAGCTGAATGTTTCAGTAATATATAAGGAATTCCATCCGGGGATGTAGAATTTTTGTTAGGAAGTTTCCTTAATAGGTCTCTAATCTGAATTACATCTAGGTCTAGATCTTGCATTGAGAGCTCATTATTTTCAGTTATAACTTCATCTTGTAACTCCTTATGGCTAAAATTAGTTAAGAATGTCTTAGCTAGTATATTGGACTTTTCTAAGTTATCTTTGTATATTCGATCATTAGAATCTGTAAGAAATGTTATATACCCATTATCACCTATTTTTCTCTTGATAAACTTATGAATTGAATTATAGCCTTTCGATATGGCAAGTTGCTCGTTTTTAAGATGATGTGATTGAATTTTTGTTTTTAATTGTTTTGAGATTATTTTATATTTCAATTTAATATCCATATTCGATGGGGTTTTCTTTAATTCATTGTAAGTTAAAAGTTTTCTGTTATAAAGGTCTGTAATATCTCTAGAATACTTTTCTTTGATTATTTTGTTAATAGGTCTTAGTGGCATAACTTTATCATATACGCCTAATAGACATGTTGTCAATTTAGAATATTTTTCTTCAATGCTAAAGTAGTAGGGTAATATGTAATCCCAATTTATACTAGACAGGTTTTTACTACATTCGTTCAGATTTTTCTTATTAATATTTCTTACTAAAACTTTGCTTTGTTTTATTCTCTTGCATCTTTCATTAATACATACTTTGAACTTAACCATATTATGATCTGATGTAGAAAAATTCTCGATAACATTAGTGCTAACTAATTTATCAGGGAATGATAAAACTAAATCAAGTATAGATTTCTCTCTTGTGGGCTTATTAACTTTCTGTATTGCATTAGTTTGGTTAATAAATTCAAGTAAAACCTTTCCAATCTTATCAGAAGCAGTTAAAATATTCCAATCAACATTAGGGCTATTAAAGTCTCCCAGAATTATATATCTCTTAGTAGTGCTTAATAGATTATAGATATATTTTAATAATTTCCTTGTATTTTTAACTGTGCAATCAGGTGGCCTATATATACAAATAATTAAAATTGGTTGAACTATTAGTAATTTAATACAGATAAGTTCACATTGAAATTTACTACCTTGGAAAATACACTTAAATGTTAAATCATTCCTTAATAAGATAGCGCAGCCTCCTCCCTTGCGTTTTTCTCGATGAGCAAATAAGGGTTGAAATTGATTATTAAAGCAGAAATCATTATAGATGGTATTATTTTTATTGAGCCAGGTTTCAGTAATACAAGCTATGCCTATTTTGTGTTTATCTAGAATGAGTTTCAATTCATTGGTTTTATTAGTCATTGAGCGTGCATTGATTAATATCCCACTAATTTCATTTTTTATTATTTTTTTACCTCTGGTGTTCGCGAGTCCCTATTGTGTAGTTTTGTTCTTTAGGGGACGGGGATTTTTAAGTTCTCTGATATGCAAATCAGATATAACATATTTATAAAGACCACACGAATTATTTAGTGAGTAGGCATGCCTGCGTAATTGATATAAAAATTGTAGCTCAGGAGGACTAAGGTCACGGCGAGCAAATACATTGTTAGGAATTGTGGAAATGTTACGAGTAATGCTATGAAATTGTTGAATAAAATAGTTACGAGAAACATTATCTATAAAGGGTATTTTTATGAGCTGAGGCCTAGAAGAATTTGTTTGAGAAAATTTAGTTTTATGCCGAAAAGGTGGGGTATTTTTGTCAAGTTTATCACCAAGATTACATTTACTTACAATTTCTTCAATAATTCGCTTGTCGTCTTCTTCACTCATAAAAGGCATCTTTTCCACAACGGCTATTTTCGATTTTTTGTTGATTGTGTCGGGATTTTCTGCAGCATAGGCCGCCATTTTCGAAAATAAATTGTTGTCTGTAATAAATGATGGAGGTTGGCCCCAACGTGTGTTGTTTTGATTAGAAGTGCTTGTCAGATTAATATTTTCATTGTTTAAGTTATTAGAATTTTGCTTAAAAATTTCACTAACAGTTGTCCGAATTATTGTCTCGATTGAAGGTTTTAATAATTCCGAAACCATAACAGCTATCTGCGATAGCTGTTCTTGTGATAAATTTGACACAATTGTATCTGGCACAATTGTATTTTCAGAGGATGAGCTCTCCATTGAGTTTGAACGAATACGTTTTTTATTATTAGATTTGGTAGGCATTATTGATTTTTTTTATTTTTGAAAAAAGGTTGGGAGTTTATCCTCCATGTTCATCCATTTCTTTGTACTCTCTTGGTTTTTCGGTTAATTCCAAAATGCTTCGTTTTCCCTGCAAATTTAAGATACCACTCTTTATCCTTTTTTCTTGCTCTGTTAACCAACACCTATCGTCAACTTTTAATTCACCAAATTTCCAGATTCACTCTTTCTGCCAAATCCCTTGATTTATGTTAATCCTTTCAAGCCGCTCATATTTCTCAAAACAACCTCAAATACATTAATCTCTTAAATCACTCTTTACACCCTTAAATCACTCTTATCTCTTTATATTTCGGCTAAACCCACTAATCCAATTTATCCAATTTTTTTTCTCATATCTCTCGGATATATTTTATCACACAAAACGTTGGAATACATCTTGCACCCTTCAAAACCTTGGTCTTACTGTTATATTCCTAGTTTTTTTTCTAAGCCACTTTAGTTGATCGTTATTTCTGTAGATTCTCCAATATTCCAGATTACCATCT
The DNA here is from genome assembly GCA_036172955.1 of Meloidogyne arenaria. Taxonomy (NCBI): domain Eukaryota; kingdom Metazoa; phylum Nematoda; class Chromadorea; order Rhabditida; family Meloidogynidae; genus Meloidogyne; species Meloidogyne arenaria. The sequence goes on from JARQAB010000024.1 coordinate 901,889, forward strand.
TAATACAATTAAAACTTTTGGTCACCATGATTGTTCCTATGACCATGATTGTTCCTATGATATCTATCCTATGATCGATAGATATCCTTGTAAATCCGCTCGTACTTCTTTAAACCTATGTTTGTCAACAAAATCTCTTGCAACATCTTAAACACTTCAGTACCATGTTTACTATTTTAATCACATCAAATCCTCATTTTTAGTTTATTCCCTGTTAATCCTCTTAATTCCTGTTTTCCCTCTTTATCTACAAATCCGTGTTAGTCACAAACTTTGTAATCCTAATTTGACTCCTCATAATCAAACATAGGGCTAAAAAATTTCCCATTTGGAATAAAATCAAAACAAAAACTGAACAATAATAAAAGGAAAAACGCAGTTGAAAATTTGATCTGAATAAGTGCTAATCAAAAATCTGTCCAAAAGGAAATAAATTCGAAAATCTCAACAAAATTAGAACAATATTTGACTTCTTGGTAAATTTTCAGACGACTTGGGTAAATCATCAGACGTCTTGAAAACCTTATTTATAATAATTTTTGGTCACATTTCTTTGCTCCCGGATTTCCTTGATAATAATCTCGTATCTATTGACCTTTCCGTTAATACTCATATCATTTGCTTTATGTATTGATCCTCTTTGTTAAAAAAATCTTTGTTAGTCTGTTAATCTTTCTTACCCTTTTATATCATAATAAACAACAAAATCCTTGATATTCATCTTGATTCCATCAAATCCCTTGATTTCCATGTTTATCCCCAAATTTCTCAAATTTTATTTACTCCCCTAAAACACTTTTTATAGACTGTTCTATAAACACTTCCACAAAACAAAAATCCTTTTAATCTCCAAATACGTTGTTATTTCTCTTAATCGCACAAACTCTTTTTTCTCTGTTTAAACGCCCAAATCCTTCTGTTAATCTCCCTGTTTATCTGTTCTTAAAACTTTTTGCCTTCCGAATCTCAAAATTTTTGCCTCCGGCGCACACTCTTCAAAACTCTAATACTCTATATCCCTACAAATCGTTTTTATCCCTTGTAATCATCCTTAATACAAAAATACCCTTATTCCCCAGACTGCCCCTTATTCCCAAAATTGCAGACTGCGGATTGCGTAAATTGTTTTTTCGTCTTGCAGACTGAGGCTACGGATTTTTGCCAAAATTAAATGCATTTTTATATGACACCATTCATTCATTTTAAAACAACTACATATACCGAATTCTATGCTCGGGTTTTTGAAATGCAATATACTATTAATTTTAAACAAATTCCTTAAGAAATTTTCTTCTGAGCCATTTCATTTCACCTTCATTTGAATGAAAAACTTAAAAAATCAAATTCAAACTCCCTGTTCCGTTACGCGTCTTTCTTATGAACCCCTATTCATTTTAAGCCCGTTAAATATTCACAACTCTGTTATAAATTCAAATCCCAGGATTGTATGGTAAATTAACGAACAATTTTTATAAGGAACATTTTTTGTTTTTCTTTAAACGTAAATTTGATTTTTTTGTTCTAAATTTGTACAAAACTATGAGAAAAGAAAAACACAAAGCTTCACATTGTTCGTAACGAAAATTTTTAAATCTAATTCAAACACCTTTAATTTAAGGGAGAATATGTTTTTTGAAATTTTTGGAGGTAAAATAGTATGTTTAGTTTTGTTCTAAACTTTTTCCCTTTTTCGCGAAAAAATGTTGTGATTAAATGTTTAAAGCTCCAGCGTTTGTATGCCGCAATTTTTAGCTGACTATAAAAGGCTCCCGGAAAATGCGTCAGTGGAAAATGAGTCAGTGGAAAATGCGTCAGTGCCCGGAAAATGCGTCAGTGGAAAATGAGTCAGCAGAAAATGCGTCAGTATAGCACTATTTTTAAAAAACCTAGGTAATGCTAAAGTTGAATAATATATCTAAGATTTATAAAATCCTTTTGATGTGATGATTTTTCACGAAAAAATGTTTGTACTAAATTTTTAACAGTCGGTAATGAAGGAGACGGCTCTATTGTAAATCCGGAATCCGAATCCGGGAAATTTTTTTACCGGATTTGGGATTTGGTCCGGTTCTGATAATTTCCTATTTTTCTTACATTTTTTTATAAAAAAAGCATTTTTGAACCTCGGCCTTCTGAATTTCTGATTTATATCTATATCTATCAGGTAGTCTCCGCTACCATACCTACCACGTTTTGATAGTACGGGCCAAGGCAGTTGGGTGTGGCCTGTATCACCTGTATTAAGTGTGGCCTGTATCACCCGCTAAATTAGTCCACACCTAGATAACAGCAAATCTCAAATATCCCACGATATCCTTCCAAATCCCCGATATACATCCAAATCTCCGGTTATCACCGTTATCCCATTTAATACTTCTATTCCCACTTAATACCCACTTAATCACTTCTAATCCCATACTTCTAAATTTTAACATTAAAGATTAAAATTTTTTGAAAAATTCGGAAAAACACCACAGATTCATCCGGTCCGAAATCCGGGCTATTCTGCCGGACTCCGGAAATTATTTTTACCGGATTAAAACCGAGTGTCCAAATTCCGGTTTCCAGACCCGGAAAAACGATTTGCCGGTCAGTAATTACAATTATTCAACTTTAGCATTACCTAGGTTTTTTAAAAATAGTGCTATACTGACGCATTTTATGCTGACTCATTTTCCACTGACGCATTTTCCGGCCACTGACGCATTTTCCACTGACTCATTTTCCACTGACGCATTTTCCTCTGACGCATTTTCCGGACACGCTATAAAAGGCTCATTTTGCGATTAAGTGGTTGCGTGTAATTCTCCTTAAAACAAATTGCATGCGACTATATGGCAGATGGCTTGTTTATTGTTTACGTTTTTTTCCTAAAAAATTAGAGAAAACAACTTTTGCGCTCTTATTTTCTTGAGGATAAGATTCAACATCTCTTTCATGAAAAGAAAGAGAGTTTCAAAACTATTTTTTATTTTTTTTCTTTTTCTGCTTTAGTTTTGGCGTAAACAAAGGCGGAACTTTAAACAGAAAAATTGGCATTATATATTTTTTCCAAAATAAAGATATAGTAGATTAAATTCTGTTGTTCATAGTTTGGGGAATTTTTCTTTTCAGAGGGAGAGGGGGAAATTTGTTTAGAAAATTATTTAATAATTTTTTTCTAAAAATAAAAAAAAAGTTTTTAAAAATAATGTAACAATATTTTAGTTGACGAAAGATTAAATTCATTTTACAACAAAAAAAATTATAAAATGAATAAATTTCCCTTAATTCTAAAATAAATATTAAATGATTGATTTTTGTGTTTATTTGTTTAAAAAAAAGAATAAAAAGAACAAGTTTCCATGAGAACACAAAATAGGAACACAAAAATTGATTAAAAAATTAATTTAAATTTTCAAAAAAAATTTTTTTAGAAAATTTAAATATAGTTGGAGTTAGAGAACGGACTGAGATTGTACGAGAATCGGGATCTCGTCTCGGTCCGATCTCTAGTTGGAATTCATTTATACGTTACCCATTGTTTTAGAAAAAATAAAACGAATGAGAGAGTAGATGTGAGGTGATTATCACGTGTATTATAGAAAAGGGATGTCACAGATTGAGAAAAGGTATGGTCGAGTGTTGGGCCAATTTTTCTTCGTTTCGCTTTTCAGGGCGAAAAATCATGACTTTGCGCAATCCGTGATATCATTGTGGACTCAGATTTAAATTTACAAATACATAAATTTAAAAAATAAAAAAAATTGTGGGGAGACGCGCAATTGAAATCTATCTGTATTTCTCATATAATTTTCAAAAAAAATTAAATATTCCAACAAAATTCTCAAAACAAAAATGGTGTGACTATTTTTAATTAATGCACTAAAAGACTGGGAATTTCTAACTGGGAAAAAAATTAATTAATATATTTTTGACGAGAAATGATAAAATTAATTAAAGAAAATTTTTTCCTAAAATTAGAGAAAAATAATTTAAATAAAATAATTAATTAATAAAAATTAATAATAAAAAATTAAAAACCAAAATTCAAAAAAAAATTTTATTTCCAAAATTTTTAAAATAAACATAAATTATATGTGTTTGTGTTTAAAAGAGAGAGGAGATCCAAAATTTTTAGAGTAAATATTAAATATTTATAAGGGGCAAAAAATTTAAAGGTATAGTGATTTAATTTTTTAAAGAGATTATAGGGAGAGGGTAGACAACCAATTAAAAAAAGAATTTTTTTTAATTGATAAAAATAGTAAATATTCAAGAAAAAAAATTTTTTGGCCGTTTAAAAAGGTGTCCGGAAAATTGGGCTCTGGAAAATTGGGCTCCAAGATTTTTCGGAAATTTGGGCTCCAACTTTTCGGAAAATTGGGCTCCATCGGTAATTTGGGCTCTGCGTGAAAAAATCGGAATATTGGGCTCTAAAATTTTGGGCTCCGGAGGAATTTTGGGCTCTGAGGAAAAAAGTCAAATTATGCAAAAATTAGAGATGAGTCTTCGAAATCGGGAGATTTTGCGTGTACGCCCATCTGTTCTTGGAAGGAATAGGATTTCTTTATCAAATTCCTCTGAATCGGACGACCAATTTGAACCAATTTGAGTATACTTTAAAGGAATAGGGCCAAGTACTCACCCAGACCAACTGGCCGTAGGTTCCGAACCCAGAACTCGGCTTCGCTCCGTAGGTTTGCATAATTTGATTTTTTTCTCAGAGCCCAGAATTCCTCCGGAGCCCAAAATTTTAGAGCCCAATATTCCGATTTTTTCACGCAGAGCCCAAATTACCGATGGAGCCCAATTTTCCGAAAAATTGGAGCCCAAATTTCCGAAAAATCTTGGAGCCCAATTTTCCAGAGCCCAATTTTCCGGCACCCGTTTAAAAAATGCCAAACAAAAAAAATTTTTTTTCCTTAAAAAATCACCAACCTTACACAAAATAAATAATTAAAATTTCAATTAAGATTCCAAAAAAAAATCTTTTAAATTTGTCTCAAAATATATAGGTAATTTTGTCAAGTATGTGCCTGATCATCTTGCACAAAATCAAAAGCTGATGCCTTTGCTATCTAAAAAATATATAATTTTATATAAATTTTAAAAAGGGAAAAAAATTTCATTTAAACAAACAAAAAGGAAGAAAATGAATTTTTCATTAATTGTTTTTCCGACAAAAAAAATTTTTTTTTAATATATTAAACGAAGTGTTACCTGTCCCAACAGATTATCACCTTGTCCTTATCAGGGGTAAACGCAATTATGAATATTTGGGTGTCGGAATAGCACATTTCCTACTATACCCACAAATTATCCCCCCTTGTCCACACAGACAAAAATATTTATAAAAATTGTTCAACTAAGTAAAAAATTCACCTCATCAATATAAGATACTTTATCACGTACACGAACACCATAAAATTTTTCGGCATGTTCTAACAATTCAGCACGAAATGTTGTCTTTTTTAAAAGAAAAATATTTCGGGTAAAAAAAAATTTTTTTATTATTTATAAATACCGTAATAAATTGAGCAGTTTGGGAAAGATCATGTATCATTTCTTAAAAATTAATTAAACATTAATTATTTTGTCACTATTGTTACCCTCCTAATTTAAAATTTAAAAAATTTAAAATTTTTTGGGAGATTTTTTTTGAAACATAAGTTTGCATTTTTTGAAAAAAAAATTTTTTAAGATATAATACCATCAAAAATTAAATTTTAGAAAATATTTTCCTCCAATTTTTTAAATAAAAAATCAATGAAATCTTAGTTCACTTACCAGCAATAGCCCTTCTATGTTCTTGATCCAAAGCAGCATCAATTTCATCAAACAAATAAAAAGGTGCTGGATCACATTTTTGAATAGCAAAAATTAAAGCTAAAGCAACCAAAGTTTTTTGGCCACCAGAAAGTGAAGTAATGTCTCTAGTTTCTGTACCACCAGTGAATGAAACCTTTAAAAAAATTTTTTTGAAAAAAACTTTTCAAAATCCTTCCCTATATATACCTTAATACTTGTCCCAACAAAAGTTTCCAAATCATGCAAAACTCGCTCAGGCATAGATGGTTGTTCACCAATAGTAGTTTCAGTTTCAGCACCACTTTGAAGTGTTGTACTGTGAGATAATGTTGTTGTAGAACGAGTACTTAAACTTTTTTCCAATGTTTGCATTACCTTAAAAATAAATTTATTTTTATTTAAATGACTGCACACAAAAATGTGAGGACAATAAAACACTAAACCAATTTGATCAACACAAATTAAGGGCCTTATTCAACTCAATTCCTTCAAATCACTAGATTAAATATGTTAAAAAAATAATTTAGATAAGTACTTGGTGTGTTGATCAAATTGATGTAGACATCAGGAATGGACTCTCTTGATTAGCGATCGGAATTTCGATCGGTAGGTATTGCGCACCGTACTACCGATACAGAATACCGAAAAATAAGGCCGTAGTACGGAATACGGCCCTTATTACGGCAGAAATGTGATCGGTCGGTATTCAGTAAGCACTACCGGTATGGAATACCAATAAATAACGAAAAATAAGGCCGTAGTACGGTACGGTCCGATCATTACTCTTGATTGACCCCCAAATCTCATCTCTGAATTAAAACAGATCAAAACAATATATCAGTTCAAAATAACGCTTTATTAAACAATTCCCTAATCAATTTATCTCAAAATAATTTCAAAAATTTTTTTCCCTACCAAATTAGCAGATCCATTAGGTATAAGTTTACGAAACACTTCAGAAAAATATTTTGCAACTTGCTTAAATGTTAAATGAAGAGTTTCATAACGTCGATTTTCCAATACTGTTAACAAGTCTTTTATTGCCTAAGAAAAGTTTTTTTTCCTCCAAAAAACAATTCGTTTACCTGTTCATTTTTCTGTAATTCATTCACTCTTTTAGCCAAATCATCTTTTTGTGAGGCTGCCTGAATAAATTGTTCACAAGCCTTTTTATTAACATTTTCATATTTTTTTAAATGATTCATTGCTTCAGTTAATCTTTTATCCAATTGTTTTAATGGTAATTTATCATAAGTTCCATGTGCATCTGCTGGTAATGGACCAATTTCTTTTATCTTCAAAAAAAGATTTTTCTTTAATTTTAATTTTTTTAATTTTTGGACATAATTAAATCGAGAATTCTTTCAAAAATTTTGAGAATTTTAAAAAGAGAAACATGAAGGATAAAAGATGAAAGTCCAAAAAAAGCGAAAATATGGCGAAACATGAAAGGCGAAAAGCCACACCCCTGGTATTTAGATAATAGAGATAAATTAGATTTGGATTCAGGCTTCGATTATCTCCTGAAGTCAGAGTAAAATTCAAGGCTTTTTTCAGTTTCTTGATTTTTTTTAAATTTAGGAAAGGACCAAAATTTCTCTTCTTTTAAACTTTCCTTGACTTATGTCAAAAACCAGATGAAAGTTGATAATTAAAACTAATGTTAGGGACTAAAAATATTTTTAAATTTCTATTTTTAACAAGATCAATTTATGACTGGACCCAAAAAATTCATGATTTGAGCAAATATTAAACGATAAAAAATCAAACAAAAACAAACCTTTCTAGAATATTCTTCCCTTTTAGATTGAAGATTAGCTATTTTTGTACAAAAAATTTCAGCATTTTTAGCAAAGTCTTCCAATGACTTTTCCGCTTGTTTTTGATCACCTTGTAATGTTTCTAATGCATCAGTCAATCTTGCTTTGTTTTTGCTATATTCTTCAATATTACGATCTAATCCTGAAAGAGAAAATTTTAAAATTTTTTAAAACAATTTTAAATGTTAAAAAGAGAAAAAAACATAGGCATACTTAACGGACTAACAGCACTTGTAGAAAAAATTTAAAGAAATAGGGAGCATTAAAAACAGATAACTTTCTTTATTCGTGCGTTTGCGTCGCCCCGATTCCCAAAAATGAAGAATTAAAAAAATTCAGGAATTTATTTCTTATGATGGCTAGATTTCTATTAGAGATCGAGCTGGGCCAAGATATGGGGATTTCCTGCACCCAGAGTCCAGGCATTTTTTCCCTTCCTGGGTTTTTCTGCGGCTTGGTATTTCCTGGCCCAGGTCAATAAATCAAACCCCAGAGTCCAGGAACAGGCCCAGGCTTTTCAAAAATCTCGATCTCTAATTCCTATATACAAAATTCAAAAGAAAATCCAAAAAAAAATTTTTTTTTAAATTCAAAAATTTTAAATAAACCTCCGACAAACTCCAATAACTTCTGCACCCTTTGATTAATAAGTTTAATTTCTGATTGTTCTGTATCCAAACGATTTAATTTTTCACCAGCATCAAATGATTCAATTACAGCATTCAAATGTTCTCGTTTTTTAAATAATTTGTGTTGTAATTCGTTATTAATTTTTTGTATTCGATTTTCCAAATCAGCACGATTTTTGGAAATTTTGTCTAAATCATCTTTACCTTTTTTAATGTCATCCTTAAAAATACAGAAATTTTTCTAAAATTAATTTTCAAAAAAAACCTCCATTTTATTAATTCTATCCCTCTCTTCTTGAGTCAATCCAGCCGCCAAAGGTTTTTCAATTTGGTTTCTGACTGAAACTTTTTGGGCAGCAAGTTCTTTAAGACGATTTTTAAGTTTGGTAATTTGTGCTTTCTGAATTTAATTTAAAAATTATTTTAATTTTGAAGAGGACAATTAACCTAAAATCCGCAAATCTACAGGTCCGCATATTTATGCGACTATTTTAAGGGGGTACAGCCCAAGTAGGCGCGCGGCCAAGTAGGCGCAAAGCCATAACTTGCTTCAAGGTTTCCGAATCTTCCAAAATTTAGTATTAAACGATTCCTCACATCGAGCTAAAGAGATTGATACCAAAATTGTTAAGAGCCAGAAATTTTAAAGGTAGTTATGGTTTTGCGCCTACATGGCCGCGCGCCTACTTGGGCGTGTCCCTTTTAAGGGTTATATAAAATTTTGTAAATCATTTGCAAATATTTTTTGGGCCAAAATATTTGGGAGAATAATAAATAGAGAAGTAATTATTCATTACAAAGTTTACAAAATAAAAAGCGAAATTCTGGGAGAGAAAGAAGACAGCATATTCCAAACAACTTCCCCCACTATGTAAACAAAAAAATATTTTCTAAACAAACTTTAGGTTCAGTATTGTTCGATAACTTGTTAATTAATTCGGAAGTGATTTGTTTTTTAGCCAGACAATTGTGATAATTCTGATTCAGCGTCTGAATTTCAGCTTCAAGCTTTGCAATTTCCAAACGAATTTGATCCACACCATTAAGATTTTGAGAAATTATTTCTGTTAAACGCTCAATTTCTTTCTGAAAATTAAAATTTTTTTTTATTTATTTCAAAAATAAACCTCCAAATTATTTTTATCATTTTCTGAATCTTTTAATTTTCGAATCAAATCTAATTTTGAACGTTTAACATCCATATAACCTCCCGTCATTGGACCACGATGGCTTATTTGATCACCTAAAAATAATTATTAAAAATCAGAAAAATTCCTTTACCGTCCAAAGTAACACAATTAAAAGCTTCATTACGTGAAACACGTGTACCAACATCTAATCTAGGCACAAGAACATGGTCTTTAAAATAACAAAAATAATTTTTGTTTTGAAAATAATTTTATAAATAATTTTTAAAAATAATTTTACCTTTAAAGACCATTTTGAAGACTTTATCGAATTTTTGATCAAATCGCATACATCCAATGAGTGGGCGAGCTTCCTAGAATAATATATATTTTGTTCGGAACGAAAAAGTAAACGCAAAATTTTGGCTCAATCAATTTTGGCCTCTCAGAAATCGACCCTTAAATACGTCCTTGATATGCACGGAAGGATAGAGAATGAAAGAAAGCCTTCTTTAACAAGGACCATGATTCTTGATTTTAAATGATAATCTCACCTAAATTCCTGACCTTGAGCCAAATAAAAATCATGGAATCCTAGAAAAATCCTTAACAGGGCTCTGAATCTACGAAACATTCGTATCAAGGGAGGAAATGAATGAAAGGTGTACAACCTCAAATTAAAAGACCGGAAGGAAATAGACAGCTCCTAATCCCCAAATTTAGCTAAACCAAAGAAAAACCTGATCAACAATTTCTCGAAGTTGAGTTTCCAAAATTCGTTTTAAAGGATAAAAATTAAATTCGCCAGGCAAAGAACGTTCATTAACAGCTTCAAGTAATTTCATTGCAACCTCATCATCCTTAACAACATGGTAAAAGAGACGAGATTCAGCTGTTACTTCAATTGCTTTATTAAATTCTGGGGCACAAGTAAAAAGATCAATCAAACGACCTTTAAATGAATTTTTGAAAAAAAAATTTGTTCTTAAAATTCCTTACCATAATAACCATTGACAACATCAGGATTGATTCTTTCATTTCTGTATTCTTCGAGAATTGTTTTTATACTTGTTATTCCATTCATTGTAGCCTTGAAAAAAATTTATTTTATGAACTAAATTAAAAAAAAATATGCGGATAGTCCGCAAATTAATGCGAACTGCCCGCAAATTTTATCCGCAAACTTTTATTATCTCTAAAAATCCTCTAAACCCCGTAGAACCCCTTACTTTTGGAGTCAACCGCCTAAAATCTTCTTCCATTCTATTAACTTCGTATTGAAGCGTTGTCAACTTCTCACGCTTTTCCTTCTCTGAATGAGAATCATCCATTCGACGAGTTATAGCATTGTTAAGTTGTTCTTTTTTTTGTTTGATTTCTTGACTTAAATTATGCATTTTGATAGATAAATCGTCGAGTAGATGTTTTTCTTGCTGAAAAATTAAATATTAGTGAATGGTCAAATCACATTTAAGAGAGTAATTTTTCAAAATTTGGAGGTAAGTAGGATTATCTAGTAAAAACAAAAAAGTCACTAAAAGTATTATGATTATGCAAAGAAAATTATTTTTTTAAAAGTCAATCTCACGTTCAAGGAACCAGAAGAAAACCAAACCTTGTAAAAGAAATGAACCTTGCATCCCCTATATTCTGACTAAATATTCAAATCTGGATATCTAAAGATTATATCCTCCAGGATATGACATAAATTCTAAAATTGAATCGTACTAGAGATTTCCCCAAAATAAGCAAAAAATTCAAAAAAATTTTTCCAAACCCGAAGTCGTTGAGCCAAAGTTTCCTTTTCATTCTCATCTGCCTTAATTGATTTTTCAATTTCTTCAATTTGATTTTTCATTTCAATAATCTGTCCATCTATCCATTGAATTTCAGCATTTAAATGCTTGTCTCTTTCTGCAACTGTTCTAAATTTTTCTAAATGTCCTTGTTTAGCATAAAGTTCTTTACAACGTTGATCCATAATTCGAATATCAGAATCTTTGGAGCTTTCCTTTAAAAAAATTATTTTTTTTAATTAAACAAATTCATTCAAAAACAACCTCTTCCAACAATCGTTGATATCTTGGTTGAAGTTCATCAAGCTGTGCCTGGCGTTCAGCAATAGCTTGTTCTATGTCTTGCTTTTCTGCTTTAGCAGAATCCTAAAAAATTTAATAAAAAATATGCTGACATAATCGACTCGAGAATTGAAAGAACAATTCGAGCCAATAAAATTATACTAGAAAAAACAAATGTATCGACTCTAAAAAATCAAGCCCAAAAAATACGCCGAAAGTCTGCTCGAATCGAAAAGGGCAACCCTAAATATAATACTATAGTTGTTTAACGAGAGGACAACTGAAGTCACAAAAAGATTTTATTAAAAAATATAGAATAGAAAACTTTTTGGGCCAAGTTATGGCCATTCAAAGATGGACCAGTAAAGTCTAAACGTGAGGGGGTATAAACCAAAAATGGGTATCCAATAAGCTTCAAATCTCGTCTAGATTGAGTATAGGATGATTTTTTCAATAATAAATTACTCGTTTTCCTCTCATAAAATTTCCCTAAAATTACTCAAAATTAGAAAGCCCCCCCCCCCTCACATTCAATACAAAAAGAAAAAAATTTTCAAACCTTCCCATCTCGTTCATTATCAAATTCAGCTTTTAAATCCTTAATAGAGAGTTCCAAATGAGTTCTTCTTTCCATCAATTCTGCTTGTTCATTAACTAAGGTCTCCTTCTCTTCTCTTTTTGCTTTATAATGAGTATCCAATTCACGAATTTGTTTTTCTGTATTTTGAATTTTCACTTTGATTTCTATCAAACGAGTTTCATACTGAAAAACAAAAAAATTAGATAATTAGGCGTGTGATTTGTAATAAAAAAGCAGAGAGATAGGGATTTTAAAAATATATTTTCTAAAATTTTCTGTAGCCACGTGTCACAAAAAGAACCCTAAATTATAGTAAACATCTGAAAGACTTGCCCTCAATTTCGAATTAACGACCCTGAATAGTTTCTTACATTAGTAAAGTTTCTTAGTCTTAACAATAAGTCAAAGAAAGATATGAAAATCACTTTGATCTTGACTTTGTGGATTTAGGAAACCACAAAATCCGGGCTGGATTCAAGCGATTTTTATATCCAAAAATCAAAAATATTCTTCGAAAAATTACATATTTTTTAAAAGGTGAAAAAAATTCTTTTGTGTTCTCTAAAAATCTTTTTCCAATGTTAAAGTTCAGAAAATAGAGATTTTCAAGAGAAAGAATTTACAACAAAAACTAAGAGAAACACACAAAAAAATTTCAAAAATTAAAAACCGTGTTTTGTTCCGTATTTATTTTTGTTCGTTGATCAGTTAATTTTTCCAACTTTGCTTTTGCTTCATTTATTTCCTTATCAAAAATTGTATACTCAATAGACCTTTAAAAAATTTTTTTTCACAAAAAAAAAACTCAAAAAAACCTCTTCATTTTATCCCATTTTTGATATTCTTTCAAATCCTCTTTTTCTTCTTCCAATTTTTTAAGACGTTCGTTTATATACCCCAACAGAGTAACACTTTTTTCAATTTTGCCTTGTGTTTCAGTCAATATTTTTGTACTTTCCTCTTTTTTCTCATCAAAGACACGAGTTCCAGCAACCTAAAAATTTGATTTAAAAATTTTTTAAAAAATAAAGAAAAATACCTCTTTGATTAATTTAAGACGATAAGCATCCGAAGCTGTTGCCAATTCTGTTATCTGTTAAAAAATAAAAGTTTTTTTAAAGATCGGTTGGTCACTTAATTTGGTTAAGCAGTGGACTAGGAAAGTTGGCATGTTAAGAGATAGTTTTGTTTAGCCTGTGAGTAGAGGAACCTTCAACACGTTAACTTCTATTTAAGAAACGCCCTATTATAAGATACCCTCTTCCTCCAATACTGAACACCTCTCCATTTAAGCGACGTTCTTAAAAACATGGTTGGACATTTAGTTGGGAAGGCCTCATAAACGATACTCTCTATTTATTGTTAGGTTACCCCCATACAACTTTTTCGACCTCAATGGTGTATCTTATAGCAAGTTCAAACTTGTTTAATTAAAATTATTTTCCAGTTAACAAGTTTCTATCAGGCTATTGACCAAAAATTATTAAAATTTACCTTTCCCTGTTTAACAATATAATAAGGATTTGAACGTGAAAACCCAGCAGATTCCATCATATTAACAATCTTTAAAAATAAAAATTTAATAAAAAAAAGTTTTCCATAAAAAACCTCAGTTTTCGTTACATTTTTCCCATCAATATAATATGTGTCAGATTTCATTGTAAGTGCACGTACAATTCGAACTTCCTCACTTTCTGTTGGAATGCGATGGTCCATATTGTCAAAAACTATTTCTACCTAAAATTTAAAATAAGGAAAGCTAAAATATGGGCGAAAATCTTTAAAAAATATTTTTAGATTAACTCTTGGATTTTCTAAAAATTATCAAAAAATTTTTTAGAATTTCGGACATAAATTGCGGACAAATACTTCTTTCATTTTTTTAAATACAGTTTTTTTGCGGATCCTATCGGTTTGCTTTTGATATGTTTTTTGTTATATGACTTCCGATATAACTGGCAAAAATTTATACTTTACAGAGGCATGCAACCAGAAGTCCGCAAGTTCTGTCTGCAAATCGAGAGGGAGAAAGGTGTCAATGAATGACAAATTTGTCAAGGAATCCCAACTAGAGTGAGGATGAACGCGAGTTTACGGGATCCTATGTTTTAAGGGATTATTGACATTGCGGGATTAATCCCGCGGGATCCTGACCCGTTCGACCTTCTGAAAAATTCCGACACTGGATTCCGGGAATGCGATTTCCCCAGACAAATCCCATCATTCAAAAGATCCCAAACCTTTGCAGTAGCAGACTTTGCCCCAACACTTTCATGTAAAAATGCATGTCTATTATGTTGTGTAATTGACGTAAATTCACTACTCAAAACAAATTGAATTGCAGCAAAAAAGTTGCTTTTTCCACTCCCATTTCGTCCAATAACTACATTATGTTTGGGCGATAAATCGCGAATAGTTGTAATGTCCTTGTAGCTCTTAAATCCAGTAATGTTTATCTAAACAAGAAAATGAAACTTTAAAAATCTTCAAAAAATGCAAAAAATTGCGGACAATATTTGCGGACATTTTCTTTAATAAAGGATTTATTACTCAAAAATAATTGTCCCCAATATAAAAAGTGAATAATATAAAAGTTAAATAAAAATAAAAACAAACCTCTTTAATATACATTTTCTAAATAGCAAAATTGTCTGACGTTTCAATAATAAAGAAAATACCACGATTAAACCTTAAGAAAAATATTTTGTTTTAGAAAATACTTGAATTTTTTAATTCAAGAACACTACTTTTTCTACAACTCTCCACTACCCTCATTATCGCTTTTGTCATAAATAGGTATTTGTCGAAAATGAACCTTCTATTTTTTCGATGTTATGATATAGTCGTAAGAGTTGATTTTTTATAAAATTAACATTTTTTTCTCAATAGAGTTTACATTTTGACATTCCTCCTTCGCCTGTCTCTCTTTGCTCTATGTCTCTTTTGTTCTCTCTGTGAACTATTTTTATTTCAAAATAGTTACTGTACTTCCTAGACATTTTTGTATCTTCTTTTTTGTTATTAACTTGCTGAGATTCTAGAATTGCACGAGCATTTTTTTCTTCACGTTTCATTAACCAGCATTTCCTATTCTGCCATGTTTCCCCCAAATTTTACGTCTAATCATATTTTTTACTTATTTTTAATTACTTGCACTATGTCTCATTGATGTAAAAATGGTTGACGATTCGCCGGAGACGCTCGAAATCCTGAAAAGGAACATTGAAGACTTGATTACTTCAAAATAGTTTATCGTCCAAGGTTTGCTAGTTTAGATTTTGAATATTTTTCTGCTAGACCCAGAAGACCAGAACCCACAAGACCCAGAAGCCTGTTATCATTTTGATATATATCCGGCATGAGTATTATGCGAACAGAGTAATGAGTTCAAGTGTTGTTCAGGACCTGTGTTATAAAAACGAGAATTTTAGTGGACTATAACTTTGTCCAGTAGACTGGTTAATCTCGATTTTGATTCCAATAGATTTCTATTGGCAAGATGAATCGATTGTATCTGACTCTGTTATACGGAAACAAAGTATAGAACATTCAAGTTAATCTGTTTTTAGAAACCAGCCTAGAGCAACCTTCAATCTCTTACTCGACTACATATACCAAGTCGTATCAGATCTGAATGATCCGAATGCTTCCTGGACTAGTTTAGCTATTCTAAGAGACATACTACCTGGACTTTTAGTTTCCTGAGTTAGGCCTTCATTCCATTACATTTTCCTTCTGGGTCTAAAGTCTGTTCCAGATTGTTAAACTTATTCAACTTTTAAATTTAATTTTAGTTTCTTTTCTGCAACTGTTGTGGCTCTAGCTTTTGGTTAGCAATTGCTCCTTTACTGTACTTTTTTGGGCGTTCTCCGGCGAAGCTTGTCACCCGTTTGTGAAATGATTCTGACCATGCCTAATTTTATAGTGTCTTCTATAGGTTTATTTAATCTTTTGATGTTTTTCGTTTTTATAATCTTGTATTACTTCCTGTTAAGCTTAAGATTTTTGTGACGATTTTCCGCTTAGGAATTTCTTGGGCGCCAAAATTGTCGACAAAAATTTTTTTGGAACTTTCGTAGGCATACATATTTTTATGATTTATTGGTGGGATTCTTTCTCCATGTAGTTAAGGCTTTTTTATACCCTGGCGTTATTCAACAATGCGAAAATTGTTAGCACTTATACTTTGAATGAATAAGCCAGGTTTATTAGTTCGGGCCAGCTAGGCTTAATGTTAGTTTCCGAAATGGAATGTGCATAGTTTTACGAAACCCTAATTTCTTTGTTCTGGTGGATACCATGCTGTCTTCCGACTTCCACAGAATTGTTTTTTGGGCCTTTCCGCTTTCGCCTTCATCTTTTTAAAATGTAGAAAGGCCAATTCCTGGTAGACACGTGAAATGAAAATTTAAATATATGTGACGAAAGTTTTACAAAAGATTTTGGGACAAGAATTTGGAGACATAATATTGCTTTTCGGTAAACATTAAGAACCAGGCGCTTATGAATTTTAAGAAAACTAAAAAAAAATTTCTTTTTATTCTATCAGATTTTGCCATCTCGCGTATATAAATAATATCTAACATTCATGCAATTATTATTATGGTTCCGATTTTTTGTAAAGATTTTTAATTTTATATCAAATTTCTTCGTTAACCTAACAATAATCTTTTAAGCGTGTTTAGATTTTTTATTTATTTTTATTCAAATTTTTATATTTGTATAACTTGTTTTCTAAAAATTAATTTTTTATTTTATTTTAGAGCAAAAAAAATATTAAAAAAATTATTTTTTAATGTCTTCCGAAGCAGGACCGCTTCCACAAGACGTGACGGTATGATTTTTAAATTAAACACAAAGTAACTTTCAAAAGCAATTCAAATGAATTTGTGAGGTATTCTTTATCTAAAATTTTTAGAATTTTGTTAGGATTTTTCTAAATTCTCCTCTCTCTATTCTATTTTAGACACCCCCTTAACCTTTCTCAAATTATTCTAAAACTCCCTCTTTTTTCACCCTCCTATTCTATTCTCCTAGAAAAATTCTCACTAGTTCTTTCCTACTCTAGTAGCCCTTTTTTCTCATCTGCAATTCTCCATCCAACAATAAAGTCATTTATGTCTTATTAATCTCTTTTAATTTAAAAATCATGCTTTATGTTTATCTAGACATAATTCTTATTGAAATATTTAGTTAAAAAAATTTTCCTTTAACGATGTTTTAAATAAAAATATCTATTTCTTAATTAACATTCTACATATTTTCTCTTGTTGATTCGAACAAAGTCTCCAGCACACCTTTCAATATTGAACGAATAATAATTCGTCAAAAGCCTAATTTCAACACATTTTGGTGGATATCACCGTTCTAAATAAGATTCCCTGAATTTACTTTTACCCTTTGAATAATGACAAGGATTAGGCCACCCTTTGAATTAATTGTTGAAATTATTAATTCCTTGCCAGTCGGCATAAAATGGACAGATCTCCGTGTCTCTTCTATTTTTGATATTTTCTTGTTAAAAAATCATCGGAAATGGATTATTGTTTACGAAAAAGTATGTTTCCCAATTTTAATTATTTTTTTTAACTTAAAATATCCAATCGACTCAAATTTTATGCTTTTGAAAGGTACTCAAGGTATTTGATAAAATTACTTATTTAATTATTTTATAAATTTTAGTATTTTGGGGTTTTAAAAACAACTTCAGCCACCTTGACTAATTTGGATGGCAATAAGCTTCACAAAATTCGCAAAATGGCTGAACTTGGGGAAGTGTCTGAGCAGTTGAAGTCTTTGTGGAATGGTATATCTTTTTTTAATTTTATGGTGTTATTCAAGGGTTTTAATTGCTCTTTCGTGATCCTGGGAATCTTTCTGATCTCCGATATCCAACCGAAACTTTCAGTGCTTTGTCGTTTAGTGAAAGTGTCTTTGGAATAAATTTCGGGGGGGGGGGGTGGTTGGTAAGGTCAGGCTAAATTTCTGCTTTCTTTTTTTAAATTTTCGTAATATTAAGAGACCATACCCGTTCCAGCTACTATCAGCGTTAAAAATAAAGAATTCAAAACGACGTATTTTGAAATTGTTGCTAATTTGAACGCTAAACTTGCAGAGGAAGATAACACGGTTGAATTGGTTTGTTTATATTTTAATAAATTTTTAATAACAAATATGTTTAAGTGTATTTTTTTAAATTTTTTATCCACTTTTTCTTCAAATTTTTTTCCTGTATTTGTATAGAACGGGCAGACTTGTAAAAAATTCGATTAAACAAATTTTTAAATTAAAATAAAAATACGAGAATAATTTTAATTTCTGTTTTTAGAAGCGTGCTATTGTCTCTCGCCAATGTGGTCTTCTGGTTAAGCTTTTTAAACTCATTCGTGACTACGAAGAAGATGTTTTGGCTATTGACAATATAATTGTTAATCGTGTCTCAGTTTTGATTCAAGAAAAGATGGGATTTTTTGATCGTTACCAGAATATTTAAGAAAAGGTTAAAAAATTGTTGTTATTAAAATAAATTGTTTGGCGAGTTTTCTGGTTGGATAAAATTTGTTGATTAATCCATTTTTTTATTTTTTTGTTTTAATTTGAATTTTACGTTCTTTTGAATTTCTCATACTTTATTAAAAATATTGCTTTACAGCTTTTTTGGAGCGAGATTGATAATTTTTTATTGATGATTTAATATCAAAACTTTTGGAGAAATATGTTGAAAAAATTACCGAAAATTCCCAATTTTTCGAAAAATTTCGGAGGGAAAATTATTTTAAGAATTTTGGAGATCAATAATCCAAGTTCTTCCATTTTTAGCGACACAGGCGAAAATTTCAAGAATTTTATGTTTAAATTTAATTTTTTAACAGAAAGTCAATCCATGTATGTATAATTACATACAAATCAATACATTTCTAATTTCGTAAGTACGGAGGTCGATTTGTAAGTATTTCCAAAAAAAGTACGGATAAGACCCCCTATCAAAACTAATGAAAAACAATTATTTTTGCAAATATTTACAGACACAAATACATATTTAGCCACCAATACAAAACAAAAAAAAAATAGGTTAAAGAAATATAAATATTCCTTTAAATTTTGTTTTGTTCATCTTTCTTAACTTTATCTTTCGCTCCAACATTCAAATTTTCTTCAGACAAAATTATAGGGCACAGAGAAATGAAAAAAGGAACATCGCAAGAATAAATCTTTAAAAAGAAAGTTTTTTCAAAAAAATTTTTAAATTTAAAAACAGACCCTTTCCAAAGCATCCTCACAGCTTCTAGCAGTATTTAATGCATCAAAGAGTTGTTTAACTCCTCTTGTAAGCAAAGTATTATTACCGCTAAACGCACTTAATACCTCCCACGGATCAGTTACTTGCATTTGTAAAATACGGAAGTAGCCCATTTTGCCGATTGTTGCTTCTCTTAAAATTTAAACATGTCCCATATTAATGGAATTTATTTACCCTAGGTACCCACCCAATTTATTCGCAAGCCCAAAAAGGTCAAAGTTGCTTGGTCTCTGTCCACAGTGACATTAGGTATTCCCAGTGGGTGACAGTTTCGCGTTCCACCTTTTAAAATCTGTTTCGGTGACATAGTTATTACTGGTCTGAGAATAAATGGGGTAGGCATGCAAAGTAAATAAGTCCCCAAAATTTAATTTTAAAAAAATGTTCTCACCGACTAACAGGCCAAATATTACGATCCGGCAAAATAAGTTTGAACACCACGTCCTGTCCGGGCCCAATTAATCCAACATTAGGAGAAGCCATTAAAGGAACACAGGCCTTTTCAAGTTTTGCAAGCTGTTCTTGTGGCAGAAAAGGGTCTCTAGGCTAAAGAAAAATTTTTTAACAGTTTAAAACAACTCTAAATATACTAGAGATCGAGCTGGACCTGGACCCCCTGGACCAGGGCCTGGGTTTTTCCTTTACCCAGAGTCCAGTTCCAGGCATTTTTTCGGCCTTCCTTGGGTTTTCCTAGGCCTGGGTTTTTCCTGGACTACAGCCTAGGATTCGGCCCAGGTCAATAAATCAAACTCCAGAGTCCAGGAACAGGTCCAGGCTTTTCAAAAATTTTCGATCTAATTGACTTACTTCATAATGTTGCACTTTAAAGACAATCCATTCATGCTTTGAATCATTATGCAAAGTGATCGGAATGAATTGGGACTTCTTATAAGAGTTTTTGCCGCTAAAGGCTGCAATACTGAAAAAGAGAAAATCAAAAATTAAAAAAAAATTCAGCTCTACCTAGGCCCAATTAAGAGTTTTTTGCTTGGAAGGGAAACAGCACATTCACACAATTCCCATGTAATTTCCCCATGTTCATCAACAAACATCATTGACTGAAGAGAATCCGTAGTATCTGGCAATGCCTGACGCGGTAATCCAAAAAATGTTCGCCTTAGAAAGTTCATAATGATTGGGGAGGTTGTTAAAAGTTTGAAGGAAGGAATTTTAAATTTAAAAAGGACAGCTTAAATAGTAGAGTTGTACCCTGTTCCCGAACGATCTTTTTTCACAATTCTCCCCGACCCGAAAAAAGTGAAAACTCCGTCCACGACCCGAAAAACTTTTGAGGTTTTCGGGGTATAGTAAAGCAGCTGGGCTATAGCTATTTCTCTCCTTTAGTTAGTGCAAAGGGTTATTCGGCGGCTGGGGACGAACCAGCATCTTCAGTAGACCGGACTGATGTGTTAGCCTTAGGAATTAAAGCCTTGGGAATTAAATAGCTACCTATATGGTTTACAGTATACACCAGGGAACGAGCCGACAAAAAAAACAAAATTCCTGATTTCGGGAGGAGGAGGAGGAGGGGGGGGGGGTAAATTTTAAATTGTGGAGATTGTTAAATTGGAGTTTGTTAAATTTTTTAAATTTATCTAAATTTAAAAAAGGGAATAATTTCAAGTTTTAAAATTTATTCTTCTCCTTTTCACCCAAAATCTGCTCAATATGTAATAATTCAATTAAATTTAGTTAAGTAAATATTAAGAGCGCATCGTGTAATATCTCAGTTTTTTTTCAATTTTTGGGACGGGGGATTTACTATTGATCCCCTTTAAAATACATAAGGGGCGCACGCAAGTTGTGTAGCGATCGCGCTTTATCCTTTTGGAAGTCAGTAGAGGAAAGATTTTTTCATTTTCGATAATTCTTGTGCAGTCTTTTTTTTATTTTATAAATGAAAGTTTCAATAAACTAAATTAATAAATTGGTAATTTAGTCCGGATCCGAATCCTAAATTTCAGTGCCGCAGGCAAAAAATTAAATTTTTGAGGGCTGAGAAGCCAGATTTCTTCATTTATTGGGCCCACAAGGAAAATTTAAAGGAAAGCCCAACTAATTTTTTAAAAATGAAACCGAACTTATGGGTGTAAAATCGGCGGTGAATTAAAAAAAGCTCGGCTCACTGTAAAATAAATAATTAATAATTATTCTTGTTTCTACAATTTATTATAACAAAGAAAAGACAACAAATAATTTCAAAAATATATTTAATTAGATAGTGAATTTATAGATATCCTCCCCCAATATTCATATATACTTCAAGATGCTTTTCAAGTTATCCAGATCCAGATTGTGGAGTGTTGGAATCCTGAGTTTTATCCGCCAAATCAACGACAGTTTCGATTGCTTTGGGGTTTTTGGCCTGAAAAAAATGTTTAAAAATTAATTTTTTTAGACAGCTAATAATCAACTAACAGCGAATGGCTTTTTTACTTCCTCCGGTCTCTTTATATAAAGAGGCTCCCAATCCATTGGCTGATTGCCGCTAATATCCCGTGCTTCAAGCATTTGAATAAAAATCGATTCAAGGCCATTATAGTCAGGTCTTTGTTTGTAGGTTAAAGTACGGAGGTAGTCCATAATTGATCTGAAAGCAAGTGGACAACCCTAGAAAATTTTTTTAGAAATTTTGGGGGAATTAATCAGGTAACTGACATGCATATATTCATGTTCAATCAGAAATTCCTTCAAAACTGCAGCATGTTCTCTATTCTCCTGACCGAACCAAGGCAAGGAACCGTTGTTCAAATCAACCATCATATAGACAATAGACCAAAGATCGTCATGACGGCCAAGCTCGATACGTTTATGCGCTGAAAATGATAAATGTTTATCCAATCTTATATAAAAGAACACACCATTCAAACTACAGTAGCCTGGAGTTCCACGGAAGGACACACTGGGTCTAGGCTTCCTCAAATTCTTTGTTGCCCTCTTCCTCAATGACCGTGACAGTCCAAAATCAATCAGATAAACTCTTTTCTGATTGTTTCGGTCAATGGCAAAATTAGACGGCTTGACGTCTCTATGAACGTAATAAATGCTGTGAAGAAAGGCAATTCCCTGTAAATTAAGGGGAAATATTAGTATAAGCAGGTATCCCCACCCTTAACGCCTGCAAACCAATTCGTAGGACGGTCCCAGTTGTGAACTTGAATTTATCTCTTTTGTCCTGCAAATCACTTATAGACTTGCCTAGAAGGGCCATAACAAGTACATGAAATGACATGTCTTTTGCTGAAAATTAAAAATTTTTTTAGAAAATTTTTGTAGAATTCAAAAACACACATGAGCATTTTCCATATTCAATAAATTTTGCAGCGTAGTCAGTAAACTGTAGCTGCTTGAGAACGTGCGCTTCTAAAGGAAGGAGTTGATCTCGTCTCTTCTGGTCCGTTCGTTCAAGTTTCATTGCGTGATATTCGCCACTTTTTGTTTTAACCTTGTAGACAACACCGCAGCCGCCTGAAATTTTTTTTACGAATTTTCAACAAAAAAATATCCAAAAACTAACCAGAACCCAAAGCCTCTTCCACCCTATATTGTCCAATGTTGACACCGATAGGTATGCTGATGATATCACTACGTGAGGGAGCTTTTGCCTCTTCCTTGCCTTTGTCCGCGGCTTGTGCTTTCTTTCCATCTTCCCCCTTTGCTTGTAGAAGCTGATAACCTTTTGGAGAATTGTCCCCTTTACCTCCCCCAGGTTTCTTTTCAACTTTAGCTGCCCCATCCGCGTCCAAGGTAGGCTTCTTTGGTGTATCAGCCTTCATTTCCTTCTTGGCTTTGCCCAACTTCTTTACTAGTGACTTAACGAGTTCGTCTTCTGAATTTGAGGCCTTTGCCTTCTTCGTCGACTTCTTCTTGCTGCAATGGATACATGAATAAGCCGGCAGAAGTATTGAAAATAGGAGTAATGCCAACGCGAGTAGAGATGAGTCGAGGTAGACGAAGCCCTGATGCATTTTAGGTGAACTGATGGCAATTTATTTTGGATTTAGATAAAAGGATGAGGATGATAAAGAAGGGCTTTTATACTAGTAATTAGTAAAACTTAATAAATTTATTGAGAATTAATTAGGACTAGTCTAATTGTTTTAATGCCTATGTTAATTTGGAAGGTCAAGAAGCCAGATTTCTTCGATTTCTGCACTGCAGGTGCAGAAAATTTATGAAAATGTCAAAAAAGGGGCGAGAAGGTCAAAAAAGGGGAAATCCCCCCTAAAAAGAGGTTAAAGGGACGCCCGATATGTATGGAAGTTGGCTACCTATCTTCTTATATCCAGAATGGAAAAGAAAATGGGGGCATTAGTTGTACATTTTAGGGGATTTAAATTAAATTTTGAACTAAAATTTTGAAATTAAATTCAATCTTATGTTCCGGCTAATTCTCAAAAAACAGCGGGTTTCTGTGTCCAACCCTATTATCCTTATTAATAATTTTATAATTTTTTTATATTTTATTTTTAACTCTTTTAATAATTTTAAATTAGATAAACTAGACAAATCTATTATTTTTACATATCACCATTTATTTTTAATTCTCTTGTTTATTATCAATCACCTCCACACTTTTCTTCCTCTTTCTTGTCTTTTTTCTGGTTCCATATTTCTTCTTTTATCTTCCCTATCTTTCCTAGTCCAACTCTAAAATTTAAAAAATAAAAAAAAATAAAAATCCCTTCCAAATTACTTCACAGCTATGTCCACGTATTTCTCCATTATATCTTCGTCCACTTAAATGGAAGGGTCTAGGTACGGTACTAGCTCTAAATCTTCTATTTGCTGCCAATTTTCTACTAAATTCTTCTTGTAATTTAACAAAGTCGGGCATTGTTTGAGCTCTAAAACTGTTAGAAAGAGGCCTAGAAGGAGCCAAACACTGCTGGGAATGGCGTAGTTTGTAAAGAATTCTCCATCTTATTGAGTGTTCCTTTAATTTTTGAATATAAGATTTAATCTTGTTGGACCTCAATTATTAAAATATACCCAATATTAGATCTCGGGACCGCATAGCACAGACTATCCATATGAGGATGGGAGCAAGTCTGACCCTTATGGGCATACAGAGGAAAAATAAAAGGTGTGTGGGGTGGGGCTAGTGAGTTGCCTAAGCGATACCTTATATTTAAGCTAGAGGTATTGGTACCCAACGTTGGCATAGGTTTTAATTTCTGAATCATAGATGAAAGAAAGTCTGACCCTTATGTACATACTAAGGAAAAATTGAAGGTGGGGGGGGGGCTGGTGAGTTGCCTAAGTGATAGCTTTTATTTAGTATACATCTCATTATAAGATAGGTTTTTTCAGCCCCGAGGGCGTATTTATAAATAAGGTCTGACTGTATATTTTCCTCAAATTTACCTCAATCCCAATAGGACCATGAGCTTTGGATAAAAGTTGAACACTCCTTCTTTGTGCTTTCAATGCTCTCAATTCCTCCACTGATTGGCTATAACTTGAAGGTCTTAAATAAGTTGAGAGGGGAGGTGATCGAGTATGTAGATTAGCTTTCCTCTCATTCACAGCAAAATCAGAAGAAGAATAGGCCGCGGAAGTTAAACTTCTCGAGGGAAGTGAGCGCGTTGTAAACCTCTGATTTTTCGATTTCCAATCAAAGTTGGGTTGTCTATATGTACTCAATGGAACTGAACGAGCTCGGAAACGATACAATTTGAATTGGAGGTCTTCCCGACGCTTTTCTTCCATCATTTGATGCAAGTGACGTTCAGCATAGATACAAGGGATTGGAGGGCTAATATGGGGAAATAAAAGAAATTTTTAGACATGAAATATGCAAAATAAAATTTTTTTAATTTAAAAAATAAAAATGTCGTAGAAGTAAAAATACGGACAGGAAAAATTCTAAAAATTAATTAAAGCCACGCGGGCATCGAACCATACCCTTAGAAAAACTTTGAAAACCAACTTAACCACAAAACCGGAAACGCTAAAAATTATTTAATTTATTCTTTTCGGAAAACTTAAGGTTTCCGGAAACTTAACAGCATTCTTTATAAATTTAATTTTTACCGTTTAGTGAACCAAAAAGGTTTAGGAATTGTAGCATTGGCAGGAAATTCAACAATACGGGTTTTAGTTACGTTGTCTTTTCCTTCATCAATTAAATTAGTATTTTTTAATTTATTTTTAGGAGAATCTTTCTTTTTTGTCGGCCAAACTGTTGGATGCCACCTTTGTATTGGTGGAAAAATAAATTGATTAAAATTATAAAAAAATTTTGATGGTGAAGGACTTTGATTTAAAAAATTATTTTTCCTTTTAAATTGATAAATTGGAGGAGGGGAATATTTTAGGGGAGAAGGGGATTTTTCTTTTAATTTTTCTGGAAGTTGAGGAGGTTTGCTGATTTTCAAAATTGTTGCTAAAGCTTTTCTATTTGTTAAGTTATTTTGTTGTTGATGGAAATTAATGTTTATTCCACATCTAAAAATGATTTTATTTTAAATATATCAGAATTTCCTATTTATTATATTTCCGGAAGGTTTTAAGGTGTGAAAAAACTAATAGTTTTATAGACTTTAGTATAAAGTAGAATAAAACATTATACTATATTTCCGGAAAAGTTTCTACTATTATATTTCCGGAATTTATTTCTATCTGCAGTAAGTTAGTTATATTCTTTCCGGAAAAGATTCTATTAGTATATTTCCGGAATTTATTTTATTTTTCCGGAAAGTTTTATATTTATTGTATATTATTTCCGGAAATATATTCTATATTTCCAGAAGATTGGTTATATTTCCGGAAGGTTGTTTACATATTATTTCCGTTAATTTATTAAAACTTATTTACCTAAAATAATGTTGTTGAATTTGTTCTTCTAACATTCTCCCTAATCTTTGGCATTCTTCTCTAAGTAATCCTAAACGTTCTGCAGAAATATTTTTATTTACTACTTTAATATTATTTTTTGTTGACATTTTAGCATTTTTACAAGAATATAATTTTAAGACATTTAAAAATAAATAAATTTTATTTTCAATTGTCGGACAAATAAAAGGGGGAAAAGGCGCTGTTTCCATGACGATTTACATAATAAAAGACGTGTGTTTTTATTAATATTTTTTACAGATATTTTTGTTACTTTTTCATGTAAAAATAAAATTTACAAAGTTATATGGTTTCCTCGGGATTGGGGGGGGGGGGGGGTAACAGAGTTGGACGGGTAGATGGATTTACCTGGGAAATTCTATCTGGAAAATTCCTGGTCCATAGAGAAGAGGAAGGGAGTTCCTTTTGATCCTTTCACCGTTCATCAAGAAAATTGATTCCTATTGTAAATTAAATCAGAAACGTCTCACGTAGAATGGAACCCATTTATCTCTCTTCAAGGACCCCATACCCTTATCACCGTAACCCACTTTTTATTTATTTTTTTATTCTTCTTTAATTATTTTTATTTATTATTCCAGTTTTTTGTTTACCTTGTATAAAAAAGTGAGGCAGACGACGATTTGTACACAAATTTTTTTATTATATTTTTTTATTTATTTTTTGCATTCTTATCTCTCACTCATCTTTAAATGAAAAATGTAAAAATATTCTAAATAATACTTCCTCAAATTCCTTAATTTTATTTTAAGAATATGTAGTGAAATGTGTTGAGTAATATAAAAGCAGCGCCCAAATAAAGACTGCGCCCAAAAATATTTTTTCCGGAAAAGTAGGGCAGTCAAACACTTCCGGAAAATATACATATTTTCTTTGAAAACTTATTTTTAATTATTTCCTCTCTTACATTACCAGCCTTTTTCCCAAATATTTTTCCAACTTTAATTAAATTTTTAACCTTTTTCCAACCTGCTACCAACCTTTTTTTTCAGCTTTTTTACACCCTTTTACCAACTTATTATTTATTTTATTGCAACTTTTCAACAACTTTTTACACCCTTTTACCAACTCCAACTTATTAGAAACTTTTTACCAACCTTTTTTCAACCTGTTACCAACTTTTTCAAAACTTTTTACCAACCTTTTACCAACTTTTTTCCAACTTTATAGCAACTTTTCTAAAACATTTTCAAACCTTTTACCAACTTATTTGCAACCTTTTTTAATAATTTTTTATTTAAAAATTGACAATTTATTTGCTCTAAAAAGTGCAATATTTTGCAAGAAAAAAATATTAATTTTAAAAATATTTAAATATCCAAAATGATGGATTACTAGAGGGCACACACACACACAAACCGAGAAATTGACAGAAAAAGGATTTTAGTTTTGAGAAAATAAAAAGGAAGGGCATGAATGCGCGAAAATTAAAGGCGAGAAATGACAAGAAATAAATAAAATAAAATGACAAAGCAAGTCAATGTTGATTATCACCAATTTTAAGAAAGAGAGTTTTAATTTCTTCCTGTTATATGATATTTAAAAATAAATTTATCCCTTTTTTAAGTGTTTAGAGGAAGGTTGGACATTTGAGGAATTATGAGGAGACCCAACTTTTCTCAAGGGGAAGTAGAGATATGAGGGATTGCTAGGAGAGAGATTGGATCCAAGAGTTGTATGATAGCTTTAAATAAGTCCTGATATATTTATTTTTGTATTAGAGTCAAAATTTTCTAGGAAATATTAAATAAACCTTTACTATTTGCCAATCTGATTTTGATTACTACTGCTAAATGATTAGTATTTGATGGCTATTTTTCATTACTGATTGTTAATTAATGCTTCTATGGCTGTGAAATAAAATGAAAGAATAAATTCTGGGAATATTCCTTAAAATTATCGCTACTGGGGCAACGACCAATGTTCCAAATAAGCAGAGACCTTCAACTAATTAAATTTAATTTATAACCTCTACATTATTTACCAAAAAATTATTTTTTCTTCCTTTCTTTCCATAAATAATCCTTTTTATTTTTACATCCGCCCAACTACATATCCACCATCCCCCTTCCTCATCTCCATCTGCCAGTCTCTTTCCTTATTTTTATATTTTCCAGCTTCGGCGATAGACCAATTCATTTATCAATTAATTAAATATCGCAATCAAAAATATATAAAAGTATTTAATCAGAGGGCAATCAACACACAACAAAACAATTTAATCTCGTCAAACTTTATCTCCTTTTAATTTTCTCAAAGATTTTTTAAATTATTTATTTAATTATCTGTTCAAATTTACTTATAACCTATATTAATTGCCCTCCCTCAAATAATTACCCTCCCTCGATTAATTACTTCCTTCAACGATAGGTTGAAACAATAATTACCCAGAGTAGTCCTATTTTTTCTCAATTTCAACCTTATTATTAAGCAGAGGTAAAATTAAATTCCGCTTTCCGTGCCCCGACTTTTGAACAAGCTCCGACAGTTGCAAGTTCCGACACCTTACTTCCCGCGATCTATTGTTAAGATCATGTCATCCACCATCTTGCTCAACCTTACTGTACGCGAGTTCGAGAATTTTTTGTTCACTGATTATTTTGTCCAAATTTAATTTGTTAAATAAATAGGTGATCGTTGACTATTTTAAAATTTAAGAAACACTTTAAAATAATTATTTCGACATTTATAGAA
Source organism: Meloidogyne arenaria (assembly GCA_036172955.1). Lineage (NCBI taxonomy): Eukaryota > Metazoa > Nematoda > Chromadorea > Rhabditida > Meloidogynidae > Meloidogyne > Meloidogyne arenaria. The sequence goes on from JARQAB010000024.1 coordinate 930,765, forward strand.
ATTTTTTTGATTAATAAGTTTATAAATTTAATTTAAAAAATGAGCTGAAACAGGGTAATAATTTTCCCATAATTTATAGTAAACAAGAAATTTTTTTAAAGTTTAACCACGTGCCTTAAACTGTCTAGGTGTTTCTCAAGTTAATATTAATTAAAAATGATTAATTAATTTATCAATTTTAATTAAATAACAAACTAATAAATTAACTAATAATTATTTATATTAAGTAAAAATAAATTTAAAAATTTTTTTGTTTCTACTTTTAATTTTTATTTTCCTTGCATTATCTTATTTATAAATTGTTAGATAATTCAAAATTTAAATTTCAGAATTTCTGGTTTGTTCTTTCTGAACTAATGTTAGTGAACCAGCTTAAAACAATCAAAAGTGCTCATTTCTCATCTAAAATTCCTGCATTTTTGGTCATAACTTCTCAAATACTTGACTAAAAATTCTGAAATTTTCGGAGTAGATACCTAATACTATTAGGGATTTTCATGCAAAATTTCATAAATTTAGGTAATTTATTGCCTTTTTTATGACCGCGCGCCCAGACGTCCTCCCTTGAGAAACATACTGTCCAAAAAAGAATTAATTTAGAAAAAAAAATAAAAAAAAACACAAAACTTGCTTAATATTCAAAGGCGCCAGTCTTCAAAAAACTAATTCAAAAAAACTTAAAAAAAACTAACTAATAATTTTTAAAAAATTATTTACCAGTTTTTCTTCTTCAACTTCCTTTATTTATTTTTTAATTAATTTTTCTTTCATTTTTTTATTTTCTCATTTTCCGATTTATTATTAATATTAATAATTATTAATACCACCTAGTACTAAAAATAAAAAAAATCGGTCAACCTTTTCGGCAAAATAAAAAAAAAGACAAAGTAATTCATAAGGAAATTGTTAACTGTCGCTACCAAACTCTATATTAACCTTTATTTATTTTTTGTTCTCAAAAATGATTAAATATGTTAAAAATATATAAAAATGATTTTTGTATTCTGCTTTATATATGTAAAATTTTTTTCTTTTTTTTTTTCTTTTTTATTCAAGCTTACTATTGAAAAATTGAAATAACTCTTATCATATTTTATATTTTCCGGACGGCTTCTATTTATGATAAGGTTTCCGGAAAGTTTATATTCCGGAAAAGTTATAGTAAAATATTATTTTCTGGAAAAGATTAAAGATTTAATTTTCCGGAACTTTAATATTATAGCTTCCGGAAAGTTTCTTAATTTAATTTTTCCGGAAATAAATTTATTTTCTCATAAAATTTTGTATTTTAGTTTCCGGACAAGTTATAGTTTGCATAGTAGCTTTATTAATTCTTTTAATAGCTTCTTTTTTTTATAGAAACTATTAAAAAAGGTTTCCGGAAAGTTTATATTACTATATACAAGTTTTCCGGAAAAGTATTGATCATGGGCGTATCATGGAATTTCGTCGGATTAAGAGGGAGTTAGGGTTAAGAGGGATAAATATTCAAAGGTCTGTAAATATAAACTTTCCGGATCACTTAAATAACCAAATAATCGTAAAAAATAAAATAAATTAAATAAAGAAATTAAAAATAAAACAAAGAATGGAATAAATATAGAAAATATAAAATGATTAATATTCTTTAGAATATAAAAATATAAAAAAATTTTTTTTTTAAATTTTTACTAGACTATCATAAATTTATTTATGGTAAATAAAATATTTTTTGTGACGTTATCTATTATTTTATTTACTTTAAATAATATTTAAAACAATAAAAATTATCCAAAAATTGTTTAAAAATATTTAATTGATTTTAAATTAAAATGAATTAATTGCCCTTTTAAAGTTTTAAAATATTATTTTTTTCTATTTTAATAAATTGTCTTATACGATAAATTAAAAATACAAGTTATATACCGCCAAAATTTCTGAGAAATATTATCGCTAAATAAATTTCCGGAAATTTTAATTTAAAAGAAGCTTTCCGGAAAATTAATATCGTTATGTATTTATAAATTTCCGGAATTAGTTAAATACTATAAAAATAAACTTTCCGGAAGGGTAGTATTCGAAAGCTGCATATAAATAAATTAAACTTCAGGGAAAACTTGAAATAGTAGGCTTTCCGGAAGCTATAATATAGAACTTTCCGGAAGAATTAAATTTATAATTTTTCAGTAAAACTTACATAAAACCTATATATGTATATAAAATATATCTTCCGGAAAACTAATTATGAATAAAAGCCTTCCGGAAAATACAGGTAATAAGGTATATTATGTGATTAACTAATACTTATATTAAAATAAATAATTTAAAAATGGTTTAATTTTCCTAATAAAATATTTAATAAATATTCAACTCTCTAAAAATAAATATTTATTAATTACTTAATTATTTTTAATTTCTTTTCACAATTTTTTCTTAAAATAAAAACTCTTAATTTTTGATCAATTCAATTAAATACCTAAAATATTAGGAAAAAAATATTTTTTAAATATTTTTTTGCCTTTTTTTGTACAAAAAAGAACCAAAAACCATTAAACTAAAAATTAGAAATTAATCTGAATTCTTCTTAATTACATATACCCTCCCATTTCTTAAATAAATAGCAACATTTTCTATAAAATTTATTTATTTTTATTTTTTGAAGGAGTAAATGCGTGAAATGCATTTTTTCATTTTATTAATTAAAATTTTTTGATCTTTCTGTTATTTCATATATCTGGACAGTCGGATTTTCAATCAGTCGGACCTCTATCGTGAATACAATCAATAAAATTTACCTCTGTTAAAAATATAAAATTTACTTTTTGGCTAATCCTTAATAGGGTTGCCGTTTTCGAAAAAACCCGATCTGAAATAGTTTATAAAATTCTCATTCAAGCATGTGCTAATACATCCTTGTTTTCTAACTTATCTGAAAGGGGATCACTAGTAAATCCCCCGTCCCAAAAATTGATAAAAATCAATAATAGTGACCAATACACTTTTTATATTTATTTAACTAAATTTAATAGAATTATTGCATATTAAGTAAATTTTGCATAGAAAGGGGGAAAATTAAATAAATTTTATTGTTTCCAAGTTTTTCTATTTTAAAACTCAAAATTATTTCCTATTTTAAATTTAGATTGAAATAGAAATTAAAAAAATAGATCAATGCTTCATCTCCGTTGTGTACTTGTTGGAGACCCCTGTGTAGGAAAAACTTCATTGGTTGTGTCATACACAAGAAATGGATTTTGTGGTTATTTAAATTTTAATTAAATATTTTATTTAAATTTTAGGAATATAAAATTAATTTAATTAATTAAAATTTAATAAAAAAATTTTCTAAATAAAATTAAAAATAATTTAGAACGTTATTGTCCAACAGCATTTGACAATTATTCTGGTACCATTATTAATTTATTAAATATAGAATTAAATTAATTTCAGAATTAATTTCAGAATTTCTATAAAAATAATAAAATTATCTTCTGAACCCTTTTATTATTTTCAGAATTATTAAATTTAATAAATCAGAATAACCTATTTTATTTCTGATTAAATTATTATCAGAATTATTCTTTCAGAATTTATTTTCAGAATTTATTTTAAGAATTTATTTTCAGAATTAAATTTCAGAACTAATATTAATATATTTAAAAATATTTGAAAATAAATTTTAAAAAATTTTCTTTTTAAGTAACAGTCTGTGTGGATGGAAAACCCTTGCGGCTAGAATTGTGTGATACTGCTGGACGGGTTTTAAAATTAATTCTGATTTTTTAAAAGAATTATTTCATTTTTTAGTCAGAATTTGATACAATTCGCCCTTTGGGTTATGCTGATGCTTCTGTTTTTCTATTGTGTTTTAAGTAGGGGAAAAAATTTTTTCTAATTAATTTTTCTTTAATTGCGGAAGCAATTCTCAAAAAATTAATTTTTAATTAATTTTTAGCGTTGCAAAAATATCCACACTACGTTCAGCTACTCAACGTTGGTTACCCGAGATACGTGCATTAGCTCCTTCTGCACCTAGTAAAATTATTAAAAAAAAATTTTTTTTAATTATTTAGGAGATAAATTATTTCAAAAATAGTCTTGAAATTCGAAAAAAATTTTTTTTGAAATTTTTCTTTGAAAAATGTTTCAGAAATTAATTAATAAATCCCTCTCGATACAAAAAAAAAACAAAAAATCCTCACAGTTATATTGGTTGGAACTCAATCCGATCAGAGAATGAACACTCGTCGAGGAGAAGCGATTGAACCTAGCGTTATGGGACAATTAGCTTCTAGACTACAATTGCATTGGCTCGAATGTTCTGCTGTTACACAACAGAATTTAAAGGTATTCGTATTATTTTGTTCAAAAAATAATTCTGATAATAATTCCGATTTTAAACAGGAATTGTAAAATTAATTCTGATTTTTCGAAAATTTTGAAATTAATTCTGATAAAAATTCTGAATTAATTCTGATTTCAATTTTGATTTTTAAAAAAAAATTGTAAAATTAATTCTGATTTTAATTTTGATTTAATATTGATTTTGATAAAAATTCTGATAAAAATTTTGATTTTAAATTTGTCATCATTCCATTAATTCTGATAATATTCTGAAATTAATTTTAAAATAATTCTGAAATTAATTCTGAAATATTTAAAGGAAGTATTTGATCTGGCTATTTTACATGCTTTATGTCACCACCGAAGGGTAATAACAACAAATATTGCACAACAACAACAAAATCAAAATATTAATCCAAATTTTAATAATACAATTTTTGTTGAAAAGGAGGAACAACAAAGACAACAACGTCCAACAAATACACCAAAAAATAGTGGAGGGGGACTTAAACAGAATTTAAGGTATCTAAATTCTCTTTAAACGACGTTAACGCGAAAAGCTATAAAATCGACAAAAATAAAGATAAATTCTTGAAATTTTGTACACACTTAAATGATATTATTAGCTAGCCTCTCTAAGAATTCCAGTATTTTTTGTTCAGAATTTCAGAAGATATGGCCAAAAAGGTACCAAAAATGCTTATTTTTGTTAGTTTTTTGGCCATAACTTTTGAAATTTTGAACAAAAAATTCTGAAATTTTAGGATTAGGTAGTTAAGAATATTAGGAATATAAGAAAAAAATTTCATGCCTAAAAGTTCTCGGAAACGATTCCATCTATAAACGCGCGCCTTAACGGTTTTGCGCCATAGCGTCCAATCCCTTCACTTAAATTTTTATTTTCTGATTTTAATTCTGATATTTATTCTGATTTTTTTATTAATTAAATAAACTTTAAAATTTTTCAGACGATTGGTGGCAATTACAAAAAGGAAGTTTATGTAAAATTTTGTTGATTAAACGGGTACATAAAAAATAAATACAGGCCATAATACACTACATATAATTTAGACGAAGCAATGTGCCAAAAATTAAAATCCAAAAAAAATTTTTTTTCAAATTAAAAATTTATTCGATCTCTTCATTTTTATTTATATACAAATTTTGTGTTAAATAAATTGAAGAAAAAAAATTTTTTTAGAGTTTATTTCTCTCGAATAAATTTTTTCTGAACTTCACAAAAAATTATAAAAAAATTTACAAATTTACAAAGAAAATTTAGTAAGGGAATAATTTTTAAGTTAAAAAAAATATATATAAACATTTGAAATTTAAAATTTATATGGATAATATATTCTTAAATTATTACAATTTTTGGGACGGGGGATTTACTAGTGATCCCCCTTAAAATAATTTAGGCTTGCAAGGTGTGGGCGGTTGCTCGGTGTCTGTGACATTCGACAAAATGTCGTTTAATTTGACAAATATCCTTGAGGGCAATATTTGTTTGAAAAACATATTTTTCTGAAAAATAGGAATTTCTCATTTTGAATTAAAAAATGATAAAAAAATCTCGGGGAAATTTTCGGAGAGGCAGTGCCACGAAAACGTGTTTTTATCACATTTTTAGTAGTGTTCGGCAAAACTTTTAATTTTTTTGGCATTTTTTTTTAATTTTTAAAGCTCCAATTTAATCGAAGAAAAATTTTTTTAAATTCTCAATTTTGATATTTAAACGAAAAAATAAAATTTAAAAATTTTTCCAAAAAATAAATTTTCCAAAAAATTATTTCAAAAAAAATTTATTTATTATTCATTTATTCTCCAATTTCTTTAAAAAATAAAATTTTTAGAAACGTCATAGAAAGAATAAATATCAAAAAAATTATTTTTTTTCCTCCTGAATTTTTGGATGACTTTCAAAAATATTTTTAAAAATAAAATAATTAAAAAAAAAAAATTTTTTTTTTAATCGTTCTCAAAGTAAAAAATAAAATAAATAAACACACAAAAAAATAAAATAAAAATTTTTTCAAAATTTATTTTATCAAATTTCAAAATTTGAAATTGAGTAATATATAAACAAACAAACATTTTAGTATACCTATTTTAGTGCTTTTTATTTTTTTGGAATTTTTTTAAAAAATAAAAATTCTTTTAGGTGTGTCTCATTTTATTTTTAGCATATACTGCATAATATTTATTTTAAGAGGGAAAGATAAGGTTCCATCCCGGCCAGTAGTGAATGCAATTTAAAAAAATTTCCGCAGCCGCAATCCTCAACTTGCAAGTCATAAAAACACGCAATTCACGCAATCCGCAATTGTGTCCAGCCCTGATCCCGGCCCTAGTTTTAACCTCATACCCGACGTTCTCAATCCCAAAAAACCTCCTAAACCCTTTTCAATTGACTCCAACACAAAATGGTAATTATTTTTTAATCCAAAATTGAAGAAAAGTAGAGACCCCGAACACAATAAATTTCAACTCGAAAATTGCCAAAACCCGGACCTCAAACTTTTCGTTTGTCTCCGAGGGTAGAACTGCAAACTAAAAAAAGATAAATTTATTTTGTTTTTGTAAAATAATTTTTTAAATTTTGTCTGTTTTTTACTCTACATATGTATATATATATACTTTCCAAATTATCTGCATAGATAAAGTCTACTGTGTGTGCAAGTAGACTATTTTGTGTGCAGTCTTTCTCAAGTTTTGTAGTCTGTCTCGAATTTTTGATATTTGAAAAAAAATTTTTTTTCTTTAGCTAAAGGACCCTTTATAATTTATTTTTTTACTTCATAATTTATTTTTCTATTTTTAGAAAAAAATAGAAAAATTTGTAATAAATTATTTTATTAGAAAAGTGCAGAAATATAAAAAAAGTTTTTAATAAATAAAATTATTAAATTTTGTTCTTTTTTAAAATTCAAAGGATAAATTCAATTTTGAAAAAAAAATTTTTTTTGTTATTATTTTTTTGTTATTATTGCTTATTAATGCACTCTTAAATTTATAAAGAAAAAAAAGAGTTTAAAAATCAGAGTTTAAAATTTATTAAACTTTGTAGTCCCCATATAGTGACGATTCAATTAATTTCAAGTCTAAAGATGGAAGTTTAAGGCTAGTTGAGAATTTCGATTCTCGATTTATGATTGAGGGATCTAATTTATGATGATGATTCATAAGGCTGTGTAGCAGGCAACGTGGTGAATAGAGGCTGGGTCTACTGAAGACCTTTTGCAACCGCTAGCCTTTTGCACTAGCTCAAAGAAATAGTTATAGCCCAGCTCTGCTTTACTGATTGATGATTGAGAGATCTCATCTCGATCCGATTTCCTCCCTCCCCTCCTTCTTTCGTACGTCAACTCAACTTCATTGTAAAGCATAATTTAAAAGTTCAGAACAATTATCGGCTGGGGTTCGGATTTTGGTTAACTCGACCTGTCATTGTTTCAGAATTATTTCAAATAGTGAGAAAAAAAATTTTTCTTCAATTTTTCAATTTTTTCATACTTTTTTTTTTCTGTGATAGCAAAAAAGAACAGCTGTCACAAAACACACCTTTTTTTCACACTCTCGATTATTCCCTCTTCATTCGTATAATTTTATCCAAAACTCCCCAAAAGAATAAATTTTTGTTAAAGAGAAAAAGTAGAGTTTTTAATCTAGGAGAAAAGCCGCTCGAGCGCGTCCCCGGTTCCCGCTTGCGGGAACCGGAGGACCCAACGCTCGAGCCCCCACATAAACTATACTATTATATGGAGGTCCTAGAATACCGTATCGCTACTGGATTCAACACTCAACAATATTTTATTTCAATTTATTAAATTTATTATTCCAACTTATAAATTTCAACTTATTATATTTCTATTGCAACTTAACTAATTTCAACATTATTAATATAATTGTTTTATTTAAACATATATTTACTGGCTCTTACCTGGATCAAGTATGTTGTTACCTTTATTTCAAACAGGTGTTTATCACTCCCACTCAAAAAATATTTACGTTCATTGACTTTAATATTTTTAAACAATACTGGAATTAAATCAACAAATTTATTTATTGTGTTAAAATGAATTATTTTAACAATTGAATGATCAACAAAGAAAAAATTTCAACAAATTACTTTTTAAATGAACAAAAATTTTGATTGTGCTGTGGTGGTGAGTGCGGTGCTTTATTAAGGAGTTATACTGCCGATATAAAAATCGGTTTGGGTTTAAGTTTAGTGGTAGTTGGAGTGCTTTTGGGAATGGGACGTCTAGGAATTGTTGGACGATGTTTAGAGATATAATAAGCCAAAATAAGGATAAAGACCAGGATTAAACCAAGGAGGGCGTAAACTATATAGAAGTGAAGTGTATGTGAGAATTGTGGTTCTTTTTTATCTTCCGACTCAGTTGTAACTACAGGCCGAGTTTTTGAACAAATAATCGGCTCATTCCATTCTACTGGTCCAAAACAACGTTGGGCACATTTTATGTCCGTGGGACAGTCAACCTCTTCAAATTCCACTTAAAAATTATAATTAAAATAAAACACAACTATGGGAATTTTAATACAAAATCAGAATTAATTAAAAACAAAATACAAAAACCAGAATTACAAAAAATTAATAGTCAGAATTACATATAACAGAAATACAAATTTTAATATAAAATAAGTCCAAAGAACATCCAATAAATCTAAAAAGGGAGATCACACCAAAAAATCATATGGGCCCAAAAATAAATTTGGAAAGAAAAAATAAAATTAATTAGTTGATCAACAAAAATAAAAGAAATATAAAAGATTAATTAAAGTGGCTCTTACACCTTTTAACTGCGGCCGGAGTTATCTGGTGTCGGACCACGAGTTTATTAAAACTTTAAATAGTTTTAAATAAAAAGAAATGTGATCAGATTAGAATTTATTTTGGAGGTGACTTGGATTAATTTTATAAAGTTAATTTTGGATCTTAAATTGTTTATGTAATTAATTATTCTAACACCAACATATATTTAACAACAGATATAAGATATTTTAAACAACAGCTTATATTAAAACACATTAAATGAACAACAGTTACAACATAAAAATTTTATTAACAACATATAATAAAATAAAAATTATTTAATTAAATTTATTTAAATACAGGCTTCGAATTATTAATTGAATTAATTATAATTATTGAATAAAGTGGAAATACATATTTGGAATACTTCAAACATATTATATTAAATTATTTTTGAAATATTAAATATAAAATGGAGGAGGAAGTTGGAACTGATGATGATATGCATACTGCCGATGAAGAAGGGAAAACTCCGGTAAGAAAAGTGTCTCGCCAACTAAATGAGCGGGAATTACAACAAAAGCTCGCGGCACTTGAAAAGGAAATCGCCAAACTTGGAATTAATAGAATGCGTGAAGGATTACCTCTTCCAGAATTTTATTCGGGAATTGAGGATTTTGAGGCTTACCTTCGTAGATTCAATAAAATTGCCACCGCGCATCAGTGGAGTGGGACGCGGTGCACCCAAATATTACCTTTATATTTGTTGGAGGAAGCTCGCGCGATATATGATTCGTTGGGCGCAGACTCTAAAAATACGTGGAAAGGACTGACAGACGCTTTGGCGATGAAATTGAAGAGATTAAATACAAAGGAATCAGCGCGTAGGATGCTGGCTAATAGAAAACAGAAGTCTAATGAATCTATAATTGAATTTGCGCAGGTTATTCGCAGTCTAATAAACAAGGCTTTTCCAGAAAATTCCTTTAAAAAAGTTGTTCTTGAGACAGAAGAGGCGCGAACCCAGAGAATTAAAGATTGGAGAGATGATATTGCTAAAGACTATTTCAAAAATGGGATTAAATTGGAAATTAAGGAAAAATTGGCATTTATTACAACAGATACACTCGAAGATACTATTAACCAAGCTAAACAAATTGAGGAGGTGCAAAATGCTTTGAAAGAGGATAGAATGCGGTCATATCAAAATAAATTATCTGAAAAGGCTATACTTGAAGTTAACGCTGTGAGAGACCAGGTAAATGAACTTAAAGAGCAGGTTGATCGTCGCATGCCACCACAGCCTGTTAGGGGAAATTATAACAACTGGAGAGGAAATTTCAACACTCGAGGCAATTGGAACCAAAGAAATAATTATAATCGAGAGCAATATTCTAATAATAGAAATAATTTTCAATATTATAACAATTGGAGAGGTGCAAATTTTAACCGAGGGCGTGGTACTGTAAGATGGGGACAACGTCGAGGAGCCGGGTCTTTTAACTCGAATAAAATTCCTATAAATAATCCAAGAAATTTTGGAGCGGGAACATCAAATTCAGCACGAATTAATTCTTTAGCAATGCCTTATATTACTATAATGATGCTTTTAATGTTTTGCCAAGGAATTTGTGGTCAATACCAAATTTGTCCAAAGGATAAAATTGGTGAATCAATTGATTTTCCATCTCCTCAGGACTGTACTTTATCACTGACTCATAAGATGGAAATTAAAAATGTTACCTTATTTTTGCCAAAACTTGTCCCAAGGTATTTTCCGATTTACCGATGTTGGATGGAGAAGCAAGTTAAATGTACGGATGCTATTTTGTTTTATCGGGAAGATTTACCAGTTAAAAAAGAACGATTTTCATTAAGTCCGGAAAGTTGTTGGAATTTATATAAAAGCACGAAATTAAAAAGAATTAATGAAGTCTTATGGTCAATAATATTTTATAATGACTTAAAATATGCGTGGTTTGGACAGCAATGTGTTATGGATAGACATTATTTTCTGGAAGAAGGAGAAGGTGCATTAATGGACAAAAGATTCGAGACTAGTTTTGGAGTGTCGAAATCTTTAGAGGCTCATACTATAAATGGTTCTTTTACAGATAAAGAAAAATTATTTTCGGTTATTGTTTGGAACGCTCCATCTGAAGATTATATTTATACACATTATTCATTTGGCCCAGTACAAGCAGAAATATTTTACAAAAATAATTCTATAAATGGATTAGTAAAAATTAACGAATTACAATATGTTTTCGCGCCGTCCGAGAACATTACAAAAAGTGTTGATGTGGTAGGAGTTCCGGATGAAGCTTGGTCAATGGATAACAACGTTTTCATATTAATATTAAATACAACAGAAAGAATTATTCAAAAAAGGCAAGTTACAAAAAAACAAAATTTTAGACGTACTACTACCACGACTACTACAACAACACCAATTCCACCAACTATTAAACCAATAAAGACAACAACTCGTCCAATATTAACCACAAAAAGGCCAATATTAAGTACCACAGCAACACCTATTCATAATAAAAAAATGTATACAACCCCTACCATTGATCCAAATTATCGTCTCCCAATACAACAACAAATTAATAATAATTATTTGAAAGGAGATCGAGGTATACCGGGCCCAGATGGAAGACCTGGAGCACCCGGAGAAAAAGGAGACATGGGATATACTGGACCTAGAGGAATGAATGGAGCACCTGGAGAAAAAGGAGATATGGGTTATACTGGACCGAGAGGATCAAAAGGAGCATCGGGCCAGGATGCTGCTCCAGGGCTTAAAGGCGAGAAAGGCGATATTGGAATACCTGGAAGGCCAGGAAAAGAAGGATTACCCGGACTGAATGGGAAAGATGGTCTGGATGGCTTACAAGGACCTCAGGGCCCGATTGGACCTAAAGGTGACAAAGGAAGCCCAGGTATTAATGGGGAGAATGGATTACCTGGACCAAAAGGAGAACCTGGAAATTGGGATGAAAATTATAAAATTTTGTCGACTTTGGCTCCCTTAAATAAAAGAGAATTGTTTGATCCCGAGGAAGCACAAAAGGAACGAGATAATAAAATGAAGGATAATCATGAAAAAAGCCGATTAAATTATTTGTCATGGGAAGAAGCACAAGCGCGAGAACAAATAATGAGAGATCAGTGGAAAAGCACATGTCAAAATAGGAATCAACAATTGGAAATTGCTAAAATTATAGCTGAAACTAATCCAACCAAAGCAGCAAGATACCTTTATGGAAGAACGGATTTAATAGCATTTTTGGAGAGTGGAATAAAATTAAAATGGAATTTAGGTTTATGTATACCAGTCAATGTTGAAGAAATAATATGGGATCAGAAAGTTGAAAATAAATGTTATGAATTACTTCCCGTAAAAATAAGAGGCAAATTATTGTTTGCTGCTCCAGGAAGTCCTGATTTGTTATTGGAGTCTAAAACAAAATCTTGCGAGGAACAACCAATTATATTAAATAAAACAAAGTTATTGAATTTTGATCAAGAACAACATTCATTAAAAATTAAACCCATAATTGATGTAAAGACAGGAATTCTTTTTAAAGCTGGAAATAAATTTGAGGAGGAGAGAGCAGAAGTGAAAGACATACAAAGATTTTCAGATTTAATTCATCAATCTATGATATTGCCGGAAGACATTAAACAACCAGAAGTTGAGGATGTACTCTCAGAAATTTTTGGCCTACCAAAAATATTGAAAGAGAAAGGAAGTAATGCTACTGGTGAAGTTTTTGAGAATTTGAAGGAAAATCTTGAGTCGGGTTTTGAAAAAGGGAAAGAAGTTGCTAAGGATATAACAGAAAGAGGAAGTGAAATAATAAGTGATGCAAAGGAATTTATTGAGGATAAGTGGACATTCATGCAAAGACTATATTGGATTTTATTGGCTTTTCTAATTTTGTCAGCCTTATTAGTAATTACTTATTTATTTTGGAAATTCCGCGCATTATTCTCGCTTATTTGGAAAGGAATAATGATAGGAAGAACTGTTATTAGATTTTTCTTTGGAGGAAGAAAGGACAACCTTGAAAGAAAAGAAATTAAAGTTAATGCTATAGAATTGGAAGAAATGAAACCCAAACCTTCAGCCCCAACTTTAAATGATCTAGAAGAAAAGGCTTACATTTTGGATTATATTCCTTCTGTTTGTTCTATAAAAAGTCGAAAGCGATGCTATGTTGAGGTATTATTTGGAGGAAAAATTCAAAAAGCACTCATTGATTGTGGCGCTGATATATCTTATTGTGGAGAATCAGTTGCTTCAAGATGTGGTTTAAAAATAAACTCGAAAGATGTACCAATGGCGTGGGCTGCAAATTCAACACCAATTACATTTTTAGGCTCTGCAATGGTAACTATTGAAATTGGAGGATCAACAATGAGATGGCCATTTCTGGTCTCAGAAGATAAATCATGTCCTGGAGGTTTAGTAATTGGAACAGACTTAATGGAAGAGAAGGAGGAAATCAAATTAAATTTTAAAAATAAAACAATTCAGTTGGGAGAAGATATTTTACCAATGATTGCAGCAATGGAATACGTTGAATTACCAAAAAGACAAATAGAAGTAAGACTGTTGGAAAATTATGTTTTGCCTCCTTTATCTGATTCACTCTTGTGGGGAACTGTTAATAGAATTTTTGATCCAACACAACAGTTCCTACTGGAAGAATGGAGTCAGCATGAGTATTGGCCAGTAAAAATTGGAAGAACTCTCACTCAACCAGGATCTTCGCGTTTAATTCCTTTAAGAATATTAAATTTCGGAAATTCGCATGTTCAAATTTATGGAAAATCACGTGTTGGAATTTTAGAACCTGTTTATGATAATGAAAAGGAAGCTAATTCGATTGAAGTATTTATGAGAAAAGATGAATATATTTCGCCAGAAGTTAATTGGGAAGATGAATTACCTCAATTACCCAATTTGGAAAAGAAAAATGAAAAGATTTCAGAAAAATTAAATTTAGAAAATACAGCGTTGTCTAAACAAGGAATTGTCTCTTTAAAAAATATGGTTGATGGAAAAAGTGAAGCATTTGTAAAATCGGATGGTATTATTGGGCTATACAAAGGAAACATAGTACACCAAATTGAGCTGGAACCAGGAACACGTCCAGTTCAACAAAGACCATATACTATACCACATGCCTTGAGGGAAGAGGTCGAAAAACAAATTAAAGAAATGATAAAACAGAATATAATTAAACCATCTTCCTCGGCCTGGGCATCACCAATTGTTCTTGTAAAAAAGGCTGACGGTAAATCTTGGAGATTTGCAGTTGATTATAGAGCTCTGAATAAGTGTACAAAGAAGCAAACTTATTTATTACCAAAAATTCAAGATTTACTTGACGTAGTTGGGGGAAAGAGTCTCTTTTCTATTTTTGATCTACAAAGTGGATTCCATCAGGTAAAAATGAATAAAAAGCACACGGACAGAACAGCTTTTATTACTCATTGTGGCCTCTACGAATTTTTGCGGCTCCCATTTGGTCTTGCTGGAGCACCACATACGTTTCAAAAAGTAATGGAAGAGATGAGACAACAATTGTCTCGCAGTTTCTTAGTATATTTAGATGATGTAATACTAGGAAGCGAAACGGAAAACCAACATTTAAATGATTTAAATGCATTTTTGAATGTTTTGTGTGAGGTTGGAATGAAGCTCCGAGCAGAAAAATGCAGATGGGGTTGTTCTGAAATTCGATATTTAGGATTCTTGATATCCGAAAAAGGAATTAGACTGGATGACTCCGATTTAAAACCAATATTAAAAATTAAAAGACCGGAAAATTTAGCTGAATTACGATCACTTATTGGTATGTTCAGCTACTTTAGGCGATTTATTCGTGGATTTGCAGGAGTTATGGCACCAATATATGACCTTACAAAAAAGGAATCTACTAGGGATTGGAATGAAAAACATGATAAAATTTTGGAGGAAATGAAAAATAGATTAACATCAGCACCGATTTTAGCCACACCTAAATTTGGAAGACCTTTCATATTAGAAACCGATGCAAGTGGAATTGCCATTGGAGCATGTCTTTTACAAGAAAATAATAAAAAGGAAGTTCATCCAATTGCTTTCTATTCCAGAACACTAAATAAACATGAGAAGAATTATAGTGTAGTGGAATTGGAAGCCTTGGCTTTGGTATCTGCACTAAAACAATTTCGGGTATATTTAGAAGGAGCGGGGACTTCAACAGTAATTACCGACAACTCTGCTTTAACCTCACTATTTCGAAGAAAGGATCTTCAAGGACGTTTAGCTCGCTATCAGATTGTATTACAAGCGTTTGATGTAAATATTATTTATCGCCCAGGGAAATTTAATAAGGTCGGAGATCATCTTTCAAGATACCCGCCTGAGGCAGATATAGAAATTAAATCAATAGAAATTGAGAAGAAAATTTCGATTGATGAGTTAAGTAAAGCACAAAAATGCGATCAGGATATTTTATTAAAACGCCAAGAAAAGGAAGAAGATATTAAGGAAATAAATGGAGTTATTTGGGAAAAGATAAAAGATGATTGGAAGATTTTAATACCCCAGGCAATAAAAAATAAAATAATTAAAGAATTTCATGAGGATCCACTGCAAGGAGCTCATCTGGGAATTAATCGTACATTAGAGAAAATTAAAAGATCGATGCATTGGAAAGGATTAGCAAAGGATGTCGCCGACAGAATACGAATTTGTGAGGTCTGCCAAAAGAGGAAAGTCGTGGGTGTACACATGAGTAGAGAGGAGATTTGTCCAATAGAACCAGCTTCAAGACCCTTCGATAGAGTACATTTGGACCTGTTGGGTCCAATTCAGAAATCATTTCGAGGGCATCAATATATTTTTGTGGCGGTGGACTCATTCAGTAAATGGGCGATTGCTGTGCCCATTAGGAATCAAACCGCGACCACAATATCCGAAATTTTTCTAAAAGAAATTATTTGTCGTTTTGGAATACCTTCATTAGTAATCACGGATCAAGGAACTCAATTTATGTCATCCACGTTTACAGACTTAGCGCAAGCAATGAATTTTTGTCACAAACCTACAACCGCTTACCATCAATCGGCTAATGGAATGGTTGAACGTTTTAATAGAACATTAGCAGATATGATAGCTACCTGCACTGAACAGGGTAAACATTGGGTGGACGTATTGCCTCAAATTATTTTCGCATATAATACCTCGTATAATCAACAAATAAATAATTCTCCATTTTATGTTACTCATGGATTCGTTCCCAAGCTACCCACAGAAGCTACTCTTGGGATTGAGAAAGAAAAATTTAATGATATGAACTTATATGTGAAAAACCTTGTAGAAAATTTGGAGTTAGTAAGATCAGATGTCAAATGCCGGTTACAGGGGAATATGGATATTATGAGAAAGCAACAAATTAAGATCAATAAGAAAAATTGGGAGAAGGGAGAGAAGGTCTTAGTGAAGAAAATGGAAAATATTAAGAAGTTTGGAGATAAATATGAGGGCCCTTTTACAATTGTTGATCTCCAACACCCAAATTTATTAATTTCTGACTCGGGGTTGGCAGATGAGGCATGGTTGGTTCATATGGATAGATGCAAACCATTTTATTCTGAAGAAATTTTAAATAAAAAAGATAGGAGATTGGCTGGTGATACTAATTTGGAGCAGTCAGATAGTGATGGAGAGGATCGAATACAAATTAATTCTGTCACTAACAGTTTGGGATTAACGGCACCTAACAAAACTAATGCTATTACTCATAACTCAAGCTTTGAGGAGAATACTAAAAAATTTACTAACACACATGCTACAACGGAAACTAATTTGAATATAAATTTTCAGATCAAAAAAGATTTAATTAAATCTAAAAATATTATTATTTCAAAAATGCCTAATTCTAATTCAACTTCATCATCAATAATTATTGAACAACAGAATAAACTACCATGGCACTTTGAGGATGTGTCTTCACCTGAACTTTCTGAGGATGAGGAAAGAATTATGCCATATTCAAAAGAAGATAAAGGAAAAGAAAAAGACAAAAAGATTGCCAAAAAAATTGAGGACAATAAAAGTAGAAGTGCTGGAGTGAAGAGGAAGAAGGAGGAACAGGAAAGTGCTAACTCGGTTGACTGGGAAATGGCATACCGTTTGAAGAGAATTAGAAGCAAATACGAAGATGACATGTTGACAAAGCACAATGATATATGGAAAGAAATTCTGAAAAAAGGCGATCAGTTCCATGCTAAGATACAAGATAAGCTAGACAAAGAAAGAAAAGCGTTGGAAAAGGAGCGGAAAGAGAAGAAGAAGGGGAGAAAAAGCGAAAAGAAGCAAACAAGAAAAGAGGCTGAAACTGAAGCAAACCGAAGAGAATCAAAGGAAAAACCCGCAAAGGAAGTAAAAATGAGATCTGAAGCGGAAATAAAAAAGAAGAAATTGGATGATGGGAAGAAGCCTAGAGAAGCCAAAATTAAAAATGAAGTGGATATTAAGCCAAAAGAGAAGAAGACTGGTGTTGCTGATTTTGTAAAATTTGCTAGCCGAGTGGTGCAGAGAGCAGTGGTTGATAAAATAGACGATGTAGTTCCTGAAGAGTTACCTGAAGATAAGGAGAAGATAATAAAGAGGAAGGAAGAAGAAGAAAAATTGTTAAAATTGGGTAAATTTCAAGAGAAAATGAAATCTCGACGAAAGGATTTTGATGAGGAATTCGTAGCTAGAGGTTTTAAAACGCGAGAATATTCTATGTCACCAGTTAGACGTCCGGTTATGGGATATATAGATGAAAAGGACAAAAAGGACAAAACGGAAAGAATTAAAGCAAAAGAAAATAAGAAGGGGGAAATAACTACAAAGGAGATTGGAGTGAATACTGTTTTTAATACTTTGGTTTTTAACCGAATTTTGGAAAACCTTGAGGAGGTACAGGAGTTTTTAACCTTAAAACCAACCGCGAAATAAAGGAAAGACAACAACAACAACAACCAATAAAATAAAAATAAAACAACAAAAAAAATACTAAAAATTAAAAACTTCAAAAAAAATATAATAATCACATATTCATAATTACATCAGATATTTTCATCAAATTATTAATAAATATTTCTTTGTCATATTAATTACAATATTCAACAACAATTACTATCACAATTATTTTAATTAATACAACCATTATTTTAATTATGTTTATTAAATTTACCCACATAAGGAATGACAACTGGAAGAACACACAAAAATAAAAAATAATAATAAAGTGAACATTGATGTTTAATAATAAAATTAATTTTAAATAAATTAAATATTTTTCAAATTGATGAAATATTTAATAATGTTTAAAAATTAAAAGGAAATTCTTCGATTGATTTACTGAATGTTTTCAATTTAAAATAACTTGTGTCTTCCTTTTGGCCGTTCAAATCTCTCTGCCACCTGGCCCATACAAAAATACAAAAGAAAGGAAAATTTAATAAAAGATGAAAAAAAAAAAAAAAAAAAAGGAAAAAAAATTGATTAAAAATAAAATAAATTTTAAGCCAAATTTAATGTTTGTAGGGCCCTCCTCTTCCAAGTTCACCTTAAAGCTAACAAAACATCTTTAAACTTTAAAAGTTCAAGGATGAACTTGGAGGGAGGAGGGGAATGTGATAGCAAAAAAGAACAGCTGTCACAAAACACACCTTTTTTTCACACTCTCGATTATTCCCTCTTCATTCGTATAATTTTATCCAAAACTCCCCAAAAGAATAAATTTTTGTTAAAGAGAAAAAGTAGAGTTTTTAATCTAGGAGAAAAGCCGCTCGAGCGCGTCCCCGGTTCCCGCTTGCGGGAACCGGAGGACCCAACGCTCGAGCCCCCACATAAACTATACTATTATATTTTCATTTTGAAAAATTAATACATATTTAAAAATAATTTTCTTCTTCTTTTTTTTTTAATTTTTATTTTCTCTTTTATTTCCCTAAATGAATCACTCAAAACATCTTAAGACCTTTTAATGATAGGTTCTCAAGTTTAAAAAAATAAAAGTGGATGATTGTGTGTATTTTATTTATTTTTATTTATTTTTTAGTATCAAAAAAAGTAACGTTTTTATTTAAAAAAAAAGAATGGCTCAAAACGACCGGTTTTGTTAATTTCCCAGCCTTACAAAATTTCAGGGTTCTCACTCACTCATTTATTTATTTTATTGTTTTCTTTTTTTAGTCTTTTATTTTGTATTGTTTTTATTTTCAAAGAAAACTTTAAAAAATTCTTTTAGGTTATAATCCTTTTTTATTTAATTTATTCTGCCAAATTTCGTGTCCTAATTAGTGTTAGTCAATGGATTTTCTCAATGCCAATACGGGAGTACCGAAAAGTGCCAAGTCAATACCTCGGGAGTACTTGCGGGAGTATTGAATCGTGCCGAACACCCGTCCTACTCCCTTTACCTTATCTAGAAATAAATTTATTTAGAGCTTCAAGATAACCTTTAGATAGAGACGGACTACTTTATCCTGATAAGGAAGTAGATACCTTTATCTAAAGCTTCAGGCTTATAAATTGTTTCGCTTCGATAATTCGGCTCTCGCTTTATTTTCTTTATCTGGACTCTTTTTCTAATCAAAACTCTTACCTTTCCATATAAAAATTATTTTTTATAATATTTTTAGTTAAAAAATTGTAGGTAAACTGTAGGATTGGCAAAAGAAATTTTCTTTGATTAATTTTTTAATATTTTTTATTAGGTAATTTATTTTTTTGTTTTCTCAATTTTTGGGACAATTCCAACACCTTTTCCTCCTTTTTTTCTTTTAATTTTTCAATCGCAACTATACAGACGAGAGAGGAAAGAGACATACTCAATGGACACACTCATCAACAAAAAGAATTTTAATTATATGTATACCTTTAAATATTTTTATTTTATTATTTTTTGCCTCTGGCGTCCAAATAAATAAATAATATATCCATTACACAATCGATTATATGCGCGAGATGAGTAAAATAAAAAAAAATAAAAATAAATTTTTATTTATTTTATGGCAAAAGAAAAAGTAAAAAAAATAATCTTGAAAGAAAAGGTAAAAGTACTCTTAAAATTAATTTTCAAGTAAATCATCAGTATATTTTATTTTTTAAAAAAAGTCCCCTAAAGTGAAATAAACTGTTTAATTATGAAGAGATTCTGATTTGTAGTATTTCTGATTTTTATTTTGTTGTTTTTCAATTTTTTCTGATTTATTTCTGATTTTTATTCTGATTTTTTCTATTTTTTTTCTGATTTTCTGATTTTTATTCTGACTTATATTTTGATTTTTTTATAATTCTAATTATGAATTCTGATTTTTAAATTTCTTCAAATTCTGATTTTTTACTGACTTTCTAATTCTGATTTTATAAAACCTGAACTACACAAATATATTTATATGATAATTTACACGAAAAATGTACTCAGCTAACCTTGCGTTCATTTTTTTAATTCCTCGTCTCAAATATCAATCTGACTGTTCTTTTTTTTTTAATTTTAAATAAACTCCTCCTACTCATTTTTTTAAATTAAAAAAGACATTCCTAAATAAAAATAGTAATTTTTTGGAATTTTTGAAATTTAATATGTATATTTGGAGGAAATTAATATATATTTAAAATTATTTTAAAAATAAGGGGAATAATATTTAACTAGGTATATAAATATTAAATTTAAATTTAATATTCTGATTTGTATTTATTTTTAATAAAATATTTAATTATTCTGATTTTACTTTATTATATTCAATAAATATTCTGATTTCTGATATATTTTATATTTTTTAATTTCTGATATTTTTTAATTCTGGTTATTTATTCTGACATTTATTCTGGTTTTATAATTCTGATTTTTTTGATTATTTATTCTGATTTATGGCTTGATAATTTTGATTATTATTTTATTCTGACTTTTATTCTGACTTTTATTCTTATTTTTGTTCTGACTTTTATTCTGATTTTTTAACTTATTCTGATCTAATCCCGCTTTATTTTCCTAATATAAATTCTGATTTTTATATAATTTAAAAATCAGAATTATTAACAAACCTCTCTCTCAAAAATGTTCCCCTTTTTATTTTTTAAAAATTTCTTTTGTTTACTTAACTTAAAAAATAAATAATTTATTTGTTGTTTTGGCATAGACAAGTTGAAGCATTAAAAAGAAAAAAAATAAAGTAAAACAAAAAAATCGAAATTTGTTAAGATAAATAAAGTACGACAGGAAATGGAAGGGGGGAATTACTTTAAGCTTCAAACTTTATTTACATTTTATTTATTTTTAGGGGAATTCTCTATTGCTATAGAGAAGGTAGCGAGAAAAATTCTGATTAGAAATAAATTGTAATTAATAATTCTGGTTTTAAATTATTCTGATTTTTCAATTCTGATTGTTAAAATTCTGCTCTGTAATTCTGATTAATAATTCTGATTAAAAATTCTGATATGTAATTCTGACTGAAAATTCTGGTTTACAATTCTGATTAAAAATTCTGATTTAAAAAATTCTGATTAATAATGTGAATAATTCTGATTTTTAATTTGTCTGTATTTGCAAAAATTCCGGTTTTAATTAATTATTCTGATTTGTAATTGTTATTTAATCGAAAAATTCTGATTTTATAATTCTGATTTTATCAAAGTAGTATTATTATTAATTCTTTTCTGTATTCTGATTCTGTTTAAACATTTAATTTTTTTATTTTTAAATAATTCTGATTTAATAATTCTGATTTAATTACCTATTAGTCTATTTTTATTTATTTTTTATTAATTCTGATTTATTCTTTTCTAAATATTAATAAATTCTGATTTTTTTTAATTTATGTCCGCAAATATTTTATTTATTTTTGCGCACATTTTAAATAATTAATGAAAAATATTTTTTCTCAATAAATACACAAACAATTTATTTATATATTGTATTTTTTCTTCTTTCTTTTAGGCACTCTTTCCTTCCTTTTTTATTTTCTTTTTTCTTCCCTTCAATACGTTCCTTTCCTTCAATATATGCTTGTTGTCTTTGTGCGCACTTTTAATATTTACTAGTGGTTATTGGCCCTTCTCTCTTGGGACCAACAACTAAAAATATTTATGTAAAAACTCTCGAGAATCGCTTTAAAATTCTTTCCACTCTTTTGGTGCAAAATGCGGAAAAAAAGAAAAGAAAAACGAAAAAAGGGCCACTTTTGAACGATAAATTGTTAAGGGGGGGGGGGGGGGATTTTTTGCTTTCTTATTTCCCCCTAATTTCTGTTCCTTGCTTTTTTATTTTTTAAATTCAAAAAAAATTTTTTCTTGGCCAAATTTTAAAAAATACTTTTTTCTTTTCTTTTTTAATTTTAAAATTTAATTTTGCAAGCCAAAACTAAACAACAAATCATTTTTAATATTTGTCAAAGTCAAAAGTTGGAGGAGAAAAAAAATAATTTTGCTAAAAAATAAATTTTTTTCAACTAATTATTTCAATTTATTTTTTCTTTTAAATTTTGGGAGGTGACGTGTAGATATATTTCTTTTATTTAATTTTTAATAAAAATTTATTTTAAAGAATCTTTTTTGAATTTGATTTTGCTTATATATTTATTATTATTTTTATTTAAAAAATTCCTTTCTATTTATTCTAAAAATCATTTCATTTTTTGTATTTTTAATTAATTTTAATTAAAAATTTTTTTCATTTTCTTTAAAACCTTGCTTTAAAATTTTTATAATAATTTTTAAAATTAAATTAATTTAAAACTCATTGCATTTTTTACTAAATATCATTTAAAAAATTTCTTTGGCGGACCTAAAATCACTTTTTTAAATAAATTTATAACTTTGTCATTTTAATAAATTTATAAGAATTTTCAAAATAAATTTTAAAAAATTTATTTTTTTTTCTAAAATTGTTTTTCAGCCAACTATGTAGAACAAAATTAGAATTAAAAATAAAAATACCTAAATATATCTCTATTATTTTGTTGTTTTTTTGTATCATGCTGAGAATTTAGCAAAACAGACATGCAATTTATTTCTTAAATTGTTAAAAAAGGGCCATAAAAAATTTAAATTATTTTTTTAACTTAAATGACATCCTTAACTATTTTTAGAAAAAAATATTTTTTATTATCAAAAGTTGGAAATAATAAATTTAATTTAAATTTAAGGGTACTCCTCGATTAGCCACGAGTCTAAAAATATTTTTAAAAAATTAAAAGAATTTTTAAAAATAAAATACGCCCCTCAAGAATTTTTTAAAATTAATTCTAAATATTTTAGGTTCTAAAATATTTTTTAAAATTTTTTAAAATTTTTTAAAATAAAATATGGCCCCTTAATTATTAAATTTAAAATTTTTCTTTTAATTTTTAAAAATAAATTTCAGCTTGGATTAACATTTTTTTTTAAATTTCTTAATTTTTAAGAGCATTTATCAACAAAAAAATTTTTTTAAACAACAAAAATATTTTTAAAATTTATTTTTTCTTTAAATCACCATTCAATTTGACACGTCTTTTTAACTTTTTTTATTCTTTCTGCGCACCCATTTTCTTCTTTTTTTTTAATTTCAAAATTTTTAAACGTCTTTTTTGGCCTCTTCAATGTGCTCATCCATTAAAAGAATATTTTTATTTGATTTAAATTTGTCTTGTTTTTGTTGTTGAATAAGGTAAATGATTTATTTTTTTTTGTTAAAAATAAAATTAAAAATTAAGAGGATTTTTGGTTTATCACCAAAAATTTTCTAAATTTAACCGGAAATAGTCAGTCCATCGTAGAGACACAGTTAGATATTAAAATGGTACCCTCAGACACAACTCGAGGAGATATGTTGAATCATGCCTAGTACGGGTTTCTGGTCTATGGTTTCCAATAATCCTGAAACCAGCCCAGACCTTTTTATAAAGCTGGCCCATCCCTGCTCAGATTAAAAATGTCTTGTGCCTGAGCTCACGGATAGGTCGGATTTTGGAAAATTTCTCGATCGGGTTCCAGTCAACCCGACCTATCCATGCCCTGGCTTTATAATTTTTTCCAATCTCTCCTTCAAAATCCTATCCATTCCCAATTATTAACATTTAAATTTTATGATTTAATTTCTTTTATTTTTACAGCTTTTAATTAATTACTACATTCGTCTTCTTCTACTTTCTTCCTTTTTCACTGCCATTTTCTCTCTCAATAAATAAAATTTATGATTACATTGCGCATGTAAAAAAAAATAAAAAGTAAAAATGCTGCCTAATATAAAACAACTAAAATTATTAAATTTATTAAATAAAAATAATTATTTCTGTTGGCCTTCCATAATTTTTAAAATTTTTATTTTTTGCCTTTTAATAATCCCAGAAGATTTGGCCGCCCATTTCTTTCATGACGATTATTTTGATTTTAAAGATCCCAATAGAACGTATAGACCCAAATATTATTGGCTAACTTTGTCTATAAGGTAAAATTAATTTTAAAAATTTTTTGAAATTTTTTGAATTTGTTTTTCAAGTTTATTTTTGTTGGGGGCTTAAGGTAGTAGACACTAACATGCGCGCTTTTAAATTTTCTGATCTCAAAAAATTCTGAACTTTTAAAAATGAAATTTTGAGGAGATTTTTCTAATATTGGAGACTACCTTTGAGCAAAATTTCAGAATTTTTGATTGTCTATTTTAAAAGTTAGGGTCGAAAAATTAAAAAAAATTCTACTTTTATCTCTACAAAGCTTGAATTTTTGAATTTAATTTCTCAAATAGTTTACCAGAAATTCTGAAATTTTTAGTGAGACTGCATAAACTATGTATTAAGGATGTCTTTACAAAAATTTCATTGCTTTCGGTTTCATTTAAAAATTATTACAAGTCTCTCTAATGGGGATAACTATTCTTTTCTCCAAGCGTTCCCTTCTCCAGTGTCTTGAGCAGCAAAAATCGGAAAACCTTTTGGTCTACTTAATAAAATTAAATTAAGATTAGTTAAATATCTAAGTAATCAAATAAAAAAATAAAAAATTACTTTTAAAGAAATCATAATGTTAGTGAAGCTATATTCTTTCGACTCCTTGGCGTAGACAACACAGTTGATTTTCACATCTCGCCTGGGCAAATATTTACAAATAGTTATCAGGTAAAAAATATTATTATTTTTTTATTAAAATATTTTTAATTTTCTGTTTAGGTCAATAGAAAAGGAGCTTGGACATTATTCATTGAATTTCCCGGTGACAGGTGAGGGAAAAATTTGAATACTAAATTCGTTGGGGTGTAAATGGAGTTGTTTGCGCATATAAATAAAATTGAAAAATGAGCACTTTAAGCTATGAAATTTTGCATAGATTACTTTAAGAGTGTTAACTATCTCAAATAAAAATTTCAGAATTTTTGGTTAATTATTTTTAAAGTTATGGACAAAAAGGTTCAAGAGATTCGCGTTTTCCCTTGTGTACTTGATACATATTTTTGCTCATAATTTGGAAAATACAAAATAAAAAATCTAAAATTTTTAAAGATTGTGGATAACACTATTGAGAATATTATTCCAAAATTTCATAAGCATAGGTTATCATTAAACTGATTTATATAAATGCGCGCCAAACCCTACCGCGCCCAAACTGTATTAAATTGAAATTAATTAAAGGAAGAATTTAATTTTTTATAAAAATGAAAAATTCTTAAGGCTAAAAACCTAAAAAATAATTTCGCTAAAATTTAATTTCAATTTAATAAAGGTACGCAAAATCTCCAAGAAAAATGCTCTCCCGTGACTCCTATTCACATTGGGTAATGGAGGTAATTAAATAAATATTTTTTATTTAATTCTAAAAAATTCCCAAAATAAAAGGTATATTCATTCCCACCCGATTCAATGGGATTTTCAGACTGGCATAAAATGCTTAGACCAAAAAATCAACAAAATAACAAAAGCAGAAAACAAAGAGGAAGGCGTAAACAAAGAGGGAGGAGACATCATAATCATCATTAAAAAAATTTAATTTTTGAGCAATAAATTGAGAAAAAAACTAAATAAATATTTTTAAAATTATTTTTATTGACTTTAAATTCTCTTTACGGGATACACGTGTTGTTTTCAATTTTAAAAAAAATCTCGTATTAATCTCGTGGATTTAGCAACTACAAAATACAAATAATACATCCATAGGTAATTAGGTTTCGTAGAGATAAAACAAGTTTTTAGACAAATACAACATGTTTATCAAAAAATAAAATTTCCAAGTTTTAAAAAAAGTTTTAGATGTTTTGAAAGACAAAAACATGTTGCAATAAAAAAATAAATAAAACTTGAAAAATTAAACTAGATAAAACTTGAATAAAAACAAGTTTTAAAAACAAAGTTTAGAATGTTTTAATATTTTTGTTGACAAACAAGTTTCCAACTTTTATAAAAAAGTTTTAATGTTTTTACAAACATGTTTGTTTATTACAACTTTACGGCTAAACAAAGTTTCCATGTTTTATAAAACAAAAGTTTTAAATGTTTTACAATCAATGTTTTAATGTTTTAGAGTGACAAAACACATGTGTTTGACAAACATTATTATTTAAATTTATTCTAATCCCTTTTATAATATTAATATTTTCACCAGAGCAAAACACGTTTTTAAAGTTTCTATTTGCTTATTGTGTTTTTATATTTAATAAAAAATATTTTCACTGTTT
Organism: Meloidogyne arenaria; assembly: GCA_036172955.1. Taxonomy (NCBI): domain Eukaryota; kingdom Metazoa; phylum Nematoda; class Chromadorea; order Rhabditida; family Meloidogynidae; genus Meloidogyne; species Meloidogyne arenaria. Next base: position 957,573 of record JARQAB010000024.1, read on the forward strand.
ATATTTACATACACAAACCTACGCAAAACCAAAAAGTAAATATTATTTTATTTTCTTGAATTTTTTTTTGGGTTTTACATCATTCAATTTGTCAAGTTTATAAAGATTTATTTATTTTTTGTGTGTTATTTTTAATAAAAAAAAATTTTTTATTTTTATTTTTTGTACTCTATTTTCCTTGTTTTTATTAAATTTAATAATATTTTTTAAAAGGAGAAAAAATATTTTTTTGAAAAATATTTTTATTATTTAGAAGACTATTTAAATTTTGAATTTATTTTTTTTTATTTTTTATTTTTTCCGGTTTTTATTTTTCCGTTATTCAGCATTAAATTGAAGAAGATTTTATTTTAGTATGAGAAGGACTTTTTTATTTTCTCTCAGTTATCCCACCCCAAAAATGTTCCGTTCCCTTATTCCACTTTGAAATAGACTTCATCTTTAACATATGCCGACCTAACATATCTCCTACATTTATCCCTCTAATCCAACCCAATCATTCCCTTATAAAGGCTATACCTAATGTACCCCAGCTTTCAGCAACTTTATTCTAGAAATCCAGCTCCATAGGTTTCAGATTCAGTTATTATGGAACCAAAGTCACAAATCGGAACATCCTATACTAAATATACTAGTCGACTTGATTATCGAAATTGAGAATTTCCTTTTGAAAGATTAGCACTTCCCGGGAATCGGGAATTATATTTAGATTTTGGCTAGATATTTTTGTAGTTATTTTTTATCTAAACTAGATCTCTGCTATAATATATACCGTCCATGTATATATTATGTACTGTCAGAATTTTTAGTATTTTCTAAATTCTTTTTAATTTTTGTTAATTTTTTAATTTCCTTATTTTTATTTTATTTTTAGGTGTGGGTGTCTTTTAATATTTAATTGCCTATATATTACTAATTCCCATTTTTAACAACCAAAAAATCAAAAAATTACTGATCAAAAATTTTTAATTTTCAGCTGACTGTTTATTTTTATTTCCTCATTCCTTAATAATTTTCTCTTCATTAAAAAAATTTTTTAACCAATTTTTGTTTCATTTCCCCCACTCTATTATATTAAAATTCTTTCAAAATAAAATATAGTGATATAATTAATTGACTGTCACGTGAATTTTTTAAACTTTTATGTGTTTTATAAGCCCCTTCTCCTTTATATATTCTGATGTATCTTCTTTCTGTCCATTTTTTTAATAGAAAATATTTATTCAACGAATACCTCCAATGTACTAACTAACTTCAACTCAACCCTGACAATTTTAATTAACTTTTGGCCATTTCTGCCATTTTTTAATTTGTTGACTCCTTTCCAAATTATACCTTGGAAAAGCATTTTTAACTATTTACTTATTTCTTTATATTATTATTGCCTGAAATCGTTGCTTCGTGTGAATAATAAGTTATTTTTATTATTTTTTGTTTCTAAATTGTGCTCAAAACTTTCATTGGATATTAGCCTTTAACGTACTAATAAACTCGATTAGAGTCAAAATATTTTGTTCAGGGCATGCTTATCTTTACACACAGTCCCCCTTTTTAGAATATACATCCATACGGATTTTTGTGATTTTTTAAAGATGTTGTTTATTTCTACAACATTTAGGGATTTGGACTTATCTAAATTTGAATGGACTAATTTATAGCCATTTTAATGTAAGTGAAATGCATGGAAAATTAAATGATCTCTCGCCGGCTGATTATAAAATCCAAAGAAAAATCATCGTTTTAATAAAATCCATCGTTTTCCTACTTGGAAAAAGGACTTTGCCAATCGGAGAAGTTAATTAGCCACAAGTTTCTTCCTTTTACATTTTTTCGATGAGTCTAGTGCTCGATCAAGCGGTCGAGTGAATTTCATTAAGCTCACCTCTAAGAACACAGATCCACATCTATTCCCTATTCTCTATTCTAGAATAGGCTGGACACCATATTTAACCTTAGAAAGAAAATTCTCTTCAAATTACAAAAAAATACGACTGGTCCCAGACTAATTTCCTTTCATAAACAAATCTAAAAAACAAATTTTTTGATCACTAATTTCTTCAAAAAAATTTTTTTTGCCCTATTCAGAGTCTTAAATTTATCAAAAAATAATATTTTTTGATTTTTGATAAATACAATTAATTATTTGGCAAACTTTGACACTCTTTACTCAACACATTTTTACACAAAAATAGCCCCTTCGTTGAATAATCTTTTTTAAAAAATAAATTTAATAAAATTCTCATATTAAATTCATTAAAATATCATGAATTCCCCTCATTTTTCAAAAAATTCCAAAATTTTAAAAAATGATTCATAAATTTATTTTGGTCATTTTTTGTCATTATTCCCCCCAAAATCACCAAAAAATCAACAAAAATTGACAAAAAAATTTTTTCAAAAAATGACTCATTTTATTTATTTATTTTGGCCATTTTCGAATATTCCCGAGGAAGAATTGATTAAAAATATAAAAAGAAAAAAATAATTTTTTATTTAAAAAAAGGAACGTGTGTAGGCGTATTTAAAAGGTGACACAATCTTTGTGTATATAAAAATAAATAAAATTTTTTTGTTGTTTATTTCACTCATTTTTAGACCAAAAAACATTGGACAGTCCATAAATAAATTTGGGGGGAATTTCAAAATTTGTTTTCTTTTTAAAAAAATTATTTATTTTTGTTTACTTATTTTCTTATTTATTTTTTTAATAAAATACCCCTCCTTTTTTAGTATTTTTTTTGTTAATTTTACTTTTTTAGTAAGCAAAAAGAAAAAAATATTTTATTTATTTTTGTCTACTTTTTAATTATTTTTTTCTTATTTTTTTATTTTTTAAAAAATGTACCTATTTATTTCTCAATATTTTCCTCCCATTCTTCAGTTTTTTTCAATAAATTTCGTAACTTTTTTTACTCATTTTAGATTTGTTTCTTGCCCATCTTGTTTCCTATTTTTTCACACATGTACATATATCAAGACTGGGACTTGGCATATTTTTAAAAGCGGCAGCGTGAAGGCTGAAGAGATCCATCCCTTATATATTAGGGATGCCAATCCGAAAGCCAAAACCCAGTCTTTTTCCGACTCAAGACACGAAACGCGATCCGAAGAAAATTTTGAAAAGCCGACCTGACTCTTAATAAAATACCCCTCCTTTTTTAGTAATTTTTTTTGTTAATTTTACTTTTTTAGTTTACCTTTTTAGTTTACTTTTTTAGTTTACTTTCTCAACCCGTAACACCCCTTTTATAATACACATATTTATTCCAATCTCTTTTTTCCCCCTTGTCAAGGCTAAAGGATTTGGATGAATACGGGCAAAACAGATTTATTCAAGAATAAAAATGGTTTTAGAACTGAGATAAGTCAGAAATCTTTGTTTTTAGAGAGGATAGGATTGAAATTCCTAGACATGAAATAAGGAGGGGTTTAAGGGATAAAATAGGAATTTTAAAGGGAGGGATAGAGCTTCCCAAAAATTAAGACGAGACAAATCCTCTTATGATAAACAGGTGATTCATAAAAAAGGGATGACATGAAGGAATGCCCTTAAGGCTTGGATTAGATAAAAATTCAAATATTAAGGATTAAAAATATGCCTGCGTGTGTGGGAATAAATTAAAAAATGTTTATGTGTACTTTTAATGCTTTTAAAAAATAATATTTTTTATTATTAATCTTCTTCCCCTATTCATTCCAGGAAAATAAAATTTTTTTCAAAATGCGTCAAAAAGGTAGAGAGAGTTTTACGTCAAAGTCCCTCTCCAAATACGTCTTTCTTCGTTTGTTTGTGACATTTTAACTTCAAAACCTTTTTGAAATATTTGTACAAGTTTACCTCTCTTCAATTAAATTTTCCCCCTTACCTTCCAATTCCCACCCTCCCCATATTTCCCCCTCAATTCAAAAAAGATGTTTAAATATAAAAGATATTCACGTGCCTTTCTCCTCTAAAAAATAATCTTTTCGATAAACTAGTTTGAGAGTATTTAATGTACCGATTAAAAGATAAAAGGAGGGGGAGGAGGAAGAAAAGGCTATAAATGTTCCCTCTCTTCACTTTATTCTTATTATATTCCCTTCACACTACTCCATGTCCCCTTTACATTACCTCATGTTCCCTTCACCTTACTTATGTTCCCTTCACCTTACTTATGGGCCCTTCACACTACTTCCTATGTTCTTTTCACATTACTTCATGTCCCCTTCGCATTACTTTATGTTCTCTTCGCTTTACTTCTTATGTTCCCTTCACTCTACTTAATGCCCCTTCACATTACTGCATGTTCCCTTCACTTTACTTCCAGTTTCCTTCCCTCTACTCCAAGTCCCTTCTTCTCTTATCTTCTCTTCGATAAGGAACATGTAATTATTATTTATTGTGGTTTTATTATTTAATCTTTCTGCGATTTTTGTGTAATGAGACTATGCCCTCGACTTTGATATAATCATTCCATATGATCTACGATCCCCAAAAAATAATAAATAAATTGGATAGAAAAATAATATTTTTATTTACACCTTTTAATAGACCAAAATTTAAATTTTAGTCACTCGAACATTAAAAAAGACACACAAAAATCTACCAATCTGTACCATCCAAAATTAATTCCATCTCCTTTTGTCTCTTTGAATTTAAGGGAGGAGAAGGACCTAAGGAAGTCACTTCATCCTATAACATCTTTCCTAGGATAGAACAGAGCCACTAATCAGCTCAACTATTTCTCCTAATTAGCTGAATAAAACTGTTATGTAGGTAAAAGTTCAGGGCTTGGTCAGTTTAAAGTAGGGTTGCGCCCCGAGCCTTCGGGGTTGAAAAAGTCGGGGGTCGGGGTTTTCGGGGTTGACAAAGTCGGGGTCGGGGTTGCTCAAATTGTTCGGGGTCGGGGTCGGGGCTGAAAATAATGTCGGGGTTCGGGGTCGGGGTCGGGGCTGAAAATAATGTCGGGGTTCGGGGTCGGGGTCGGGGGTCGGGGTTGAAGTGAAAATTTACAAAATCTGGCATTTTTATCCAACATTACTGTTCAAAATCAACATTTTTATTAAAAAAATCAACTTAATCTTCATTATCTTCACTTTCTGAATCTGATTCGTTATTATTTGAAGGCGCAAGAAGTACTTTATCCAAGTTATCCTTCATAATTTCCAAACCCACAAGATAACTCTTACTCCACCTCTTAAAGTGATTGAGGGGATCTGAAGGCATATCAGAGGATTAAGATAGATATAATGGGATTTAGAGGGATTTGAAGGGATATTGTGGATTTGCAAGGGTAACGAGGGATTTAAGAGTGTTGGGGATTAATCACCAGACCCTTGATAAAATCCCTCTGTATCGTAAAATCATTCGTTATACTTGTTATTGCTCTAAATCCATCAATTTCTCCTAAAGCCTCTGTATCCCTTCATTGAGTCTAGCGCCGCAGGCAAAAATTTTGAGAATTTTGGAAGGTCAAGAGCCAGATTTCTTCCATTTTCTGCGCCGCAGGCGAAAATTTTGGAAAATTCATGGCTAGTTTAAAATTTCTAAAATTTTTTCAAGTTTAAAATATTAAAAAAATAAATATGCAAATTTAAAATCAGAAACATAGTTTAAAAATATTTATTTTTGAAAAGAGAAAATTTCTAAGCCTTATTTCCATCCATGGATTTGAACCCCATCCCTACCAAAGTATCTAGATGGGTGATGTCAGTTAACCTAACCACTCAACCACCGACCAACAAAAGGAAATAAGAGAAAATATAAATATTCCTTTCCCTTTTCCTTCATATATTTAACCGATCTCTAGTTAATTAATGCAGTTTGAGTCGGGGTCATGAAAATTTTTCGGGGTTCGGGGTCGTCGGGGTCGAACTTTCGGGGGTCGGGGTTTTCGGGGTTGGGAATGTCGGGGTCGGGGTCGGGGTTTTAGGTCAAAAAATGTCGGGGTTCGGGGTCGGGGTCGGGGTTAGTCGGGGTCGGGGCGCAACCCTAGTTTAAAGGAAAGGTCCGCAAATTTAGTCCGCAAAAAATTTGCGGACAATCAAATTTTCACCAAGAAAACGGCTACCAGATCCGTTGGGAATGAAAAGTTCGAATTCTATTAAAAACTAGTCTATAGAGGGGAGGGCAGTTTCGACTTTCCATATTTCGTATTCTAAATTTAATTTCGTTTTTGGTTTATTTTCCTAGTTTAAATTCTCTTCACTTTTTTAAAATAGTAGTAAACTGTCTGCAAGCCCCCCAAACTCATCCCCAACCTATTTTTGTTGATATTTTCCCCAAACTGGATATATAAATTGGAAGTAAGCAGCAAATGCAAGAAAAAATTTGTAGTGTAATACTAAACGAAAAATAACAAAAAAAGGAAGAGAAAAGTCTCCTTTCTTTGCACACACTTGCACAAAGTCTGGTTATTTTTGGACCCTTTTTCTTCTCCCCCCAGACACAAGACTCTCGATAAAATCAATAAAAAACAAAAAAAATTTTATTTTTGCACGTGAAAGGCATAACACAGACGGGCAGTCACTCATCTTTTTCTCATTTTTTTCTTTTTGGGCAAAAAAAGCAAAAAAAAATAAAGGCGGTGGGCTGTCTGGACATAGACAAAAGTACTCCTTTACTTTTTATTTTTATCGAGACATTTTTATATTTTTTTATTTTTATTTTTACTCTTTTTACTTTTTATTTTGTGATTTAATTTTTAAAATTTATTTTTATAAGAAAATTTTTTTTAATTTTTTTAGTTTTGGAATTTGACCGTCTAGTCAAAAACTGACCCTAAACAAAATAAACAACTCAATTACGAAACTTGTTTTTTATAATCCCTTCCTATAAATAGATCGTCTATTGAAGATGTAATATATGAAAAGGGTGGTGAAATCTTTCGTAGACTTGGAACTTTGTTATTTCCCGTAAATTTAGTCCGCAAAAAATTTTTGTCCGCAAATTTCATCCGCAAAAGTTTGTTGTCCGAAAAAATTTTTGCGAACAAAAAGTTGTTTAAAAAGTAGTCGAGACTTCCGGAAATAACAAAAAAACACTGAAGAGAGACTTTCTTTTTTTAATAACTCTTCATTTCCCCTCTTTTCATTTTTATCTTCTAATTTTTGATATTAAAAAATTATAAAGTCAATTTTCTGGTTATTAAGCAAGTCAGCAATTTTATATATAAAATTAATATATAATTAATACAAATCAGCAATTATATTTTACTATTTTAATTTGCAGAGTCTCTTCACCCCTTTTTTAATTTTTCTTTTTTTTTTGCATTTAAAAAAGAATTAAAGATTAATTCTTGTAAATAAAAATATTTTATTTTATTAATTTAATAGTTTCTAGAAAATTCTTTTTTTTATTTTTAGGTTTCCCCAGAAAAACCCTTTTTTTTATATTTGCACTCGAAACTTTTTTTTATCTCCCCCCAAACTTTTCTCTACAGCAAACTTCACGTTTTATATAAAAAAGGTTGGGGTTGTTAGGGCGCGAAACTGTTATGGCGCGTGCCTAAAATAGGGGGAAAATTTTTGGCCATAATTTGGACAATAATAAATCATAAATTCTGAAATTTTATGACGTTATACCCAATACTATTGAGAATATCTTTGCAAAATTTTGCGATTCTAGCTTCAATATTGACTATTTTACGAGTGTTGCAGTACCGGCAGTTTTACTTCTACTTCTTCCAACTTCCCCCTTTCATCTCCACGCTTTTACAATTTGTATTTAATTTTTTTTTTCGTTTTTAGAGAATCTGCTAGACTAACAAAATTACTATTATTTAAAAAAACTAAAAAAAATATATATTTAACAAAAAAAACATATATAATTTAAAAACATCACATCATTTTTGCCGTCATTCCCCCCACACATCGTCATCAACTAAAAACATTATTTTTTATTTAATTTTCTCCCAACATCGATTCAATTGGAAAAGCTAGAAAAAGGGCCACAAAAACAAAAAGGCTAACCCAGTAAAGTGAGCTTTTCTTTTAAAAATACACTATATATTTCACATTTTACTTATTTTAATACTGGGTGGTATTAAATATGGGGGGAAGGGAAGGGTTTTGAGGGGCTTTTTTGTATACTAGTCTAGGGAAAAAAATAAGTCTTTTCTCAGATTTTTAGCAAAAATAAGTATGAAAAATAATTTTATAAATTAAAAGATACTTTTGGGACTTTTAAAAATTTTATACTGGAAAAGGGGGGCACCAACTTACGTATTTTTATTGAAATAAAAGTAATATTTTTTAATGTTGGTTGTTAAGCAAGTCTAGTATTCATATTTTGAATTTTTAAATAAATCCTCACCAACCTCTCTCCAATAAAAACCTCTTCCCCAGTTTCCTCTTCACCTTCTTTAACTATTTGCGCCCAAATAGCTCCTGCGCCTAAATAGCCCCCAATTTTCTTCTTTTCAAGTTAATTTTCCTATTTTTTCTCAATAATTAAAAGATTACTAAGAAATCTTTAAAAAATCAGAAAATTCTTTTTTCTAAATTTTCTCACTTATTTTTTCCTTTTCTTTTAATAAAAACCCGGAAACGTTTATTTAAAATTGTAGGGGAAGGGGGGAGGACCTTTTCTTCCAAACAAAAACACACAACAAAAAAACATTTCCTCCTTCTCTTTTTTTATTTTTATTTTTATAAAATAAATAAAACATTAAATATAACCAAGCACAAACAATCACAAAAATAAAAATTATTTTTCGTCTTCTCCTATTTTTATTTTTTCTTTCAGAAAAAGCCCCCCCCCCCCATTTTCCCTCTTATTTTTAACCAGTTTTTATTTTTGTAATATGTATTTGTAATAAAATTACAAATTGTAATTAATTTACAAATTCTGATTCTCAATATCGTATAAAAACAAATTCTGATTCATGCTTAAATTCAGAAATATAAACTTAATTAAAATACAAATTCTGATTTTTAAACAAAACACAAATTCTGATAAAATTACAAATAATTGTAAAAATACAAATTCTGATTTACATCAGAACACAATCTAAAATAGGTATATTTTTATTTCTTCGTCTTCTCCTATTTTTAGTTTTTTTTTCAGAAAAAGCCCCCCATCTTCCTCCTTATTTTTAACCAGTTTTTTTATTTTATTTTTGTAATAAAGCTTTATTTATTTATTTATTTATTTATTTATTTATTTATTTATTTATTTTTGTGTGGTGGCCCCAATGTGGCAAAAGCATTTTCTAAACATTTTCTTCTTTTTTTTTAGAGCTCTTTGATTACAACCAAACACACACACATTTATTTTTTCCTTCTTTTATTCATGCTGCTATTGTCTGGTGCTAGTTGTCGTTTTATTCAACAACAAAAACAACAACAAAACCCCCCAGAATTACAACAACAAAAGGCACAACAAGAAGAAGAAAAAGAAGAAAAAATAAACAATTTTCTTCTAATCCCAACAATGTTAAACAATGGCAACAACTTTAACAGCAAATTGAATGGGTCTGTTGTTGTGCCCCCGTCTACCTCACCCCCAACATCCTGCGCCTCCCACACCCAGGGACTACGTCGCACGGCTGCTTCTTTGTGTGCGCAATGGGGGAAAGGAAGAAGTGGAGGGGGAGGAAATAATAAAAATGAAGAAGAATATGAAGAAGAAGAAGAAAACGTCCCCGCCCACACAGGTGGTAACAACTCTTCTTCATCTCCAATGTTTTCGCCGCCCTTTTCTTCTTTTCTTTTGCAAATGTCTAATGCTTTGGGAATATGTCCTGCACCGGCGAATCAAGTAAATTAATTAATTAATATTTTACAAATTGTAATTTGTGTTTTAAATAAACTTGAAGGATTTACAAACTTAACTTGAAATTATCTTCGTTTTACAATGTTTTAATTAAAGTTTGTTTAAATTCTAACTAAAAATAAACACTTGTTCGGTTAAACATGTTTTACTCTCCAATGTCTGTTCTAAACAAACTTGTTTAAATTAAACTTGAATTAAATTTATAAACAACAAGCTCATTAATTTTTACCAAACATTTGAACAAACATCAAAACAAACATTTAAAATAAACCTGAATTACAATTCCAACTTGTTTTAATTAAACTTGTTCATTTCAGGTTGAATTAGACTTTTCATTGGAGCCTTCTTCTTCCTCATTTAACAACAACAACAATTCACAACAAAATTGTTGTGTTCGTCTTTTAATTCGTTCTCCTAGCGGCGATTCTGCTCAATTGTTTCTTTCAACCGGCACTCCAACAGGAAGTTTTTGTGCAAAAAATTCAAGTCGTTGTGGACATGGCCAGTGGTCGGTTAGATTGAATGATGGGGAAGAACAGCGTTGGACATTGGATGGTGTTGGATCTCTTCATTTTCGTGTTTTGATGATGAGGGGAGGAGGAGGAAGGTTGGGGAAAGAAAAGAAAAAATAATTTTTTTCTAATGAAAAAAATTTTTAGAGGGCATTACGGGGACAATGCACCGTCTGAATGGAGACTGGAATTGGCAGACCAAGAATTCCTTCGTGTCCCAGCAATAGCCACGTGTCCGCTGATGGCAATTATGATGGCAAAGCAAAAGCAGAAGAGAAATTAATTTTTAAAAGATTTTTTGAGGTGAATAAAAATAAAAAAATAATTTTAATTCTTTTAATTTTTATTTTTTTGCCGTTGTTTAACTAAAAATAATTTTTTAAATATTTTCTAACTAAAAATTTGGGAACAACGGCATTTAAGTATCTTTCAGCTATTTATGCTATTTTTAATGTAAATTAAAATAGAGTTCGAACTTTGTTTTTAAGTCTTAATGTTATAAACATGTTTTTAAGCTTAAAAACATGAGAAAACATACCAACTTGAAATAAACTTTTTAACAAACTTGGGAGAAACAAACAAGCAAAACAAGTTCTAGGTTTATTTACAATGCGACCTTATAAAAAATAAACTTGAATTGTAAAACAAGTTTTAAGGGAAATAAACTTTAAGTAAATGTTGGGAAAAACAAGTTTGAAAAACAATTGTTTTTAGAACTTGATTTAAAACTTGTTCGTAAAACAAGTTTTAATGTTCGAACTCTAAATAAAACAAAAACACAAATATGTATCACTCCTCAGGTCTTTTATATTTTCTTCATCTTTTATACAAAAACAATTTAATACAAAACAAATTTAACAAAATTCAAATTTGTTTTTTTCGTTATTTTTTCGGGTCATTCACAAAACTATAAATAAATTAAATTTTTTTCGAAAATTTTCTGTTTTTATTCCTCATTCCAACAAATATCTTTTCTCAAAATTATCTTTCTCAAAAAATAATTTTTATTTCGTCTTTTTTTTTTATAATCTTTTTTGTATAAGCCTTTTATCTTTTAAAATAAATATTTTGGACGTATTTTAAATATTTTAATTGAGGGATATTAAAGGTTGTTGTGTTCATTAAAATTAAAACATAAGATAATGTTGGGAGTGTTTTTATGCAAAACAAGTTGTAAAACATTGTTTTTTACACTTGTTTGTAAAACAAGTTTTAACGAAAATAAACCTCAAATAAGGTTGGGAAAAACAAGTTGTAAAGCATGTTTTTCCAACTTGTTTTACACACAACTTGTTTGTCAATATAAATGTTTTTCTGAAATTTACAACTGTAAAACAAGTTGTAATGTTAATTGATTAATTCTAGTCAATCAAAAATCAGCAAAAATTCTTTTGCAAAATCAGCACAATTTTTCCAACAAATATTGCAAATTACATTATATTAATTTGGGGAATACCTTAAAACATTTTTTTTGATTAATCATTGGTTTTTAATAAAAAATTCCTTCTAATTTTACTAAAAAAATTTTTTACGCCCAAATTTTCTTCTTCAAATTTTCATCATCATCTATCTACAAATTTGGGAATTTATTGAAAATTTATTTTTGGTCCCTTTTCTTTATAAAATACAAAATTCTCGTCTTTTACACAAATATTTTTTAAATAAAATAAAACAAAATTCCAACCAAGCGTAACCATTGTAAATGAGGAAGTACGCCTGAACGGGACGCTAAGGCGCGACCTTATATTATCCAAAAAATAATAAAGTTGATAAAAATTTGTACAAATATCTCCAACACTCTTATTTACTCCCACCAAAAATTTTAGAATTTCAGGCATAGTATTTGGAAAATTATAATAAAAAATTTGCACTTTTTGGGGTAAGATGAGTGATTTTTCTTGCATTTTTGGCCATAACTTTTTAAATTTTCAACCAAAAAATCTGAAATTTATAGGACAATTAGTCAACACTATCTAAAATATTCCTGTAAAATTTCAAAAAAATACAAACATTTCTTCCTAATAATGTTTAAGTTCGCGCCGTAAGTGTCTCGCGCCGAAATACGCCTTGCGCACGTTTATTAATTTTATTTAATTATTAGAATGTATAGAATTAATGCTTAACATTCTTTTATTTAATTTATTTAATGCTAAAAACATCAATTTTTAGAGGAAGAAGAAAAAAATTTTTTACTTCATGTAAGAGGAAGAAGAAGGGAAGGAAAGACTTGGGGGGAAACGTGCATGCGTGGCTTTTTCAGAAGGAAATAAAATTTTTTTCTCCTTTTTTAAGCCTTTCCCTCTTATTAGAGATTAACCAACATTAAAAACATAAAAAAGAATAAGCTAGAAAAATTATTAAAATTAAAAAAAAGAAATCTTTGGAAAAGGAAAAAGACTTGGGGAAGAAGTTTAAAGTCCAAAACAAAGTTGTGTAAAAATTAAAAAAAAATAAAAACGTGGAGAAATAAAAACTTGGAAGAAGCAGATAAATAAAGGGGGGAAGTACAAAAATTATTTTTTAAAAATTGGAATTAAAGTTTATTTTGATAAATATTGAAAGAAACGGGGAAATAAATATTTATTTTTCGAGTAGTCATTAAAGATAGTTGATGATATAGAAGAGATTGGATAATTAGCAGTTTAATAGAATTGTTGGAGTCTATTAATCTTCAAGTCAAGTCTATCAATCTCTTTAATTTCGAATTTTAAAAATTTTTAACACCTTCATAAAATTAGTGATTCTAATCTTCGGTGACCCCAGATACTGGGAAAGGGGCAAAACACCGTCCGGATATTAAAAACACCATCCACCTTTACACGTAATCAAGTTGTTATGTCGATTTTATGTATTTTTTATGTATTTTCATATATTTTTATGTCCTTAATGATTTTATTTTAAAATTTGTTTATAATAAGTGAAATGAATGGTGGTATTTCTCTAATATGTATGTGAATAGTGTTGACGGTGCTTCTTCTCTAAATGTCCCAATACTACTATCTGGCCCAAATGTGATTTTATCAGATCTTCTGGACCCGTGTCAAAAATCTGGATTAGCCCAAACCCCAAAAAATATTTTTTTTCATTCGAAAATATGTCCCATGCTTCACCGATTTTTTTAAATTTTATTTTCTTTAAAATTTCATTACTTGAAATATACACAATTCTTTGTGTATATAGCTTTGTGTTTGTACTCCCCTCTCAATTTGTAGTATTAACATCGGATAAAATTTCTTTTCTCTTTTACATACATACAATTTTGTCAAAGCTTTCAAGCAACTACATATATTCTATGCCCTGAGGCTATGTAAGCATTAACATTGGCATTTTCTAAAAATCGATAGACAAGTTTTGCCATAAAAGACACAAGTATTCCCGTCCATTTCACGTTAAAAACATCTTCCCCATTTTTTACCCATCTGTTTTTTGGTGTCAGTCAACTTTATAAGCTTCACAAGGAAGAAATAAAAAATTTAGTTGGTCTTCGATTACATAAATAAATTCGTCATAAATTTTTAAAATAATTTAAATAATATTTTATGGTTAAAGGAGGCCTAAAATTAAATTTTCTTTTTTCCTTCTCATACCGTATCTCCTTATAAATTTCCTCTAAACTTTGCCGGAAACTCTCTTGTTAAAGGGAAGCTCCCTTGATCAACGACGTTTGCTTCTTATTTTATGCGATAGCCGGGAGAGTGTGTAAAGATATGAAATTTTGCTAAGATGTTGATAATAGTGTTATCTAACAATTCTGAAAATTTCAGAATTTTTGGTTCATCAGTTGAGAAGATATGCTTGAAAATGTAGCGCGTATTTGATAATTCTGAAAAATGCAGACTTGCTCTGATTTTTTAGTCATAACATGTGAAATACTTAACCAAAAATTCTGAAATTTTCAGAATTGTTAGTCAGCACTATTAACAACATCTCTACAAAATTTCATGGCCCTAACTCTATCTTTGGCTCATTTATAGACAAAATCCTGGCACTACTTCTCTCAAATCCTACCAACCTCTAAATCAATTTGTTTACAAATTTAATTCTTAGAAATTTATTTAATAAAAATTTCTAAGGTTTTCCAAGACCAAAAGGAGTCTAAAAAATTTTTTGTTTCAAATTTTCTATACTTTTCTCTATGCCTTTGTTGACGTTTTTTCCTTTGTATGCGCGCTTGTCCCCATAGCTTTTTCTTTTTATTTTTTATTCATACGCGAGCGGCATTTTCCTCTTTCATTTCATTTTATCTCAAACATTGTGCCATTTTCCCTTCAATATCAGCGGCATTTTCTTCTCTTTTTTTCGTTTTTTTATTTACCGTCAAAGCCGGTAAAGCTAAAAAGGTTTTTCCCTTTATTTTGCTTTTATGGCACCGCATTTTTCATTTTTTCTCGAAATTCACGTTCCTTTAAGGAGAATAAAAATTAGTAGAGAATGCCACCTCCTTCTAATAGCCATAGAAGTGGAATAGCAACAAATCCGATTATTATTTTTACAAAAATGGTGGCAATATTGTTATTGATAATACCTTTAATGAGTGAATATACGTTGGGTATTGAAGTAGGTTTTTTGAGGTTTTTAGTTTTTCCCCTATATTTTCTCGCAACCCCTTTTTATGGACATAACACAATTTAAGGCTCACTCAAATAAGCTGAATGATCCTCCAGCTTATTCATAAAAAATTTTCTTTCGAAGGGAACGAATATTGAAGGCTTTCCCTCTTTTTTATTGTTCCCATTTTTAATTGGAACAACAATTTTCCCTCTTAACTTGAAGAGCAATTCTCATCTCTATTAGGGGGTTGTTTTGACAATGTAGAAACATGGACCAGTTTCCATTCAGAAAATCCATTCAGATTTATCCAACCTGAACAGAAACCCTGTTTAATTACTTTCTTTGAAGTAGGGTCCTGGGGATTCCCTAATACACGGATATCTGGATCCGATATCCGGATGGACCTGGATATACGGAGCTGCCAATCCTAAATGTGAGGCTAATTAAGAGAATATTAAGAAAATTAGAAGAAAATTAATTAAACTTTCTTTTAAAGGTTTTCACAAATCATTTCCTTGTACATTTAAACGAACCTGGAATTCACAATGCACACAAAGTTGCTAAACGTAATGGATTTATTAATCGAGGACCTGTATGTTCTTCTGAATTTCAATTTTTAAATAATATTTTTTTAAGCTTCTCGGTTCTGATTCTGAATATCATTTTGTCCAACCAGCACTTTCTCATGCCAGAACTCGACGTTCAATAGGTCACCATACTAAATTGGCACGCGATCCTCATGTAAAGAATTTTCAAAATATTTTTATGTTGATAAATTTGCGGATAACCGATTGCGGACAAAAATAGAGCTTAATTTTTTAACAAATGACCATTAATGTATTTATAAGTCGGATCTCAATTTCTTGAAGTTGAAGAAAAATTGTGCCTTATAAGGGAGGTTACTTAGACAGAGGATATCCTTTAGGGAGCTCAACACCAAGTAGCCAACCAAAAAAAGTATTTTAAATTGAGCGTATATTTAATTAGTGGGTGTCCGTAAAAATACAAATCCGCAAACGTTATCAGATAATTTATTGAAAATATTTTTTTTCCTTCATTTATTTTTTAGATAAAATATGTGGAGCAAATGACTGGTAATTTAATACAGATTTTATATTCGAAAAATAATTAAAAAGGTTATAAACGACTCAAACGTGGTTATCGTCCATTAGCTGACAGACTTCAAGAGCAATTGGATTTTACTGCAGGTATATAGAGTAAAAATTAATTTTATTAAGAATTTATTTTCTATTTTAAAAATTCTGTGGCATTCCATTCTTCCTAAGATAACAGCAAATTTTCCCTAATAATTAGAGTATCTCTTCTATAAGGACTTCAACCTAGTTTAAATAATTGGTTAGATTTTCAATGCTGGCCAATTAATTGTGACTCTCGTTATATAGTTCTCCCCCCCCCTCACCAGTTAGAGCATTAAACGACTGTTACAATACTTTGACCAAGGTTCTAAAGTTCTGCTGTATTGTAGCCGCTGTTCAAACGCTAACAGCGATCTGAGGCAACATTATAATCCTTCCGCTGTTGAAAATCTAATATAAAAGCATTTTTCTAATTCCACCCCTTTTTAAAGTTCACTCCCCTTCTGATCCACTATATCAATACCAATGGTACCTGAAAAACGACGGTCAATCCCAAGGCAAACCCCGACTGGATTTGAACGTAGAAAAGGCTTGGGCACTTGGATATACAGGCAAAAACATAACTACAGCAATAATGGATGATGGAGTTGATTATATGCATCCAGACTTGAAATTAAATTTTAATGCTGAAGCGAGCTACGATTTTAGTTCTAATGATCCTTACCCCTATCCACGTTACACCGATGATTGGTTTGTGTTTGTTATTAAAGTCTAACTTCATTATAGGAACACAGGAATTAGGATATTTTGTAGGGATTGGATACCCTCTGTTTAAGATACGCTCATTATAAGAGAAACCCTCTATATAACATACGCCTCATTATAAGTAGGGCTCGAATAATGATGTTTGGCTGTAAAAAGAAAAATCGAAAGAAAAATATTTTTTGAAAATAATTAACAGGTTTAATTCACACGGTACACGTTGTGCAGGTGAAATTTCTGCAGCTAGAGATAATGGAGTTTGCGGGGTAATTTTTTCATAAAAATAGTTTTTTAATAAATGTGCAAAATTTTATGAGAAAATAACAAAGAAATTATGAAATTATTTATTAAAAATTAAAAAAAGGTCGGTGTTGCTTATGACAGTAAAGTTGCCGGTATACGAATGCTTGACCAGCCATACATGACTGATTTAATAGAGGCTAACTCTATGGGACACGAACCAAACAAAATACATATTTATTCTGCAAGTTGGGGACCGACAGATGATGGAAAGACTGTTGATGGACCGAGAAATGCTACAATGCGGTAATTAAATTTTTTATAAGAAAATTTAAAAAATGAAGAAATCTTATGATAATACTCTTTCCTTTCTTTCCTCTCTTCTATATAATAAATAAAAGAAGTAATTTTTTCGCTTACGACCATACCGCGTTGAAAGCACGCCATCCCGTCCGATCTGGCAAGTTAAGTAACGCTGGGCCTCCTTAGTACTTGGAACGGAGACGTCCTGGGAATCGGGGGTGTCGTAAGCTTTTTTTTAGAAATTTTTTTATTGGAAAATAAGCTTTATTTTTCAAAATTAATTTTTCTAGTGCAATAGTAAAAGGAGTAAATGAAGGCAGAAACGGATTAGGCTCTATCTTTGTTTGGGCAAGTGGAGATGGAGGAGAAGATGATGATTGTAATTGTGATGGTTATGCTGCTAGTATGTGGACAATTTCGATTAATTCTGCTATAAATAATGGAGAAAATGCACATTATGATGAGTGGGATTTTTTGGAAATTATTGGAAATTTTCAAAAATTCTTTTAGAAGCTGTTCCTCAACCTTAGCTTCAACCTTCTCCAATGGAGGTAGAAATCCGGAAAGTGGAGTTGCCACGACAGATTTATATGGTCGTTGTACTCGTTCCCATTCTGGCACTTCTGCAGCTGCTCCAGAAGCTGCTGGCGTTTTTGCTTTGGCTTTGGAAGCAAATCCTAATTTGAGTTGGAGGGACTTGCAACACTTGACTGTTTTGACTGTAATTAAAATTTTATTTATTATAAGATACCCCAATGCTGGATTCACCCTCAATTTAAGATACATTTTAAATTTATTTGGCTGTTGGGCTGAGGGAGCTGTTAAGCGATACTCCTCTCTATCCTTATTATAAAGTGTGATTTTTCCGATCCCATAGGGTGTAAGTCTCTTCACTTTAAATTCTTATTTCTCTTAAAGTCTTCACGTAATTCATTATTTGATGGACGCTGCCGTGAATTACCACCTCTAAACCTCAAAGGAGTTACTCGCCAATTATACAAAGGTTTACCAAACTGCTCACATTTTGAATGGCAAATGAATGGTGTTGGGTTGGAATATAACCATTTATTTGGGTTATTTTTTTAATTAAAAAAAATAAAATAAATAATTAACTGAAGCAAGTTCTTGGTGAAGTAGAACATAGTTTTTTGTTTATAAGAAAGACAATAGTTGACTTAAAGCTTTCAAATCTTGTAGAGTTATAGTTAATAACCTTGCCTAACATCTCAAAAAATTTCAGAATTTTTGTCAATTTATTTCAGAAATTCTGGTCAAAAATATCAGAATTTCACAGTTAAAATCCCTCTTTTTCTCTGCTTTGTTTCCATAACTTCTGAAATAATTACCCAAAAATTCTGAACTTTTTAGAATTGTTAACTAACACTTTTAGATATATCTGTACAAAATTTTACGATCTTAGGTTCCCTTTTTTTGAAGTTATAGTTACGTAGAAAAGGCTATGTTCACTCAAATTTACCCAAATTTATTATTTTTTAATTTGAAAAATTAAAAAAAAAATTTTTTAATTTCAAAAATTTTCTAAAATAATAAAATAAATTTTCTAAAATTAGTTATGGAGTCCTCGATGCAGCAGAAATTGTTTTAATGGCAAAAGTATGGAAAACAATGCCTCCACGTTTCCACTGTGAAGCTGGAACAATTGAACACCCTACCAGAATTCCACCAACTGGAGATTTAGTTTTGGAATTAAATACTGATGCTTGTGTTGGGTCTTCTACTGAAGTTAACTTCTTAGAACATGTTCAGGTGGATTTTTTGAAAAAAAATTTTTTTTCAAGTTCTTTTTCAACAAAAATTTAATTAAAAAAATATGTAATGTAGGGATATCGGTTAGTCACTTATAGTCAGACGCTTGTAAAATAGCCCAAAAGGTACCTAAATTCCCGAAATTTTACAGAGATGTATGCAATATTGTCAGCTAACAACTCCCTAAATTTCAGAATTTTTGGTTAGTTATTTACGAAATTATGAGAGAAAAAAGGGAACAGATACGGTATTTTCTATTATCTCCCTATTCAACATTTTTGGCCAGAATTTCTTATTTACTCAATCAAAAATTCTGAAATTTTCAGAATTATTAGTTAAACTTATTGGCTATATTTAGGTGATCTTTTGGCTAACTTATAAAAATTAGAAAGACGTCAGTTCGCATAAATATGCTTTCTCTTAATTTAATTTTTAAATTTTATTTTCTAAAATAAAAATAATTTTAAAAATTTATTTAATTAGGCAATCGTCTCATTAAACACTTCCCGACGTGGAGACACTACTTTATATTTAATTAGTCCAATGGGAACACCTTCAATGTTGTTATCCCGACGCCCAAAAGACGACGATTCTAAAGATGGATTTACGTAATTTTTTTTAAATTTTCTGAAATTAATTTTGAATTCTTCACAGAAATTGGCCTTTTATGACAACACATACTTGGGGAGAAAATCCTCGGGGAAAATGGCGTTTAGTTGTTCGTTTCCAAAGCGGAAAATCAACACCTGTTGAACAACAAAAACATCATACTGGATGGCTGAAAAAATTCTCTTTAATGTTACATGGAACTAAAGAAGCCCCTTATGTTGGAATTGAAGTGAATTTTATCTTTAATTTTTAATTGAAGGGGACGTTTCGGCGTAAAAGTGTGTTTCACTTCTGGCCTCATAAAATAGTCTAAGGATATCTTTTAGCCTTTAAATTTTGCTAGGATATCATTGATTGTGTTATCTAGCTGGTCTGAAAATTTCAGAATTTTTTATTTTGTGTTTCAGAAATTCTGGTCAAAAATATCAGAATTATGCTTAAAATCCCTAGTTTTCTTTAGATTTTTGACCATAACTTTTTTTCTATTTAACAAAAAATTCTGAAATTTATAGAGAATATAGCTAACACTTTCAAGAATATTAATGCATAATTTCGTGGTCATAGGTTGAATGCTTTAGGCTATTCTTTAATGCGCGCCGTAACATTGTCGCGCCGAAACACTCCAAAATACTCTAATTTTTGATTAAAAACAAAATTTTAGCCTCTACAAGGCCATGCAAATTCAAAATTGAGTGTTGTGCAAGGTGCGCATAAACGAATGGCTTAAATTTAAAAATTCGAAGCTTTACCGGTGATAGAAAGGAAAAAATATTTTTAATGATTGAATTGAGATATCCAACATATTTAAACAAATAAATTTCTAAAAAAGTTTTCCCTATACCACAAACAACCCTTAAAAATTAAAATTGTGTTAATGTAAAAATAAATATTATAATTTTATTTTTGAAATTTAAAATATGTATTTAATATTAATTTTTATTTTCTTAGAGAGATGTATTTTTAATTTCAGAAAAAAATTTTTTAAATTTAAAAATCAGAATATATATTTTAAATTTCCTGTAAATATTTTTTTAAATAATTTTTTTCGTTTATTTTAAATTCTGATTTTCTGGTCAGTGATCTCTCCTCCCTCCTCTCTCCCCTCTCTCCATTTCTTCCCTACCACGCTTAACCCGGGGGTTAAAAAACATATTATAATTGTATTTTAAAATTAAAATAAAATTCTTTTGACTGTTTTTATATTTTTTTAATTAGACAAAAATAATAATTAAAAATTATTCTTTTACGAACATTAAAAGAATATTGGTTTTTAAATTAATATTTTTATTAACAACATTTTAATTAAATTTTGCTTATTTAAAAACATCATATTTTTAAGCTAGAGCTTTTATTAGGTTAACATCTAATTAAAAATTTGGAAAATAATAAATTGAAAATAGATTTTTGAAACTCAAAAGATTATTTGTATTTATTTCGAGGCTTTCAAAGATCAAATTTTATTATTACATTTACCCTATCGCCATTTACTCTTAGATTGCCATTACCTATTCTTTCGAAACAAATTGTTTCTTTTCATTTAAATTAATGCCCATTACATTTTCGCATCTTTTATTTATTCAAAAAAGAGGAGAATTCAAAAACTATTAATCTAACTTATTTGTTTGCCTAGAGAAGTAAAAAAGGGGCGTGGAGACATAAATGGCATTAATTTATTCATATATTTTGCAATATATAAATTAATTTTTTAAAATATTATTTGTTCATTTTTCCTTAAAAATTACAAAATCACGGATCAAAAAAAGTCAGTTTTTTTAGTTTTTTGGCCTTTTATCCTTCTTTTAAAAATGTTCAACTTTTGTTTCAGTTAACCATCAAGAAATGAAACTTGTTGGCGACCAGTTATTAACCAATACCCTCAGTTAGGCTGTGGTTACATAAAAGTCGCTTTGCGTTTTGCGACAGAGAATAGCACGCAACATGATGAGAAACAAAATTTTTGTCTCCTCTTTTTCCATTATCTTTTCTGTCACAAGACGCGCGCGATTTTTATGTAACCATAGCATTATGACCACTTTTTGAACTCCAAGTTTTTGGTTCGGTTAAATGAGCGCGGTAATAGTTTGGCTGACCATCCCCCTTTTTTCCATTTTATTTTTTCCAATTTTTTATATTTTATTTCAAATTAGGTATATTGTTCGAAAGAGCTCTTCGAGCTGAGTCGGTAGATACTAAGTTCAACGAAAACTGACTTAAATGAACTAAGTTATGACCAGTTGTTTCAATCCCTTACTGCGGCACAAAGCTTTACCAACGAGGATTTAGCTTCATAATTTTAGTAAGAATCATTAAATCTAACCGATCTAGGTACCATTCGACGGGTACACCCCGATGTACCGCGAGCCCAATGTACCGCCGAGTTATAACTTTGTCAAAAATTGTCGGATCCGTGGCGCCCTGGTATGGTTCGATTCAGAATGTCGAAACGCATCGAACCATACCAGGGCGCCACGGATTCGACCATTTTGGACAAAGTTATAGCTCGGCGGTACATTGGGCTTGCGGTACACTGGCCTGCTCCCCCATTCGACTAAGCTCGAAGAGCTCTTTCAAATGATATATAATAAATTACATATCAAATAAAAAAAGCTCGAAATGGTCAGTGAAGCGGCAAAAAAGGGGGATGGTCAGCCAAACTATTATCATGAGCGCCAACAACTCTACTTTATTACTTGCTTTTGCTGATTAAAAATTTGTTCGAATTAATTTTTATATAACTTATTAATTTTTTTAAAAATTTTTACAGTAATTTTAGTTTATTACTTTTCTTGACGACAAAAAATATTTACAAAAAAATCAAAACTTTGTTTCATCATTTTTGACTTTAAAAAATGAAAGAAACAAACAATTCCTCCAATTATTTATTGCCCAACAACAACAACAACCAACTAATTACAACAAATTCCTCACAATTTGTTTTAAGTAAAGATCAGTTAGATCAATTGTCTAACCAATTGAAATTGCTTAGTGTTGATGATGTGGATATTAAAAAAGTTTTGAAAAAATTAGAAACCCTCAAAAATGAGGTGAAAATTTAAAAATTAATTGGCAGATAAATCCACAAATCAGAGGGTCCGACCCAGAAGGTCAACTAACTCCCATACTTAAGTGCCGGTATTGTGTGGGTAACATAACTGGTTAAGTAGATAGAGCTAGTGGTACATAAATCAGTACTTTTATGTTATCTCCCACAATTTTCCTTCTTACTTTTTCCTTTCTCCAAAAAAGTACACATGGGTCAAAGGTGATAAATTAATAAACTACTGTACTTTTCTTTTTTCATCGTGAGTTTGTGTTAATTCATCAGATTCTGCGATTAGAACCAACGCAGGAGTGCCAATTTATCTGCAGCCACCCGCGATTTCTTGTTTTTGGTCTTTCGCCTCGGCTTTTTATTTTTTATTTAAACTTTGCAACATCCCTCATATAATTATTTAAATTCCAAAGCAAAATTTATTTTCAGCAACTTTCATTGGCTAATCAAACTTTTATGGAAAGTAATGGCTTGCTTGGATTTGTTCTTTCACAAATTGTAAATTGTAACTATGACAATGTTTTATCAATTGACTCTAAAAATTATGTGTTAGTCAAAAGTTAAATTATAGCTAAGTTCGGCAATATTAAAGGGTGGTGCCAATTTAGGTCAGTAAAAATGGCGCCAATCCGAGAATGACCGATTCAGAATAATGGATTCAGACAGCTCGTCGATCGAACAATACTAGGGCTTTCGGGTTTTAAAAACAAAACATGACCTGCGATGTAGAAGACTTGCGGTGTAATGGGCTGATCAGACGGGAACGAGACTATTGAGTACCGCTGATTGAATCCCTGGCGAGTTGTTCACGCTGGCTGTATTTTTTCGAATGACGAGGAAAGTTGTTCTAACGACCGGGGAAGGTTGTTCCAAAGACGGGGAAATCCAACCAACGCGACTCAACCGGCCGGACTCAACTGGCGGTACTCAATGATACTCCGCCCAATAAGACAATTTATCCCTCTAACAAAAATTTAAAATATGATTTTTTTTCATTCCAAAAATTTTTTAACCTTCTTTATTCTTAACTTTTTTTTCTAACTTTTTAAAATTATTTTCAGTTGGAACATCCTCCATCCAACAAGCCAATTTCCATTAAGATTTAAAAAAGTTAAGGTAGAATTGTTTTCAAATTTTTAACTCTATTTTTTGTTATTTTTTTAGAATATGGACAGAAAGGAAATTTCAAAAATTTTGGACACCAACAAAATAATTGCAAACAATCTTAAAAAACTTGTTAATAATCGAAATTTAAACAACAAACAAATCGATGGGGTTCTTCTGATCTCCAAAAAAATCACTTCTATAAATCAAAAATTTTCAAGTATGTAATTTTACTTTAATCGTTTTTGTTTTGTGTGAGAAAGTAGGGTGACCATTAATTTGAGGAAATTAGGTGGTGCACAACAGGGCCCGTACTATAAGAACGAGTAACCCTGCTATAGAGCGGAGTCTGAGATTTTCCACTCGGTAGGGGTTAAATGACCAAAAAGTGCTTTTCATATAGTACCGGTTAACCAAAGGCACGCCGAGCTCCATCGAATGAGGTATCATACATACTTGGGAAAATTCTGTGGACCGAGTTGTGGTCAACAGAAAAGTCAAAAAATTCATTTCCTCGACCAAAAAACGGCTAAGTCCGGAAAATGTTGAATTTTATATATATATAAAGAAAGGAGGGGGGTTCATCATTCGGGACCGAAAAGCTTTTTTTTTGGGATGCAAGTAGCGGAAACGTGTTTTGGGAGGGGGTGCTTATTCCAGGGGGGGTGTGTTTTCCCGGCCGAAATTTTCGACCAAAAAAATAATTTTTCCAAAATGGCCATAAAAAGGCCAAATGATACATCAATCGAAAGCTCTCATCGAGCTGAGCATAAAAATATTTTTTCCAAAATTTTCTGACCATTTTGAGCAAAATTACAAAAGGTCGAATTTTTGGGGGTGGGCGGTACCATACCCAAAAGGGTACCAAAAAAGTGGCACTTAATAAAAAAGACTTACGTTATATTGTAGAGCAGCCTTAAATCCATCAAAAAATATATATTCTGTTTGGGGGGTCACTTGAGCATGGCCGCGAAGCGGCCTCTATATAGGAAATTTAAAAATTTTTATAAATTAAATATTAATTTCTTGAGTTCAACATACGCTCTTGAACTTTATGTCTTAAATTTACGCAATTTATATTTTTTGACCGCGCGTAGCGCCTAGAGGCAGCCCCGGAAGGCAGAGCATCGTAACTAAACCCTCACAACCACTTCGCGCCGCCATGGGCGCGCAGCGCCCATTCGGCCGCGGAGCGGACGAAGTTTGGGCCGAAGGCCCAAACGGGCAAGGCTTAGGTTCCAACGCCCATAGGGTCAACCACTCTACCGCCAAGGCTTTTTCATTTTAGATAAAGCATAGGTACCAAATATAAAGCATACGTAAACGCTACATAACTAGCCCGCGAAGCGGGCTAGTTATGTAGCGTTCGAAATTTAAACAACAAACAAATCGATGGGGTTCTTCTGATCTCCAAAAAAATCACTTCTATAAATCAAAAATTTTCAAGTATGTAATTTTACTTTAATCGTTTTTGTTTTGTGTGAGAAAGTAGGGTGACCATTAATTTGAGGAAATTAGGTGGTGCACAACAGGGCCCGTACTATAAGAACGAGTAACCCTGCTATAGAGCGGAGTCTGAGATTTTCCACTCGGTAGGGGTTAAATGACCAAAAAGTGCTTTTCATATAGTACCGGTTAACCAAAGGGCAACCTCCGGTACGCGTTCCGCTTTTTAAGATCTTTCGGCACACCCCTGGTGCACAACTCTCCACTAGTTGCTAACATAGTAGCCGTTCATCTCCACCACGTATTAATTCAACTGAAGCTGTTTTTGACTAGTCAGTATTTTTCCGCTACTAATTGGCTACATATTGAAAAAATTCACAGGGTACATAGAGGATACATCTCGAAAGGGCGCCGTGCACCTGAGGGCGTTTCTTTTCAGCGAAATCCATTTAGGCGTGATCAAGCTGGGGTAAATAACTTTCTTTGCTAATTGTAAGTAGAACATTATCAAATTCGATATTCTAAACCCAATTATTATCGGTTAAATCACCGCGCGAAAGTTTAGCGCTTTTTGAGGTTCCCCCGTTTTTCAGTGACTTTGATTATTGTAACTTAACTTATTTTTAGATGGAAACAGGCGTCTCTAATGGAAGAAGGAGGAATTAAAAAGCAGTTAATTTCTTATGAAGAGTTGGAAGAATTAAATAATTTTTTTAACTACTTAACTAAAAATAATTTTTTTTTTATTTTCTTGAAATTTTCAATATTTTTTAAATAAATAAACTCACTTAAACATTTTCTTTTTAATTAAATTTGGTTGATATTTTGTCAAATATTTATTTTGCATTATTTTTTCGTATTTTTTTTGTCTTTAATTATTTTTATTAATTTCTGGGAATTTTTTATTAAAATTTAAAAAAGAAAACTTGACAATTCAAAACCCAGTTTGTCTCTTTTACAGTAAAACCTTTAAATATACCTAACAGTAAAGAAAGAAAATTTGGTTTCTTTTTATTTTTCGTTTCTGTTGAATTTTTGAGACTATATTTTTCTCTTATAATAAATAAAAAAAATACCTCTTTTGCTTACGACCATACCGCGTTGAAAGCACGCCATCCCGTCCGATCTGACAAGTTAAGCAACGCTGGGCCTCCTTAGTACTTGGAACGGAGACGTCCTGGGAATCGGGGGTGTCGTAAGTTTTTTTTGAGAAATTTTTTTTATTGGAAAATACAGGGTGCGGCAAATTTGCGCCACTTTTTCTTTTTGTCATAATTTTCTTCAAAATTAATGAAAATTGATAATTCTTTTTTTGTTTTATTCCCAACACTTTAAGAAACTTGCTGATACCAAATATTAAAAATTTGCTTCACTGTTGGCAAAGATAATCGTGTTCGAACGTCTAGAAAATTTAAAAACCTTTTTTATGCCAAAGTTTAATTGATCATAACTTCGTTCAAAATCGTTCAATATCATTGATTTTGGTACTAAACGACTCATCTCGATCAGGAGCATCGAAATAGCTTATAATCTTATTTTTGAAAATTTTACTCAAGAATTTTATTTTTGCCAAAATTATTTTAATTTATCATTCAGAGGACCGTATCTCATCCGATTTTTGTCATAGGCCCCTGATTTTTATATCATTCGAAGCAGAATGAAGAGCTGATTCGAATGATATAAACATTTCCAATATCAAACTCCCAGCCTTGAATCTAGGCCAATTTTTATCCAAAAAATTTTGCTCAAATTTTGAGAGAAGTTTACTCAGAGTAAGCTTAAAATTTAAAAGCAATTTTGGTATCAGCAAGTTTCTTAAAGTGTTGGGAATAAAACAAAAAAAGAATTATCAATTTTCATTAATTTTGAAGAAATTTATGACAAAAAGAAAAAGTGGCGCAAATTTGCCGCACCCTGTATATTATTTTTAATTTGATTGTAAAACAAGTTGAATTTAAAATTTGGATTGTAAAATAAGTTTATTTAATTAATATTAATATTTAAATAATTTAATCGTCAGGATATTCACTTATATTTTTAACTAAACATAACCCATATCCATATGAACATCCAAAATATCCACATTTTGTGCATAGATTTCCTTTTTTATAAATTAATTCGCCAGGAATATTCCCTCTATAAATTATTTAAATTTTTTATTTTTTAAATTTATTGAGAAAAGCTTTTTCGATTTAAGGCAGATCAAAGGGTATTTTGACGATTTTCTGTCGAATGCTTCACGTATCTCAAATAGTCAAAGACGAGGTAATATATTATTTCTAATTAGAGTAGCATAACGTCCCCCGAAACTCCAACCAGAAACCGAAGACTCTACCCCGGCAAACCCCAATCCCCTATCCTGCCCCTGAAGGCTCGGGGTGCTACACTAGTTCTAATAAAAAGAGATTTTTTATAGAGGGAAGGGCACCAAATTTTTCAGTCGTTGATTCCGTCTTTTCCTATTGGATCGACCCCATTTTTGGTTTTTATTCCTCTCGTTTAATTAAAGAAAATTTAAAAAATCCCAACTTTGGACTGTATTTGCAAACAAAATAATTATATATTGGACAATCAATGTAGGCACAACCAATTTTAAAACTTTCTGCCCATATCATTTGTGTACAGGAACCACTTCTAGAATGTTCGGAATCGTAAATTAACTCTTCAGATACTCCATATTTACAAGTATCAGCCCAAGCAATACAGGCTTTTAGCAACACATTTGCTAAAATAAAAGTTTTTTAAATATTAACCCGCCCGAAAGCTGTAGGTCTCTAAGAAAGGAATAATTTGGAAACTGAGACCGAGATATCAGAAATTGGAAATGAAAATATTTGGTAAGGGGATGGAAGGAATCAGTCAAAAGATTTTTAACTTTATTGGAAAAATAATGATTGGTCTTCTGTCCTCACCTCGGTCTCGGGTCCAAATTACCCCCTCGATCTCGGCTTTTCAAACCTCGGTGATCCTCGGCCTCGGCTTTTTCAAAAAACCTCGACCTCGTGCTACTCTACTTCAAACTAAATTTATACCATAAATTTCAATTCCTGGAGCTGTTTGAAAAATAGTTTTCTTAGACTATTTTAGAAAATTTATACATAAATTACCTAATTCCCAAAAAAATTAACAAAAAATCACCCGGTTTCCCTGTATAACCATAAACATTTTCCCCATATTCCTCGTCATTTCCCCCCGAACAATTCCATTTTCTAGCAATTTTTTCCAATTCAGTGTCATAAAATATTTGTTTTATATTCGCCCCTTCAGGTAAAAATCCTTCTGAATTCTCTCCCTTGCCATGAGCTACATCAGAACGAAACAAGTTGTGACAAGCAACGATAAAATTTTGTTCAACAGTTGGAATTGTGTCAACAACTATAAAAACATGTTTGAAACTTGAAAATAAGTTTAATTAAACCTGTTGAAATAATGAAAGTTGTAAACATTACAATTAATAATTTAAACATCTTAATTGTAAAAACAAGTTTATTATATTGTTTTTATAAGGTTATTATGTTTTACAAATTATGAAAACATCAACTAGGTATTTATATTGTTTGTAAAACAAGTTTATTTAATTAAAACTTGTTTTACAAACAAGTTTATTTATTTTTCGCTTCAACTTTATTCAAGTTTATTTTTAAGTTTGATTCAACTTTTCATTATTTAAGCTTAATAAATTTTAATAAATTCATTGTTTAATTTTATAATTAAATGAAAATATCAATTTTTATTTTATAAATGTTGCTATAACTATTTAATAGAATTAGGCTTGTAAGCACAATGAAATTATTTGTATTGTTATATTTTTTGAATAAAAATTTTCTTCCTAGTTTGTCTGTAATTTTAAATTATAAAAATTTTATTGGTTGTGACAAATACTTATTTTTATGTTTATTTTGCAAAAAATTAAATTGAACATATGATAATTTTGTCATGACAAGTTACACGACAATTATTCATTGACTAAAATTATTTTTAGCATTCTTTCCATTTTCCCTTCTATATAATAAATAAAAGAAGTAATTCTTTTGCTTACGACCATACCGCGTTGAAAGCACGCCATCCCGTCCGATCTGGCAAGTTAAGCAACGCTGGGCCTCCTTAGTACTTGGAACGGAGACGTCCTGGGAATCGGGGGTGTCGTAAGCTTTTTTTAAATTGTTACAAACAAGCTTTTTTATTAAAACTTAATTGTAAAACAAGTTTATTTATCTTTAAAACTTGTTTAACTAAGTTTTTAACAAAGTTTAATTAAACTTTGTTGTAAAAACAAGTTGATTTAAAAATTCATTCTAAAAACATGTTTTTTAAAACCAAATTGTAAAACAATTTTAATTAAAATTTGATTGTAAAACAAGTTTTATTTACTTAGATGTTCATTTAAAATCATTTTATATATTTCTCTCTAAACACAGCTGTTGCATCCTTTCATATATTCAAGTTTTGTTGTCGATTTTGTGTTTCTTCTTTTCCCTTCCGAAACCTTCCGGTACAAATCCTTCCCATCTTTTTCCCATCTTTTTTGATTTTTAGCGCTTAATAGACAAACACTAGCTAAACTTTAAATTCTAAATTATTTTCCTTCGGGAGGCAACAGAAGGAAAAATTTTTTTTGGAGGATGTCCCCTTTCCCCTTCCCTCATTCTCTTCTTTTCTCGAACAACCAGAAAAAAAAATATATTTTTGTTTTATTATAAACATCATTTTTACAACTGTTGTGTTTCTCTTTAAATATTTACAACAAAAGCTTTATTGAAAAATGTTTGAGGAAAATGACAAATTATTAAAATCATTGACATTTCAAGTTTTATATGTTTTGCTTCGTAATAAATAATCTTTTTCTTGTTTAAAAATTAAATCCGCCTGTTTTACAATTGTTTAAAAATAAAATGTTTTTATATTTAAATAAACTTGTTTTAAATAAACTTGTTTTACAACTAAGTTTTAAATTGTAAACTTAGATTTACAACTGTTTTGAATAAATAAACTTTTTTATAAACAACATGTTTTTACAGAGAAATCTCATAGAAACTTGTTTTTAATCTCTGAATTAATTGTTCTAATTCCACGTTTCAAACATGACAAAATTCTTTTTTTTATTTTTGCCCCTTTTTCAAATAAATTTATTATTTTGAAATTAATATAGTAATATTATTTATTTTATTAATCCTCCTTTTTCCCAATCAACTCAAAATATTTTTATTTAAGGGAAAAAGAGGATTTCTAGGATTTGTCTCAAATTTTTTTCATTTATTTAAAAAAATTTTTAAATGTTTGTTCTTCTCCTAAACAAACAAAGTGCCAAAATAATAATATATTTGAAACAATTTTTTTATAGTTATTTTAATTTAAAATTGCTTTTGTTTTGTTTTTATTGTATACTTTGTTTTAAATAATTAATTTGTAAACAAGTTTACATATTTAAAAC
The DNA here is from genome assembly GCA_036172955.1 of Meloidogyne arenaria. Classification (NCBI taxonomy): domain Eukaryota; kingdom Metazoa; phylum Nematoda; class Chromadorea; order Rhabditida; family Meloidogynidae; genus Meloidogyne; species Meloidogyne arenaria. The sequence goes on from JARQAB010000024.1 coordinate 988,201, forward strand.
GTAAAATAAGTTTGTAAAACAAGTTTTACATGTTTTATAGTGTAGTAAAACAAGTTTATTTAGAACTTGATTGTAAAACTTATTTATAAAAATATAATTGTAAAACCTATTTAACATAATTGTAAAACTTATTTATTTAAAACTTAATTGTAAAAACTTAGGTTTTAAAACTTGTTTTTATAAACAATTGTAAAACAAGTTTGTTTTGTAAGACTTTATTGTGAAATTAAATTATTTAAATTGTAATAAACATAAAAGAGTTTTGTAATTTGTTTCTAATGTTAATGTTCATTTGTTTCTAATGTTTTCCAAATGTTTTGTTGATATTCTTGGATGTTTTACAATTTAGTATACTTAAATACATTACTCTTTTAAATCCTTCAAACTTAAAAACTTTCTTTGAAAAAATAAAAACAAAAAATGTTTTTAATGGTTTTATACAATGTTCAAACTTGAATGAGCACAATTATTTATTTTTGCCCCAACAAATAATAATAAAAAAAATATTTTTCCAAGTAAAAAAAGCCTTTTCCTTTCCTTTTTTTCAAAAAAAAACGAGTTGAAAAGAGAAAATTATTAAAAGCTGCGCCAACCAAAATTTTCTGCCATTTTCATTGCTACTTGGTAGCTGTTGCTCATTAAACCAGAAAAAAGCTGTGGGTGACAGCTTAGGGGGAGAATGAGGGCTTTTATATTGTTGTTTATACTAGTAGCCTTTTTATAAAAACATTTCCATTTCTATAGCCAATTTATTTGTGATTTTTTTCAGCTTTTTTTTCTTTATAAACTAAGTTTATATTAAAAATATCTCCTTCACTAATTGTAAAAACTTAATTGTAAAAACATGTTTGTCAAAACATTTAAAATCAAAAACATGTTTATTTATTTACAACTTGATTGTAAAACTTTATTTAAAAAGAATTTTGTGAAACAAGTTTTAATTGTAAAAATATGTTTTTAAATTAAAACTTGATTGTAAAACAAGTTTGTTTCAATTTAATTGTAAAAACGATTTTAATGATTGTAAAACAAGTTTATTTAAAACAATTTAAATCTTGTGTGTTGCGAATAAATACAATCTTTCATTCTCCAAATAAATCCATTTTTAATGCTTTAAATGTCATTAAAAAGCTTCAAAAAACTAACAAATCTGCCATAAAAAACAAAATATGTGGAAAGAAAGAAGGCTCAAACCCATAAAAAAACTCTCAATTTTCTCCCAAATTTACTCAAAACTTTTCAAAATTTAGCCTAGTATGGACGCATTTTACCGGAAACTGGTTGTACACAGCCAAAAATTGTACACAGTCTAAGCCAAAAAACTAGCATTCTCCTATATGTTGTTTTTATATTCTCTTTTCTCGTTCGCTGTCCTATCCTCCATATTTAAATAATTTTTTTTAATCTTCATATTAAAGTTCAGTAAAAATTAACACACGAACATTCCATTAAGTTTTAAATAAGTAAAACTTTCTTGTAAAAACAAGTTTGTTTCAATTTAATTGTAAAAACATGTCGAAAAACAAGTTTGAATAAAAGCGTTTGTTTAAAACATGTTTCAAACATAAACATTCTCTTGTTATGTTTTAAATAAACTTGTTTTTCCAACAAAATCTATTAAATAAGTAAACTTGTTTTAAAAACATTTTTAAATTAATTAAACTTGTTTTACAATCAAGTTTTAACTAAGTTTTGTTTTAAATAAAATCTTACAATTTTATTGTTTGAATAAGCTTATTTTAAGAAAAACATTCATTAAAATTTTCCGCTAATTAAAATTTCCTTTCTTTGTTATTTCCCTTTTATAGGCGTATTTAAAATTTTTTTATTATTAAAGTTTAGCAAAAAAAAATTTTTTTTAATTTAAATTTTCTGAATAAAAATAAATTTATTTATTTATTTATTTTTCAGAGAGCCTTTCCTTCTCACATAAAATTAATTAATTTCCCTTCATCTCATCCCCGCGCAGGCAATGCCTAATTTTTGCAATTGTCAGCAAAGGCTGAGTTATTGCCAACTTTGTTGCAAATGAATAAACAAACTTGTCAATACCTTTATTTACAATTTTCAAAATTATTGTTGTTGATCTCAAATAAATTTTTTATTTTATTTCTTTTAATTTTTGCGTTGTCTACTACATTATTGGAGGTAGTTAATTTTTAATTTTAAATGTATGTATGTTAGAGAACAGAGAAAATACCGTAAAGGGTATAGAATATAGAAAATGTTCCGGAAAAATATACAGAAATATAAATACTACTAAAATTCCGGAGGAAATGAGGAAACGTCAAATACAGGAAAAGAAATAAAAAATATATAGATCCGGAATAGAATTCCGGAAAATATTAAAAAAAGAAAATGAAAAGAAATAAAAATTCCGGAAAAGATGTCAGACACATAAAGAATATATAGAAATTAAATAAGAATGAGAGAAAATAATTTCCGGAAAATAGACTATCCGGAACAGGGCTGGGCGCAATTGCATTGCGTGAAATTGCGTGTTTTTGACTTGCGGATTGCGTTTGCGGATTTTAAAATTAAAATTGCGGACATTTTTTTTCCAATTGCGCTCGGCCCTGATCCGGAAATATACTAAATAGCTAGCTACACATAACGGAATTAAGGAAAATAGAAAATTCCGGAAATAAAAAAATTCCGGAAAAGTTGACAGATTAATTAAAATAAAGAAAACTTTTCTTTATAGGGGCGTCGTTGTTATTCCTGTTCTGGACAATGTTTAGCTGGTGCGCCATGCAACTGCCAGTAAAAATTTTTTTTGAAAATTAAAAAATAATTTTTTTTAAAGGATGGGGTCTTGTGAGGCAGATTATTGTTTTGCAGAGAAACAGCCTTCAGAAGTCCCAGGAATTTTTAGACTTTCAAAAGGATGTGTGAAGAGGCCGTCTAGAACTCGAGCTGGGTGTGATTTTGACCATTTTTCTGATCATGTCCTTTGCGTTTGTGCTGGACCTGGTAATTTTTTTGTTAAATTTTTTTTCAATTTTTGAGAAATTTCAACAGATTTTTGTAACGACCAAATCCTTATGCATGTGAACACAGCCACATGGAGAAACGTGACTTGTAGGCAATGTCCAGATGGAAGGCCTGATTGTGGGCAGACATGTCAAGGTATTAATAATTGAGGGATTGTTGGAGTATTCAAGGGTGATTTTGGGAGACAGTAAAAATACAGAATCTCTCTATAGGCGACTTTCCATAATCTCTCTATAAGCGACTTGCCAGAATCTCTCTATAAGCGACTTTCTTGTTTTAGCCTAATTCGCTTTTGAAGTGTTCTTAACCTAACCTTACTCCCTCTAAAACGTTACTTTCCTTCTTAAGTCATCAAAATTCAGGCCGTATGTTGTCGTTTCTAGAGAGATTCCGGATATACTTTAGCCGGTGGCCCACTCAGAAACGGGTCAAATTATATACCATTCGATTCGTCTCGGCGAGCTGAGTCGAATGGTACCACTCTTTTTTTGCGGAAATTCCTACGAGCCGAGATATAGGTCCTTGAAAACCGAAAAACCAAAGGGGGGACCAAGCACTTTTTTGGAGTGAAAAATTCGAAAATGCAAATAATAGCTCATTCGAAAGAGCTCCTCGAGCTGAGTCGAATGACACCAAAATCAACGAAATCCGTCTTGATTGGACCGAGATATAGGCCACTAAAAACCGAGGATCAAAATGGACCATTTTTGGAATTAAAAATTTTTAAAAATATAATAGCTCATTCGAAAGAGCTCGACGAGCTGAGTCGAATGACACCAAAATCACCGTGATTGAACAAGTTTAGACAAAGTTACAACACAAAAAACTATCAGCATAAACCTATGGGGCGTCGGCGAGGCGCTTGTGCAAAACTCCGCGCTTCGCGCGGAGTTTTGCGGCACGCGCCTCGCGGGGAGTCTACGGGCGCTGGGTCTGGGCTCGTAACATAAACTTATGCCTATTTTAGCTGCGGTCGGCATGTCTGGTTTCCTCCACAGCGAGAAAAACCTGCACGTAGACCAAAGGTAAGGAGCTAAAATAAAAGATCATAACTTTGTCAAATCAAGTCGGATTTCGTTGATTTTGGTGTCATTCGACTCAGCTCGACGAGCTCTTTCGAATGAGATATTATTTGCATATTCGAATTTTTCGCCCCAAAAAAGTGCTTGGTCCCCCTTTGGTTTTTCGGTTTTCAAAGACCTATATCTCGGCTCGTAGGAATTTCCGCAAAAAAAGAGTGGTACCATTCGACTCAGCTCGCCGAGACGAATCGAATGGTATATAATTTGACCCGTTTCTGAGTGGGCCACCGGCTAAAGTACAGCCGAGATTCCCCTTATTGAAATTTCCATTCTAGGCCAATGGTGCCATCAAAAAACTTCAACAGGCGCGGCTGGTTGTGGTTTCGGCCCTCCCTCGCTTCCCTATTTGTACAAAACGACAGAACTTTTACAACGTCAACAACACGTTTGTTTGAGTATTAGCCGTGGTGGTGGTGGAGGTTTTTTTTGAATTTTTTTAAAAATTTTTTGAAAAAATAATTTTCAAGTTTCCCCTCAACGTTTCTGTATTTGTGGAGGGAAAAATATGTGTAATTCAAATGGGGATGATTCTGGAAGTGATTCTTCTTTTATTTCCTCTTTGCTAAAAAGTTTGGGTGGAGGAGGGGAGAAGAAACAACCACAAAGAGAGCAACAACAACAAAGGTTATTTTTAGAGGAAAATTTGTTTTTGATTTTTACTTTGAAGTATTTTTGTGGAAGGTTTTTAAATTTAAAGTAGTCTCGGACCTTGATTTTTTAAATTTTTTTTAAATTGAATTCAATTCACTTAAACGGGAGATACCGCTTAGGTAACTTCCAACACCCTTCGGAGGCCAACCAAAATAAAGCGTATATAATTTTAGAAAAAAAATTGAGAGCCGGCTGTATTTTCAAAAAAAAATAAAATTTTCTTTAAAATTTTTAAGACGTCAATGGGAAATGTCTGTAGCAGCACAAAAACTTCCCCCTCAACCACCACTTTATGAATGCATAAATTGTGATATGAGTGCAGAAGATGTTTCTTCTTCAATGACTTCTGGATGTAGGCAAAATAAATGTAAAGGTTTGTTTTTGAAAAAATTTTTTTGAAATTTTCAAAAAATTCTTTGAAAAATTTTTTTTCTTAGGCCATTTTTGTGTTTATGCAGCCCAAAGAATATTTTCGAATAATTGGTCAACCAATAGAAATGGGAATAATAATGGACAACAAAATTCCCTCAATTCCCCAAAAATGCACGAAAAACGTGGCTGTATAAATGTAACAACGCCTACTTTTGTTCAACTTGGATGTACACATAAATGGGTACAGAATGAATTGGAAGAGATTTATTGTGCTTGCAAGGTTTGGAAAAAGGAGGGGGAAATGTTTTAAATTAAAAAAATAATTTTTTAGGGGAATACTTGCAATTTCGACTTGGCAACAGCTAGTCAATCTTCGGCAACAAAGCCCCTATTTTCTTTTCATTTAAAGCTCACATCTTTATTTTTATTTATTTTTTTTTCTAATTTTTTTAGTGCCTTAATTTTTTAATAAATTTCTTTTTTTTTGGATTTTTCTTTGTTCAAGTTTTAAAAAATAAAAGAAACGGAATTTTTTAAAGTTTAATTAGGCTCGAAAAAAAAATTCTAGAAAAAAGAAGCTGAACAAAACAAAAAACAGAAACCTAGCTCCTCAGAAACCTAGCTCCTTAGTTACGACAGAACTTTTACAACGTCAACAACACGTTTGTTTGAGTATTAGCCGTGGGGGTGGTGGAGGTTTTTTTTTGAATTTTTTTTAAATTTTCTAAAAAATAATTTTCAAGTTTCCCCTCAACGTTTCTGTATTTGTGGAGGGAAAAATATGTGTAATTCAAATGGGGATGATTCTGGAAGTTATATGCGCAAAAAAGAATAGAATAATTGAATAAAAATAGTTTTCAATTAAAAAACTTTTTTTTTTAATTTTTAAAATTCTAATCATCATCATCCAAGGACATATAAACAATTAATTCTTCTTTACATTCAATTTGTGTTCCCAAATTGTGTGCATCCATAAATAATTCTGTTGCTTTATTTAATAAATTTAATTCTTCTTGATTACATTGAGAACATTGGGTAGAGTCCAAAAATGTTTTTGTTGAATTATTATTTAAATTTGTTAAAAGTCCGGAGAGAGGAGATACAAGGTGGTGATTGTGAGCATCAGAAGAATCTTTTTTTAGAAAAATTTTTTTTCTAGAATTTTTTTTTCGGATTTTTAGAATTTTTCGGGGGAAGCTAATGGGAACACAAATCTTCCTCAAGTTAAGTTACTACTTGAAAAATGCCACAGAAAGTTGATTTTGGCATCAACGATGCAGCTACGCCAAAACATACAAACTTGTCCAACTTACACTTTTAATAGTCTTGTTATACAGTATGTGGTAGAGAAGGATATACCCATTTTAAATAAATCAATCAAATATTTTTTTACTTTTCCTATGACCTTAAAAAAATAAAATTCATAAATCCCCCGGTTCTATACAACAAAAATTAGTTTAAAAAAATTAAAATTCTGGCAAGAAACAAAAAAATCAATTTTTGTGAAGAAAAAAGATATTATTTAAGGACATAAAATTATCACAATTTGATTTAAAATTAATAAAATACCCGTAGTTGTTGATGGTGCTTTTTTACGTTCCAAAAGGGCATCATGTCGCTTCACAGCTTCCACATAAAGTCTTGAGCGTTGTATCATATCAATATCGAGAGAATTGTTCTCAAGATTTGTAACGTCAATTATACTCTAAATTAAGAGAATATATTTTTAGAGCTTTATTGAAAGAAGTTTTTGGTTCTTACTTATGTTTACACTTAGAACAAAATTTTGGAAAAATTGAAGACTCATTTTTTCAAATAACCCCTAATAAAGATCATTCTACAAAATGCCGAACTTTTTAACGAATACATAAATAGAAAAGAATCAGTTAAAAGGAAATCAATCATATAGGAAATGATTGCATCCAATTTAAGAAAAAAGTTATGAGAAGGATTTAAACATCTCTTCAAAATTTACGAACTTCAGAAACTAGGAAGTTGTAAAGATGGGAGGACTTTTTATAATGCAGATTTGTGATTTATGCCTTTTACATTTAAAAATTAACAAGTAGCGATATGAGACTCCACATTAGAAAAATAGAAAAAAATCCTCAAATTTTCGACAGGCAAAATCCTTTCATCTTTACAAGTACCCAAAATTCTAATCAACAAAATAAAATTTTCATTAAAAAAACCTGCTGTGTTCTATCCAAAATTCTATTCATTAATTCCTCCTCTTCTTCCTCCCGACTACGTGCCGTTTGCAATTCAGGAGCTATATTCATATTTCTGTCAGAAGCAAAAGGTCGTAGACTATTTGTCACGTAATCTGTCACTGTTCCACTTCCATTCCTTTTTTAAAAAAATTTAAACAAAAAATTTTTCCAAAAAAACCCGTTAGGTATGTGATAGGCATCTTCAATAACTGCTCCTCTGTTATTTACAAGACGTTCTCGATCATTCCCATTGTCTTTACAACAACAAAATTTGCTGAGTAAATGTAACAAAGAAGTGTCTGATGACATTAAAGATTACAAGGCAACAAATTTTTAGAAGAAAAAAATTAATAAAAAATAGTCAAAAAAATTCTGAAAAATTAAAAAAAAATTAACTTGAAAACGGGATTCCTCGGAACGAAATGGAATTCTCGACGGATTCCACTTTTTCCAAGAGAACGTTAAAAGAAATCTTAAAGCAAGTGATTCCACGGGAAGCGGGATCACTTGCTTTAAGATTAATCTCGCAGGATTCCTTGCACAAATGTTATTTTGCCGAGTACTTATTTGAGCAATGAAAAAAGTGAATAAACATACATAATTGCAAATAGCATTTAATAAGTAAAATAAAAATGCAAAAGAAATACCGATATATTGATAGGAAAGTGTAAAGAAAGGTAAGAAAAAAGTAAAAATATAAACTGATAAGAAAATGTTGTATCATCAGCTCTATTTATGTATATAAAAGTACGCGTTTTAAAAAGGAAAAACTAAAGAATTTTAATTGAAAGCATCGGTAAAACAAATCATAAAATTAGTGAATCAAACAAAAGCCAATACATTTTGGTTTATTGAAAATTTTTGCATTTTTAGGCTTCTTGAAATATTTTTAAAAAGTTGACATTTAGAAATTTGGATCAAGGACATTTTATCAAAGCGTGTCGAAACAAAATGGTAACCGGACAAAATGGTACAACAGCTAAAAAAGACAAAATGATACTACATGTAAAAACGACAAAATGGTACACCGGCTGAAGAGGGACGGTTAGAGTCCCGTTTGACCCGCAATGAGGATTGTCATCAAAAATTATTTTGATTACTATGTTATTCCATGATCATATTTTGCCAATAAGAGTAGAAACTCTCGTATTTGTTAGCAAAACGTGGGCAATATTGGCAATTTTTTAAGATATTGTTAATTTATACATTTTATGGACCCGAAACATTAAATTTTTTTCTTTTTCAGAAAATTTCTAAAAATTCATTTTTCAAAAGCTAAATATGATTGACTCTCCTTTGTTGTCCGATATGGATTTATTTAAAGATTCTCGTCTAAAAACAGATGCTCAGCAATGGAATCCTTACGACGATATGGGAGGGTATTCTTTTTAAATTTTCTGAATTTTAAATAAAAATAATTTTTAGAACTTGTGCTGCTATTCGTGGTGATGATTGGGTTGTTTTTGGTAGTGATACTCGTATGCTTATGTGGAAAAGTATTTTGGCTAGAGACTGCGAGAAGATACACGTCTTGTTAGTTTATTTTTTATATTAGGCTATTTTAATTAGTTGGTGTAGTGGGATATGTTCAAGGTAGATTGGGCTAGGTTCGAGTCCCGGCCATAGAAAATGTTTTTTTAATTTTGTAGTTTAGTGTTGGTAGTTCCTTTTCTGATTAAATAGTCTATAGGAATATTAAATAAAGTTTAATAAGACCGATTTGGTGTAGTTAAGCCATCCGAATATTAAAATAGGCTTTACATAGGACGCTTTGGTGTATTGGTAAGGTTCTTGATTTTACACTTAAAGGGGTCTCGGGTTCGAACCCCTTTGATGGCAATTATTTTTAAATTTTATAAATAAATAAGAAAAATTGTTTTAACCTTTTTGCAACCCTACAAAATTTTTTAGGTCATTATAAACCTAATTTGCCCCTATATTCCCTATTTTATCATTATAGGGACAATAACATTCTCTTGGGTACTTGCGGTTTTTATGGTGACGTTCTTCAATTAAAAAAGCTTTTGCAGGTTTTTTTCAATTTTTATTTCAAATCAAAATTTTTTCTTTTAAAGCTTCGTCAAAATCAATACAAATTTAATTATCAACATCAAATGACTACTGAAATGTTTGCTTCTATGTTGTCTCGCATTCTTTATAGTCGCCGCTATTTTCCTTTTTATACTGGTTGTATTGCTGGTGGAATTGATACTAAAGGTGTCTTTTTATTTTTATTGGGTTTTGATTTGGTATTAGAGAGAGATAGGCCTGGATCTGGTTCCATTCCTTAATTTTTACTTGACTCAAAGTCAATAATCTGGTCGATATTTCATTCAGATTCAAGGTCAAGATTTTTTAAATTTCCGATCTCTATTTGGTATAGGAGCCTTCCCTTTAATTTTCTATATTTTTGCTTTATTCTTTTCCTTTGGGCTCCATTAAATACCCTTTCTTGAAGGGCGACAAAGTTTTCTGTGTTATTTCCAAATTCTTCCTCCACCCCTTTGATTTGAATCGAATTAATTTTTACATTCAAGTCAATGTCCCGCCTGAACTAAAAATTAGATAGGATTTGAGATCCACACTCGGGGCTTAGCATACCCCTCCCTTTATTGTTGGTATCCCCGAAGTCTAAAGACTTTCAGTTTATACTAGAGAATGGACTGGGAGGGCCGTACGAGATCGATTATCGAGATTTTTGTTTGAGATTTCGTTTGGATTCAGTCTCTAGTTCCTACCAGAGAACTATTCTAAAAAGATGGACACAATTTTGTTTTTTTTCTAGGCAAAGGGGCGTTATATTCTTACGATCCAATTGGGCATTGGCATCCTGCACAAACTTTTTGCACTGGTGCTGGCGGTTCAATTATACAATCATTTTTTGATATTACTTTTCAACAAGAGACTATCGATGAGGGGAAACGTAAACCTGTAACTGTTGAGGATGCAAAAAAATTGATGAAAGACGCATTTCGTTCGCTTGCTGAAAGAGAGACGTCTACTGGGGATGGACTTAAAATTGTTTGGTTAAAGGCTGGTGATAAAGAGGTTTTTTTTAATTTTATGTTTTGTTGGGAGGTGAGAGGAGGGTCTGTTAAAATTAAACGAAAACAACTAACAAGGGACCTGCCCAAAATTGTGAATATTAATTTTGTTTTTTTTTGTATATTTTACTGGCCATAACTTGGCCCAACGTCCAAGAGATTGGAATTTTGAACCTCTCTTTTTTAATTTTTAATCAAGGGATAAGAAGACTGGGAACGTGTACTAACTTTCAGAAAAAAAATTTTAATTTTCAGGCTCATTCTGAGACTTGTGATTTGCGTGGAGATTGAGAGAAAAAATTTTTTACTGGAAAATTTTGATTGAAAACTGTTCTGACGTATATTTTCCTCTTTTTTTTTATTATTTAAGGTTTTTTGTGTTTTAAAAAAGTGAATTTTTTGTGTTGTGTTCATTTTTATAAACTTATTGTTCGTGAGACAAATCCGGGGGTTTTTATTTAGTGGGACGAAAACAACAGGTATAAATGACAAAATAGTACAGTGACTGAAAAAGACAAAATGGTAAACTGTAAAAAACGACATAATGGAACAATAGCTAGAAAAAGTACCATAAGCCTATTGCTTCCTGGCATTCACGCAATTTAATTAGCTAAGCCAGAGCCACCTAATTAACCAAGATTTTTAAACAGAAATTCTCATAATTAGTGCCACTGCCTTATTATATTTTGTAACCTTTTTTGAGGAAAACTTTATCGGAAACTCTAATTTATTGCTTCCCTCCCTCCTTACACACACCCACTTATTTAGTTTTTTTCTTCTTCGAGAATCTTCACTTCTATGCAAAAATCTTTCAACAAACAAGCATTTTCTTAATAATAATAAAAAGATTGCCTGGAGGCAAAGACGGTTTTTGTGTTACTTAAAAAGGACAAAAATACCGAGAAATCTTGAAAAATAAATTCCCCTATAATTAAATCTCGTGTTCATATTTTTTATCGTCAATAAACAGATTTTAAAGACAAAAAAATCTAAAAATGTCACGAACAATCATTTTATTGTTTCTAATTGTATTAACTGCACAATTAATTAAATGCAAGTCATCTCATGGTAAACAACTTTTTTTTACTGAAATTTAGATATGGTCAAACCTCGATTAGATACCCCTAGAATTAAATACCCCATCAATTTAAGACACGTTTTTGAATAGTTGGTTGGCCATTGGGAAGAGCTGTCTAAATACCCACTATTTAGGAAACACTTGATTATAAGACAGATGTTCTGTCGGTCCTCTTGCCTCCTTTACAGCAATTCGGTTTCTGGCACATACTTAATGATCGGCTAGCTGCTAAAAGCTTTCGATCAAAAGAAATGGACAGATAAACCTCTAGTGTCGGTAAAATTTCATCAGTCCCAGGGGTGTACCGTAAAATACACTAGAATGCCCCTCTAGTTGAATACCCACTCTAATAGAATGCCTCTTTGGTAGGGTTGGGGTTTTCGAGTCTGGCCGAAGTTCGAGTCATTTTTATCAGGCCAGCCCGACCGAGTCCTTTACGAGCCAAAATTCGATGCCCAACTCGATCTTTCTGACCGGATCGGGCCTCCAACCCTAATCTTTAGAAGGTGGTTGAAAAATAAAATCCCGGGCATTCTATTGGAGGTTTTTTACTGTAAATGTCTTATGAGGTTTTGACTGTATCCAGTAATCATTTTAAATAATTTAAATCATTTCTAGGCCCAACTTCTACTTTTTTCTTCATAAAAAGTTCATTAAATGATCTACTCAAATCCCGTGTCGGAATACTACAAAACCAAGAGGGAAAACGCTCTGTAAATACAAACAGTCTTCAATTGTTGAAGAGGTTACAACAAAGAAATGCTGAGAATGAAGTGATTTTTTTTAAATTGTTTTTTTGGAAATCACACACGTGCCAGTGCTTTCCTGGTCCCAAAAATCGAAATATTACTCTTTGCCCTGGTTCTTAGTAGTTTCGAGAATATCCGGGGTTCCACAGTACCTATTCTAGAAAATCGTCCCATAACCGGGAAGAGCACTGTGTAACAATCGTATTTTAAAAACCGTTCAAAATTTATTTTTATTTCAGGCAATTGGTGATTATGCCAGAGTTATGCGTTCAGCAGCCAATAAACAAAGCCCTGATTGGAGCGATTTGGGATGGGCTTGGGGGTAAAGAATGGAAATTAAGAAATAAAAAGAGTATGCAAAATAATTAATACGTAATTGAAGTAAATTGTATATTTATCAACAAATAAAAAGAGTACAAGTATCATTTTCCCCAGTTAAGGAGTTTATTATGGGCGAAATATTTGCTTGGTCCCAAATACTTGATTGGTATCATCCAGTGCTGTGTTTTGGGCATTTGTTGGCTCCGATCTTTTTCAAATTATTGGCTCCGGACTTTTAAAATCTTGGCTCCGGCTTTGGGATGGGCTTGGGGGTAAAGAATGGAAATTAAGAAATAAAAAGAATGCGGCTCTGTGATTTTCAGAGCCGCTCCATGTTGGTTCCGTGTGGAGAATCCAGGGGTAATATTTTTTAGGGGGATTTGGGTAGATTAAGGGGGACAACAAGGGATTTTTTTTACAAGTTTGTGAAACAAAACAATTCAATACTTGAGGACAGAAACTATCCTAGCTTGTCTAACCAAAACTTAAGAGAATTTTTATCAAAAAACACAAAAAAACCCAAATCAAATTTATTTTACAAATCTACAGAAAAAACAATATATATATTTACAAAATTGTGAAGGAAAACAATTCAATACATCAGAAAACATATATCACAATTATTTATGCTAATATCATCCGTACATCCAGTATCTTCTTTAGGCTTTGTTTCCTCCTTCCTGCCAATCAAGTGGATATGTCTGAAAAAAATGAAAGAAATTTAAAAATTTAGAAGGCAACTCTCAACCAACCTGCACATTCATCTTCTTCAGTGCAGTAGCTATGAGTTCAGCGATTTCATCGTACGGCGGGTCATCATAATAGCGGAGCGGCGCAACGAGTTCCAGAATGTTGGCGAACTGTTTTGGACATCCACCAAGCAGCAAGCGGCGCGGATCCTTCGGTTTTCTCTCAGCTTTCTTTGTGCTTCCTTCCTTTCCCTCCGCTGCGTTCGCCTTCGGCTCCACTTTAGTCTTCGGCTCCGATTTGGGGCTGGCCTCTGTTTTGGTCTTGGTCTCCGTCTTGGGCTTTGATTCCGCTTTGGGTTTCGCCTCCGATTTGGTCTTCGTCTCCGCAGCTGTCTCTGAAGCCGGCCCCTTTCCTTTGACGTCCACCTTCCCAGGTCTTAAGGCTTCGATCTTCATGTCACGTATTTCAGATTCTTCCTATAAAATCAAACAATTAGATACAAAAACCCCACAAAAAATTAATAAACTTACATCGACACGCTGCCAAGGCAACTTCCCTTTCACAAGCTCGCAGGCCATGTAGAACCAACTTTCAACGTCGTCCCCTCGGCAGTGCTCCTTATGTTTGTGACCAATCCTTGAGGCATATTTGGCTGTCCCTCGGAAACCGATGTTGCCTGCGCGTGGACGCTTGAGGACGCCGTCTGGCCGAACAAAACATCGCGCCATGCCAAAGTCGAGGATGTAGATGACATTCTTGTCCATGTGTCCAATCGAGAAGTTTGCTGGCTTGATCTTAAAGATGAAAGGGAAAAAATTAAAGTTAAATTTTCGATCTTGTAAATGAAAACTCACGTCGCGGTGAAGAAATCCGACGAGGTGCATCTGTACAATCGCTGCCAAAGTCTTCTTTGCCGCAATCAGAGCCGTGCCCATGGAAAACCTGTTGTTGGGACGTTTACGTCGAAGATCCTTAAAAATAATTTATTTACGAATTTAGACCAAACTTATAAACAAATCCTCACTTCAAGTGATGGGCCGACCAACGACATGACCAAGTAGTTGCACTGATTGTTCCAGGCTCCCTTGTCAATCAGCAACGGGTACCGGCGTTTTCCTTGTGTAGTCCCTGCCTTTGCCATCAGCGCCTGGTATACTTGCACTTCGACGGCCAACATCTGCACTTGAGCTGAGAGGCGCTCCGCCTAAAAATTAAAAATGGCCGAAATTTAAAACGTCTTAAAACAACATACCTTCAAGGCGTACTTCTCCTCCTTCTTGGCACCCTCCTCCTCGACCAGATAGACAGCCCCAAATGCGCCGGATCCTAACCTGCTGAGAACGTGCCATTTCCTGTGTCCTTCGCTGCCGACCACAGTCCCAATATCCAGAGCGATTGCTTCCATCGGTTCAAGACGCGAGATCATCTCCGTGTTCGTGTTAGCGTCCTCCTGTTGTTGCTGCTCCCTTCCTTGGACTGCCTGCGGGCCCTTTCCACCATCGCCATTGATCACGCTTCGCTCTCCGCCGCCTTTCTTGCCGTCGTCATCCTTCTTGCCGTCCGCCATCGTTGTTGATTTGAGTTGAGTGTCGTATTGCAAGTGAAGCTGTAGTCGGTAAGACAGATGGAAATCCATGTGCTTTTATACTAGGAGAATTGTTAAAAATCTCCTCATTACATTGGAGCAATCGGATATAAAATTTAAAAAAAAATTTTCGAATTTCCACTAAAAGATAAAAATATCGGCCTTTCACATATCTTCGAATTCACCTCCGTACCGAATTTTTCCAGATTTGGACTATTCGGGTTGTACCCGTTTTGTCCTGTGCCATATTGTCTTCAGTACAATTTGTCCCTGTATTGTTTTGTCTGCGTACCATTTTGTCCCGTGTACCGTTTTGTCCATGTACTATTGTGTCTCTTGTTCCGTTTTGTCATTTGTACCGTTTTGTCCCAAATAATTTTGCAGGTTATAAAAGGGAGAGCAATGCTCCGTTAGGTTTCTTTGCTATTTATTTCACTCTTTTGGCCAAATTTATTTCTTGATAATGATCAATTCTTGTTATTTTATTCGAGAGTAAATCAATCTTTTTTCTATTCCTTTTTTGTGTTTTAGCGATATTTAAATTATCGATAGTTTACTCTCTAGAGATGACTAAATTTAAATTTTCTCTTTCCTCTAATTAAATAAATATCTGCCAAATTTCATTAACATTCATTAAAATCGACTTTTCTTTCCCTTTTTTGTCCTCCCATTCATCCTCCATTTTTTTAAATTTTATTTTCTAAAATTAAAAAAAAGCTTCCACATTTTTGTGGAATGATTAGTTGGTTTTGTTTAGCAAAAAAAGGAAAAGCATCTCCCTCTCTATTCCAACAAAATTAGAGAAAATGAAGAAGGGAAGGATTGTTTGGTAAATAAGGGATGCTTCCATTGATGTTTTTGAAAGAGTTGGGGGGTAGTTTATATATACTCTATTTTTGCTTTTTTGCGGTCGCTATCCTTAAAGCATTTAATGGTAAAAAACTCAATATTTTTATTTCGAAAGGAATGGACGTTGGTGTATGTATGTGTATTTGGTTGGGTTGGGAGGAAAGAAAAACCAATATATTTAAACTCTCCACATTTAAATATTTTTTAGTTTATTTGAAGGGTCAGTCAATTGGTATAAGTTTTGTTGAATTTTTTAGTTGAAGTTTTCGGATTTATTTAATTTTCCTGGAAAATTTTCATTTAATTAGCCTTGATTTACTTGTTTTTTCTCCTGAAAGCTGTCTGTTTTTTGGTCATCCAAGCTCGATTATTTTAAATTTTCTTTAGAAACACGAGTTTATTTACAAGTCCGCGCCAGGTTCTCTCCAAAAAAAATCTGGCTTCATGTTTTCATGTACGTATTCGTGGAATTTAGAGATCGAGATTTTTGAAAAGCCTGGGTCTGTTCCTGGACTCTGGGTTTGATTTCTTGACCTGGACTGGATCCTGGGCCTGTAGTCCAGGAAAAACCCAGGAAGGTAAAAAATGCCTGGATCTGGATTCTGGGTACAGGAAAAATCCAGGCCTTGGTCCAGGTCCAGCTCGATCTCAAGTGGAATTCATTCCTTTCCTCCTCAGCTTTTAATTAAATTTTTTTAATTTTCAGACTTTCAATTTACAAAAAGCTTAAATTCTATTTATTCTCAAAAGCGAAAACCGTACAAGCAATTGACTGTTCAAATTGTATGTTATATTGCCTAAAGAAGCAAAGCAAAAGCGACACGAAGTCTAATTGTTTTATGCTCGATTGGCCTAGAGGTTTTTTTTGTTTAATTTTGGAGGATTTGATTTTTCAAGTTTTAGGACGATCGTCAAAGAAAAGAAAGAAACTGAAGTCCCTATTGGATAAACGTGAAAAAACGTTGAGTTTAAAGGGAATCGCATGCCATTTATTGGAACCGATACCTTACAGGATTAATACAAAAATTAATAAAGAGGATATTACCGAGGAGAAAAGAGAAGAAAATTTTTATTTGTAAGAGGTTTTTTCTAATTTAATATATTTTTTGTTTTATGGACCCCTCGAATTTTAATGTTGATAAGGACAAATTATAGTTCTGGGTAGAGCTCGTACTGACCAATTAAATAATTTCAAAATTAGATTGGATGGTTTTGGACTAGATGTCGATTTTCTAAGGGATCCTGTTATCTCCTAGAAGTTGTCACCCCGTACACAACACACCCTATATAAAAAATAGGTCCATATGGCGGATATGGATTTGAGAAAGAAGGGATGGATATAAGAAGATTTCCTAGGATCCACCAACTCCAGAATTGACCTAAAAAATTTCCCTATAAGCAAGCAATCATGTCATTCTTTGCATCATTCAGCTTAAAAATGTCTTATTGAATGGGCTCCCGATTTTTCCATTTCCGAATACGTCCAGTTATTCCTATCCACTTTTTAAATGGGTGATGGGGGCCACAAACTGAAATATTCTCCTTCGGGTTTTAATTAAATTGTATTTTTTTAAGTATTTATAAATAGAGAAGAATATATAATTTAAAAGAAAATGGCGCAGAAAGTTAATGTTAATCGTAATGTGCAAGATCCCTTCTATCGCTATAAAATGCCACGCCTTTTGGCCAAAGTTGAGGGAAAAGGAAATGGAATTAAAACTGTTGTTGCTAATATGCCTGAAATTGCTAAGGCACTCTCTCGCCCTCCAACTTGTTTGTTTTTTTTAATTTTGTTTTTGGGGGTTTTTGGTAAAATATTCAGGGGCGTTTAGTAAAGACGTTGAGATTGAATCAATGCCTTAAAGATCCTCGATAGCTGATTGTAAGGTTTTTGGATGAGATTCCGTCTCATTCTGATTTTTAGTTTTCTAGTTCTCCAAGTCCGAAATTCCGATGATTTCACAAACTTTAACAACTACGATCCATTAGCAAGAATATCCAGTGGTAAGATTCCAATGGAGGCTATAATCGAGTCTCCACTGTATACACCTTTAT
This sequence comes from Meloidogyne arenaria, assembly GCA_036172955.1. Taxonomy (NCBI): domain Eukaryota; kingdom Metazoa; phylum Nematoda; class Chromadorea; order Rhabditida; family Meloidogynidae; genus Meloidogyne; species Meloidogyne arenaria. Next base: position 1,005,884 of record JARQAB010000024.1, read on the forward strand.
TCATTAACTTCCCCTAAGTTTTCAAAATTTTAAGAAGTCTCTCCCTTTTCGAAGTTTCTTTAATTAAAATCTTCCTAATTTCATCTATTTTTAGATCCAACAAAATATTTTGGCTGTGAGCTTGGCGCTCAAACATATTTTGACTTTAAGAATGACCGTTACATTGTAAATGGTGAACACGATGCATCAAAACTTCAAGAATTATTGGATGGTTTTATTAAAAAGTTTGTTTTGTGCCCAGCATGTGACAATCCTGAAACTGTTTTGGTAAACGAAAAAAAATTTTTTTTTGAAAACTTTGAATTTTTAGACAGTCAAAAAACAAGTCATTTATGCCAAATGTAAAGCTTGTGGACATGGATATCAAGTCGATCCGAAACAAAAATTGTCTGCTTATATTCTTAAAAATCCTCCAACAAGCGAAGAAAGCAATGGAGACGGGAAAAATGCTAATAATAATAACAACGATTCTGGTTCTCCTCCAACAGAGGCTGGGGAAGATGGAAATTTGGAAGAAGACAATGGGACAGTTAATGGGACTGTTCGTGGAGGAAGTGGGTCTTTGGATGAGGAGGATGATGACGATTGGGCACCTGAAGTGATTGAAGCTGAGAAGCTTAGTGGAGAGGTTTGGGAAAATTTTTTAAAATTATTTTGGGATTTTTGACTTTGTGGTTGAGTGGGATAGTCTCTGGTTTTGCTTGTTAGGGGTCAAAGGTTCGATACCTTTAGCCTCCAAAAGTTGTCAAATGATTGTTTTTTTAACCTTTTTTTAGTTTTTAAACAAATTTAAGAAATCTAAAAGTATTAAAAATATTTTAAGATGAGTAAAATGGTTGTGGACAAAGATTTGGAAAAATCTATTGATGATCGTCTTGATATGCTTCTTGCATATTTCCAACAAGCTCTAAATGATGGAACAATCCAGGATGGAAAGAAAATGTTAAATGAAGCCGAACGTTTGGAATTAAAGAATAAAGCTTCTCTTTTGTTGGCTAATGTTTTGTTTACGGAAGATTTGGTTCAACAAATTAAACAATATCGAAATTTGCTTCTTCGTTTCTGCATGAATGATGCTAAGGTTTGAATTTTGGGGGTTTTAATGGGGCTGTGTTACTTTTGAAAGTCTTAGATCTTTGGGAAAATCTGAATAAATTTTTGCGAATATTTATTTTTCTAATCTATGTTAGTTCCCTTCGGTTTAGAATCAACCAATTCCTATGTTCCGGGTCATCCAAAAAGTGCGGTTCAATAGGGAAACACCATTCACCACCATAAGACCTTTAAATTTTTCTCATAGTTTATAAATCACAAAAATTTCAAAAAAATTCTAGGCGCAGCGCCATCTTCTAGGAGGTATTGAACAAAAAGTTTTGGCAAAAAAGGATGTTTTGCTTCCAAAAACGGCTCATATAATAAAAGCTCTATACGACAATGATATTTGTGACGAAGAAGTGCTTATTTCTTGGGGGAAAAAGGTTTCTGTTTTTTTAATTTTTGGATTAATTTTTAATTTTCAAAGCCAAGTAGCAAATATGTCAAAAAAGATTTTGCAAAAGAAATGATTAAAGTAGCCCAGCCAGTGCTTGTTTGGCTTGAAGAGGCTGAGGAAGGTTCTGAAAGTGATAATAATGATGAAGATATTGCTGTAGCTTTTGATGATCGTAGTCGTGTTGTTGGGACTGTTGTTGAAAATAGAAAGGAGGAAACAGCCAAAAAAGGTTTGGATAAGGAAGAGGAGGGAGAAGGGGATGTTGACATTGACAATATTTAAATGAATAAAACCCTAAAAAATATCTGTAAGGAAAAAACAATATTCAACCACCAAAAAATATTTTATTTTAAAGTTTGGATTTTTTCGATATGTTAAATTGTGTGTGGTTCATTTATTTTATTGAGATAAAATTGATTTGTGGGAGTTTTTTTATTTTTTAAAAAAAGGGTTAATATCTTGTATTTTTTACTTAAATTTAACGGGAGACTCAGACGTGTAGTACCTCTATAGGATTTAAAAATGATGGCACGCCTCGAGTAAGGGTCTAATGCTAGTAAATCTCGAAGCAGCGAGGTATTGTCATTCCAACTACTGACAAAATTCCCTCCCCATATCTGTGCATAAAGTCTTTGTAGTTGATTTAACCAAAGAAATCAGGGCGGTATATTCGGTTTTGTTTCGGTCTAGGCCCATTAAACAACGTCTCTATTCCATCTCCAATCCAATGAATTTTTACACATGATATATGATAATTCTGACATTCCCAATTTATTACTCAAAATTTTTACAAAAATGTAAAGATAGTAAAATATATATCTTTTATGGGAACAACATAAGGGAAAGCCCTGAATTTTTCGATGGAAAGATGGTCAGAAAATATTGCAGACAATACACTTTTAAATACAATAATTTAGAAGGGAAAAAATTTTAAATTTATCCCTCTTCTTTCAAAATTTGTTTTGCATTAATATTAGCAATTCCTTCCAATTGTTGCCATTTTCGTTGTTTTTCCTCCACTTCGGTATTCTCAGAATCTTTTAATTTTGAAAAATTCTGGACACAACAATCAAAAAGTTTTTGGTCTTCTTCCATAAACAATTTTAATGTATTGTAGATTAGGCCGTGAATTGTTCTATAGAATAAAATAAATTTTCTAATTTTTGCGGATAATATTTGCGGACAAAATTATTTGTCCGCAAAAATATTTGCGGACAAATAATTTTTGGAAAGAATTTTTTAAATTGATCGTAATATCAAAAACTTTCCTACTCCTTAATTAGCAAAATAATTTTTTACTTGTTCCAATGATTCCTTGAATTTTTGTATAAGGCAGGAAACATTATAGGCAAAAGTTGTTGAACATTTTCACTAGATTTAAAGCTAAATTTAGGTTTTATTTAATTATTTACCTTATTAAAGCTAAAATACATTCATTATTCCAAAAATACAGTGCTCTTTCGGCTACCTAAAAAATTAAAATTTTTTTGAAAAATTTTTTAAATTAAACCTGAAAGTGTGGACTTGAAACACATCTTGCCAATTGATAAAATAATGGAATCATTACTTTCTTGAACTAAAAGGAAAAATTAATTTCAGGGGATTACAGACAAACTCTTAAATAAACTCTTGGGGCTGAAAAATTATATACCATAATGAGGAGTTTCTAAAAGGGAGGAATAGTCAACCTTCTAATTAGGCAAAATATTCTAACTAGTGATCGGACAGAGACGAGATCTTGAACAAAACTCTTCAAGATTATTCGAAATATCGGTCTCGATTCTCATGCGACACTCCCAGTCCGATCTTTAATCCCTCCTAATCCAACCTCAACGTTCTAAATCATCCCAAAATTGTACCTCCCCCCTTCAAAAATAGAGAAATCATTTCTTATTGTTAGGCAAGCTCCTACAGTGATCAACCAAATATTAAATAACGTATCTCAAAATAAGGGGTATCTTTAATAAGGTGTTCGCCCATATAAAAATAAAAGAAAAAAACCTCTGTCGGTTCAATAACATCCAGAATTTCTTCCAATTCATTCAAAAACATTACCTAAAATTTTTTTTTGAATTAAAAAAATATAAAGAAAAAAAACCTCTTTAGGACTATGCACTTTAGGCCAATATTTTAACAAAGCCATAACTACAGCAACTGTTAAACTCGGATCTTTGTCAATAAATTGTACAATACAATAAGCTAATTGAGGGTGATAGGCATTTAAATATTTTGCCTAAAAATAGGAAAAATTTTTTTTGAATATTTTTTGCTTATAAAAATGTTATTTTTAAGGAAATGGATGAAGAGACAATAAAAGTAAAAATTAATCAGAGCAATGGCATCGAACCTTTACCTCTAAAAAATGGTAGTCGAGTACACTACCACTGCACCATGTAGGAACTTATTGGGAAAAGTAAATAATAACTACATATACATAATTTATATTCATTAAAAATACTTTCAATAAGTTCTCCCAAAAATTCAGCAAATAATTAAAAAAAATTTTTTTAGAATTTTTTTATAATTGATTCTTCACATATTCTCCCATATTTTTCTAAAATTATTTATAAATAACCTTATGTAGAGGTAATAATACACGCATTAAAAATGTTTTGTGTTCATCTTTTAGTGGAATTGCAAAACCTTTAAATTAAAAAAAAAATTTCTAATTTTTTAAATAAAAATTTAGTCTAAAATTAATTAAAATTCTAAAAAAAATTCAAAAAAAATTTCCCCCTTTCAAAACCAACCATTAATTATACTTCCCAAAACTTCCAAAAGTTCAGCAATTCCATTATGCCGTTCTGTCTCATAAATAAAAGTATAAAAAATATTATTTATTTGTTTTCTAATAAAAGGTCGAAAAGCAACAAGTCTTCCATAAATTCGATGAGTTATTGTTTTTAGAAAATCCTTTGGGAAAAAATTTTTTTAATTAAAAAACAATTTAAAAAAAAACCCGTTCACGAGGATCTTCACTGTCAAATAAATCTAACAACTAAAGAAAAAATTTTTTTTGAAAATTTAATTGATACAAAAAATATTGTTTGGGACATAAAAATGGTGTCGTCTTAACATCGATTAAACTTTGTCTAAAAACCCGTTTCCCCATTGCTATATTCCTTAAATTAAAAAATTTCAACCAATTGCGTTGTGGTGTAATGGTTAGTGTGTTTGCCTCCCTTTGTGAGGAGTCTATGGTTCGATTCCTTTAGCCCCTATTTATTAAAGGGAGTGTATTTGTATTACTTTTTGTGAATGTTAGCATCCAGAAAATTTTTGAAAATTAAAAAAAATTTTTTTTTAATTTTTAGCAATTTTTTTAAAATTAAGTTATAGAAAAATAAAATTTACATTAATAATAAACTTCTGATTTAAAAGATCCTTTGCATATTGAATATTAAATTCTGGAGATTCAATAAATCGAAGAAAAAGATCATAAACTAATTGTAAATGTGGCCAAGAAGGTTCTAATGTTGGATCATCCTTTTATTTAATTTTTTGAAAATATTTTAAAGAATTAAATTTAAGAAAACCTCATCAGGATCATATTCTGTCCCTGTTGGATGTGTTGGTGGTGAAAGAACACGAAAAACATTTGTAGAGAACTAAAAAAGAGAAATTAAAAAAAAATTTTTTTTATTATTTTTACACTAATTTTTCTTAAATTTAGTGATCAAAATTGCATTAAAATCGAGTGTAACCATATTTGGAAGTATAATCATTGTCAGTGAACCTTCCCCCACAGGGGTGTACCAAAACAAATTTTAAAAAGTAAAACATGAAAGGTGAAAGATGAAAATTATCAGGCAGGTCACCCTCGCTTTTTATTATAAAAGCCAACCAAGGATTAAAATTTTATTTTAAATTGTGGGTATACCCAATTTTGAGTTCGACTAGTTTTAAATAATTTAAAAAAATTCAAACCATATCAAATAAAGGCACATAAAAATCCTCATGAATTACAGCCTTTTTTAAAGTAATAAAATCAATGCATTCATTCAATGTTGATCTTTTTATCTTAAAAAAATATTTTTTTAATTTAAAAATAAAAATAAAAAAAACCTCTTTTTGCCTTAAATTAGAAAGCGGATCAATAGAAAAATCAAAAATTTCAGTGCAAATCTTCAACTTTTTGAGAAATAAGTGTTTAAAGTATTCTTGGTCGTCGTCTGGGACTTCTTTTAAAATAAAAAAATAATTAAAAAAATTTTTTAAAAGAATATTGAATGAGAACAAGAATGTGGGAGGGAAATTTAGTTTTCTCGAAATAGTTTTTCAAAAAAAAAAGACCATCTGAAATTAAAAAGAAAAATGGGGGAAATGAGGAAATTAGTCCAAGCAGAGATTTAAACAAAAAAAATTATGTAAAAATTAATTTGCATGAGTTAAATAAGAGTAAATAAAAGTAAAAAATTAACTTATTGTCCAGGGAAAAAACTTTCAAACAGCAAGAATGAAAATACGAGTTTCCGATGAAATTAAAATTTTAAGTTAAAAAAAATAAGAATAAAAATTTTTAAAAAATTCAAATTTACAAACCATTAAATTGAGGCAAAACTTCATAAGTTTCATTCAAATTAACAACACTCTGTCTTTGTTTTTGTTCCTTCAGAGCAATAAATTCCATCATTTTTCTATCAATTTCGGCCTCGTCAATTTTTGGACGGTGCCGTTTATTTTCATTAAATCTGTCGAAATTTTCATCATTTAGTGAAATTGTAGAAGTATTTTGAGGTTGATATTCTTCCTCTGAAAAAATATTTTTTTAAAAAGAATATAGAATATTTCAAAAAATTTTTTAGAAATTCTATCTTCAAAAAATTAAAAATAAATAAAAAGTCGAAATAAAAACAAATCATTAAACAGAGAGGAGAAATGGAAGAAAAAATGGAAGTTAACTACACCAGAATTGTTACTTGATCAACCGATAGTTGAAATATAATAAACAGGAAATGACTAGGTATTAAATTTGCAAGGAACGAAACAGCGCCCAAAAATACTTGCTGAACCCTCCTCTCGCAAGTTGTCAGAAATTCTAAAAAAAATCTATTTACTAAACTAGAATACTTTCTGTTGGGTTTTAGAAAACTTACCCAAGGTTTTAAATTTAAAAGAAAAATAAAAACCATGATTTGAAGACGTTTCTTCTTTTGCCTCATCCATTTGCAAATATAAGAGAAAAACACACAGTCACAAAATATTTTAAAAAATAAAAAAATTATTAAATTGTTAAAATAAAAATTAAAATATAATTAAATTTAAAAATAAATAAAATTTTAAATTAAAATTTTCTAAAATAATTTTATATTTATCGAGATCTAACAAAAACAACAAAAAAGATTTTTTAATTGATTGTAAATTAAGACACCTAAAAATGAGAAAATTTTTATGTTTTTTTTCATCGGGAATAAAATTATAATCAAAGATAAATTTTTTTCAGGCTGTTAAAAATTAGAAGAAGGTCATTTGATAGAGAGGTCTACAAGAAAAAGAAAAAATTTTTTGGTTTGGAAAAATCGTCAAATCATTAAAAATCTAATAAATTTATCTCACTATAAGGTATCCCCAATAATAGATACGCCCGATTCTAACGGCGTTTTTAAAGTTTGTTTGGCCAATTGGGACAGGGATTCTCCAAAGTGATACTCTCTATTTAAGGAACACCAAATTATGAGATACCTCCAATACTAGATAGACTTTTTTTTCAGAAAGAAACGTTTTTTTAAAGTTGATTAACCACTGGGTGCGGGGAAGTTGTCTAAAAAATACCCCCCCCCCCCTCCAATTTAAGATACACCTAATTATAAGACGATTTTTACAAGGGTAGTTAAGAAAATGAGGTTTAGCTATATAAATTTCCAAACCAAAAATTAAAATAACACTAGAATTGTGAATTTAAAAATTAATAAAATGAGAAAAAAAACATTTTTCCTTCAAAAGTCACTCATGTTTGTCATAAGAATAGAAAAAAACGTGTATGATTTTGTATGGATTTAAATAATATAAAAAATGGCAGCAAAAAAAGGCTTTTTTAATGTGAATTTTTGGTTAAAAATTAATTAATTTTAAACGCCAAAAAAAATTTTTTTAGATTTTTTAAAAATTTTCTTTTTAAAAAAAAACCTTCCATTATTCACAATAAAATTTTTCAAAAAAATAAAATCAAAAATAATTATTTTTAAAAAATACTTTTTATTTTTTATTTTTAAGCATAAACGTCGGAAAACAACAAAGGAAACGGCAATGCCCAACATTTGTAAAGTCAATTGAAAGTTCTTTATTCTAAAATTAAAAAATCATTAATTTATTAAATTTATTTTAAAAAAAATTCTTTTTCAGAAAAAAAAACATTTTTTGGACTCTAATAGAGCAAAGGCATTCCAAGAAAGTTAAGAGATAGCTTTCAAGTTGTATTTCTAATTATTTTATGTATTGAGTTCACATTGAGTTGTTACTCGTAACTAAGGTTGGCGGATAGTTGGAAATATTCTGATATCCGGATCCGAATCCAGCCTGATATCCGGATCCAGCCTTTTTCGGATCCGGATATCCGAAGATTTCCAACCTTACTCGTAACATTTTTTGTGATTTATAGCGATCAGGCTTGGCCAACTGTTTATTGGGTTTCCGGAAATTTGGACACTGGAAAGTTGGGCTCCAAGATTTTTCGGAATTTTGGGCTCTTCAGAAGTTCTGGGTCCACGTAAAAAAAACAAAATAATGGACGCTCTAGTATTTTGGCCGCGAAGTTTTGAGGGATCAAGTGTTCAAATTCTACCTTCATCCCAGTGCCCAAATCTCCTCAATCCCGTTCTTTAGTTAATTCTTAAGGGGGTTTCTAAAGTTTTAATGTGTTCTTATTTTTTATTTAAATTTTAATATTACCAATTTATTATTAGTCAACAATTTAGCAACAATAGCATTTTTAGAAGCAGTTGTTTCAAGTACATTAATTGCTTCAATTAAATAAATATTTGCCTCACAAAAAAATTCTCTTTTATATTTTTTTATAAATGTTGCTACTTCATCAAATGTTTGGGCAGCACTATGGAAATGTTCTTTTGAAGGTGTTGATAATAAATTATTTAATCTGAAAAATATTTTTTTAAATTAAATTTAATTTTATGTTCTAGAAGTCCCTCTCCTCCCACAAAAAAATATAGTTCATTTTCTCTTTTCCTTAAACTCAACCACTTCTAAATACTTAAATTTCGAATGGCCATAACTCGACCCAAAGTGTCATTTTTTAAGAAAACCCTCATCACTTTGTTTCCATGTCAGGAAACAACTTCTAGTTAAATTTGTATAAAAAATTGTTTTTTGGAAAGTCTCTTATAATTATTGTTATTCCAGACATGAGAGTAGATAAGTATCGCTTCAAGCAAACTAGTACAACAAAAAATCTTTCAAAAATAGCCGTTAAAGGGAAGCAACTTTACTAGGTTGCCATAAAATCCAAAAAATTTATTTTGAAAATTAATGAGAAAATTTGTTCTTGTTAAATAAGGTAAACGAGACTTAAGGAATCTGTCTCTAATATCCCCATAAAAATCTTTATTTTCAGAAAATTTTGTTTCACTTTAAAACTGCTCAAACCAAAATACAAACACTTAAAAACATACTTAGAATATTCCAAATAACGTTCATAATCATAATAAATCATATCATTCAAAGAAGAGAATAACATAAAACGTCTATTATAACGCAACATTTCTTCTTCAGGTAAAACAATTTCTTTACTTGTAATTAATCCAACCATCATTTTAAACATTCCACGAGACATTATAGCTTCAATTCTGTTAAAGAAAACAAAAATTATTGGTACTTTCGGTTCCTGCGAATATATGGGAGGTGTGTGGCAGAACCGAAAAGTACCTAATTATTTATTAGAAAAATAATTTCGAGACACCATTGAATTTTAGATAATCCCAAAATTTAAATTTTGGAGGAAGTACTCCAAATTAAAAAAATTTTTTTGAGGAGAAGAAAAGTTAAATGGAAGTTCTCAATACATTGTTGTTGATTTTCGGGCATAAAACAAAAAACAGCTAGAAAACCTCCACTATCTATTTAAAACTCGATTTGATTATATTAAAAAAACAAACTTGTAACACAAAGATTTTACTTTCATTTCAGTCAATCTACTTCGATATTGTTCTTCTGTCCTGGATCTGCTACGAGAACGTTTACTCCTTGAAGTTGGACTCCCAGCTATTCTATCCAATTTTCGTTCCTTCTCGTAACGCTCAATTTTGTCAAAATCTTAAGAAAATTTAAAAAGAAGCTAATTTTCCAGTTAAAAATAAAAACCTCTATGAAATTCTAAGAGAAGATTATTAATTCTGTTGTAAGTCATTTTATTTAGAGTACGAGCGACAACCTCTCCAAAATACCTTAAAAAATAAAAAAATTTAAAATGAATAAAATCAGAAAAAGATGACGAAGATAAAGGAACTTTTTGAAAAATATTTTTTTTTGTAAAAATTCTAATTGTAAGTAAAAAAGTACAGCAGCCGATCCATCCCAGAAAATTGCAAAAAATTGAATAAGACTTAATCTTGAGAGCTCTCAGGTGCAAAAAACCACCGGCTGATTGTTTTCATTTTTTGCTAAACTGGGGGGAACCGCCGGTCTTACAATGATAATGGGGAAAAATGAAAGTAAGATAATATGTAAAAAGACCCAACTTAAAAACACCGAAAAACTACGAAGTTCCGCCGGTATCCTTTTGGGAATAAATCAGAATGAAAATTTAATTAAATTAAAATCCTTACCAATAGACATAAATAAATTCAAAAGGCAAAAATAAACGTAATTGAAACCCAGTCCAAAAATAATGATGCATTGTTTCCAAAGTTGTGTAGAGAACAAAATTAGAGAGAGGATATTCCATTTTATTTTCTAATTTAAGCCTTTCAATTAAAGGTGGAAGAGGAGACATTGGTTGAATAATTTTTGTATGCTCATTAACATCAGCATCATCATTAACTGGAACACCTCCAACGCTTAGAACGAGTCCTTGAGTTTGGAAAACTCTTAAACGAATACTCCGCATTTCGTCTTCAAGTTGTGTTGCCTTAAAATAAATTTTAGAAATTTAGTATGGAAAATTATCTATTCCAACGAGGGCAAAATTTCAAAATCAATAAGAGCAGGCCCGTTGCCCAAGGTACCACGAGGCACCAAACTTTGCAGTTATTGGAACAATTTACCCCTTTCCCCCATTTTTGCCCTTTATTGCTCATGTATTGATTTGTAGAATTGTCAGCGGTATCTTTCGGTGTGCACAAAAAACAATTTTTGCAAGCATGCCCTGCAGGCAATTAAACCTAAGTAAGCATTCAGGGATTTCTTTTAAAAACATAAATTTTTAATTCAAAAATAATGCTTTTAATCAAAGTCCATTAATTGTAAGAAAAAGAATAATTAATAAGTGAAAAAAAAGTCTCAAACCTCATTAATTAAAATAGAAAAATCATCAAAATTAACATGAAAAAAGTCCCATTGTCTAGCCAAATTGTTGCCATGAGTTTGGTAAAGGCAAGTATAGGCGCGTTCGAAAAGGCCGAAGATTTCATTAAATAGAACATTTAAATGAGGAAAATATGAATTGTGTTGACTAAAAAAAGTTGGGGGAATCTTTTAAAATACCTAATAAAACATACGCAACAACATCTTGTATATTATTATTCATAAGGTAACCACAAAATCGATTAACTGAATTGAAGGCAATTTGCATAAAAGGAATTGTGCCCGTCAAATTGTGTCGATTTAAAGGGAAAAGCTTTGAAAAAGAAAATTGATTTTTTTGATTAAAAAAATCAATTTTGAAAAATTTATACAATTAATTGAAGAACTGAACGTGTAAGAATGTTACTATGAAGATCACCAAATTTTTTGACCAATTCCTTAAAGAAAAAAATAAGAATATTGAGGCACACTCCTCCTAAAAATAAGAAAAATATTAATGTAAGTGAATCATCAGACCTCATTCAAGAAAATAGAAAAAAATGGGCTGGACTTTGATCCTAAGAGCTTTATGATGCAAAGTTGTTAACCTTCAACCATTCCATCACCGTCTGCCGCTTACAACCTTTCCGGTTGTAAGCGGCCCCTTAATTTGAGATATGGATGGGTCCCTTAATTCGTGAAAACTAGAATTTTAGTCATAAATGGGACTTAATCACCGAGATTGCGTTTTTAAGTTAAAAAATAACAAAATAAACCAAAATTCCCCAAGTTGTAGTGACATAATCAGGCACACTCATAATAATTTCTCCAATAGTTTCAAGTGTATCTTCAATATATTTATATCCTTCTAATCTTGAAAATAATTGTAATTTCCTTGGAAGTCCAGCAGTTGACATATAAAGATATGTATTACTATCAAAAGTTGATAACCAATCAAAAAGTAAATCTCTTTCATCTTTTGGTGGTTGCTTTCCAAAATTTATTGTAGCCAATATTCTTTTGTGGAAATGTAGACATTTTTGAAGTTGTTCTCCAGCACTGTTTAAAAATATTGTGGTGATTTAAAAAAAATTATTTAAAGGTGTATTTTTTCTGTTGGAATATTATTCTTGTAGGGCATTTTTTCGAGTAGATTTTCTTTTAATTTTCAAAACTTGGAGCAAGAAAACTAATTCTTAACCAAAATAGACGAATGATTAATTTTTCGAGGAAGCTTTTTAGTATTTAATATAAACACTTTTTCATCAAGAGTCGATCGGAATTGATGAAGGTGCCGGAAATCAGAACTGCGTATATTAGAGAGGGTTCAGAAGTTATAAATCGGAATTTCCGAACGACCTATGATTTTCATTCTTCGCCAATGAAAATTGGCAGTCTATTCAAAATTTGAATTTTATAAAATTTTTTGTCCAAGTCAAAAAATTAAAAAAAGAAACCTGTATAAATTTGGAATAAAAGGGTCAATTTCTGTTTCATTAACACCCGCATTCAACAAATAAAGAGTCCCTTTTGAAGGCAACAAAAAATCAAACATTTCCAAAAGTGAAGAGAAAAACTCGAAACGAATAAGCAAAGATTGAAATTCGTGTTTTTCAGTTGCGGTGTTATTCCCTCTAAGTGTTTTTCTTAATTTTGCGATTGCATCAGTCAAATTGGTAGAAACAAACGTCCGGTCGTAACTTGGGACATTATGTCCAGTTTGTAGGCAGACATCCTCCTGAAATATGAGATTAGAGAAAATTCTTCTTGTTAGTTAAGAATGAAGAAAGGACTAAGGATACACTAAATATTAGATTCTCCTTTATTATATATAAAAATTTTTAAATTTGGTCCCTCGGGTAGAAGCATATCCCTCACAATCATAAGACAATACACAATTTTCCCAATCTCAAAAATTTATCTTTTTTGTAGTGAGGTTTCTAGGATTTCTGAGTCTTATTATTAGAAAGTGTAAACTAATTAAATACAAATAGTAGTTTAAGAAAAACTTTGCACGAAAAAGACAGAAAATAATAAAGATCATTTTCAAATTTATATTCAGCTAATCAAGTTAGAATCAAACAAGAAATTAAAAAAACCTCATTCGAAACAGAAGCACATCTAAAGTATAGCTTTAATAAACTAATAAAGTGTAGAGTTGCCGTTGATAGTGTATACAAATAAATATTGTTTTTAATTAATTCAGAATCACACATACACAAATTTGAGAAAATCTGAAGAAATTTAAATTCAAAAGAGAAATAAAATTTAATTTACTGTCTGATCCAAAGGTTGAGAATTAAGCCAGGAGGCGATAGTTGCAAAGGTAGCGTCAAAAGTTGCAATAATTTCTTTAACAGGCAGTCTCAGAATTTCCTTAAAAATTTATTTAATTCAATAAACTTTGGAAAACATTGGGAAGCAAAAAAATATTTTATCATGTACAAAACTGACATAGGGAGAGTGAAAGAATGACAAAATTGGCAAGGAAAAATTTTAGGTAATCATGGAGAATTGGGGATACACTTTTAAAATCCTTAAAAATCATTATTATTTTCTGAAAATCATTTTATATAGGTAATCGACTATGATGATCACGAATCTGATATCAGATTTTGTCATATATGACATTTTATCTATGATTTTTTTATAAAATTTTTGATTTTTAGAACAAATCAATTGTTGACTGGGTAGTAAATTGAAATTTGGTTTAAAATACTGTCAAATGCTTCATTTGTTTTTTTTCCAAACATTTGTCTCCATTGAAACTCATCCAAGTAGGATGGTAAAAGTCTTACCATCTACTTGGATCTTCCACCACACGTCCTACGTTATTTTTTCGCTTTGATACTAACGATTCATCTTAATCGCGCGCTTTGATACTAACGATTCATCTTAAAAAACTTGTCTTTTATGCGTTGCCCTTCCAATTCTTCGTTGACATCTCCAAACTTCTCCATCTCCACGGCTTTGCCTCCTTTTAAGTTCCATTTATTGACCACAGACCGGACAAATTGGGGGTCGATCCAAAGCTCTAAGAATGCCTCTTTCACGAAGAAATGCAAGTGCGTCATCAGTAGTGCGAACAAAATTTGTAATTTCAAGAATATTCATATTAAAAAATTAATAAAAGCTAAATTAAAAAATTTTATAAAAATCATAAATAAAAAATCATAGATAAAATGTCATATATGACAAAATCTAATATCAGATTCGTGATCAGCATAGTCGATTACCTATATAAAATGATTTTCAGAAAATAATAATGATTTTTAAGGATTTTAAAAGTGTATCCCCAATTCTCCATGATTACCAAATTTTAAACTTAATGGACACTCCCTGCCATTTTTTGTACCTATGGCTGCAAATCAATCATAAAGGATGATATCAATAGACATATGTTAAAAGTAAACAATAAAATGAACCCAAAAAATTCAAAATTACTCGAGACCCTTCATTTTCAAGAGAAAAATGTAGTTAAAAATAATACTTGTGTAAGCTTTGCCCTATCAGTAAAATTAAGCATTCTCCATTCAAAAAATTCCATTCCAGAGTCCATCTTCGGATCCATAATTTCTATAAAGATTATTTTATTTAAACTAAAAATTAAGAAAAAACCTATAGCACTCATGGCATGAGAAATTCTAAAGTCATTTGACATGGAAAATTCGCCAGTTTCCAATTCTAAAAAGTAAAATTAAAAATTTAATAGAAAGAAAAAACCTTTGCAAGCTTTAAAAAATTCATTAGTGATGTCAACAAGTTTCGAACCATTTGTCAAATAAGCGTCAACCATTTAGATTAAATTATCGAATTAGACGAATGAAAAGACCTCAGAAATGAGAAAATTAAAGAATTTAACTTAAAAGAAAGGATTCGATTTTAATTAATCAATGATTTAGATCAATCAATTTTCCAAAATAAACCCAAATCAATGAAAACTTAAATAATGATACTATGCGACCAAGTGCCTGCGACCAACTGGTCGTGACAAAGTGGGTTACGACAAAGTGTCCGTACAAAAGAAATATCATTCAATAATGAGAGATCAAAGGACATTAGACAAAACTTGTTATTTTTTCGAAATTATTCATTTGTTTGCTTAACGTTCCTATTTTTCACGCTCATTAACATTCCTTGTTTTTGTTTAATTTTTGATTTTTTTTCTAGCAAACTAAAAATATTTCAGCAACTTTATTTTCTTATATTTGAAATAATGTCTTCTGAAACTCAACCAATTTCTGACTCTAACACAACCGAAAATCTTCAAGCGGAGGAGCACAAGCCTGAGGAGGTCGTCAAGTCTTCGGAAGAGCAAACTCCAATGGACACTTCGAATCAGACTTCGACTCCGATTGAGACTCCTGCTCCGGTACCAGCTGAGACGCCTGTAGTTACTGAGACTCCTACTCCTGTTGTGCAAGCAACTGAGGATAAACCTGCCGTTGAGACTCCGACTAATGAGGCTACGCCTGACGAGGCGCAGAAGACTACTGAAGAGAAGCAGCGTGGTGCGACTCCGACGCCGCAGAATAAGCAAACGGAGAATTTTGGAGCGACTTCTGAGGGTGTTGTTTCGGGCAACAAGAAGGCGGTTACTTTATACTTTATTTGGAACTTTAATTAGAAATAATTTTTAGGACGATAAGGTCAGTAGCAACAACGTTTCTGCAACTAAGGCCATGCCTACGCGTCAATATTTGGATGAGACTATTGTTCCGATTTTGCTTCAAGCTCTTAGCGGTATATTTTTAGATAGGGGTTTTCTTTGGATTATTCCCGGCATTATATCCTAAACTGTCTTTTTAGTTTGGGAGGTATTTTCCTTTCTTGAATCACTTGTTCCCTGTCTTCGCCCTAAGAAATTGACTGATTTTCGGGATTATCCCCGGTACTGCATTATTTGGGCTAATGTTCTAGTTTTTTTTTCTAGATTTCATTCATCCTATGTTTAGACTAAAGGCTTCATTTACTTTTTATTTTAACTTCGAATATATTAAATCTCTTCTTTTTTAGCTCTTGCAAAGGAGAGACCGGCCGAACCTATTGACTTTGTCGCCAACTATTTGCTGCGCGAGAAGAGCCGTTTCACCAACTCTTATTCTGCTGGTGACCACTGAATTGGTTTATTGAGACTATTGTTGGGAAGAATTTTCTGTTAACTTTGCTTTATATGTTGACCTAGAAACGATGCAAGTACTCTCTCATGATACAATTTAAACATATTTTTTAAAAGTTTAACTATTTTATATTATTTAAAGACTTTGCACGTTTATATATTTGTTGTTTTTTGATTATATGAGACATTTTTGGAAGTAAAGTTGAGAGGGATAAATAATTTTCAGGGTGGGATCAAATGTCACTTGGTCTGAAAACTTTTTTTTGGTATCCTTGGCTTCGTTTTCATAAATTTAACTGGTATAAGTTATTTCCATAAATGTGTCTTATTTTCTAATTTTTGGATAAATTCTTGGACTTTTCTATGTTTTTTATTTTAAGAAATAGACGTTGTTCGAATATATTTTTTCCTATTTTGTTTCATTTTAAATGTTTTTTAATCATTTTTAATCATATTTCGAAACAAATGGTCAAGCTATTCATTGGAAATTTACCAGAGAATATTGGTATTTGTTAAAATTTTGATTAAATTGTTTAATTTCCTCATTTAAGACTCCACTCGTTTGAGAGGTCTTTTTTCACCACACGTGAGGGTACAGGAATGCGATGTTTTGAAGAATTTTGCTTTTGTGGTACATCTTTCCCTTCGTTTTTTATTAACCTGGAATTCTTTATAGCATGTCGCTAATGAAAATGATGCCGATAAGGCAATCAAAAAATTTGATAAGTTCCGATTTATGGGCAGAGAACTTCATGTAGAGCGTTCAACTTCTCGTCTGAGAAAACAACCTGGGATGAGTGATAAATGTTTTACTTGCGGCGCTGAAGAACACAAAACCTCCCAATGTCCAGGAAATCCCAATAGGAAGCGAAACATGTTTGTTTATTTAAAATTTTGATGAATGGACTGAATTGTCCCTTTGATTGTTTTTTGGAGGATTTTGACTTTCTTGGGTCATTTTTGAATTGGGGATCTTCCAATTTTTTTTTATAAATTTTTCATTTATTTTTGAGGAATTCAAATAACGGTGGACACAAATCTAATAAAAAACCCAGACCATTAATGTTTGACAAGCCACCTCTACGACAATTTCCTCGTCAGCCACCTTTGAATAATTTAAATTTTCCACCATTACAACACAACCAACAACATTTTCCACCATTAATGCATCAACAGCCTCCATTACCACAACAATCTTTACAACAACAACAATCCTGTTGGGGTTATAAAATGGGCGGTGGAAGTGATGAAAATGATCCTGAATTGCCATGCCCTCATAATCCGTAAATTTTTACTTAATTTTATTTTGAGGGAAAGGGCTCTGCCTCTTTTAGAAACATAAGTTGATGGTTACTAGAATCTACAGACCCGATATTTGGAGGAATTCCGGCTTGAAATTAAACAAACAGGCCTTATTTGGTAAATAACGTCATCCTTCCTCTTCTTTTTTGGTTACATGTTTTTTCCGGGATGTCCTAATTAAAGATGGTTAGAAACGTCCCTCTTATTCCTTAAGATTTTGATCGAGCCCTTTAATCTTAACCGACTAAATTTTTTTCAGAATTTATTTTTAAGGGAACTTCAAAAACTTTACGAACAATACAAAGACTCGAGAACTCGTTATTTCTTTTATCGAGAACAATTATTAAAAGAATTACGTTTACAACCACCACAACAACAACAACAACAAATTTTACAAAATGACCAACACCAACAACAACCACCACAAAATTTAAATAAAATAGGTGGAGGGGCAGTTAATAATAATGATCAACAATCAGTTATACGTGTTGATTTGACACAACTTCTTCAACCAAAAAAGGAGCCTGATACAATGGTTTTTAATTTAATTTAATTTTTTTTCTGTAGTTTGAGAGGGAGGAGGGATGGATGGGTTTAAATAAAAGCCATTAATTAGGGTGAAGAAAATAAGAATAGATTCGAATCGTAACAGATTTTGGACCCCCAAAATAGGCAAAAAATGAGACACCATTAAAAATAATTAGTCTTCCAACGAAGCTTTATTTACCTTATCTTCACACAGTTTTCGCATTATTAAGTTAACAAGAAAGCAAATTTCTTACATTTCAGCATCACAGGCGAAAATTTTCGGTTAGAAAAAGCGTCTATTGCCAGATGAATACAGTATCGATGCCTGCCTGGGGCTAAACTTTATCCTTTCTTAACTTTTAGAGGGTATGGAAAAAATTAAAAATAGGTAAATAATGCGGCGAAACAGCCAACGAAATCCGTCCGTTTGTTTTTTTCGACATTTCGGTCAACTCTGATTCCAATTTTGATATTCTAATTTTTTCCTAAAAATTAGCCACCATTACCAACATCATTATTTCAACAACAACCACCAACAGAACATAAACAACAACATTATTTTAATATTCCCCCACAACAACAAAAACCATCAATTTTAACTAATCCCCCTCCTTTACAAATAAATTCAATTTATTCAAATTCTTTACCTTCAATTACTTCAAATAGTAATTCACAACAACAATTATTAGAAAGTGGAGGAGGAGGATTAAATTTTTCTGTTTCCGCTCCACAATCATTTCAGTCCCAACAAACTGCGTGCGTTTATAAAAAATATATATTTAATTGACAAATTTTTTAGAATATTTTAACGCGTTTAAAATAGATTATTTAAAAAATAATTAAAAAGAGAAACTTTGGTTTTTTATAAAATTTATTTTTTCATTCCTTCATTTTGCGATTTTTACTCTCACCGTGAGAAAAAAATTTTTTTGACATGTGACTAAATTTCTAAAAAAAATTTTATTTCCAACGAGAGCACCACAGAATAAATTAAAATATTCCAACAAAAATAATACCAAATTAAATTTTTACGCGTTTTAAATTAATTTTTTCGTTAAAAATTATAGATCAAATCACAATATTTATTCGCGATTATTTAATATTAAATCATTTTCCCATGTTTTTACAGTTATTTTTCGTCCGGAACAGAGCGCATAGGCGCACCGTCGACTTCAGGGTATTTACAAAATTTTTTATTGTTTCGTGCTTGTTCTTTTTCTTTATCCTTTTTTTTCGTTTATTTGAAGGTCTTGGAAACCTTCGAAATTTGGTTTTTCGACTTCGCGAATGTTCTCGAAATTTATTCCTTTTTCATAAAATCGCGCGTGTCGCGCCGTGTTAATTACAAATTTTTTTGCAAATAAAGAAATCTTTTGACATTTCTAAACTATCGCGTTGTTTTCCTACTCGGAATTTTCTAAATTTTCACGTCCTTTTTAAATTTCCGTTTAATTCAAATCGAACGAGTGCGCGTCGTTTCTTTTAAATTTTTAAAAATTTTGTTGAAAAATTTTAATTTTTCAGTTATCAAAGCACCTATAATGCATTACCAACAAATTATAATACAAATATTACAACAACAAATTTGTCATTGGGGCTATCCGGGCAGCAGCAGCCACACTCTTCTAATTTAGCAGCAACAATAAAGCAACCAACGCCGTTGTCTTCGATTCAACCATTCCGTTTCAATTAAGATGCGAGGCAAGAAGAAAAGAGGAAGAAAATGATTTGTGAAGCAAAATAAAGATGATTAACTTAAAAAAACATAATCAGACTTAATCTAAAAATATTTGTGTATTTGGCTTTTTAATATGTCGAAAATAAACAAGCTTACGGAAATTTTTGTTTTTCTTATCTTTGGGACTTGAGAAAATCGTTGGAATTTAATTGTAGGCAGAACACTTTTAAACACAGGAAAAACAAAAACAAAAAATCAAAGAAAAATTTACACAAAAAAAACAAAATAGTCAATGTCTCGTTTCACTCATTAAATTTGTGGCCCTAAAGAGGGCCGTTTGGGTTTGGTTGTTTTGGTGTTCACGTTCCAGTCCTTCACGTACGCTCGCCACGAATTCGTCGGGCAAGTTGGATGTCTAAAAATTTTAAATTTTTGAAAACTGATTGAAAATCCTCAAAAAACTCACCCTTAGGCATGATGGTCACACGTTTGGCGTGGATAGCACACAAGTTGGTATCCTCGAAAAGACCAACAAGATATGCTTCAGAAGCCTCTTGCAAAGCAAGAACAGCGCTAGATTGAAAACGCAAGTCGGTCTTGAAGTCTTGCGCAATCTCTCTGACCAGCCGTTGAAAAGGAAGTTTGCGGATGAGCAATTCGGTCGATTTTTGGTAACGACGAATTTCACGCAAAGCTACGGTTCCTGAAAAAAGGATTTCAAAACTAACTAGAAAAATAATTTTCGGTAATTCTTCGGTTTACCCCCCCCCCTCCTTTTTCGTTCCTCAAAGTATTAAAAAATGGTCAGTCAATCTTAACTTATAGAACACATCGAGCTGAGTCGAATGACTCCAAAATCAACAAAATCCGACTTGATTTGACCGAAATACAGACCCCAGAACCACTGGGGCGTAAAATCTTATGGACGAGAATTCATAGAAATGATAGCTCATTCGAAAGAGGACGTCAAGCTGAGTCGAATGTCACCAAAATCGACGTGATCCGACTTGATTTGACAAAGATATGACATAAATCATCGACTCCGGTAGGTCTTAATAATGTCATAACTTTGTCAAATCAAGTCGGATCACGTCGATTTTAGTGTCATTCTACTCAGCTCGACGAGCTCTTTCGAATGAGCTATCATTTGCATAAACTTTTTTTAATTCAAAAAATCACCCCTGTGGTTGTACAATTTTCAGGAGTCTGTATTTCGGTCAAATCAAGTCGGATTTTGTTGATTTTGGTGTCATTCGACTCAGCTCGATGTGTTCTATAAGTTAAGATTGACTGACCATTTTTTAATACTTTGAGGAACGAAAAAGGAGGGGGGGGGGGGGTAAACCGAAGAATTACCTAATTTTCTTGCCTGGGCGGTAGCGGTGCGGCTTCTTCACACCTCCAGTCGCCGGTGCAGACTTGCGTGCAGCCTTGGTGGCAAGCTGCTTACGCGGTGCCTTTCCTCCGGTAGATTTTCGAGCCGTTTGTTTTGTACGAGCCATTGTTGTTTTTGAAAGCTGTTGTAATTTTTAAGACGTTGAACACTTTTTACTTTTGAAAAGTGAGGGTCAGTTAGTTAACAAAATGCTTTTATATCGCTGCAGTTTGTTGAAAAACACGCCTCCTAACAGAAAAAGCGAAGCGAGTTTGCCCGCCAAAAATTTAAAAACCTCAAACTTGTGTACTAGTTAGAGAAAAGGAAAGGAATAGACGCAGAATTTTCCCGCCAAAAATTATTTTTTGTTAAGGAAGGAAAAGATGGAGAAATAAAAAGACTATAGGACAGACGATTATATTTAATATTTTCTCATCTCTGCATTTAATTGTCTATCTCTATTTCATACGTGTCCCCTTAACTCATCTATTCCTTAACTCATCTACACGGCCAAAAAGACTCAACTCATCTAAACGGCTTAAATTCCTTAACTCATCTACACGGCCAAAAAGACTCAACTCATCTACTCCTTAACTCATCTATTCCTTAACTCATCTACACGGCCAAAAAGACTCAACTCATCTACTCCTTAACTCATCTATTCCTTAACTCATCTACACGGCCAAAAAAGCGCAACTCATCTAATCCTTAAAATATCGGGTCAGTTGAGTCCATGGCCGGTTGAGTCTACACGGCCAAAAAGACTTGAGAGACTTTCCAAAGTTGCACTATCCATTCCATCTTCGGTATCACGTTCTTCCTGTTGACGTGTAGCGACTCGCAGTCCCTCAATATACCCACTCATTTGTAAGCCAAGGAGAGTGAGAACATGCAAAAGTTGTCGATTATCATCGTATTCTGCTTCATTTAGTGTGTGCATAACTTGAATTGAATGCACTAGGCTAGTGTTGCCCGTACATCCATTTATAAAAAATGCTAAATTAGAAAAAAAATTATCTAAACAGGTTTTTTAGGCTCCGAGATTATCAACTTCTCCGAGTTTATCAACATTCCCGTAGTAAGGACTCGATATTTTAAGGATTAGATGAGATATTTTATGGATTAGATGAGTTGCGCTTTTTTGGCCGTGTAGATGAGTTAAGGAATAGATGAGTTAAGGAGTAGATGAGTTGAGTCTTTTTGGCCGTGTAGATGAGTTAAGGAATAGATGAGTTAAGGAGTAGATGAATTGTATAGGAGCCATTTCATATTTCATCTCTCCTACGCGTCGTTTCTGCATCTTTTCTCAACAAAGACCGCCCATCTTCTTTTCTTCTATTTAAGCCTTTTCCTTCTTGTCCACCTCACAGTTTCACTGTAAACAGCAAAATTACCAAGCTTTCTTTGAACTTTAACGTTATTCAAAACAATGTCAGGACGTGGTAAAGGCGGTAAAGCAAAGACTGGCGGAAAGGCGAAAACTCGATCTTCGCGTGCCGGACTTCAATTCCCTGTTGGACGTCTTCATCGAATTCTCCGTAAAGGACATTATGCTGAACGGATCGGCGCTGGTGCTCCTGTCTACATGGCCGCTGTTCTTGAATACTTGGCTGCTGAGGTTCTTGAATTGGCAGGCAACGCTGCTCGAGACAACAAGAAGACCCGAATCAATCCACGGCACTTACAACTTGCCGTGCGAAATGACGAGGAACTTAACAAGGTTGGGAATTTCTGTTCAATTTTAAATTTCATTTTTTAATTTTTTAGTTGCTCTCTGGCGTGACCATCGCGCAAGGCGGAGTGCTTCCCAACATCCACGCCGTTCTGTTGCCGAAGAAGACTGCAGGCGAGTCTGCTTGAAGGAATTGCTGTGCATCACAAACCAAACCCAAACGGCCCTCTTTAGGGCCACAAATGTAATAAGTGAAACGAGACATTGACTATTTTTGTGTAATTTTTTTTTGCATTTTATTAATTTTTTTGAAATTATTTACTTTAAATTTTTCGAGTTTTTTGTCGCTTTCGTGTTCCTTCGTTTTTCGTCTGTTTTTTAAAACCAGCTGAATTAAATTCTGGGGGTGTTTTGAGTTTTTTTGTTTTTTTTAAAAAAAGTGTTATAAAAATGGGGATTGCTAGTAATTTCTAAAAATAAATTATAAATAAAAATTTTTAATTTTCCGAGGGCGAAAAAGGATTTTGTGACTGAAATTTATCTTTTCATTATCAATGTCTCTTGTTTTAATATGCCAGGGGAATACGTGTAGTGAAAATTGAGGGAGAGGACTATTATGTACATTCTTAACGAGTTGGTATAACCGGATTGTTTTCTTTAAACTGTAAATCTTGCATTGGTTTATGAACTCTGACAAATTATAAGGTTCATTTAGAAGGAAATTTGTTTAGAATTCTAGTTAATTTTTTTGTTCTAATTTTCCATTTTTTAAACATTTTTCAGCACATGAATGATTTGACATGATTATGTATTTATAAAAGTAGTTTACTTCGTGTCGAATATCAAAACATTCTCCACACTTCCATTTCACTAAGGAGTTCTTTTGCTTTCGTGATTTTTTGTTAAACGGCTTTTGGAATCATAAATATATTGGATATTATTATTGTTGGTAAGAGTTTTTTATCCAAACGGGTCGGATAGTGTTTTAGCTACAATTACAATTTTTTCCAAATTTTCTGAGATATTTGATAGCCTAGCCAAAAATATTGCTGTATTTTCTCGTTAACATTTTGTTAAATTTTTTATTCTCAAGGAGGTTGAGAATTGTGCTCATAGCAACAATTTTTTCAAAAAACCAAGCCAAGCATAGGAGAATAATGGCAATAACACTACAAAACCCAAGCCAACATTTTTTTAATCCACAAACCGAAATAGTTGATGTGTTTATAAAGGAATTGAAGTGGGAAAAAATAATCTGATGAAAACTGTGTTTACGCTTCAATGGACTTCTTAAAATCATACGAAATAAATGCGCGTTACAAAACTGCTCTAACGTTTCACACGAATTATAAAAAAATTTAAAATCAAAAAAAAAAATTTTACACAAAAAAAACAAATTAAATAGTCAATGTCTCGTTTCACTCATTAGATTTGTGGCCCTAAAGAGGGCCGTTTGGGTTTGTTTGTTGTTTTCACTGCATTTTGCCAGATGTTCTTTAGCCACCAAATCCGTAAAGAGTACGTCCTTGGCGTTTCAACGCATAGACGACGTCCATGGCTGTAACAGTCTTTCGTTTGGCGTGTTCGCAATAAGTTACCTGGGAAATGAAAAAGTCAAAATCAAAAAAGTTTCTTAAAAATCTTACCGCGTCGCGGATCACATTTTCAAGGAAGACTTTCAGAACACCTCGAGTCTCCTCGTAAATGAGCCCGGAAATACGCTTCACTCCACCACGACGTGCCAATCGACGGATTGCCGGTTTGGTAATTCCTTGGATGTTATCACGCAAGACTTTTCGATGACGCTTGGCGCCTCCTTTTCCAAGTCCCTTTCCTCCTTTACCACGACCTGACATTTTTGTTGTTGAAAAGCGTTAAAATTTGAAGCAGCAAAATTGTTGTACAGAAAACTGTGAGGAATGCCGTTGTTTTTCTACTTTTATATGAAATTTGAAGGCGTCGCTTGTTTTTGGCGGGAAAAATGTGGGGCGTAATCCTAGTGGAAATAAGAGAAGAAGAAAGCAGAAAAGAGTACTAATGTTTATGAGAATTTATAAAGAAAAAGAGAAATATGGCTTGCATTATCGTCATGTAACTCTCTTATTTTTGTCATTCTCTTTCTCTTTATTTTTCTCTATTTACTTAATAAATAAATAAGTCAGACATTAAATATCAATAATTTCTCTAGTCTCTAACTCTTTCGCAATTGCAGAGGAGGCGGGTCATTTCACTTTGTATAAAAGTCCTAGGTTGACTATTCTTCTTCACTTTTCAACCGCTTTTAAAAAACAACGTTCATCCAAAGCTTACTACAACAACTTTAACGAAAATGGCACCTCCAAAACCTTCTGGTAAAGGAGCGAAGAAAGCTGTCAAGTCAACGAAAGCTGTGCGCACCGGAGACAAGAAGAGAAGGAAGTCGCGAAAGGAGTCTTATTCGGTCTACATCTACCGAGTTTTGAAACAAGTCCATCCGGACACTGGAATCTCCTCAAAAGCGATGAGCATTATGAACTCGTAATAATTTTGTTTTTGCTTTCAAATTCACATTTTCTTATTTTAAGGTTCGTCAACGACGTGTTCGAGCGAATTGCTGCTGAGGCTTCACGACTTGCGCATTACAACAAGCGCTCTACCATCTCTTCGCGGGAAGTGCAAACTGCTGTTCGTCTGATCCTGCCTGGCGAGCTTGCTAAGCACGCCGTTTCGGAAGGAACCAAGGCGGTGACGAAGTATACTTCGTCCAAGTGATTGGCACAACAACGCCAAACAACAAACAAACCCAAACGGCCCTCTTTAGGGCCACAAATCTAATGAGTGAAACGAGACATTGACTATTTAGTTCTTTTTTCTGATAAAATGTATATACTTTTGTTTTTTTTTGTAACGGTTATTTTTCTGATAGTTGTGTTTTAGGTTTTCCTGGTGTGATAGGAATTTAAGCTTTCCCGGGTGTTTGGAAAAGTTTTGATTTTAAAACTGCGGCTAAAAGCTAACTTGGTGGCCTACGTAATTTATGGGGGAAGGGATGTGGACTGATGACTTTAACAATGACTTTCTGTTCAAACCTGGCATGTTAGGAAATTGAGAGTGGAGAACGTCAAAAATTGTATTTAGGATTCACTATGGCTCCCATTTGCTTTTCTAATTTTAAGTAACAGGAATTGCCTTTTATTATTTTGAAAAAATTTTATTTTTGAATAATTTATAAATAAACTACAATTGGAAGTAAAATGTTTCCTTTGTGATTTGTACAATTTTTGATATAAGAATGTGTTTCAGATATTGAATATGTATTTAAATAGGAATATTCTCGAAATTTCAATCTTTTCTTCATTTAACCTTCTCATTTTTTCAAAGTAAACTTTTGTAAAGTAACATCACCAACTACAGTTACACGATTAACTTGTGTAGGTACAGGACCGGGAGAACGATAATAAAATTCACAAAAATGGCAACCATCAATTAATACTTTAAGTGATTCTAAACAAGCAATAATTCTTATATCGGCCGTACTTCCTGGTGAAAATGGAAAACGGCCCATTTGGCGTTCTTCTTTTTGCCATAAACCTCCTTGTGATGTGTTATTTCGAACAACGGAGCCCTTGAATGGAAAATTATTAAAACCGAATATTAAATACAGAGAATGGAAAGTGATGTTGGAATAGGGGATCTTTCAATAACCGAGTCGAATGTTTAAGCTCAATTCCCAACCCCTTCAAAAAAAACTAAAAATTAAGATTTTCAAAATTTTCGCCAGGTTGGGTTTAAAAGACTGAGTCTCGGATTTTTAATAACCCCCCCCCCCAATAATATGTTGGCCTTATAAAAATTTAAAAAATACTCTGTCTCCAGCAGCAGAATCTTGTGTTGGAAAATCAATTCTCATGTGAAACAAATATTCATCATTTAAACATTCCAAATTAATTGCAAAAGAAATTGGATTTAATAAAGGTGTTAAAATCAAAAAAATTTCTCGTGGAGGAAGGAATCCACCATTTAATTTAAAAATAAAAGGAATATTCTTTTAAAAAATAAAAAATTAAATTTTAAAAATTAAAAAAAATTAACCGGTTTTAAAATTTCTATTGGACCAGTTTCGTCTTCTATACATAAACTATCACTATTATCTTCACTTGGACATGAAGTTATACTTCCTGGTTTCTTTAAAAAAATAAAAAATTTTATTAAAATTACTAATTTAAAAAATATTTTATTTTTCAGAAAAAATTTAAAAAATCTTTTTGGGGTTTTAATTTATCTAAAATTGGCACTAAAATCAATAGAACTTAATCCATTAAATATCCCCCCACTTTTTTGTTTGAAATTTATTTCGGTAATAGTTCGGATGGTATACCCCATCATTTTTCCGGCTTCAAAATATTTAAAAATGGTCAATGTATTTTCAGATTATAGAACCCGTCGAGCTGTGTCGGATGACACCAAAATCAACCCCCGATCTTAACTTTGGGCCGAGATACAGACCCCCGAAAATTGAAAAATAATAGGGTAACGAAACTTATTTTTTGTCTAAAAATTTAATTAAACAAATAATAGCTCATTCGAAAGAGCTTGTCGAGCTGATTCGAATGACATCAAAATCACCGTAATTTAAAAAGATTTACAAAGTTATGACATAAAGTAATCCTTTTACGCTGGGGAGACGCTTGTGCAAAACACTTCGCTTTGCGCAGGGTTTTTGTCTGTATCTCGGCCCAAAGTTAAGACCGGGGGTTGATTTTGGTGTCATTCGACACAGCTCGACGGGTTCTATAATCTGATAATATACTGACCATTTTTAAATATTTTGAGGCCGGAAAAATGATGGGGTATACCATCCGAACTATTGTATTTTTATTTGTGGACCGGTCTTAACTTTGGGCCGAGATACCTTTATTTCCCAATCACGAACTGTTCGCCTTTAAAAAAACTAAAACAGCTGTTGGATTAGTTTAGAACAAAAAATTTAAAGCCCCCCTTCCAATTAAATTTCAAAATTCAACAAGATTAAAAAATTAAAAAAATCAAAATAAAAAAACTTAACAGTTCCCTGATATTCAATAACATCAATACTAACACATCCACAAATAAAAATACATTTAATAGTTTCCAAAGGCACTCTATGCACAAAATCATTTAAATGTTTTCCATTTACAGAAATCTTTAAAAAATTAAAAAAATTAATTGGTTAAACTAACAAGAAAAGGAGCGAGGTGTCCGACCTAAAAACTGTCGAGACCAGGCTCATAGAGAATGTGCCCTTTCTAGCAAGGATTTTGAGCCCTTTTTGCCATTTTTTATCTGGCCAAGATAAGCCCTTCGAAAGTCCCAAAATTTGGAAATAGGAAATCAGTTAGTTGGTTGATCTGAATTTAGTAAGCTTTATCATTTCCTCCAATTATGCGCGATTTTCTATCAAACCTAATACTCGATCAAAAAGTTTGACCGACTATTTGGAACTCACAACTACCTCTATTCCCCCATCTTAAATAGACCGGCCCCTCCTATTTAACCCAATTTAAAAAATTAAAAAAGAAAAAAAACCTTAAAATAATCTCTTAAAATTAGTATTCTAATAGAAAAAGATTTTTCAAAGACAAGATTGTTTTGATTTCTCTGTTCTGTTCCCCAAACATTATTAATTAAAGAATTAATAACAATATCTCTGTCAGGCTTTGAAAATCTGAAAAAAATTTTTAAATAAATTTTAAATAAATTATACAGTGCCATTCCACGATCAAATCTTGGATTTATATGTAAAGCCTGAAAATTTAATAAAATTAAAAGAAAAAAACAAGCAGGCATCGATCCGGCGTCCTTATGGCAGTTATTTCTAGGAGCTTTCGTTCACCATGTACATAACATGGTGGAGGAAAGCCTGTGGATTAGGGTTTCACCGGAACCGAAATTTTTACCTGAACCGGATCCCATTTGAGTTCTGGTTCCCGGAACCAAAAAACCTCCGGAACTTTCCAGAACCGAAAGTTCCGGTGAAACCCCCCATGGATGTGCTTAAAGAGAGAAAACAAAGTCATCGCTAAGGCAGTTCAGTCGGCAGAACTGACACACCTAACAATAACTGGCAAGAATCTATAGGTTTGATGCCTGCCCGATGTTTAAAACCTTAACTTAAAACAAACCTTATCGTCTCTATGTTCACCCTGCACCAATTTGCCACAACACAAATCAATTGAAAAACGTTGATCATTTACCAAATTCAAAACAACACCTTTCACAAGTATGGCTTTACCCGGAAAAATCCCTCCAGGAATGTCGCTAGCAAAGGGGATTGTCTGAAAAATTAAATTCTAAAACAAAACAAAAATCAGTAAGATCTCCGCCTTCCCTAACCACAAAAATTTATTATAAATTAACAAACCTCCTCACAAACTAAAAATTAAATTTTCCACACTTACAACATTATAATGTGCAGGAACAGCAGACATTACCATTTGTTGATTATCGTCAGCCATATTTTTAATTAACGGAATTAAAAGGTTCGAGTATAAAGTTCCTAAAAATAAAAAAAATTCAAAACTAAAATTTAAAAGAGAAATGAAGAGTAAATAAAAATGAAATTTTTTCATATCATTAAAAGAACAAAAAATATTTTAGATGAATAAATTTATTTCATATCAAAATTAAAAAAAAAACAATAAATACTTTTCCTAATTTTTTTCCACAGAAAAAATATTTTTCTTAAGTAAACAACCAAAAAAAACAAATAAATTAAAAAAAAATAAAAAATAAATAAAAAAATTCATTTTATTTTTTTTTCCAATTTTCTTTCATCCCTGTTCAATTGTCTTAATAGCCATAGCCAATACTCCTTCCTTAGTTTTAGCTCCACCAATAAATCCATTCATATGAACAAAACCAGCTCCAGGAATGCCTGATTTTTCTTCCAACTCCTGGTCACGAAAGCCCATCCAAGGAATTTTGACTCTTTAAAAATTAAGAAATTTTTGTTATTTTTAAAATTATTTAAAAAGAAATAATCTTCTCCTTTGGGATTAAATATCAAACAAAGGTAAAAGTAAAAGTTTATCAACGGGGAGACATCGATCCTGCGACCTTCCGGCAGTTATTGCTAAACGCTGCCGACTAACACGTACAAGGGCTCTACAAACTAACCATAAGTTACTAGAGGGTTAAATCTCAAGAATAAATTACACATCACAAATAAAAATAATAAAACGAGAAAACCCATAGGATTTAAAAATTAAGGCAGAACATGAAAAACATACTACATATTGGAGAATACCAGAAGATTTTATTTATTTGAAAAGATCTCGTTTAAATCAAATAATTTAAAAAACCAAAGCGGAAGACTTAATTACACCTATCCCTACTAAAAATTAAGTCACTAGTCTCTTTTAATTTCAAAATAAATTTAAAACAAAACCGATTTTCAAATCCACTCATTTCAGAAACTGGAATTGCCTGAACTCGCCATTTCCCAGAAGTATCACTATAAACAACCAAAGAAATATCTTCCTTTTCAAGTTCCATTTCCTTCTCCAACTCAAAAAAGTGTTCTTTCCAGGGAATGTGTCCAGAAGCGAAAAACAAAATTTTTCCAGATTCGTGAACCTTAAAATTAAAAATATTTTAATTTAAATCTTTAAATCCATAAAAAACTTCAAATCTATTTTTAATCGCTTCCTCAACAAAATGTCTCGCCGGCATCCAAGAATTTAAAAAATAACCAAGTTTCTCCTCAAATTCTTCGCCCACAATTTCTTTAGCCCGGCAAAAACCTTTTTCTGGGTCAGGGTTTGGATCGTTCCAAGCAGGATTGCAATTTTGAACACGCGAGTTTAATGTGCTTGCTAACTGATATCTTTAAAGAGAAATAATTGAGATAAAAATTATGATTACTCAAGTGGGATAACCTCAAGTTTTTTAATAAAAAGGTGAAAATTAAAGCCTTTGGACGTTAATAATTTTCCCCAAGTTATAATAGTTTTTTAATTTTCTAAAATAATAAAGAATTTAATGGAGCGTTTCTTACATTTCTACCTCGTAATAGATTCCAAAAATATTTAGAGAAGGAAATAATTTAATAAAAAAGAATTTACTTTGGAGTTCCCTCATACTGATCAATTCCATTATCAATAGCATCCACTGACTCAACAAAAGTTTTGTAAAGCCGCTCATACAAACGTAACAAATCTGGATTGTCTTCTCCCTTAATTCCAGTAAGATGAGCGATTAATTGCTTTCCATAATGCGCATAAATTAAACCAGCAGAGCTCAATTTGGTCTAAAATTTTTTTAATATTTAGAAAAATGCCCACAAATATTTTGCGGATAAATCCGCAAATTCAAAAACATGCGGATTTCAAAGACCTATTAGTCGAAGGAGGAATTATATTTTTAATTTAAAAACAAGAAATGAATAAGAAAAATCGAAAAAAAAATAAAAAAATTTTCCTCACCTCAAAATCAAGTCCAGTCAAAGTCTTCATTGTGTCATTAAATTCCCTTTAAAAACACAAAAATAATAAAATTAAATATGTAAAAACCGTTGATGATGATCATAGCGTTTAGTTCGATGATCATAAACACCTCCAACATCCACAACAATTTCACATTTCTCTAAAAAAGAAAAGAGGAAAATTTTTTTGTATTTGCCAAATTGTCCGCAAATATTTTGCGGACAAATCCGCAATTTATATTTATCAAAACAAACCTAAAATTGCTGGATCACGGCTTCTAACAATTTGATAGTCAGCAAAATTAGGCAACTTCTTTAACATATAACAAGCAAAAACTTCGTCACAATGAAATTTTCCATCGTGAGTCCCAATCCAGTTATTATGCATTCTCCGGGAAGATTTAAGGAAAGGAAAAAATAAGCGATTAGAAAATAAACGATAAATTTTCTGAAAAAAAATTAGAAATGTAAATTTTGGTGGGGATTATAGAAAAATAAGTGAGATTATAATTACACGAACTAATAAGAGCGGCAAAAGAATAAAGTCCGCAAGTAAGTTAATAAAGGGCTGCAAGTAAAGGAGGATTAATTAAAATACGTACAAAAGTTTAATGTATAAGTTAAGAAAAAGATGAAAGATTAATAGAAAAAATAGAAAGAGTTATAAATTCAAATTCAATTCAAGAGTTATAAATTCAAATTCAAAAATTTTGGGGAAATGTTGGATAAAAAAGAAAATTACCAAATTGTGGGAATATTAGTTTTTTGAAGTGAAAGGGGGGGGGGGGGGGGAAAAAATTTAAAATAAAAAATATAAAAATAATCTTAACTAAATCTGACCATTACGTACAATCTTAGGGAAGGAAAAAATGAGGAAAAAATGGGGGGACCAGCTTCAGAATTACCTAACTTTTCAGTTAATAAAAAGTTTTTTTAAGTAAATGACCTTGTTAAAGTCTAGACAAAAAATATACGTCGATAGTTTATGAAAGGAAAAAATAAGCAAAAAATTTGTTTTTGAGAGCATAACGAAATTAAATGAGTCATTAAAAATTAACTTTTTTTAGTTGTTTTTTGAGATTTAAAAGGAAGGATTAACTAGATTTTAAGAAAGAAAAAGATGACGACTAATGAAATCCCTCATAGAACAACTAACAAGGAAGAGATTAAAATTGTTTTGCTAAAGGAAAGTGAAATAACTCCTCTACTACTTGAACAAAAACAACAAACAAAAGGATTAAAAGAGAACAAAACGTAAACAAACAATTTTCGTAAATATTATTTATCAAACCTCAAAAGTTTATCAGAACCAACTTCATTCCTTTATCAATTTCCTTAAAAGCTAAATTTTTTTCTCTAACTCTCTAAACTCTCCAACTTTCTAATTATCTCTAATTAAAAAAGATAAAAAGTCAAAAATAAACAGAATGCCAAAAATTTTAAAGTTAAAGCAAATTTTGAATTAAAGTAAACGTCAACTAATCAATTTTTAAGCTCAACGTCAGCTTTATCGAATAAATTCTTTCTTTTAATTTCTTTTAATCTCTTTATTTTTTTCAAATCTTTTAAAATATTTTATTTAAAATTATTTTTTAAGGCTAATTTTAACCCGTTTATTTCTTTAAACAGCAAAATGGTTAGTGGAAGTACTCTACATCGAGCCTCACAACAGGGATGGACTCAACGTGCTTTAAATTTAGCTTTTTGTGCTGGTGGTATAATTGTTTGTTATGGGGCCTTTAGCTTTTTCCAAGAAAAAATGTTTGTTTTCTTTTAAAGTTTTTTAAATTAAAAAAATTTTTCCCTTGCCTTTTTTAAATTAAAGAAAAATTTTGCCCCAATTTTTGCCCTGTTTTTGCTCTAATTTTTCCATATTTTTTGTCCTGGCTAATAGGATCCGTTTCTTGTTTTCAAAATTTTTTTTCACGTCCTTCCAATCCTTTTCTCATTGTTTAAAAGTAATGGAGTTCAAAATGTGTATAAGAAGAGTAGAGGGTTTCTTTTCAATATAACCTTTAAAGACCCTCCAAAAAATTTCCTCAAAAATTTCCAAAAAAATTTTTTCTTATTTTTTAGTACAATAAAAACTTACGGAGAAAAGGACGAAAAATTTATTTATATGCAAGCACTCGTATTTTTTCAATGTATTTGTAATTTATTATTAGCTACAATAGTTAAAAATAATGGAACAAAAACAGCAATTATTAGAGATAATGTGCCTTCTTTTATGTATTCAATTTGCTCTATTTCCTATTTCTTGGCAATGCTTTTTAGCAATATGGCTTTGGAATGGGTTAATTATCCAACGCAGGTTTTTAGATAATTTTTTTTATCTTTATTAGAGGGGGTTTATTTATTTTTATTAGAGGGAGTTTATTTAAAAATAAAAAAAAATTTTATTTTTATTTTTATTACCAGGTTTTTGTGGTGTAGTGGTATGATTCCTGCCTGCACTTTCTTTCTCGCCAGGGTTCGAACCCCTTCCGGTCAAAACATTTTTTTGTCTATTTTATTGTTTTATATGGTTTTCCAGATAATAATTTTCCTTTTCTTTTTTACTAATTTTATTTTTAAAATTTTTTCCAGATTCTTGGAAAATCTTGTAAACCAATTCCAATAATGCTTTTTGGTGTTTTCTTTGCTCACAAACGCTATCCTCTTCGAAAATATTTTTATGTTTTATTAATAGTTATTGGAATGGCTATATTTTTGTATAAACCTGGAAAACAAATAAAACATTTTGAATTTGGAGCAGGAGAATTACTTTTATGTGCATCTTTGGCTATGGATGGAGTTACTGGGGCTGTTCAAGGTTTTTTTTGAATTTTAAAAGGAAGAAGAAAAACATTTTATTCTACAATGTTTTTTTGTAAAAAAATTTTTTGAATATCTTTTCTTACATAAAAAGCGTTTTCATTTTCTCAAATTTCCCTACCCTAGAAACACAAATTCCTCATTGGGTACTCATAGTTAAGTGCATGCGTATTAAGTTTTCCGTTTGTCATGGTGTAGGTTCGAACCTCTTCGGGTTCCCAACCTTTTTTACATTATTTTTTATATATTACCTAGCTTATTTTTTAAAATTATTTAACAAAATTTTTATCTTAATTTAAATTTTTTAATCAAATTAAACTTCAAAAAAAGATCGAATTCGTCATTACTACACAACCGATAAATGGGCAATGATGTTTTCGATGAATGCCTTTTCTTCTGCATTTCTTTCTATAATGTTGGTGGTCTCTGGAGAATTAATTGCTTTTTTCAATTTTCTTGTTGCCTATCCTGGCGCTTTACGAGAAATTTTATTATTTTCTGTGTCGGGAGCGATTGGACAGGTTTTTTTGAATTAAAAGTTTTTTAAATTAAATTTCCTTCAAGTGTTTCATCTTCAAAACAGTCACGGATTTTGGCCCTCTTACTTGTTCTATTGTTACAACACTGCGAAAAGTATAAAAGAAGTTTGGCTCTTTTCTGGTTTATGTGTCCCTTTATTTTTCAAAGTTGGCCTTGGGTTCCTTAGAATTTTTTTGAGGTTGACTTGACATCCTTTAGCTAGCCAAAATTTATGAGTAAGCCAACGGTTACTCCCAAGAAGTCTTCGGCACACTGAATCGGTATTTTCAGGTACCACCGATACCAGAATCGTAATGATCAGATTTTTGGAATTTTCTTTTCTTGTTCAGTACCGCCACTTTTCAGTACTTGTTCGGTACCGGAATTTTTTTTTTTGCCGAACTCGATTCCCCAATCAATTCTTATGTGACGCATAAACTGTAAAAGAGAGCCAAATGTTTCTTTAAAAAATCAAAAAAAATTCTTTTTTTCAGTTATTCAGTCTAGTCTTCTCAATTATTCTTTTCTCCCATCCATACACAAACAGACACATTTTAGGAACAATTTTAGTGTTTGCAGCCCTTTTGCTAGACGCTCTCGATAGCCGAAAAAATCATCAAAAAGAAAAGGAGAAAAATGGTGGGATTGGTTATAAACCTATTCCTGTGGAAGAAAAAAGAACTTGAAAAGGATTAAAAAAAAAGGTTTGGAAATTTATTTTTTTTTTGGATATTTTCTGAAAATTAAGGAAAGAAATTTTTTTTAAAATTTCTCCCATAACTTTTTCAAAAATGTTCTCTCTCTTCTATTTAAAATATTTTTACATTCCAAAAAAATATTCAAAAATTTTTGTTGAATTTTTTTAACATTTTAGAGAACTAAAAGAATTCATTAAAACGATTGTATTCTATTTTGTTTGTATTAACACACGATTAAACCTTCAATTTTTGTTTCTTTTTTAATTTTAGTATTTTCTCTTTATTGTTAATTTTGATTTTTTTTTTAAATTTTTGGTTTAAAGTAAAAAATTATTCAGAAATATTTTATTTTTTATAGTCTAGCTTGTTACTTTAAGTTCTCTCCATCTATGTCTCACTATGATAGAATAAGAAATGAGAAAAATCTAAAAGGAAAAATTGTATCCTTGCTCGAAATTAGGATCGAACCGAATTTCTTTAGGATGGTATAAAACCGTAATACCAAACGCTGAAAGAAAAAATAATTACTAAATTGTTAACAACCTTCCCCGTTGTTGAAACAACGTATTAATGTTGGAACACAGGAGGTACCTATTCACAGTTGGAAGTTGGCCCAGTTTGGTATTACGGCGCGCTACGAATAGGATTTGTGCCTACATAAACCCACATTTTTAAAAACAACTCTCTTATTAAAAAAATTAAAACAAAATCAAGACCAGCAAAAAAGTTTATTTTTGTGCTATGAAAAGAAAGGGAATTAAAAAAAAATCGAAAAAGAAAAACAATTGCGCACTCAAAAATTTAAATCAATTTCCCACAAAAAATTTTTTTTGAGTGCGGCTTTCCTTCCCAACAAATATATCACAGTGGAAAAATAGAAAAAAGGTACTGACAAATGAATTGGATGTGTTTGTTTTTATTTGGTTGATAGAAAAAAGGGAGGAAAAAACAAATAAATCTACCACCTAAATAACCCATTTTTAAAAAATAATAGAAAAAGTTATGAGGAAAATTAGTGCAAAAAAGAGAAAAATTCACATTTTTTGAAAAATAGTATGCAATATATTATTTTAAAAAAGGGATATATTTTTAAAACCATATATTTTCCCAAAGTTATAAATTTTTTGGTTCTTGTCCAGATTAGGCGTCCTATGACACATTTATAGAAAAATAATTACCCCACTGTTACCCCAAAAATATACCATAAAAATGTCCGGTTGGTACCTGTCTGCAAATTGAGAAAAAATGCAAGAAAAAGGAAGGAAAAATCCGCCTTGTTTTGCGGACAGGTAGGACACCAACCGGACATTTATCCCTTTATACGTCCAACGAAAATTTTATAGATAATCCAATAACATTTTTACACATACAATTTATGGCGTTCAATACTCATTTCGTGTGTTAGCACACAAAGATGATTACTTATCCCCGTAGATTGAACTTATAAAAAGTTATTTAAAATTGTGATTGGACGCACAATCCGGACAAAAACCCCTAAATTTTTTTGGTTGAAAGAAAAACTTATTTTTTAATAAAAATTTTTGATGTAAGTTTAGTACTTTAAAAGAGAGAATTGCGGACAGATTCTAAAATTATTTTTCACTTAAAGTTATAAAGCCATAAATTGAGATAAAGCCAAGAAACCGAGAGTCACGAGAAAATTACGAGAATATAACCTAAACTATCCGCAAATCCCTCCTTTAGTTTTTTTATTTCTATTTACTAACCCCAAAAATAAACCATTTATTTGTTTCCAATTCCAAATCCTTTGATTACAAAAAATATTTTTTTCTTCTCAAATTTACTGCCACTGTCCAAGTCCTTAAAATAAAAAATTTTAAATTACAAAAAAGTTTAAAAAAACCTGAAGACGGAGAAATATTTTGTCCTCCAGAAGATTTTTTGAGCTCATTCAAAGTTGGTGTTGCTTTTACTGGCGATTTGAGCGAAAGATTATCAAAATCTATATTTACCCTAAAAATTTTAAAATTCAAAAAAATTTTCAAAAAATTCTTTTTTCTTACTTTCCTTTAAAATCCTCCCATGTTTTTGGCAATTTTGGCTGGTTTTTTATAGTTGTTGAGTTAGTTGGTGTTGTTGTTAGTTGAGCAGTAGTTAGAGAAGAAATACTAGAAGAGACTTCTTGTTGTGGAATTTGGACAGAATTTAGAAGATTATCAATTTGATTAGTTGGCGTTAATGTTGGTTTTTGTATAGCCGGTTGCATGAATTCTGTAAAATTTTATTTTTAGATAAAATATAAAAATAACGGGGGCCAGGGAGAAGAAAAAATCGAAACTTTTATCATTCAATCCGTTATAGAATCCGTTATAGGAAAAAAATACAAGAGGGAAGGACAATATATTAAAAATAAGGATTTACTAACACAAGTCTTTGCCTTATAAATTCGACTGAAAAAAAAGGAAAATAAGTCGGACGAAACTCAGAGGAGCAGTGAAAAAAGGTAAATAACCCGACGTGAACTTCGTTATTTCAATCAGTTAATCAAACTGAATAGTCAATTATATCGAGACTCGAACATAGAGGTGTATCATAAAAATAACAGCAAGAG
Organism: Meloidogyne arenaria; assembly: GCA_036172955.1. Lineage (NCBI taxonomy): Eukaryota > Metazoa > Nematoda > Chromadorea > Rhabditida > Meloidogynidae > Meloidogyne > Meloidogyne arenaria. The sequence goes on from JARQAB010000024.1 coordinate 1,043,546, forward strand.
GGCGGCTTGAAAAGAATAACTACATGTGTGTGTGAAGGGTTTTTATAACTACATGTGTGTGTGAAGGGTTTTTATAACTACATGTGTGTGTGAAAGGTTTTTACCATTTTGTATTATTGGGTGTGTTGGAGAAGAAAACAAATCCAAAAGTTCTGGTGCAGCAGAAGGAATTGAAGGTGTTGATTGAACAAAATTAGTATTCAAATTTTGTGGAGCTATTGGGGACAGTGATTGTTGTTGTTGTTGAGACTTTGGACGTTCAATAAATATTATGTTAGATTCTGGCAAATTCTTTGATGAAGAAAAAGGATCAAAATTTCCAAAATTTTGTTGAATTTTTGCTGGTTTGTTTGTCGAAACATCTCCAATTAAATCCAAACCTAAAAGATCAACATCTCCACCTCCACCGCCACTAACAGGTTTTGAATTAACCAAAGAAATATCTTTTGAGGTCGAAAATGTTGAAATAGTTTGTTTTCCATTTGTTGGGGCAGCAGCTCTAGCAGATGTAAAATCTCCAAATTCTTCATCTTCTGCCTCATCTAAAGGTTCTGGTGTTCTCTAAAATTATTAAAAATCTTTAAAAAAGTGAGTGAAAATCGAAATTTTCGGCGCCTGCGGCGCCGAAAAAGAGAATTTTTTGGCTTACGGCAATTTTTTGGCTTTTTGGCTTACGGCAATTTTTTTAACGCCTTCGACGCCGAAAATTTGGCGCAAAAAAATTTTCCCCCCTTGGCCCCCCCCCCCCGAAAAAAAATCCTGGCTACGGGCCTGCTCTAAAGAATCTATATTTTTAGTAGTATTCGATAAAGGACCCAATTGTAAATTTTCTTTTTGGAAAATGGTTTTGCTTTGCAAAAGGAAGGCGATAGTCCTTCAGTTGATTAAAAAATATTTTTTTGCCGAGTAAACGACGGTCTCATATAAAAAAATCCTGGCTACGGGCCTGCTCATATAAGCCACAGGAGAAACAAAAAAATATTGTAAATAACATATGACCCGGCAAAATAGAGTTTAACTAAAATCAAGTCGACAATGAAAGATTAAAAAACCTCTCTAATTCCCAATTCAGGAGAACCACTTGCTCTTGAACGCGAATTATCTGCCGTATCAAAATCAAAGGCTGTAACTTCCCTTCGAGCACTATTAGAACCGCTACGAGGAGTTGATTTCCATTCTTTTTGTTTCTCTTCTCGTTCATCTTTTTCAACTTTCTTTTCATTCCAACGTTCAAAAGAATCGAATTTTGAAGAATTAGAGCCTCCTCTATATAACATATCATCTTTTGAAAATCCTTGGTATTTCTCTCTCCCATCAGCTTTTGCTTTACGACGTTCATTTCTCAACAATTCATCATCATTTAATAATTCCAAAATTAATTTGACACGATGACGAACTGAAAAATTTCTAATTGAGATAAAAGGAATATAAATACATATATCTACTATAGTTAGTTCTCAAAGAGAAACGGTCATGAGTAATAAACGAATAAAAGTAGAATGGGGGATTTAATGGACTAACATAAGAAACAGAACCTCCCGATAAAGTCGTATTTTACAGAATAAATATTTCTAAGTCTGGACCTAGACATGGTTTCTTAGCCTGTCGGATAGAGTTGAAGAAACTCCAGGAAGTTCAAAAATGCTTAGGTATCGGGGACCCGATTTTCGGGAATCGGGTTGGCTAGATTCCTGTTAGGTATATATTTAGCAAAGCACCAAGACCTTAGCTCAGACCCGGCTCAATCTCTACCATGCGAGAGACGGAATTCCTAGAAAAGCTCCCCATGTACAATCTCTAACTAATAAACTTTTATCAGAAAAAATAATACCATTTGCCCCTTCATCTTTTCCTCTTTCATCAACACATTTGTAACTTTCCAAAGCCCGCATTTCAAAAGAATGATCACGTGCTGTAGAAATAACTCGTTCGCTTCCATTTTTGAGCAAATAATTGAGCAAAATTAAAGACTAAAAATATATTTTCCAGTTAAATTCCAAAAAATTCAAAAACCTTGTACACACGTCTCCAAGCCATTTTATTGTCCTGCAAAAAATATTTTCTACATAAACTATCTATCAAAAAAACCTGTAACAAACGCTTCCACAGCATTCCCATAACCTCAGTAAATTGGTCATACTGAAAGGTTAAACTCGCAATTTCCTGCATTTCCGGCCCTGTTGGTCCTTTAAAAAACAAAATTTATTTGTAAAATAAAAATTGATTAAAAAATACCCCAAGGATCTTCATTAGTAGCCTCACGAACTTTTTGTTCAGTTTCAGTAAAATTCATAACATAACCTTGACTTTAAGTAAAATTCTTTTTAGTAGCAAAAAACATCAATTTCTTACACTTTATCGCCCAATTTTCGCACTTCATAGCTGTTGAGGGTTTGTTGAACACTTTTTGTAAGACTGGCGATTCCTTGAAGCTGAAAACAAAAATAAAGATTTCTGTTGTTTTTAACAAAAACAAACCAATTCTGACATTTCTCTTCAACTGTGTAGAAATACCAATTTGGAATTATCTAGTAAAATACAAACTTTTTAAATAAAACTTTGAATTAAAATTGTACAAACAATTATTCTTTGTACAAACATTAATGGGCGCATAACTTAAAAATCGATAAAAAGAATACAAGAAGGAAAAGTTTTAAACAAAAAGATCTCTTTGCAGATCAGCCATTATTATTCGAATAACAGGGAAAAGATCCGAGAGAATTAAAACCCCAAGCTTCTAAAATGAATGTAAGTTCTCTAGAGAAAATCATAAATCTTTTTAGACGCGCACACATTCATAATTTATATTGAGTGAACACTGACTCACAAAAATCAAGATCAAAAATAGATTTGGAGAATCAAAACTCCAACTAATTAAAATTAAAAAGAAAAGTGTTTAAAATTTATTATAATTTAATTAAATGAGTATAAAAGTCTGAGTGAGGTTCTCTGCGAACAATAAATAAATAATAATCTCAAAAAATCAACAAAAATATTCTTAATCTGGGTCTAACAATAAAATTAATTATACAAAGATTTACGATGCCTCATATCGACAAACGTACGGAATTCCATCAATGATCTCATAGAAAGGTGGAACAATTTTCAATTGAAGTCCTTTCAGTTCGTTTTCGTCTTTGATATAATATCTCTTGTTACGGCCAATCTTGTCCATCAAAGTTTTTGCCTTTAACAATTCTTTTTCCACCTCTATCGCCTTTTCTTCTGCCTTCCCGAAATAAGGCTTAATGCCTTGATATATTTTGTCGTTGTATGCTTCCAAGCCCTGGTATGCTTTTAAAAAGTCAGGCACACACTCACAAACACTCTCAACCAGTTCTTCAGGAAGACCACGTGAATAATGTCGGTGGTGTGCACTATAAATAAAAATTTTATTTTATTCTTATAACAAACAGATTTCAAAAATAATTAAAAAACTGACAATTGGACATTGTCAAAGCCCATTCTAATGATAATTTTCCTTTCATCTGCAGCAAAAGAAGATGCAAATTTAGTCAAAATTCGGGAGGCATTGTGTGTACGAACATCTATTTCCATAGCTGCATAGAATGCTTTAATTCGATGGCTAACAGACGACCATAACTAAAAAAAATAAAAATTATTTTAGATGAATAACAACATCGTTCACTGCATGCACTGTGTCGGGAGGGTTAGGGACCAAATTATCCCGAGCAGCCTGCAGAAAGGAATATTCGTCAAACTCCTTCGTTGGAAACTGAAAAAAAATTAATTTAATAATCAATTCAATCAAATTTATTTAAGAAATTAGAACGAAATTTAGAAAAGAAAATAAAAACAAACCTGTTGAAGTATAAGGTCACAATGCAAAGCAGCGCCAAAAGAAACAGCTTCTACATTATCAACAATCACAGGATCCTTATCAAAGACTAGTTTAGCTACTTGTTTGACCTATTAAAAATAAAAAGGAATTATTTAATGGGCAAATATTTGAAACTAAATGACAAACTACTTGAAAACAAAAAACCTGATCATCTGCCTTTCCAATAAGAAATACATCCCTAGCTTGATGTTTATTCTTTGTTTCAACCAAAGCTTTTTTAAACGCAGAAATTTCACGAGGAGAAAGCTCATCAGTCGATTGAAAATCATTTTGTTGTCCAAATTGAGAAGCAAGGTGTTTGAACAAGTTGTCAATGTAATTGCCAGCATAAACCAAATGAAATTTAAAAATTCCACGCTCCATTTTAATGACAGAAATATTCATGGCTCCATTATCGAAATCACAAACTGCGATACTAAAAAAATTTTAAAAGGAAAAATTTGAAATCACAAACCTCTTATTCTCCTCATATTGTAAAAAACAAGCAAGAGCAGCAGCTTTATGGTCAGTGGTAACATCAATAATATTCATCCCAGCAATTTCTGCAGCTTTTTTAACCTTAGAATGTTGAGATCCATTGAGAAAAGAAGGAATGGCTATAACAGCAGGAATATTAGGTCGTTTCCAAGTTTCTTCAACTTTCTCTTTCATTTTCTCAAGACTATACGCACAAATTTCTAATGGAGTAAATATTTCTCGCTTTGACTCTATGCATGTATAACCATCAGGAGCCTCCACGATCTTGAAGGGAACAATGTTCCTAAAATAAAGGCTACGTTTGTTGTGGAATTTCAAAAAAAAACCTGATTTTACACACAAACGGGTCATCAAATTTTATGTCAATCAAATGGGCAATAGCATGGAAGGGATTCTTGAGATTGCCCTGCTTAGCAGCATCATCACCAAACAAAATCTCCCCATGTTGATTAAATGCAACAAACGGCGGAACAGCAAAAGACTAAATTAAAGTTAATCTAATCAAAAATTTTAAATAAAACTTCAGGCTTTTTTTCCTTCATGATTGTAACGTGTGAATTCGCCATCCCGATGTTGACGCCCATTGTCGTAGGAGGAAAGACAATTGTAGTTGGAGGTGGAGAAACAATGGTACTTCTTTAAAAACAAAAAAAAATTTAATTCAGAAAAAACAAACCCGAATCTTTTGATAGATCTTAAAGCCGAGACTGACTTTAAAAGCAAATACATTCTTATTAAATAAGTTTAATATTTCAAAGAAATTAGAATAAAGGTATAAAATCTTTTAAACTAAAATAAACAAATAAACGCGTGAGTAACCTAGAAAAATAAAAAAATCAATGAAGCACTTTTACGTTCTCCTTTTATTGATTTTTGCTAATTGACTGGGTCAACCCCTCACGAACGAGTACAAAAAAATGTTTGGTGTTTTAACTTTTCGACGTTTCGTATTTTGCAAATTAAATTTCAAAGTGTAAATTTTCGATTCCCATATTTTTAAATAGGTCACGGACATTTTGCTTCGCAGTGCTTACATTAACTTGCTCCTCGTTCTTTTCTTTTTTACATAAATTTTTTGTTTAATTATGATTCAACTCGTGTCAGCCAATGTGGTAAACGAAACAATTTTTGATGTTATTATTCTAGTCTCTGATGGAGCTAAATCTTTGTCTTTGTTGGAAGATAAATACAATGAAATACGCTTAGCTGTAGAAAACTTTTCTAAGGTTTTTTTTTAATTTTTTGAAAAAATTATATTTTCCCAAAAAAATTAAGATTTGTTGTTCATTAGATGAAGGAAATGATTGGCTTATTCCAGCAGAAAAGATTCCAGCAAAACGCTTAATTTATTCAAGTACAGGCTCTATTCATGGTGATTTTGATGATGTTAGGAAATATATGAAAGCTGGGATTGCAGCGGGAAAAAGGTTCGAAAATTTCTAAAATATAATTTAATATGAAGGTATTTTTAAAAGAATCCTTGGGGAAAGTTTTATGCTTATTTCTTCTATTATTTTTTTAAATTTTGTTTTTACAATTAATCTACTAGCACAATAGAGGGTTGGTTAAGTGGGAAAGGTGTTGATTGTACCCAGTTTAATGGAAGTTCGGTTCTAATTGGATTAAGCTTTTATGCGTAATTTAAATTTTTTTTTTTGAATTTTCTAATTATATAATAATTCTTGTACGATATTTTTATATTAGCTTTTTTCATTATTTCGTTAAAAATTGCTCATAAAATTTCTTTTTTTTCAGATTTTTAATGACTGGTGCTCGTTCCCCTCTTCTAATAACTTTACCTACTGAACGTTTTCCAGCAGCCCAAATATGTTCTGCTATTGGTTTTCTGCATTCTTTATATACACCTCTTCTAAATCGAGAAAAAATTGAAAATTTTGTTGAAAAGGCTGATTTAATTGGAATTTTGGAATTAAAAACAAAATGCCAAAAAATTGAAAATTTTATACCTTACGGGTCTTTGGATGATTTTTTACAAGGGATTCAAAGCTCCTTTAATTTGTGTAGAGATATTGGAGATGGGGTTTGGTTTTATTTTTAATTTTTAAAATTAAATTTGATAAATTTTCAGTATTAAAATAACACTAAGGAAAGACTCAAAGATCTAGTATTTTATCGGCTAAGAGCCTTATTAAGTAGTTAACCAATACCTGGGATTTTACCAATCTTCTGGGAAGTAATTATAATATTTAACATCTTTATTTTCTCTTTTAATTAGAGTATTCCCTTAAATATATTCTATATAGGGACGGGTGGTTTTGCTTTTTTATAAATAAAAGGAAGGGCAGTTTTGCCTTTCGTTTTATTTTTTCATATTTTCGGATTGTTTAGCAATTTCATTTTTTATTTTGGCAGGTTTTTTTTTAATTGGAAATAATTTTTTTTTGCTTTTTTTATTTTTGATTTTTCACTAAAATTTTTTTCCAGGATCCTCAAAGAATGTCACCTTCCCGTGTTGTTGAATACATTTTAAAGGAATTTAAAGATTCTTCAATTAAAATAAATGTTATAGAAAATAAAGATCAAATTTTGAAAAATTATCCATTAATGGCTGCTGTCTCTAGAAGTGCTAATAATATTGAAGAACATCGAGTAAGTGAGAAGAAATTTAATTTTATACTTTTTAAAGCTTTAAAAATTTTTCTATAATTTAAAAAAAAATTTATTTTTTAAATTTAAAGGCTCGATTAATTTGGTTAGAATATATTGGAGAAGGAGAAATTACTGAAACTTTGTTTATTGTTGGAAAAGGTTATTTTATTTATAAAATTAACAATAAAAACAAATTTTAGGGGTGACAATTGATACAGGCGGGGCAAATTTAAAAGTGGGTACGTCAATGTATGGAATGTCTCGTGATAAATATGGAAGTGCTGTTTTGGCAGGTTTTTTTTAACTTGGAAATAAATTTTTTGATTTGACTTAATCTGCTCTTAATTATCTAGGGCGTCCCTCCATAGTTTTTTTTGCTACACCTATTTTTGAGAGGATTTAATCTTTAAAGTTTTATTTTATTTTCAAAATTAACGTGAACTATTCTAACCAAATATAGACTGCTATTTTAGAAATAGAAGATGAACCACTGTAGAGACCGGACGGAGAAAATACCTCGTCAAAAAATCATCGAAAAATCTTGATCGATCTTCAACCCTTTGTTTTAACCTTCCCCACCCTTTTTAACCTACCCCAATTCTTTCGGCATTTAGCCCTAACAATAATTAAAGAACCTCAACATTTTTACTTTTTAAAGGCTTTTTCCGTGCCTTGGATATTTTAAAACCAACAGGAATTAAAGTAATTGGATGTATGTGTATGTGTAGAAATAGTATTGGATCTAATTCTTTTACAACTGATGAAATTATAACTGTAAAAATTTTTATTAAATTTAATTTTCAATTAATTTTTAAGGCAAGAAGTGGAAAAACAATACAAATTACTAATACAGATGCAGAAGGAAGATTGGCTATGGCTGACGCTTTGGCAGAAATGAAAGAACTTGTAAGGAGGGTTTTAAAAATCATAAATTAATTTTTGCCTAAAAATTATTTTTTCTATATTTTTTTGCGGAAAATTTTTTGCGAGAATTTCTTGCGAATGATTTTATTTTTTCTGACTTAAAATAAGCAAGGGATTATTTTGAGAAAAATTGTATTCGCAAAAATATTTTTTTCAAATAAAAAATAAATTTTCAGGCTTTAAAAGCTCGTAATCCCCATCTAATGACTATTGCAACATTAACTGGCCATGTAGTTCTAAGTTACGGACATTGTTCAGCTGCTATGGATAATGGACCTGCTAGAGCTGTTAATTATGCTGAACAACTTAAACAAACAGGAGATGTGTTTGGACAGCCAGTAGAAGTTTCTAGACTTTTTAGTGAGGTAAAAAATAAATATTAAACGTTGGGAGACTGGTTATTTTTGGGAATAATTAGGCGGGAAGGAGGCTAGAAGTATGGTTGCCTATGTAGTCAAGTGGTGAGGGTTCGATACCTCGTTTGTGAAATCTTTTTTAAATTATTTTTAAAAAATTCTTTTAATTTATAGGACTTCGCTTTCCACTCTTCTGATGTTCAAACAGCTCAACTTAAACAATCAGACATTGGACCTTCTGTCCAAACACTTCGTGGACATCAAGGTCCAGCAGCTTTTTTGATTTGTGCTTCTGGCCTTTCTGAATGTGGATTAGACTCTGCCCACCCAATTAAATATACACATTTGGATATTGGACATGTTATGGGTGCTTATCCAAAATGTTCACTTCCATCGCCTTTGCTTACACTTATTGCACAGTTTGTTTTTTTTAGAAAAAATATTTTGGGGGAAAAAATTTCTTTTTAAGTCATATTCTGCCAAAAACTAAATTTCAAGAATGGGAAGTCAAAATTATATCTTAAAAATTGGTGGAAAGAGAGGAAATATTAGAGATGCTAGGTTAAAATTATTTTTTTTTTAATTAATCAACCCGTTGGATTATTTAACCTTTATTTGTTAATTCTTTAGAAATTTTCTAGCCCATAAAATAAAATTCCGTAACTCCTCTTTTTATTTAAAAAATAGTTGTTGTAAATTTTTAGTCATTTTCTTATAGGGAATAAAATTTGTTAAATATCTGAATTTAATATATAATTTGGTAGTTTAAAATTAGAGATTTTTAAGTTTATGTCCTCAACAGGGATTCTCTCGAGTCGACGATCGCAGTGGGTTGTTAATTGATATTTTGCTCACCAAAAATTTAACGAAAAATCTAAACTTTTCAAAAAACAAACAAACCAAATCGTAAAAATTGTCTACTTTTATAATTCCAATTATATGAAAACGGGTAAAATTACAACCCGAAATCATCAAACCGAGAAATCCCTAGTTCACAGATCTACCGGATAAGCATAAAATATAATTCTAATAAATATATTTTATATAAAAATATTTTTTAAATATATATCTGAATTAGTTTTGTTTATATATAATTAATTATATTTACTCCTGTTGCTCTATTTCAATCACCAGGTCTTGAGGTCCTACTTTATCTCCCGTGGTTAAATGTATTGCTTTTACAGTTCCTGCTATTGGTGAATCAACACTCATTTCCTAGAAAATCAAAAATTATAATTTTAAAAAATTAAAACAAACCATTTTCATTGCTGAAAGCACAAAAAGTGTTTGTTTTGGTGAAACTTTATCGCCAACCTTTACTTTTACTTCCAGAATCTGAAAAACAGAATGTTTGAAAAATTTCTGGTCAAATATTTTTAGAAACCGGAACTTTTAACATCTCAAACCCCAGTTTTAATGAAAAGAAAAAATTAATTGACATTCATGACCCAAAGAATTTTTGAATTAGGACAACCCCAACATTTTAAATTTTGGTTGGCCATTGGGTAAGGTATAAGCGATACTCTGAATTAATGAATCTCCCCCCCTCTCGTTATATACAATTTCTAGCCCCAAAAGTTGTATCCAAAAATAAGATTCTCCTTACATCTCCAGGCATCGGAGCACCAATCTGCCCTTTAATTCCAGGCATAGCTTTCGGCCTTACAACAATATCTTTGGATGCTTCTTGGTCCAAAATAAACATTGAACGCATTTGCCCATTCAATTCGAAAAATGTTTCTCTTTCTCCCTTTGAATTTAATTTGCCTTCTGCCAAATGTTGAATTATTAAATTCTTTCCTTTTTCAATTTCAACCTTTTTTGAAAATTTAAAAAAATTTTAGAAAAACTTTCTAAAAAATTTACATTCACTTCCTCAGCGACATTTGGTCCAACAAGGAATACACGAGTTTCGAGTTTGTCTACAGGTCCATAAGTTTGCCGGAATTGTTCAAAATCATCAAATTCACGAGGAAACATGGCTGAAGACATTACCTATTTTTAAAAGAAAAATTTCAATTTTTTTTCTTCCAAAAAATTTTTTTCCCCTTACATCAACTTCTCTCAATTTTCTTCCATGTTTTTCTTCCAATTCCTTCTTTTTCTTGTCCAAATCCATTGGAGGCATTCCTTCACCTGGACGGCCATCAATTTTTTTCTTTCCTCGAAGAATTTTAGTTCGAAGAGGTTCTGGGAAACCATAGGGAGGTTGACCTATTAAACCCTGAAAGAAATTTTTAGAAAATTTTTTAGAAAGGAAAACAAACCTGCATAAACTCTACAACAGATTTTGGGAAAGACAATTCTTCTGCTCTTTCGGCAAGAGTTTCAAGTGTCAATTTATTTTGTACCATAAATTGTGCCAAATCGCCAACAATTTTTGACGAGGGAGTTACCCTTTTTAAATAAAAATAATTTAAAAAAAATCAAAACTACAGCCCAGACAGCTCCAATCACATCAAAAATTCTTACTTAATTATATCACCCAAAGCCAAGTTTGCTTCAGCATACATCTTTTTAACTTCATCAAATTGTTCTCCTAATCCAAGAGCATAAGCCTTAAGAATTGAAAAAAATAAATAAAAATTAAAAAAACTTGAAATTGCAAATTTGTATATTGACCACCAGGTATTGCATGAATATAAACATCTGAATTTCCACTTTTCATTGAAACGGATGATTCGAATGGTTGGTAAAGCTGACGAGCAATTTCCCAATAGGCGTTGTATTTTGAAATGTTTTCCATATTTAGACCTTTAAATTAGAAATTTTCAGAAAAATGTTTTTATCGTTCCTTATACATTCTGGCCTCCTTTTAAGACAAACATAACTCCTAGGGGAAGAAAGATTTGTATTTTTAAACGAGGTTTCTTAAATTGGAGATATCGCCTAGACAACTTCCTCCACCCCGCGGCTAGAAAGGCCTTTTTAACCTCTCAGAAAATTTTCAAAGATAAAAAAAAACCTGTAGCATGTTTTGTCCTCTCCAAAGCAGCAACTATCGCCCCCATAGACGGCTGTGAAGTCATTCCACTCATCGAATCAACTGCTGCATCTACAACATCAGCACCTGCTTTAGCACATTCTATCATACTTGCTACACCTGTCATTGCTGTCTAAAAGAAAAAACTTTTTCTAATCAAAAAAATTTTCTTTCTAATTTACATCGTGTGTGTGTACATGAATAGGAATATCTGGATGTCTATCTCTAAGCGCAGTAATTAATAATTTGGCAGCTTCAGGTTTCAATACACCGGCCATATCCTTCAAATTAATTTTAAAAAATTAAAAAAAATTTTTTTCAAAAAATTAACCTTAATTGCAAGTATATGTGCATTAGCTTTAACAAGTTCATCAGCCAACTTCAAATAATAATCCAAATTGTATCTCTTCGCTTCCGGATTGGAAACATCTCCAGTATATGAAATGGCTGCTTCAACAACCCCTCCGGCCTTTCCAGCTGCTTCCATACCAACAAGCATATTTGGAAGGTAATTTAAAGAGTCAAAAACACGAAAAACGTCAATCCCAGATTTAACAGATAGTTCACAAAATCTTAAAAAAAATATTTTTAAAACTAAAACTATAACATTAATACTTAAATAAACAAAAAAACACTCGACCCCATATAAATACCTCATCGAACACGTTAGTTATTTAGCAATCCCCCTCTAGACGATAACTCGAATTTAAGATACACTTATTATCGCATTCAAAATTAAAGGTAGAAAGTTAAGTTCGAATATACTGAATTCCCCATAAGTCATTCTAGAATTTAAATAAAAACAAACTTGTCAATAACATTATCAGGATAACTAGAATATCCAACAGCATTTGCACCACGAAAGAGCATTTGAAAAGGAATATTGGGTATTAAACGACGTAAAGTTTCTAATCTCTCCCATGGGCATTCATGAAGAAATTGGAGAGCTACATTGAAAGTAGCGCCTAAAGAAAGAAATTTTTCAATAGAAAAAATAAATTATTACAAACCTCCCCAAACTTCCATAGAAAAAAGATTTGAAAAATTATAAGCCATAAAAGGAGAAATTTTGACCATATCATAAGTCCTCACTCGAGTAGCCAAAAGACTAAAAATTTTAATAAAAATTTTAAAAATTTAAAAAAACCTTTGATGTGCATCTCTAAATGTTGTATCAGTCAAAAGACAACCTTTGTTCTTCCTTACCGCCTTGGCAAATGCTTCAGGTCCTTGTTTTAGTAAAATGTCTCGGAGACCGGATGGGGGAGGTTGGTCTATTAAAAATTATTTTTAAAAAATTTTAAAAAATAAAAAAAACCTGCTGGAACGGGAGGAACAACAGGCTGAACATTTCTTGGTGGAAGGTCAGTAACTAACGGAGTTAGAGGTCCATTTACTTTTAAATGACCCAAATAATGCCTTAAACAAATTTAAAAAATTTGAAAAAAAAATTTTACAAAAGTTTTTGTGCTCTGTTTTGGCTTGGTTTGAAATTAAACAACTCTGGGTGTTCGTCAATAAAAAGTGTGTCAACTACGCCTGTTCGAAATTCTGGTTGTTCGAGTACGTTGATCTGACAGAAAAAAAAATTCAAAAAATTTAAAGAAAAAATACCAAAAAAGGAATATTTGTTTTAACTCCACGAATGCGAAATTCTTTAAGAGATCTGACCAATTTAGAAGCTGCGGAATGATGATTTCTGGCACGGGCAATTACCTAAGATTATTTTGATATTAAAAAAGAATTTTTAGGAAAAAAACCTTGACAAGTAAAGAATCATAATGCTGAGAAATTACAGAACCAGCAAAAGCAGAAGCCCCATCTAAACGAATTCCCATTCCTTCACCACTTCGATAAACTTCAATCTTTTATTTTAAAATTAATCTTTAAATAGAAAAAATAATTAAATACCCTGCCACTGTCTGGTTGAAAGCCTTTAGCTGGATCTTCTGTTGTTACTCTAAAAGATTATTTTTTAATTAGGGACTGTTAACGAGTTGAGATAAAAATTGGGAGTACATGGAAGTTTTCGATAACGTCTTCCCCTTCTTCATCAGTTCCCTTCTTGTTATGCTTAATTCAGTCCCGAGGGCCGTGCTTATTATTAGACTAATGTCCGTGATGCCCTAGACTGATGTGCTTTACCACGTCATTCCCCTCTTAACGTTAGCAAAATTCGTCTCAAGGAGTGACGTTATACAAAAAAATAACAAGTTGAAGACAAAAATTAAATTTAAAAAAGAATGATTGTATTGACCTGTCTGGGTACATAATACCACAAAGGTAAATGCATATTCATGATCAACAATAATATCCCAAGCGTTAGGCCCGTTTACAAATAAATTATAAACGGAATTTGACAGCTTGGTTAACCAAAACAAATTATTTCGAATAAAGGGAGTCGAACCGAGGGTCTTTAAATTTAATACCAAGAGTGTTACCCATTACACCACACCATCTCTTAAAAAACTGCAGATTTTTTAAAGTTAAACAGCTAATAAATCCCCCTCAAAAATCTCTTTTTAAAAACAAACCTGCATTGAATAGCAGCCCCACTAACACTAATAGCATCCTGTTTTAATTTAATATCATCCAAAGATTTTCCTTCAGCAATACGAATTTGGGCTTGAACCTTTAAAAATTTTTTAGACTTCTTCCCTCCTCCTAAACCAACCAAATCAACTCCCGTAATTTCTTCAGTAACTGTATGTTCTACTTGTAATCGAGCATTAACTTCCATAAAATAATGATTCCCTGCTCTATCCAATAAAAATTCGACGGTGCCTATAAAAAGTGGGCAAAATTTTCAAAAAAAAAAATTCAAAAAATCCATACCAACATTTTGATACCCAACATGTTTTGTCAACTTTATTGCATCATCCAACATTTTCTGTCTTATAATAGGGTCTAAAATTGGAGCTGGGGCAAGCTCTACAACTTTTTGATGTCGACGTTGAACAGAACTGGGAAAATAAAAAATGAAAAATTTAGAAAAAAAATTTCTTTTTCTAACCAATCTCTTTCGTATAAATGAATTAAATTTCCGTAATGATCGCCTAAAAAATAAATTTAAAAAAAATTTAATAGAAAATAGCTAACCCATAATTTGAACTTCAATGTGTCTTGGCCTTTCAACAAACCTTAAAAAAAAATTTTTTTCTAAATTAATAAAAAATTTAAACCTTTCAACAAACAAAGAACCATCACCAAAAGCTGCTTGTGCTTCAGAAAAGGCTCTGTTAAAAGCATTTTCTACCTAGAAAAAAGATTAAATAAATTATTCTCAAAAAATATTGGGAAATAAATTTTTTAAAATATTTTTTAATAATCGGGCCTCACTATAAGATAAACCAAAAATGAAATATCTCTTACATCAGTTTAAGATACCTTTGCTACTCCACCACACAGCAGTCAACCAACTGTTACAAAAAAAATTTTGGTTGACTAGTGGGTGAGGGAGATGTCTAGGCAAATCTCTTTATAAGATACCTTTTTTCAGCCCCAAGGGGGTATTTTAATAGGTTAGCTAATTTTGTAATTTAATGAAAAATAATTTTACACAAATTAAAAAACTTCTTCTCTTACATCATCTTCCCTTTCCACTTTCCTCATCCCTCTACCACCGCCTCCATAAGCAGCTTTAACTATTATTGGAGTTCCATATTGTTTAACAAAATCCATTACTTCATCAGCACTAGTTACTGGATGATTAGTTCCTGGCACAACTTGAACTCCCGCCTCTATAGCTGCTTGACGGGCAGCAACCTCAAAAAGAAAAAAAAATTTTAAATAAAAAAAGAAAGATACTTTGTCCCCCATTCGCCTCATAACAGAAGGAGAAGGTCCAATAAAAACAATTCCGTGATCTTGACAGGCTTGGGCAAAATCTGCACGTTCAGAAAGAAAACTAAAAAATAAAATTTAAAAAAATTTTAAATAGAAAAAATCTTAAGATTTACCCCGTCAACTTTTATCCCTTCTTTCTTAAATTTGACTCCTTTTAACTTTTCCGTTGTAAAGGTATCGGTTCTCAATAAAAGAGAAATTCATGAGTAAAACGACACCATACCCATCCCAAAAAATATCAAAGGATTGGGTGGAACTTGATCCCAAGAACTTTCCGAAATGAAAGGTTGTTATAATCCAACAATCCTACCAACGTTTTTTTTGCTTTATTTGTTAGGATGGGAAGGAACTTAGCCGGCCTTAAACACATAAAATTGGATAAAATTTTGTGAATATTTAAAAAAAGATTAGGCAAAAAAGGGAAAAGGGCGTAATCTTAAAAATTTTCCCAAAAAATTTTAACAAAAAAATTTAAAAAAATACCCATATCCTGGATGAATAGCATCAACCTGGTTACGTAGAGCAACATCAACAATTTGGTCAATATTTAAATAAGCAGCAACAGGGGGTAAACCTTTAAAAAGAAATTTTGGAATTTTTTAATTTATTAAAAAACCTTTTCCAATTAAATAAGCTTCATCAGCTTTATAAACATGAATTGAATGTTTATCTTGTTCTGAATAAATAGCAACAGAAGTTTTGTTCATTTCCGTCAATGCTCGAAATACTCGCGTTGCTATAAAAGAAAATTTTTTTTAGAAATTTTAAAAATTAAAGAGAGAGAGAATTAATTGAAAGGGCAGGAATTATGGAATTGAACAACAGAAATTGAAGAGGAGTTGAGGACAAGAATTGTGAGATAAAGAAAGAATAATTTAACTTTTCCAGTCGACTCCGCCTGTTCATAGCTAATATAATCCAGGGAATAAGCGAAGGAAATAATAAATCTAAGAGATAGGTCTGCCTTGTAGTTTATTGTTCAATTGAAGGAAATAGCCCCTAACTCGTTTGAAAAGCACTCTAAAGGAGTGAGTGAGTTTAACTAAAAAAATTAACTAGAATATTTGTAGTGGTTATTCTTGACTTATGGCTTGGTTATTCTTATGGCTCGGAATAAAAAAAAAGAATGAGACTAGACATTTATACCCCATTAAAATCCCAGCCTATGGCAAAGAAATTAAAAAAAACTTTAAAAGAATTTAATTACCAATTTCCCCTCGATTTGCAACCATAACCTAAAAATTATTAAAAAATTATTTAAAAAAATTTTTCAATAAAAAACCTTTTTAAATTCCCTTTGGTCTGTAGAGGTAGAATCATATCGAACAATGTTTTTAACACAACGATAAAATGTTTGGATACGAGCACGTTTTGGTCGAATATGAAGAATTGTCATTTTTTTAATTTAGGAATGCTGAAAAAAATTTTTTTAATATTTTTTTGAGAATTTTTTTTAGAATTTTGTTAAAATTCTTAATATAAGGTAATCCTGAATAAGATAATCCCGAAACTGGATAATACATTCAATTTAGAAATTTGGTTAGTTTGGGGAAGTTACCTAAGTAATAGTGTGGTTACATAAAATTCCCTTGCGTTCTGCAACAAAAAAAATTTAAAAAAAGGCGAAATTGCGCGAGGCATCTCTCCTCTTTTTCCATTATCTTTTCTGTTGCATAACAGCATACGATTTTTATTTAATCCTAACATATAAGCGATAATCTCAAAAAGGGAAAAATAGAAAAAAAAATTTTGTACATGAATATTTTGAAAATTAAATTTTAAAATAATTTTTAGATTTTTGAATAAAAATAAATTAAAAAAAATTTTTTTAGGTAAACAAAAATAAATAAAAATATTTTTCAATGCAACAGAATTTTTATCTTCTTTTTTTACTTTTTCTTTTCTAATCAGTCTTTTTTTCTCTCCCATTTTGTACTAAAAGGACGTATACTCAGCCCATTTATTTATTTTTATTTTTACAAAAGAGAATGATCTTTCGATGGAAAATAAAAAAATTGAATGTTTTTATCAAAAAAAGAAAATAAAAAATATTTAATTAATTTTAATTGATTTTTTGGTATGTAGGGGATAGCGATAAAAATGCTCGGTAATAAGGTTAGTGAAACCGCAACTCTCGTTTGGGAATTAATACATATCCAATAACCAAAAATTTTACAAAAAAATATCTAAAAAATAACAGCCAAAATCCGCTAGGACATCAATCTAGTTAATGGTAACAAGGAACACTATCGAAAATTCGAAAATTTTGAAACCTTTTCGAAATTGGGATTAGGGCCGAAAAAGCCAAAATTTGGCAATAGCACGCTCTACATGATGGTATAATTTTATTACAAATTTTTTACTGACAGTTTGATGGTGTTCCTTGTAAAGTTTTCCTTGTAAATTTATATAAAATTGCGCGCATAGAAAAAATAAAGAGGAGATAAAGGTAGCGTGCGATTTTTTCTTTTTTTAATTTTCTGCTAAGGATTGAATTTTTTTAGAAAATTTAAAAATTATAGAAACTATCTTCAATTTTTCTTAAATTTGAAAACATTCAATCTTTCCCTTTTTAAATAAAATTAAAAAAAATAAAAACCTTATAAACTGCGTTTAGAAGAGAATTATTGTTTTGTTGTTGTTTAAGTAGAAAATTTATTTATTTATTTGATTGATGAGGTTTTAATTAAAGTCGTTGCAAAAGTGAAAATGCGTGAAGTGACAAAAACGAGAAAAAATTTTGTTAAATAATAAATATTTAAATGCTAGAAACAAAGAAAAAAAATCTTTAAAATTATTTTAAAAATTAAAAAAATAAAAGTTCACCGAATGGACAATTAACCGAAAGAGAATTTTAAATTAATTTAAAAAAGTATTTAGGGATGGGCTGGGTTAAGAAAAGTCAGAAAGGGTTTCAAGACGAAAAAACCCCGGCCCACCCCTAATTTACTAAAGTCTAAAGTAGGGCAACAACACATGCTTCCAGAGGAGGAAATGTCGTAGGTTTAGAAATTAATTTTCGATTTTACTAGCTTTGCTTCAGCTCCGGTGAACAGTTCCGATAGGAGATTGTAAAATAATTCTAAAAAATAATTTAAAAAAATATTTCAAGACAAAATCCAAGTCTTTTAAAAATTAAAAAAAAAATTTTTTTTTCAATTATAAAATTTTCTATAAAATACATACACAAATATTAGAAGTGTAAAAATTATTTTGTCAAAAAATTTTTTTTAAATAGTATATACTTTTTTTGGTTCACATCTTTTTAAAAAGCATCATCAAAATTATTATGGCCTCCCCCTCCCCCAACAGAATGACCGAGGGGTTGACTAGAAATTGAAGCATTTTCTGATGTTGATGAATCTTCAACATCCCCACCAGCACTTATACCACTAAAATAGGATTCTTGGTCATCTCCATTATTACTTCCATTGTTTGCATTATTCTGAAACTACAATTGCTTGTTAATTTGGCTTAAATATGCATACAACTAAAGTTGTTGGCGACAGGTTAATTTTCGCCTGTGGCAATCAAATGGCCTTAAATTTTTCTATAGGGCCACCACAGGTTAAAAATAACCGGTCGCCAAGAATTCTAATTAAAATTAATATAAAAGGACACACAACTACAATATTACCCAATAAAAAGTAAAAAAAGGATAGTAAAAGGCTGCGTCATAAAAATTTGAATTTTTAGACAAAAAATTTAAAATTTTCAATTATATGGACTAACCTTTTCTTTACATATTCCATTTAAGTAAAATATAACCTCAATTAGAGCTAAAAAATATTTTTATGACGCGACCAAATTAATTAAATTAGAAAAAGACCTGATACAAAAGAAAACCAGAAGAATAATTTGAATCCATATCAGAATCCGAATCGGAATCTTCCACAATTCCATTAGATTGACGCATTCGTAAAGACTGGATCTTTTTGAAATTTTTTAGACTAATTTTGAAAAAAAATTTAAAAAATAACCTCATAGTAATAATCAAAACGATGTAATGTGCTCAAATCTTCTTCGATATCTAAAAAAATTTTAAAGAAAATTAATAAAAAATTTTTGAAGTAATAAAAAAAATCTTTAGAAAATTTTTAAAAATTTTCTGAAAAACTTTTTTCTTGAAAAATTAAAAAAATCCAACCAGAATCCCCGTGTGGATCACCCATATCCACATACGGAAAAAGACGTGCATTTGAAAGTTTTGTCCTCAGCTTTGGATTGCTATAAGAACTAAATAATGGCAAAGGACTCCAACACTGAAAAAAGGAAGATTTTCAAAAAAAAATTTTCAATTTTACTTTGACAATTTTTTCAACTCCACAAGACAACATTAATCCACTTTTTGAGCCATATTTAACATGATTGACTATTGAGCGATGTCCACGTAGGACAGTAAAGGCGTTACTGGTATTTTCATTTTCTTCATTTTTATCTAGAGAAAAAACTTTTTTCAGAAAAATTTAAAAAAAACCGCTCCAATCTGTTGGCATTTCCCAAACATAAATATTCCAATCATCACTGCCCGTACACATAAAATTATGACCAGCAAAAGTGCAAGATTTAATTGTACAAAAATTTGAATAATTTGGATCACGTAAATGAACATATTCTGAGGTAGATAACTTTAAAATAAAGAAAAAAATTTAAAAGAATTTAAAAAATTGTAAACAAACATTAAAAACTACAGGATTTGAACGGCTCATAACACAAAAAAGTGCTTCACCATTTGGTGACCAATCTGAACAAATTGCACGACGAGTAATTTTTCCGGCTTCGACGTAATTACTGAAAAAAAATTTTTTAAGATTAAAATTAAAATAAATTTATAAAATGGTACTAACAAAAAATAAAAGAAAAAACGATTCTTTTAGAAATTAATATGGTTTTTAGATAAGACATGAAATTCCTTGTCATCCAAATTTTAAGATTTCTATAGAATTAGTACGTTTTCGAGCTGGGCCGACGTTCAAGGCAACTTTTATATGAAATGAGAATGTATGAGTTTTGATAAAATATGCCATGCCTGATTCGACCTTTAGAACCGAGTCATACCGTTTTAGTAACCCTGTAGAATATACGAATTTCAGACCAAATTAAAATCCGGAGCCCAATCCCAGAATTTTTTTTAGAAAATTTTAAATTTAAAACTTTACTTTTGAGACTAACAAAAAATATGATAAATTTCAACATTGCCCCCATAAAACCCCCAAACCTGACCAGCATTACAAAAAATAATTTTCTCCTTACTTTATTCCCATCCTCAAATCATAAATAACCAATCCAGTTTTTTCATTACAAACAGCTACAATATTGTGATTTAAAGGATTCCAACAAACTGAATAAGCACGTCCTTCTTGTTTTAATTTTGTACACATTCCATCACCTTCTCCACCTCGCAAATCAAACAAATAAACGTTTCGATCATCTGAAGAGGCTGCAATCATGTTGTCATCGACTGGCTGGAAATTTAAAAAAATTTTTGGGAGTTTTTAATAAACAAAAAAGAAAGTCTAACCTCCTACATATAAGATACCTCCTTAGGGCATAAAAAATTATATCTTATAACGAGGAGTATATAAAGGAGCCTCTTTGTTTTTAGGGGCTGTCTGTCTGTGCTTAAAGGGGATTCTGTCAACAGGTTTGAACCACTGTGAAGGGGAAGTATCGCTCATATTAGGAAATTTTCCTATCCAAGTGACCAACCTAATTTTTTAAAAATGTATCTTAAATTGAAAGGACTTTTGTATCTGCAAGCGCTTTATTAATTCGTAAAAATAAATTAAACTTAAAGAAAACCCCAGACAAAGACTCAAGAAAATCCAAAATTAATTTTAGAAAAAAAAATTACATGAGTGGAAATATGATAAATGGAAGAAGCTGCCCGATAAGTACAAAGACGTCCAAGAGTCCTTAAAAAACAATTTCCTTTGATTAAAAATTCTTTTCAAAAAATACCTCATATCATGAACCAAAAGTCGATGGTCATTCCCAGCAGAATAAACTCTTTCAGTTTTGTGAGAAAATCGAAGAGCAAAAATATTTGATTGATGAATTGATTTCATCGTAACGCTAGTTAATGAAGGTGTTTCAGAAGTGCAGCAATCAACTGTTTTCCAAAGGCGAACTTTTAAATCGTCACCTCCTTGGAAATTTAATTTTTAAAAAATTTGGATTATAAAATATATGAAATATTGAGTAATTTAATTTGAGACGGGATCCCATCAAGTAAATTAATAATTTAAATTAAATAATAAATCTGAGTTTAATCCGAGATTAAGAGATTAAAGCTAAATCCAATCAAGGCTAAATCTAATTAAAGCTAAATCCCAAGTTTAAGGCGACAAATGGGATTATTGGGATATCATAATAAAGTCCGCGGGATCCCGCCCTGTCCACCTTCCTGAAAAATCCGTTAATGGATAACGGACGTGATTTAACAACTCTATGAAATATTACCAAACGTTTGTTTCAAAGTTGACTTTCATTTTTAATTAAAATGAAATCCTTATTAAAGATGAAATTTTAAATTGTGAGAATTAGTGAAGATAGGAAGGGGGTTCCGTCGGAAAACTTAAAATACCAACCCCCCTCTCAAAAAAAATATAAATAAACTAACCACTAACAATCCATTCTTCATTTGGCGAAAAATCTACAGCATTAACACAACCTGTATGTGCTTTTAAATCTCTTTGATGAACAGAAGAATTTCTTTTATTTAATTCAAAAATATTGGGCAAAGAAAGAGAATTTCCAAAAACTTCTCGATTTTTAAGTCTTGAAAGAATACGTTCACAAATATTTTTATTCTTCTTTTTTATTCTTTCTTCAAGAGGATTTAATAGAATTTCGACATATTCTTTTTTGGGCGCTTTTGGAGGTTTTGGTCCAGGAATTGAATCGTCTTCCTTCTCTTTTTCATCATCTAATCTTACATAATTTTCATTTAATTTTGTTTTAACAGTTTTATTTCCGTTGTCACAATTAG
The DNA here is from genome assembly GCA_036172955.1 of Meloidogyne arenaria. Lineage (NCBI taxonomy): Eukaryota > Metazoa > Nematoda > Chromadorea > Rhabditida > Meloidogynidae > Meloidogyne > Meloidogyne arenaria. The sequence continues at coordinate 1,065,595 of JARQAB010000024.1, forward strand.
AGGAGGAAGAAGCACTCATGAAATATTAAAAGAAAATAATATCTAAAAAATATATAAATTAATAAATTAAAAAATTTAATTAAAAATTAAATTAAAATCGATATGTGTGACTTTTGATATATTGTTTAGAGAAGGTTGCCATTAAAAAGTAAAAAAAAAGTTAAAGTTGCTCATTTACTCTCATTAAAAATTAATAGAGTAAAAAATTGCCCCTTATAAGCCCTTTCACCCACGCAGGAAGGTGATCTTGAAGCATAAAGCCATACGATTCTCTGTAACTGACACTGAGTCAATAGGGGGGGGGGGGGGGGGGTTTGTTTCTCAATGGCTGCGCCCCAAAATGTCCTACCCCCAAAATGTCCTCCCCTAAAATGTCCTCCCCCAAAATGTCCTAGTGAATAAAAACCCCCAAAATGTCCTAATGAACAAAAACCCCCAAAATGTCCTCCCCTAAAATGTCCTACCCAGAAAATGTCCTACCCCATCCCTTCTTTAAATTCGGGTAATTTTAATTTAAAATCCGGAAAAAAGGTTTCAGGAAAACCCGGAAAATGTTTTCCGGAAAACCCGGAGAATGTTTTCCGGAAAACCCGGAAAATGTTTTCCGGAAAATCCGGAAAATGTTTTCCGGAAAATGTTTTCCGAAAAATCTGTACTATTCCGGAAGCCATTTTCCGGAATTTTCAGTAAGTTATTTTTCGATAATTTCCGGAAATCATTTTCCGGAAAAATTTCTATATCTTTTCTCGAACCAACTTCATGTTCAGAAAAACGTGACCTATTTGTTTTTAATTTTGAGTTCGACAAATTGAATATTTTAATATATTTGACATTTTGAGATGGACATTTTTGAGGGAGGACATTTTAGGGGTTTTTGTTCATTAGGACATTTTGGGGGTTTTTATTCATTAGGACATTTTCAGGGTAGGACATTTTGGGGGAGGACATTTTGGGGGTTTTTATTCATAAGGACATTTTGGGGGTTTTTGTTCAATAGGACATTTTGGGGGTAGGACATTTTAGCAGCGCGCCTTTCTCAATATATCACTGGACATTTTGGGATTGGACATTTTCGGGCAAGTTAATTTTTCGGGTAGGGGACGATTCAGTATCGCCGATTCAGTCTCGCCGATTCAGTATCGCCGATTCAGTATACGCCGATTCAGTATCCGCCGATTCAGTATTCGCCGATTCAGTATCGCCGATTCAGTATACGGGGAAAAGGGGACGATTCAGTATTCGTATATTTTCCGACATAGAAAATCCGTTTTTTCTGGCGATTTCTTTGTTTTTCTTACATTCTACAATCTAAAGAACATTTTAAAAGTAAGCCGAATCTTAACTCTAGACCCTTCTTATGCTTTTTCGAGCTTGGGGTGAAGTTTTGGTCTCAACTTTTTTTCTTCAGGGAAAAAATTTTAATTAAAAAAACGAGTCAAATAAGCAAAAATTTATCAAAAAAAACCAAAAAGTCATTGTCTCGTTTCACTCATTAGATTTGTGGCCCTAAACAGGGCCGTTTGGGTTAAAGTTGTTGAAATCTGCCCAAATGTGAAACTTAAAAATAATTTAAAAATTAAAGAAAAATAATTTAGAAAATAAACCTCGATATATGGAATACCGCGTCAAGTCCGAGAATTTATCAGGACTAGTCAGACATATCAAGGTCACCAGACAACCACCTCAGCAGCAATCTGCTCGGCCAGATTCTTCGGGATTGCTATGGAACCTAGAAATATTTTTTAAAAATTTTAAAAATAAAAAATGGAGTGGACATGAGGAGGAAAAATTTCCACCTTGAAACGGGAAAGTAAAAAAATTTTCAAAAAGCCAAAAAACTTAAAAATAAACCATGTGTGTGTAATAGAGACCTCGGCATTCAGCGTAGAATTCTCGCCGTCTGGAGTTTTGAGGAAAATTAAAGAAATTTAAAAATTTTAAAAAATTCTAAATTTTCCATGAAAACCATTTTTTCTTTAATAATTGTTGTTGTTTATTGCTAATTGGGAAAAATTTCGGAAAACGAACAGAGCCGAAATTGGCTGAAATATATGTCATTCGATAGAGCTCGTCGAGTTGAGTCGAATGGTGAAAAAATTTTTGTGCGGACTCATAAAGGGGCTGAGATATAGGCCCCCGAAAATTGAAAAACCATAGGGGGGACCAAGCACTTTTTTGGGGTGAAAAATTCGAAAATGCAAATTATACCTCATTCGAAAGAGCTCATCGAGCTGAGTCGAATGACACCAAAATCAGCTCGATTAGATGATTTTTGACAAAGTTATGACCAGCAGAATTTTCGCTGGAAAAACTGTTTTTGTGCTGCTACGGAGGGTAGGCCGGGCATGGTCTTCGCTACACGATGGCCGTGCTTCGCTGCGGTCGTGCTCGCTTCGCTCGCGGCGACCGTAGCGAAGCGGCGGCCGTCGTTCCGCTCGACATGCCCGGCTTCCTCCGCAGCGGCAAAAACTTTTTTCCGCGAAAACCTTGGGGAAGGGGCAAAAACAAACGGTCATAACTTTGTCAAATCAAGTCAGATTTCGTTGATTTTGGTGTCATTCGACTCAGCTCGATGAGCTCTTTCGAATGAGGTATAATTTGCATTTTCGAATTTTTCACCCCAAAAAAGTGCTTGGTCCCCCCTATGGTTTTTCAATTTTCGGGGGCCTATATCTCAGCCCCTTTATGAGTCCGCACAAAAATTTTTTCACCATTCGACTCAACTCGACGAGCTCTATCGAATGACATATATTTCGGCCAATTTCGACTCTGTTCGTTTTCCGAAATTATACCGCTAATTGTTGTGGTAGATCACTTAAAGAACAAAGAAAATGCTTATACTAAAAAAATAAACCAGTTCCTTTCCGAAATTTCAGATTTTAGGGTAATTTATTCTACGAATACTGAATCGTCCCCTTTTACCCGTATACTGAATCGGCGATACTGAATCGGCGAATACTGAATCGGCGGATACTGAATCGGCGTATACTGAATCGGCGATACTGAATCGGCGAGACTGAATCGGCGATACTGAATCGTCCTTAACCGAATTTTTCAAACTGCAGGGGTCGATTTGGTAAATAAGTTCCATAATCGGAATCTTACACGCACCAATCTAGTTCTACTTGCTTTATCAAAAATATATGTACTTTGTACGAGAAAGAAAACTAGCCGCGCTATTCTCCAAAAATCAACAAACCTCGAGACCAATCCAAATATTCGGGTGAAAACCCCTAATACACAAATGTTCGATTATTCATAAAACATTAAAAGCTTAAAAAACTTCTGAACCATCAAAGAAAAACAATTTAATTATGCAATTTATTCGCAAATATCGACAAAAAAGACAAATAACATTTTATATTCAAGAGTATCTTTTTTTAACTATAATTTTTAAGTATTCATTTTATCACCTATAATTAATTATACTCCTATAGCGGCATATTATTTCCCGTCTAGGCAGCCTTCTCAAGCTCAATCAACTTCTTCACACCGTCGTACATCTGCTTGACGGCTGAAAATGAAAATCATAACAAAAAATTTCTTTCAAAACTTTCCCACCTTCAAACTCGGTAAGCCCAAGGCGAGCCTTGTTAGAAATGTCGTAGACGCCACCCTCAGAATCCGAGTGCTCACCATGAATACCACGGATTTGCAACTTCATCTCATCACAGATCCTTAAAAATATTTTTAAGGGATCTCATTTGCAAACATAAAACTCACTTCTTGAACTCTGGCTTGGCACTAATCTTTGGCAATCTAATATGAACAGATGCGCGAACGGTCGTTCCCTTAAAGAGAAAACAAAATATGTCACAACAAATTCAAAACAAACCAAGTTCGAAGGGCAAAAAGTAAGCCAGCCAAGACGATCATCGCGAGAGAACGGAACTTTAGTCTCAATTGCCTTAACTCCTTTGATCAAACGCTCAAGCACCTGGCCAACATTGCCTCCGTTTTGCATAGAAATGATGCGAAGATGATCCTCCTCATTGACCCAAACAAGGAAAGTCTAAAAAATAGATGAATAAAAACTTTTTGTAAAAGTGTTAACCTTCTTGTCGTTATGGTAGATTCCACGTCCGGTTGGCCAATAACGACAAGCATTCGCAGCTTGCAAAAAGCGGTCTCCCTCTTTGAAGAGGAAGTGATCCTTGATCAATTGAGTTTGAACCTCTTTGGTCATTCCCTCCAAAGGATAATAGGTGCCACCAAGCTCAGCATCTGAATATTTAAATGTAGACTTGAAGGAATAGAGACACCTACCAGACTTAAGCTGCTCAAAAACCCCCTTAACTTTGTCCTGCATTTCCGTATAATTCTCTTTAGTCAAGCACGGATTGAACGGATATCCCTGAAAACGAAATCTTAACTTGCTTCAACAGCACACAAAACCTGAAGAGAACGCCCACATCGAACACGAGTCGAGTTGATGAATTTACCCTCAGGATCCAGATCAGGCAAAAGCTGAGTCTTTCCTTCACCCAAGTCAGTTTGCGGCTGCTTCTGGTCAGGTCCAAATCCATTGTGGTAGTCCTGAAAAAAGTCATCAAATATCTAAAACATCCAAAACAACCTGAATAATCGGGTCAAAAAGCGGTTTGAAGAGAGTGTAAGACTCAGCATCAGGCGCATAAACACCAACACCGCTATCAAGATTCGCAACTCCAGACTGGATCACATCAAGCAAGTTCGCACCAAGCTTAGTTTTGAGCCCTTTACACTGGTCCATAACTTCCTTCGTGAAGTACTTCTTGAGAAGAGACTTGCACTCCGGTGCCTCCTAAAGGTTGAAAAAATAGTTCAAAATGCTTTGAACTTCTTGTACCTGCAACTTTTTGTATCCAGCCTCGATCTTCTCGATAACATCGGGAGGAACAGCCATAATTGTTTTGATTATAGAAAATAAACGTTTTAATTGTCTGAAAATATTTTTTAACAAGTTTATTTAAAATTAAGAGGATTTAAGAATGATATGGGAGAAATATGAAGAATTTATACTCAAGTAAAAGTGAATACACTAACACATATCAAATTGTTTATGCACTCACCTAGTCTTAAAAATATGAAAGGAAATGAAGAGCACAAATGACGCTCAAATATTAAACTTTTAAAAGTACATCTGAAAGACAAAAGAACAAGAAAGACCAACTAACGTCACGAACTGACAGAAAAAAAAAATAAAAACTAAATAAAATGTAGAAAAATAAAGACAACATTCAACATTGTCCTTTTATACTACTTTTTGAGATTTGTTTTGAACATTTTGCCAAAAACATCGTTAAGTGCCAAAAATAGCGTAAAATAAATTTTTTAATAAAAATTCATTGATTGATCTAGTTTCTAAAATAATTTTCCTTTTTTCTAATGTTTTACTTTATTTTTAATTAGCTAGTGTAAATTTTGGAGAGAATGTATGATCAAATTTATTCAAATTATTCAAACAACAAATATATTTATAACAAATGCCCAGACGAATTTATTCAATCATTTTGTTCAGTTCCCCATGCAAACGACGTAACTTTTTTAATTTTTACTTTTTATTTTTTAATTTTAGTTTGAATGGGTATCAGCAAGATTTTCACCACATCCTCAACAGGAACACATTTTTGTTTTGGGAAATGAATGGGGATCTATTGCTTTATTCAACGCTAAAGAAGATTTAGATAAATATAAATTTATTAGAAGAGGTTTTTTAATTATTTTATTTTAATTGTAAGGACAAGGGGAGATTATTAGGCGGGGGTTTTATTAAAAGAATGTGATAGCGGCACCTCAATAGCTATCATAGAGACCGGCGTGGGACAGGATTTTCTGGGATCCCGAAATCCCGGATTTTTTTCGATTTTCGGGATTCGGGATTTATCCCTCGCGATCCCGGCATTTGTTATTCCTACTCGGGATCCCGGAAGTTTGATTTTGCCAGTCTCTAGGTAGAACACCTGTACATGGTGCGCAAAAGCGCCTGGCCAGGAGATCGCAGGATGCCAGGAGATCGCAGGATGCCCTGTGCTAAATTGTTACCTCTCTCTTAATAAATAAATATAATTAAGGTAGTCGCTGTATTCATAGCGTCATTTTGGATTTTTGCTTTTTACCTGGAATCCCAGAATGGTTAATAGCTTTATCAGGCAAATCACACATTTATTTAATTGATATTACAAATGGAAAGGCAATTTATTGTCTTTATGGGCATTCATGTTCTGTTAGATGTGCTAGTGTTTGGCCTGGAAATCCTCGTATTTTTCTTAAGTTTTTTCTTAACTTTTTCTTTTAAAGATTTATTAGTTTCTGGCTCTCGTGATGGTTCAATTCTTGGATGGGATTTGCGCTCCCCTCCTTTAGGGCAAATAACAATTGATGGCTCCGAATGGGGAGCTTTCCCTCCATCTAGAACTTTTGCATTTGCACATGAATCTGCTGGAGGTTGTTTTTTATATTTATTTTTTTATACTTTGAAGTCGCTGCCCTTTTTTCCTATTTTTTTATTTTTGGTTACGTCTTTATAAAGCTTTTCTGTACAAATTTTTGCCAGCCATTTGATACTTGTCTTATTGTTAGGATAAAGGAAAAGACTGGAGTAAATTATAAAAATGGCCAGAGAAATATTCTAGGAAGGAAAAAATTGAAAGGTGACGACTTCCAAAGTATTAGCAGGTCTCGACTAAATTTTGACAAAAATTTTCTAGTTGTTTCTCCTTCCTCTTGTAAACGTTCGAAAACGGTTGCTTCTATTACTGGTTTGTTTTTAAATGAATTTATTTTTAACTTTTGTTGTTTCAAGGTTTATTGCATTTTGGAGAGAATTATGTCATCTCCTCTTCCTCCTCCGCTTCAAGGCTTTTTAAAATAATTTTTACTAAATTTTAACAATTTTTTAGTGGGATTCGAATTTGGGATTTGCGTTATATAACTGGTGCTGCTCTGAGAACACTGAAAGTTCCACAAGAAGAAGGAGGAAAAGAACCAGGAATAACGTCAATGTGTTGGGATCGTTTTAATTCTTCATTCTTTGCTTCCTGTACAGATGATAAAATACATGAATTTTTGCCGATATCTAGCTGTGATTTACCAGGTTTTTTTGAAAAATAAGAAACTTTATTTAGGCTAATGTGAATTAACTCGGTCCAGGCGTGACCGGTCCCAAAACTCAGTCCAACTCGGTAAAAGAAAAATATTGTCTTTGGTTAAGGAAAAATAAATTATGGAAAAATAACAAACTAAGGAAAAATAACCATTTCAAGGAAATGAGGAAAAATAGGATGCCGGCACTCCTACATAGGGCCGATTAAAGTTAGTTTACTATGAGATAGGTTAATCTTTGTTTTTAATAAAAATGTTTGTTGGTTTAGTGGCTTGCTATTTTTCCAATTAGCTGGGTTCGACTCCGATCCATATACTAAATATCTTTTAAAATTTTTCTTTCCATATTTTCACTCCACCTCTTAAAATTTCATTAAAACTTATTAAAAAATTTTAAAGATAATTTTTTTAAATTTTAAGTACGTTCCTTAAATGGACATGGTATTGATTCTTTTTACGTTCAATGTGCCACATCTCCTATTTCCGACCATTTAATTTGTGGCTCTTCTCGAAATAGGGCATATATTTGGGATTTACAGGTTATTATATTTATTTCTTTATTTTAATTTAAATAATATTTTAAGGAAAGTCGTAACTATCGGCAAAACATTTTTAAAAGTTCAAATAAAAGTTTTCTTCCAAATCCAAAATTTGCATTAAAAGGAAATGAAGGCGAGGTTTATTTCCAATTTTTTGTTAAAAATATTTTTTTTAATTTCAGTTTGAATGTGTTCAATGGAGTCAAAGCGGAAAATACTTGCTTACTCTTGGTCGTGATTATATTCGAATTTGGTCCAATAATAAAAAAATGGACAATGAAAATTCAGAGGAGGTTTTTTGATTTTATAATTTTATTTCTTTATTTTTTACAGATTCCTAGTAAAACCGGAATTCCAATCAAATTTGATTACCCAACTTTGTTACCGCCACTGCGCACCGATATATTGGACAATCAAATAATAAATGAAAGAAAGTGTTCTTTGAAGCTAACGAACTTTGATGGAAGAAGGTTTTTATTTTAACAATGTTTAATGGTAGTCGGACTTCATTATAAGATTCCCCCATGAGGAATTGTTGTGATCTTAAATTAGAGTAACTTTGATACCTCATAACATTTTAGTTCATTTTCCTAATAAAAAAGCCGAAAATTTTCTATAGTAAATCGATACTTTATCAATTTTTACCAAAAGAGGTGCAAAGTTTCGTATTACTGTTATGTGGGTTCCCTTATTAGACAGCTCCCCTACCCACCCATTGATTGACCACCTAAATTGAAGTGTATCTAAATATTAGTGTTATCTTATAGTGAGGTTTGAGTTTGACTATTAATTTTTAACTAAATTCAGTACACCTCCAAACGTTATTTTTGATGGCAAAAAATCTTTCTTGGAGGATTTACCAGCTATTTATTTCTCAAAAAAAGAGAATTCTCTTTCTCAAAATCAAGTGTCTTTCAATTTTACAACTCCAAAAAAGCTTGTTTTAAAAGGAAATACAACATTAACTCCTGCCAGTAAAATATCTAGGTTTTTTTTGGATTATTTAATTTTAATAATTTTTTTGTTGAAGAATTGAAGGTAACGAAAATCAACATAGAACTCCTGGAAAATCAAGAAATTTATCAGCCTCTTTCCAAAATCAGAGAACGCCTGGGAGTAGCGGAAAGAAGCGACGGTTTCTTTTTTTTCATAAAATTTTTTTAAATTTACTTTTTCAGACGTCCCTCTCCAAAATTATCAAGTCAACTTCGTTCAAAAGGTACTAGATGTAGTCAAAGACTTTTAAAACAAAATAAAGAAGAAAAAAGTTCTCCTTCAAATACTCCAAATGGTATTCTTAAATATTTGTCCCCTGTGGAGAATAAAAGAAAAAATAGTTGAAAACTTTGGAAAGATGTAAGAACATTCCCAATTTATTTTATTAAAGGTCTCCATTTTATAACATTTATTTGTTTATATTTAAGTCAATCTCAAAATTTCAGAAATTTAAAAAAATTTAAGAAAAAAATTAAAGATTTAATTGCAATATAAAATTTTCTTATATTTATTAAACTTTATCAAAACTCTTGGGGTTATCAGTTCTTGAAAAATCTTCGGAACCAAAAAATCCTTGGTTATTTGGATCATAACCGACAACTCCCACTATGAGGGTAATTACAAAAAAATGTTTGTTTCAAAATTAAAACTTTTGGACCGAAAAGAAAAAAATCAAAATTTAAAAATAATTATAGGAATTTTAAAAAAATATTAGGAGGTAAAATTATTAAAAATAAAACAAATTATCTAAGCCTTCTTCCTGTATTAATTCTATATTTTGAATAAATATCAACAATAATTGCACCAAAAACTGTAAATAACCCGAAAAATCCTATTAAAGTAATTGAATGACCGAAATTATAGGTTGAAAAGAAAATTGATAGAATTTGTCGAATTGTCATTAATAACTGAAAATTTAGGGGGAAAATTAAAAGTAATTGAATAAATAAATACGGAAAGTACAACAGGGCCAAAACGCTTAACAGTCATTAAAATGAAAACCTAAAAATAAAATTTTAGTAGTACAAGCTTTGTGGTGTAGCGGGATCGTTGTCTGTATATGCCCTTTTTAGAGAGGTTCGAGTTCTTTCGAGGGTATTTAGTTTATCAACCGTTTTTTTTCATTCCTATTTTGAATTATGAGACGAAATTCTCTCAAAATTATTTTTTAAAAATATTCCAAGTCTTTAAAACAGAATTTCAGATTCCCATTTTTGCCCAGATTTTTAATTTAAAAATAAACCTGCCCAAAAGCAGAACCCAACGAAAGTAGTAAACAATCAACAAAAATATTTTCATGTTTAGAAATAAAATTAATTGAAGTAAGTAATGTTCCTTGTTGTAATAGAGAAATTAAACACAAAATCACAGAAAATAAATTAACGGCAAACATCATTTGACTAGTATGAAGACGTGGGGGTTGTTCAAATAATTCTTTAAAAGAAAGAAATTTTTAATTTTCTGACATAAGTAGAGAACAGGACGAAAGCAGTAAACAATCAAAAGTTCAGTTCCCCCTGGATAAGCCTTTGATACACAGGAATAATTCCAAAAATATTTCTAACTTTGATTAATTTTAAAACTGTCATGGTCTCATAAGGGTCAAAAAGTCAGTATTTTTCAGGGATGTGCGTCTTGGCGTTAATTTTGGCCGATTTTTGGCGTTTTGCGTTTGGCGTGTTTTTAAAATTTGAAAAATTGGCGTTTGGCGCGCCACGCGAAAATTTTGGCGCACAGCCCTGGTATTTTTTGCTCTTCTGACCATTACGAGTCTTGACCATTTTTAAATTTGATGCAAATTTAATAGAAAAAAATTTTGATTTTTATAAAATAAAAAATATATTTTTCGTTACTTTTTTGCCAATTTGGAGTAAAAGCATCAAGTAATAAATATCCACACATTAATATAAATCCAGAAACAGCTGAATTTGTTTCTTCTCTTCTTTTGTCGTTACTTTCTCTCTAAAAAATGTTTTTTTTTAATTCCTAAGAAAATTTTGCGGATTATCCGCAAAATAAAAAATAAACCTTAATTTGACTAGTTGAAGACAAAAAGAAAATAGAAGCACCAAAAACAATAATAAAAGCCAAAATGTACTCCCTAATTGAATATTGACGTTTGCGGACAATTCTTCCCATAATCATTGTTGGAACCAATTTACTTGCTTTACAGACTGTCTAAAAAATTAAAAAAAATTTTTCCCAAAAAATTAATTTAAAAAAACCTGTGTTGGAAAGCTAACATATTTAAGAGCCTCATATTGACACCATGAAGAAAGTACATTTGAAAAAGAAGTGAAAGAATGAAGATAAAGAGGGGGGACATGAACTGGTAGACTGAAAATTAAGAAAATTTAATCAGTTAGAAAATTTTTAATCGTGTAGAAAACATTTTCCAGCCAGTTAAAATAAAGAAAAAATTGTCCGCAACCGTTATCCGCAAAATTTTTGAATGGAAGGAAAATGGCCGCAAATTTTGTCCGCAAAAAAATCATAAAAAATATTTTAAAAATATAATTAACCTTTTCCAACGAAACAAAATATAAATTCCAGCCAAGATTAAAGCAACCTGTAAAATAAACTATTTAAAATTTTATTTACAAATCAAAAGTGTTTACCTCATTTTAAGATAATTATTTTTTAATTTTGTTTTTCCTTTCAAATTTCATTCAAAAAAATTTTTGGCCCTATATGAAATTAGGTCGGTAATCGTTTTTTTTCATTACTTTTTTCCATTACTTTTTTCCTTCCTTAATTATAAATAATGGTCAGTCTTTTCTTGCTCGTTCAATTCCAATCTTTTTACCTGTGGCATATTCAAATGAGGACAGACAAAAACACACACACGGACAGACAAAACACGAGTGTGTTTTGTCTGTTTCTGTCCGTGTCGTTCGTGTTTTGTCTGTCCGTGTCGTCCGTGTTTTGTCTGTCCGTGCTCGTCCGTGTTTTGTCTGTCCGAGTTTTTTTTGTCTGTCCGTGTGTGTGTTTTTGTCTGTCCTCATTTGAATATGCCACAGGTAAAAAGATTTGAATTGAACGAGGAAGAAAAGACTGACCATTATTTATAATTAAGGAAGGAAAAAAGTAATGGAAAAAAGTAATGAAAAAAAACGATTACCGACCTAATTTCATATAGTGCCAAATTTTTTTAAATTTTTCCAAAATATTTTTTAATAAAAATTAACCAATCTATTTGCAAAAACTAAAAATTGAGCATCTTTAAAAAATTCTTTTTTTGTTATATTTTGAATTTTGTAGGGTTGTGTAATTATTCTTTCTTGATAAAAACCCATACAGACTAGACAAAACTGAAAACTAAATTTATTTTTTTAATTAAAATTTAATAAAAAATATTTTAATTTAGCTAACAATATTTTCAAAGATGAAGGAACCAAAGACAGATTATAGGAAAGAATTAGCTAAAAATACACGAGAAGGATCCGAGCTCTAGACCCTAAGAGGTTGCAGTCAGAGACACTGCCAACTAAACCACAATACTATCATGCAAATCTATAGCAAAAGCAACATATAATAGACGGGTAAAAAGCAATATTTTTAATGACGCCCCCAGGGCTATTTATGAACTCAAAAAATTCAATTTTAAAAAACAAAAATATTAAAAAAAACCTGAATTCCTATAAAAAATATAGAAAAATAAATTGCATCTTCAAAAAAAGATTTTCTTTTCCGTCGTAGCGAAAATGATGGAGGAATTGATTTATTTTTATTAAAATTTTGTTGTGGTAATTGTTTATATTCTGGTTGGCCTAAAGCAAAAAGGCGAAGAAAACGAAGAAAAAAATTTTGTTGAAGAAAAGAATCGTTGTCTAAAAAATTTTTTTTAGAATTTTCTTAATTAAAAAAACCTTTAGATTTCTTCTCCACCCAACGAATTAAATAAAAACAAAAAATATTAGAAAGCCATAACCAATTAAAATAGGCAAAAGTCGAAAAATCCAATGTAAATCATCCTCATTTGACAGAAAATTTGAAGAAGAAATATTCAAAAAAGGAGCACAATTTACAATAAATGGAGTTAAAATATAGAAGAAATAAAAAATAATAGAATTCATCGAAAATAATTAAAGAAAATTAAGCAAAAACTCGTTTTTATTTAGAAATAAAATTGTTAAAGGGAGACTCTAATGTCCTATTAACTTTTGCAAAAAAAGATAAAGAAAGAGAAATGAGAAAGAGAAATGGATAGAGAAAGAGAAATGAATATTGTTACTGTTGTTGAACAGAAAACGTTCTGGCGATGAAACATAGTTAGCGATAAAATTAGTGCTGAAACGTCCTTTCCGGAAAATGGAAAGGTTAGAGAAAGAGAAATGAAAATAGTTTGTAATTTTGAATAATTGCCTAAAAAGATTTAATTTTACAAAATTGTCATAATGTTTAATTTTTATCCGCCATTCTTTAATAACGAAATCCACCTTGCACACGTTCTCATTTCCTTAGCTGAAGCATATTAGTAAATGCTAGCTTTACCGCATTATAAAGATTCCTTTTTATTGATTTTGATGTGTATAGTGAGAAAAAAGCCAAATAAGCCCTAGCATTAAAAACCAGAATTTACCTTTACCTAGTCTTTCGTTGTTAAACAACTATAATTTATTAATTTTAACTTCTTAGAAACATAAAAGTTTATTTTTTACAAACAAATTCTTTTATTCAATTTAACTTTTAATTTAAAAAATGGACGAGGAACAACTTTTGGATTATGAAGAGGAACAAGACGAAACTCAAGAACAGGCTAAAACTATTGCTGAAAATGGAGATGCTTCAAAGAAGATAAAGGTTATTTTGTTGTGTCTTAGACTTTTCTAACTTTATTCTTTAAGGGTAACTATGCCAGTATTCACAGCAGCGGATTTCGAGATTTAATGCTTCGTCCAGAACTTCTTCGTGCGATCATCGACTGTGGATTTGAACATCCATCTGAAGGTTTATTTTGGCTTTTGCGGATAAAAATCATTTTTGTTTCTTTTTAGTCCAACATGAATGCATCCCTCAAGCAATTTTGGGTATGGACATTGTTTGCCAAGCAAAGTCTGGAATGGGTAAGACAGCTGTATTTGTGTTGGCAACACTCCAACAATTGACTCCAGTTGACGGGACGGGTTAGTTATTCAACTTTTTTGAACGTTAAACTTTCTCCTTTTTTAGTCTCTGTTCTCGTTATGTGTCACACTCGCGAACTTGCTTTTCAAATTTCAAAGGAATATGAAAGATTTAGCAAATATATGCCCGGAACTAAGGTTTTTTATTAGGTTATTTTTCATCTATAAATTGGCCTTTTAAGGTTTCGGTTTTCTTTGGTGGTATGCCGATCAAGAAGGACGAGGAGACTTTGGCTAAGAACACTCCGCACATTGTTGTTGGCACTCCAGGGCGTCTTCTGGCGTTGGGACGTACAGGACAATTGAAGCTGAAAAACATCAAATTCTTCGTTTTAGACGAATGTGACAAAATGATTGGGGACGCTGGTGAGTCAAAAATTTGAATTTATTAAAATAATTTTGTTATTTTTTGACAGATATGCGTCATGATGTCCAGGAAATCTTCAAAATGACACCACAGGAGAAACAGGTGATGATGTTCAGCGCAACACTTCCACGGGAGCTTCGAGTCGTCTGCAAGAAATTTATGCAAGAAGTGAGTCATCTTCTCAAAAAAAAAGTTTTTGTGTTGTTGTTGCTCTGTTGGAAAATACTCTCCGGGCTATATTTAAACTTTCGAGACCGTCGTTTGTGCAAACACTACGGCAAAAATTTGTTTTGTATATATTGGAGCGGATTTTTGTATATATTGGCAAAGACTTGAAAGATTTTTTGGAATAATTCTTTCTCTTCGCGCGTCGTATTCCAACCATTTTTAACCAAATTCAAAAATTTTCCACAAATTGAGAACTCAAATTGATCAAAAACAACAAAAAAATTAAAAAAGTCGTTGGTGTATAAGATGTCTCTCGATCGCCGCCGGTGAGAGACACACAATTCCATCTCACCGTTGGAACGTGTTGTTTGGAAGTAGAGTAATTGCTACGAGGTTTGATATTGAAAAGGTTCTTTTGATAATCTTTACGATTTTTACAGAAATCGTGCAGTTGCTCTTGGCCTCTTTTTAATGTTTTTTGATGGCCGGAGACGCTCGAGAGGCTCCGCTGAAGGCTTTATTATATTATTATTGTTATAATTGATGAAGAATTACTTTACTCTCCCACTTCTGACAATTTGGACTTTGGCGCATTTTTTAAGTACCACTCATAAGTGATATCCTTAAAAACAAATTTTTAGTTTTTTGTCAAGAAATTTGATTTTTGTAGCCTTGGGGAGAATTAAGGAATTATTACAAGTATCAAAAACCTTTTTTAATGCAATTTCTCTTCCTTTAAACAATCATTTTGTCTGATTTTGTGTTTTTTCTTTTTATTTTTCTAATTTTTTAAATTTTCAGCCAATGGAAGTTTATGTTGACGATGAGGCTAAACTTACACTTCACGGTCTCCAACAATATTATGTTCGTCTGAAGGAAAATGAGAAGAACAGGAAATTGTTGGATTTGCTTGATGCGTTGGAATTTAATCAGGTTTTTTCTTTGGAAATATTTTTTTTTAAAGTTTCCTTAAGGTTGTCATCTTTGTCCGCTCTGTCACCCGTTGCCGAGCTTTGAATCAACTCCTCATTGAACAAAACTTTCCTTCCATCGCCATTCATCGATCAATGCCGCAGGATGATCGTCTTGGCCGTTACCAACAATTCAAAGATTTTCAGAAGAGAATTCTTGTTGCGACTAATTTGTTTGGACGTGGAATGGATATTGAGCGTGTCAACATTGTTTTCAATTATGACATGCCTGAAGATACTGATACATATTTGCACAGAGTAAGTTTTTATAAAATGATTAAATAGGTTAAGGAAATCAAAATAAAGTCTGAGGTTTCCCTATTTTTCTGGAAAGTTTTCGATTTCAAATCAGAAATAATGCTGATGGGACGATGTCTTAAGTCAGAACCCTATATTTTCATTTACCCGAAAAATCATGATTCAACTTTTAGGTTGCTCGTGCTGGACGTTTCGGTACAAAAGGACTTGCTATCACATTTGTTTCAGATGAGGCTGACGCAAATACATTGAACAGTGTACAAGACCGTTTTGATGTGACAATTGCAGAGCTTCCAGAACAGATTGACGTTGGAAGTTATAGTAAGTTTTTAGAAAGGGGGAGAAGGGTTTTGGATAATTAAAAAAAATTTTAGTTGAAACTCGATCCGGAAACAACACCAACAAAAATGGAACGGAATAAGCAAAGGGGCGGATGGAAAATATAAAAAAGGATTTATGGAGAAAGAATAATATCAAAAAAATATTTTGTGTTTTCATTTATTTTCCGATTTATTTTTCTTCCCCCAGTAAACGTTGGAAAATGCTAGCCAAAGTTTTCCGTTTCTTTTTAAATCACACGAATCAATTCTATTTTCTCATTATTATTCGGCTTTTTAATGGTAAAGGTTTTGGATTGTTTTTTCTCTCGAAATTTTGGTGGGAGGGGTAGATTAAAAGTAAAGATAGGGGTCCTTGTCGAGAGGTCAAATCCTCAAGTTGTCGAAATGCCAAACTGACGACTTTAGAAAAAAAATTTTCTCGTGCCCCTTAACCACCCAGTAACTCGTCAACCTTATAAATCTTGATATCTTTAACTTTATAAACCAAAGAATATAATTTAAAGTTTAAATACAAAATTTTAAATTAGAGATCTAACAGAATAAATTGATCTCTCAGAAATTCAAAATATTTTTAAAAACGAGACCCGCCAAATAAATTTATGATTCTTCCATTTCCTCGTCCTCTCTTTCATGTGGCTCAGTTTCGGCAGATTGTTGCATAGCCAATGCTTGCTTCTCTCGCCAAGCACGGGCAGCTTCGAGTAATTTAAAGTTGATTTTTGAGGCTGAAAAGAATTTTTTAGTTTTATTTTAAAAGTCATCAGTAGGGTTGTCGGCAATAAGAAATTCTTCGAAAATCTGAAAAACTGAACCAAAAAATTGTAGGTCAAAAACTATTTTTAAATTGGGGCAAGAAATTGGAATTCTTTTTTTCAGCCCAAGTCTGAAAACACCTAAGAACCAACTCAAAATTTTCAGATACCCTCACAGTTCTGTTCCTAACCGACAATCCTATTATTCGATATAAAGAAACCTTGATCTTGAGGGAATATATAATCAAAATATTCTTCCCATCCAGCATCTGTTCCATCCACAGCAACTATTTGTCTTCTCTTCTTTACACGTTTTGGTATCATTTTTTCAACAAATTTTTGTTCTTCCTCAGTTCCGTGTTGCTGTTCAAATTGTTTCCATTGTTCCAAAAGTAAAAGACGTTCTTCAGCTGATGATCCTTCCAATGCTTGATTTGCACGTTTATACAAAGCTCTAGCTTTATCAAATTCTTCATTTGATGTTTCCCATTCTAGCCAACTTATCCAAACCTTTAAATTACAAAATAATATTTTTTAAAAACAATTAAAAATGAAAAGGTCCAGAAATTCTAAAGTTATTTTTGTCATAGCAATAGAGCCTGACCTAACTTACACCCTTGTAGCAGATAAAATCTTATCGTATAATGAGGGGTAGAAGATTAGACATAGGTGTATCTCTTAAGCAGCTCTACAAAAGGCGGCCACACAAATTTTAAAGACTCATTTTAGAGGTGTATCTAATATAGGAAATATCTTATAGTAAGGTCTAACTACAAGTCTAACAACAGCTAAAAAGAAATTGAAAAAAATATATATAAAAAATCAACGAAATTGTCCTCAAAAATTTCCCTAAATTTAACACATAAAATTAAAAAAACCTTTATATGTTGTGTACGTCTCAACAAACTTTCATACAAAATTCTAACCCTTTCATTTTCCCCTTGTTCAATTTCAAAGTCAATATAAGCTTTCCACAAAACTTCAGGCATATCCAACATTGGCTGTTGTACAGCAATTTGAAATATTGCTCTAGCTCTAGCATCATCTCCCAATAAATTTTCTAATTCTGCATATTTCATCCATGTCATACTATCATCGGGAACAAATTTTAAAAATTGTTCGTATAATTTACGGCATCTAGAAAAAAATTTTTTTACAAATTATTTTTAAAAGTTTGTTTTCTGTACTTTTTTTAGTTTATGTTGTATTAATGAGGTCCTCTTACTATGGAAGAGGAGAGAAGACAACTCTTTGTGAAGTCAAACTCTCTCTTAAGACTCTTGAAGGTTACGAAGGCCAAACATGTGCCCGAACATTTTTGAGGTTTTTAGAAAATAAATTTTACTTAGACGAGGTAATGAGCAAACTTAATTTGCATAGCCGGGATAAAACAAATCAAAAATCGACTCCTCTTTAAGCTTGAAAGGAAAAGAAGATTGTAAAAGAAAAGGTTGGAAAAAAGTGAAAGGTGTGTGTTCTCAAAAAATGAAAAATCATTCATTCACAACCCCTATAGATGAATCAATACTTCAGACAAACAAAAAAAAACAAATTCAAAAAAACCAATTTTATTTACAATACATACATAAATAACAATACAATTCTAGGTACATTATATAGGGAAGAAACAATTTATGATTATATCTTTAGGAGTCCTATTACATCACCATCTGTGTTCATCTCGTCCCGCAGCCATCATGCAGCAGCCATAGGAACGTCGACCTTGAACTCGCCCGAAGATCCAGGAGGGAAGATGGCCTTGGCGTCCCCAGCATCTGGAGGAGCCCCAGCGAAGCAGATTTCCAGCTTGTCATCACCTTTTGGAGGGCCGTTCTGGCGGATCACTTCGACTTGGGCAGCGGCGCCGGGCTCCACGAATCCGAAGACGGGGTTGACTCGGTAGTGCTCGTTATTGCTGGACTTGAGCTTGAAGGCGAAGCGGATCTAAAAATGAAAAAAAGAACGTTATTTATTAGAGGAATGGAAGAGAAAAGGAGAAGATTTAAAGAAGAGAAAATGACTAACCTCAGGGTTGCCGTTCATCAGCTGAAGCGAGACGTTGCCTCCCGAAGCAGGAACCTGGATAGCAGCTGGCTCGACTTGGACCGCCATGTTGTTGTTGTTGTGAAGATTGGTTGTTGATTGTTTGAAGAGTTGTCGTTTGTGAAGTGTTGCGTTTGAACGAAATCAGTGGACTTTTATAGTTGGATGGGTGTATGTGATTTCTTCACGGAAATCATGATATAAAAGCTTTGTCATCATCATCGATCACCAACTCTCTTCAACGACAACTCTTCAAACAATCAACAACCAATCTTCACAACAACAACAACATGGCGGTCCAAGTCGAGCCAGCTGCTATCCAGGTTCCTGCTTCGGGAGGCAACGTCTCGCTTCAGCTGATGAACGGCAACCCTGAGGTTAGTCATTTTCTCTTCTTTAAATCTTCTCCTTTTCTCTTCCATTCCTCTAATAAATAACGTTCTTTTTTTCATTTTTAGATCCGCTTCGCCTTCAAGCTCAAGTCCAGCAATAACGAGCACTACCGAGTCAACCCCGTCTTCGGATTCGTGGAGCCCGGCGCCGCTGCCCAAGTCGAAGTGATCCGCCAGAACGGCCCTCCAAAAGGTGATGACAAGCTGGAAATCTGCTTCGCTGGGGCTCCTCCAGATGCTGGGGACGCCAAGGCCATCTTCCCTCCTGGATCTTCGGGCGAGTTCAAGGTCGACGTTCCTATGGCTGCTGCATGATGGCTGCGGGACGAGATGAACACAGATGGTGATGTAATAGGACTCCTAAAGATATAATCATAAATTGTTTCTTCCCTATATAATGTACCTAGAATTGTATTGTTATTTATGTATGTATTGTAAATAAAATTGTTTTTTTTGAATTTGTTTTTTTTGTTTGAATTTTTGTTTTAGCTAGGGAGTAAGAAAAAAGATCAGGGTTTTTGTTTGTACTTTCCTTTCAAAACTTTGCTTTTGTTAATGTGGTGAAATAAAAATTTGAGTTTCGCTTTTTGAGAAATCTCACTTTTCAACCATCTTTCCTTTTAAACTTGACACACAAAATATCTGTGTAAAGCGTCGAGTGTCGTGATCCAACACAGGGAGCCTTGTGGGTGACTTGTAACTAACAAAAGATCCCCTTATTGTTGCGATTGCGTTTTCAAAAAAAAAGCTTTTAAAATATTAAATTAATCAACCTATCAAATTCCCTCAGTTTAAGCTCAATTTCAATATATTCACGAAATAATTTTTTCTTTGGACATTTCCCAATTGCAACACCAAGAATTTTACGTGCCCCAGTCAGATTAAGTTGACGTAATTCAAATTGTGCAAACATTAACCAAATAAATGCAAAAGTAAATTGACGATGAGGAATTATATCTAAACAAGCAGTCCAAACCTTAAAAAAATTCTAAAGAATTTTTTCAAATAAACCTCTCTACAACGTTCAGGATCGTTTGCATCCAATTCTTCATATATTGCATAATAAACCCATAACCAGATATAACGACGCCAATAACGTTTTTCCTAAAAAAATTAAATATTTATTGTTAAAACTTGGGCTGCAGCCGACCCTTTATCGTTTGAAAAGTTCGGATCAGAGTTAAAATTCATGTCAAGGTTAGGTATCAGGGATGAAAGACAAAAATATAGGAACTTATTATAAGATACACCTTTTGGGTTGAAAAATGGCTAACACATCAGTCCGGTCTACTGAAGATGCTGGTTCGCTCCCAGCCGCCGATTAACCTTTTGCACTAGCTAAAGGAGATAAATAGCTATAGCCCAGCTGCTTTACTCATACTTTTTATAATAAGGGGTAGCTAAATTGGGAGTATTGCTAAATTGTGAGTAATCTAACAATAAGAAACATATCCTAAAAAATATATTGAATGTATCTTATAATTAGGTTCGACTTCATTAAGATTTTTAATTTACCATATATGGAGGAACATTAGCAATAGCCCTTTCAAAACAATCTTCAACTTCTGCCCGTTCTTGTCCTTCACTAATTAAAAGACGTGTATAGTCGAACCAAACATCGTAATGGAAAGGATTTTCTTTTATTTGCTGAAAAATTTATTTAAAAAAAATTAATTTTTGAATAAACAAACCTCTTCATATTGAACTTTTCGTTTAGATAAAATAACACTTTCAATACGTATACGTTCACCAAATTTCTTTTCATGAACAGTTAAAGATTTGAAGAGTTCAACACTTTTTTCTTTTGGTATATGATCTGGAAAGAAATTTTTTTAAAGATGATTCTAATCTAAAATCTACAGAAGATAAATGAAGGGA
Organism: Meloidogyne arenaria; assembly: GCA_036172955.1. Lineage (NCBI taxonomy): Eukaryota > Metazoa > Nematoda > Chromadorea > Rhabditida > Meloidogynidae > Meloidogyne > Meloidogyne arenaria. Next base: position 1,086,509 of record JARQAB010000024.1, read on the forward strand.
AGTGAGAGGAATCAAGTGGGGAGGAAACATTTCTTCTCCACGGCAGAGTTGGCAGTCTCAAAAAGCTTGCGGATATCCGAAACCTGATCGATATTCAAAACGAAAATTATCTGATATCCAAATTTTTTCTAATCAGTATCGCCATTTATTAGTCCATTTAGAATAGTACCCTCCCGAGAAATGCAGATTCAAAGAAAAGACAAATTTTTGGCCGCACAAAAAATAATACTTGTACTCATGTCAACCAATTTAAGAATTCTTTTTGTTAATTTTTTAATATAAAAATCCTCCCAAATCAACATACCCAAGCCATATTGATAAATTATACGAGCACGTTCAAATTCTTTTTGCCGTTCTTCAAAATGTGCAAAAGCAACAAGCATTTGTTCATTCATTCCATCTTCTCCAAAAAATTCAAGCATTTGCTCAAAAACAGCGCGAGCATTGTCAATAGAACCATTACGTTCCTCAAAACGTGCATAACGAACCCAATTACGAAAATCATGACCATGAACATGTAAAAATCTCTAAGATAATTTTTGAGTTAAAAACTGTTAACAGATACTTTGAGGATTTAAATTAAAAAATTAATTGAATAAAAATATTTTCGAGTATCTCTTGATTTCTTATTAACCTTTCCCTCATTTTCTTATCTCTTAAAATATTAGAAATGGTCTAAAGGTCAAGTTTATTAAAATCAAGTCAAAAATTTTTTAATCAATTTTACAGACCATTTCCATTATTTTGGAGAAAAGGAGGGAAGGAAAAAAGAATATGGAGGGGATACCCGTAAAAGTAACCAAGATATACAAATTTACGAATAACTAAGAGGGTCAGCCCAAAATTAACCTAATCTCTGTTTAAAAATTTTAAAATAAAAAAGACCTGATAAATACTTCTAGCTCTATCAATCTCTTTATAACGCATTTCAAAATTAATAAAAGTATTCCAAGCCTGCTCATCAGGTTCCCATTCCATCCAACGTTCAAAAACCTTCAAAAAATTTAAAAAAAAATAAAAAAAATATTTAAAGAAAACCTGTCTAGCACCAGGAACATTACCAACAAGTTCTTCCATATACGTAAATTTTAACCAAAATTGAGTTGCTCGTGGAAGGATAGAAACGGCACGATCCCAAATATTACGAGCATGATTAATTTGTTTATTCCTTGAAGGAAAACTTTAAAATATATTGGGTGATACTGACGGGCTTTTATGTGGACCTTTTCTGGTGAGTTTCTCTTTCTTTTAATCAGTCATTTATTGACCGATTGAATGCCAAGAGAAACTCACATAAAAAGTCAACAAAATAAAATTCTCTATATTCCATCGGTCGGCGTTTTAGAATTAGGGGTGATAAAGACAAATGACAGCTCTTTCGTTGAGATTTCAATCGGGTCACAACTTTATTTACATCAATTAAATTCTTCTAACCCTTCGACTCATTGTCAGTTTGACGAGCCAAGTCGAATGAGCTACCATTTGTGACCCTCAAAACAAAACTTTACAGAATATGAGGCAGCACCCCGTTATAAATTTTAGAAAACCTCATTTCCATTTCCGCATATTGTAACCAAACAGTAATATTTCTGTGATCTATATCCAACCCTCTTTCAAAAATAGATCTTGACCGTTGTAATTCACCAACCGATTCTTCCCATTTTGCATATTTAATCCAATTAGCAAGCTGCATTTTATTTTTTCGAATATTATCTTCAAATTCTTTTCTCTTCTTTCTGTGATATTCTGCCAATTCTTCTGGGTCGGTAATTCGAACTTTGGGCGGTGGAGGGACTGTCTATACACAAATTATTTTTTAAAAATTATTTTAAAATTTAAACCTCTAATTCGCGTTCCTTAGCCTCCCGAAGAAGTTGTTCAGCAGTGATTTGAACAGGAGCTGGTGTCTTATTTTTAACTTTCTCTGCCTTCTTTGGAAGTCTAATTTGTTTACCATGTTCATTCATTTTTATTTGTAGCGATTAAATTAAATTAAAGAATAGTTGAATGTTTCTAAAATTAAAAAAAAATTTTATTAATAGTAAAATGGAAATAAAAAAGAATCAAACCCCCAAAAAGCTTAAAATAAACCACTCAACCACAAACAACTCCCACAAAAATTAAAAAAAGGATTAGCAAACTCTGTTTCTTCCCCTTTCTTTATATTATTTCTTTTACTCTTTTTCTTTTTCTCTCAACTTTACTTCATCTTTTTATTATGCTTCTCTAACTTGTACAGGCTTAATGTCTACAACTAATTATTTTCGAAATTGGCATTAAAAACAAAATGCCAGTGCAATCCCAGCCTATTTAACAGACAAGCTGAGCGTTTGTACAACAGCTCTTCGTTTCAGTGTCTGCCTTTCTCTGACTTCTCTTCCAGTAAGTTTAATTCACTCTCTCCTCCTTTTAGGCGTCATTTTCTTTTTTCCACCACTAGATAACAGGTTCCAACACCACAAAATCGCTTCTTTTTCCTCTCTAACTTATTTGTAAATTTGTTTGTCGATGAAAAGATAAGAAGAGAGGAAAACGCTTAGATTAGCAAATACCAAACTTTTTAAAAAATCTTTTGAAACTCTTCGAAAATTCGACTTCTAAAAACCTTTTAAAACCCCTCTAATCTTTACAATGGGAATATTCACAGAATTGTTAAATTGTTGCGGATTTTACTTCAATTTTTCTGTATTTTCGACAAGAAGACCAAGAAGGCACTTTTTAGCAAATGAACAGTAGCAGTTCAAATGCTGGATTAGTTGATACAACGACAATACCCACAGCAGCAGCTACTTTAGAACAACAACAAAATTCTTCAATGTCTGCTTTGTTACAACAAACGCCCCCTCATCACCATCCTTCTCCTCAAATGCTGCACCCTTCTCTTCAGCAGCAGACACTGCCATTTCATCATCATTCTCCCTCTTCTCATTTATTCATTCAGGGTGGCAACAATAATAATAGTAGCACCACTACAAATAGTATATACAACGAAAATAACAACAGAAATGGCATGTCAGGCGGAAATGGGGGGACAACACTGCCATATAATACATTGGATAGTTTTGGTGGTCAGCAAAATTACAATAATACTTTTGTTGAGGCAACAAAAAATGCCCTCGCTGGAATGATGTATCAGCAGCCACAATATGCGGGGGTTGTTGTAGTAAGTTTTTTTCTGAAAATTTTATTTTGCTAATCCCAGGGTAATATTGAACCTGACAGACCCCATTTTTTCCTCTCCAGGTTCCTTCATATATATCTACAGAATGGTCACAATTATTCCCCCTTGGATGGAAGAAAGGAAAATTGGGATGGAAGAAGGGCAGAAGTCTGACCATTCTGCAAATATATAGGAAGGAACTCTGTTAGCGCTAATCCCAGTCCATTTTTAAAAAATAATTCAAATTTTAGGACAACAAACAAAGCCAACCACCCAATCCAATTGTTGAAGAGGATGCTAATGCGGCAGCTTGCTCCTCCGAAGATGGTGATTTTCGGTCTGGACGAATACGAAAACGTCGTTATAGTATGGCGCGGATTCAACCGGTTATTTTTTTTATTTTTAAAAGAAATTAAAAAAAACAAATTTTTTAGACTCGAATCAAAAAAGTAATGCAAAGTGATGAAGAAATTGGAAGAATGGTTTTTTTAATAAAAATAAATATATTTTTTAAATAATTTAAAAAGGTTGCAAGTGTTCCTGTTGCAATTGGAAGCGCAATGGAATTGTTTGCCGAGAAGTTGTTGCAAAGTGCGGCTGGAGTGTTGCAACACAGCAGTACGAAAACGCTATCGCCTGTTCACATGTAGGAATTTTTTGATTAATTTTAAAATTTCTGATTCCAAAAAAGATTTAAAAAAACAACAAGGCATTTGGTTTTTCAATTTAATAAGTTGACCAAAATTGTCCGTAATCTAATTCCTTAGACGTTTTTTGCCCCTACCATTTGTTAAGCCTGTTCTAAACAATAAACAAAAATTGTCTTGAAACTAAAAATTATATATTTATAGGAGAGACAAAAAATATATCCCCTCCAGGGCTGGACGCAATTGCGGATTGCAGATGTTTAAATTAAAATTGCGAGTTGCGGCTGCGGAAAATTTTTCAATTGCGTCCAGCCCTGATCTCCTCCCCTTCTCAATATTTTTGTGTAAACACATTATTAGGGGTAACTGATTCCTTTCATTCTTTTACGATAAAAATCTAAAGATTCTCTTCAACTTAAATAAAAAAAATTTTTTTAGAAAGCAAGCAATTCTTTGCACTCCACATTTTGCATTTCTTGAGCCATTATTACGAGAAGTTCCATTGGGTACCAACATTGCTGCCACTGGTCGATCAGCTACAATGATGGCTGCAACACAACAACAAATAGCTTCACAAATAATGGCAGCACATCAACATCAACAATTTTATCAACAACAACAAGAATCATCTAATACAACAACAAATATTACCTCAAATAATTAAAAAAATATTAGTTTCGGAAAAATGCGCAAGCTTATTTGGCTTTACCAATTCTTTAGTAAAAAATATTTGTGTAATGTTTTTGTAATGTTTTGTTTTTTTTTTAAAAAGTAAAGATTAATAAATGTTGTTTTTTTATTTGGGGGATATTCAACAAGAAAGATTAAACAAAATGTAAAATTATTCTTTAAGAAAAAATTTAAAACAACCAAAATGAAATTTCTCAAAGACCAACAACCAAATTTTCCTATAAGAATTTCCAAAAACCAACTCGAATATTACTAATTTAAGATGGGATCAGTGCCGTGTGTGGCTCCGGAGCCGGCGGAGCTAAGATTTTGAAAACTCCGGAGCCGGAGTCTAATTAAAATAATTTTCTGCTTTTATGAATAAAAAAACCCGAGAGACCTAATTCCGCTCTAGTTCAAAGTCTAGATATGGAAAAAATTCTGAACGGAGGTGAACTTAAAGATATGTGAAGGGACGATGATATTTTCATCTTTTAGTACATTAGTCGGAAATTAGAAATATTTTTTCTTTAATTTTATATCCGCTTGCTCCAGTGTAATGGGGAGATTTATAATTCTCCTACTATAAAAGCACAGGGATTTCCATCTGTCTTACCGACTACAGCTCCACTTGCAATACAACACTCAACTCCAATCAACAACGATGGCGGACGGCAAGAAGGATGACGACGGCAAGAAAGGCGGCGGAGAGCGAAGCGTGATCAAAGGCGATGGTGGAAAGGGCCCGCAGGCAGTCCAAGGAAGGGAGCAACAACAGGAGGACGCTAACACGAACACGGAGATGATCTCGCGTCTTGAATCGATGGAGGCAATCGCTCTGGATATTGGGACTGTGGTCAGCAGCGAAGGACACAGGAAATGGCACGTTCTCAGCAGGTTAGGATCCGGCGCATTTGGGGCTGTCTATCTGGTCGAGGAGGAGGGTGCCAAGAAGGAGGAGAAGTACGCCTTGAAGGTATGTTGTTTTAAGACGTTTTAAATTTCGGCCATTTTTAATTTTTAGGCGGAGCGCCTCTCAGCTCAAGTGCAGATGTTGGCCGTCGAAGTGCAAGTATACCAGGCGCTGATGGCAAAGGCAGGGACTACACAAGGAAAACGCCGGTACCCGTTGCTGATTGACAAGGGAGCCTGGAACAATCAGTGCAACTACTTGGTCATGTCGTTGGTCGGCCCATCACTTGAAGTGAGGATTTATTTATAAGTTTGGTCTAAATTCGTAAATAAATTATTTTTAAGGATCTTCGACGTAAACGTCCCAACAACAGGTTTTCCATGGGCACGGCTCTGATTGCGGCAAAGAAGACTTTGGCAGCGATTGTACAGCAGGGCTGCACGCAATTGGAAAAAAAAATCCGCAACTCGCAATCCGCAACTCTCAATTTCTTTTTAAATATCCGCAAACGCAATCCGCAACTCGCAATTTCTTTTTAAAAATCCGCAAACGCAATCCGCAACTCGCAATTTTAATTTTAAAATCCGCAAACGCAATTCGCAACTCGCAATTGCAAAAAACCCCGCAATTTACGCAATCCGCAACTCGCAATCCGCAATTTTTAAAAAATAGAAAAAGAAATTTTATCACTTCAAACTATAGTTAAAATTGTATATGAGCAAATTATGGTGAAGTGTCAATAACATTTCGAGGTTTTCTGGTAATAAACTCTTTCTAAGATCATTTGCTATGAGTCCAGCAGTAGTGAATAGACGTTCCGACTCTGAGCTTGTTGCAGGCGCGCAGTGATATCGTGCGCGCCTGCAACAAGTGATAAATATTCACCTTTAATTGAGCGTGAATATTTTAAGAACTTAAATTTAAATAAAACCTTCATATCATCGTAAGCACTTTGTAGTTCAACTTGTGTGAAAGACCTCTTTGAAAGACGAACCGTTTCGATCCCAGGCGCCTTAAATATCGATTTTCTTAGGAGTTGAAAAAACAACCTGATTTTGTTGCTTTGAGAGTCTCCAAAATATCTGCTGAATGACATTTCTGTGATGGACCACTTTCTTGTAATTGAGCCTTTGCAAAACTTCTTTTGAGTGGATTATCCTAAAAATAAATAAATACGCTGGTTTAAGTAATTTATATTCTAACCTCTTTGTTTTTTAATGTTTTTTCTTTCTTTTTACGTTCTTCAGCTACATAATCTTCTCTTTGTTTAAATAAATTAGGATGTTTGTTTTTTAAATGCATTTTGAGGCATTCTGTACTAAGGCTTTTCCCTGTGTCTTTAATATAATTACACTCAGCAATTTTACATTGTGCCGTACTTTTGTCAATTCGATTGAAATAAAACCACCAGTTGCCTGGATTCAACGACATTTAATCTATATTTTCGAAAAAAATCTTTCTAAATCTGTTAAAAACAAAATAAAATTATAAATCGATAAATTATTGCCAACATTAACAAAAATAATTATTTTAAACATTTCGCCAAATAAATTTTATACAATTTAAAATAAGACAAATTGCGTGAAAATTGCGTAAAAATCGTAAAAATCCGCAAACGCAATCCGCAACTCGCAATTTTAATTTTAAAATCCGCAAACGCAATCCGCAACTCGCAATTTTAATTTTAAAATCCGCAAACGCAATTCGCAACTCGCAATTGCAAAAACCCCCGCAATTTACGCAATCCGCAACTCGCAATCCGCAATTGCGTGCAGCCCTGCTGCCGAGGGGACGACGTTGAAAGTTGGTTCTATATGGCCTGCGAGCTTGTGAAAGGGAAGTTGCCTTGGCAGCGTGTCGATGTAAGTTTATTAATTTTTTGTGGGGTTTTTGTATCTAATTGTTTGATTTTATAGGAAGAATCTGAAATACGTGACATGAAGATCGAAGCCTTAAGACCTGGGAAGGTGGACGTCAAAGGAAAGGGGCCGGCTTCAGAGACAGCTGCGGAGACGAAGACCAAATCGGAGGCGAAACCCAAAGCGGAATCAAAGCCCAAGACGGAGACCAAGACCAAAACAGAGGCCAGCCCCAAATCGGAGCCGAAGACTAAAGTGGAGCCGAAGGCGAACGCAGCGGAGGGAAAGGAAGGAAGCACAAAGAAAGCTGAGAGAAAACCGAAGGATCCGCGCCGCTTGCTGCTTGGTGGATGTCCAAAACAGTTCGCCAACATTCTGGAACTCGTCGCGCCGCTCCGCTACTATGATGATCCGCCGTACGATGATATCGCAGAACTCATAGCTACTGCAATAAAGAAGCTGAATGTGCAGGTTGGTTGAGAGTTGCCTTTGAAATTTTTAAATTTCTTTCATTTTTTTCAGACATATCCACTAGATTGGCAGGAAGGAGGAAACAAAGCCTAGAGAAGATACTGGATGTACGGAGGATATTAGCATAAATAATTGTGATATATGTTTTCTGATGTATTGAATTGTTTTCCTTCACAATTTTGTAAATATATGTATTGTATTGTTTGTAGATATGTAAAAATAAATTTGCTTTGGATTTTTGTGTTTTTTGTTTTTTTGAGTTTTTTGGTCTTAAGTTGTCTAAGTAAAATAGGTTAAACAAGCTAGGATAATTTCTATCCTCAAATATTGAGTTGTTGTCCTTCACAAACTTGTAAAAAAATCCCTTGCTGTCCCCCTTAATCTACCCAAATCCCCCTAAAAAATATTGCCCATTGATTTTCACCAAACTTCTTAACTGGTTATTGGGAAAATGAATGTTATACTGGAGACTTTCTTTAAATTTATTTTAAACTTTAATTCTCCATAATGAAAAATTTGAAAAAAAAATAAAAATAACTTTTTAGTTAAAATCTTTCAAATTTAACAATCCATTCCAAATGTCTAGTCATCGGAAATAAATCAACAGGTTGTATAGCAACAATTTTAAATGGTTGTCCATCAAATTTGCAAGACATTGGCCTACACAAATCAACAAAATTTTTTGTAGCAGCGTGGGGGTCACACGAAACATAAATTAATGTTTTTAGTTGTTCAAGCTTTGAAAAAACATAAATTTTATAAAAAATTTCCAAAAAAAAACCTTTCTACACCCAATAATTGCCTTGTCTGGAATTCCAGCTCTAGGAGGGTCAAGTATTCCCATTATATTTGCATCCTTTATAGAACAACCAGTTGGCAAATAATATTTTAAATCTTTGAATATACTTTCTGCTTGTCCACATAAAAATTTGCAGCTTAAAAAATTTTTTTAATACAATTTTTTTGGACTTGTAAAAGATCAAAAACATTAATCAAACTAAAAACAAGGACTAGCTCAAAATATTACCTAAATGAAAGAGAATAAATCAAGGCGAATGATAAAAACATCGCCTAGATTTTAAGCTTCAATTTATTTATATGGAATTGGGATCATTATTTGGAAGCTGTACCAAAATTCGACTTGTGTAAGAGTATGAGAAAAAAGAAATAGAGCCTGTACAACGCATTGATACCAGCAAAATTTCAAATTTACAAATACTGCCTTGAACTGACAATGAGTATTATAAACAAGAAAAACGGTTCTATTAAAAAAGCTAACAAAGAAAATTGGCAAAGCAATTTATTCATTTAATGATCCCCATTTTTCTTACATCTTATTTAAGGTAACCTCAATTAAAAAAATATTTTTTACTAAAGAATTACTCCCATTTAAAAATTAAAAAGAAAACCTTTTATCGTCAAATCCATTTTCTGAAGCATTCCTTCTAGCATCTTGAATAGCTTCAGTATTTAAATCAATCCCCACACATCCATATGGAACTTTTGAATAATCAGAAATTGTTCCTTCCTGTATTGATTGTCTAATTCTGGCCATTAAACAAATTGAGATTGAACCAGAACCACAACAAATATCGAGAAATACATTAGAGCCGTGTTTTTGAGGCTAAAAAATTGAATAAAAATATTTTTTGAAATTAGAGAATTTTTAATATATCCAAAGCTCTAACAACAGAAAGGCCCAAGAGTTCGATAAAAAAAACTGGAACCGATTATCAAAGATTCGTTTGATTTTGGAGAGGTCTCCCTCCATTTTACTGATTTTTGATTACTTAAGTATCGAAAAAATTTTTTTAAACGAGGATTTTTGATTTAAAAAATGTTTAATCTCATCACGATAAAATAAGGAAAATGTTGCTAGTTGTCGATAGAAAGAGGGTGAATTCCTAGTATATTTTTCGCCAAAAAGTTGCCTTATATTTTAAAATAAGACCACAAGTAAAATATTTTCAAATAAGGAATTTAAACTAACCTCCATATTTAATTCTTTATTATCATCCATTTTTTCATCTAAACGAGGCTTCTTTGCATTACATTCTTCCTTGTCTTCTTCTCCAAATTTATTATCTTCTAATTTTTCAACAACAATTTTCTCTTCTTCTTTCAAAACATTTTTATTATTCTTTAATTTTTCCAGTCGACAAAATTTTCCACTTCCTGGGGCATTAATTAATTTAGGCAATTTAAGTAAATCTCCAATTGCTGAATAAAGCAAAGCTGCCCCAGTTGAATTTGTCTTTAAATTATGTTTTTAAGTAAAAAGAATCTTTTTAAAAACCTGAAAGAAGGTAGATGGAGATATTCGAAAATTACAACCCAACAGAGATTCATACACAAATGGAGGACCTTAAAAAAGGGTAAAAATGGATTTGGTGGACAATTCACTGAAAGGCGGACAATTTACCGAATGAAGATTAAATTGTAAATAAATTGTGGTAAGTCTAAAAAAATTAATAAAGAGAGCGAAATAGCGAAATATAAATTTGACAAGACAATAGTAAGGATGATAAGATATATGTATGTAGTATTAAGAATTTTTCACTATTTACTTACAAGCGCTTACTAGGCGGAGGTAAAAAAGAGAAAGTGAGAGAGACAGATTGCTAACTTATGTTAGCAATCTGTCAGAGGTCCAAGAATTAATGCCTGCTCGGTTACTAAACTTTTACTTTTCCCTTTCCTTTATTCACAACAGTCAGTGAATTGTCGTCCAGTCTATTATTTAGAAATTTTCTCTCCAAACCTGCCAAATGTTCATAATTTTTATCATCACTAGAATTAACTTGTTCTTGCCAAAATATTGAAGTAACATTACAATCAGGTAAAAGATCTTCGGGATTTTGAGGATGAAGAAATTTCTCCACGAGTCTTTGCTTTATTTTAGAACAAATCTTTTAAAAAAGAAAGAAATTTTTTTGGAATATTTAAAATTAAGATAACCTCTTTATCAGTATGTGGATGTACAGTAACAATTAACATACAATCCCCAAGAAAGTCTTTAACTGTCAACATTTTCCAAAAACCTTTTCTTGAGAATTCGTTAAATGGTCGCTCATCTAAAAATAAAAAGATTTTTAATAAAATTAGAGCTAGTATAAATGTTAAAAGCGGGAGAGAGAAAAAATCTTATTTAATTGGCAGTTATCGGATACTATTATACTTGATTGAAGGATAAAAATATCACGAATATTCGAGATTCTGACTAAGTCGTCAAAGTGTGAATGGAAGAGTCGCTGATTAAGAAAGAGTAAATAGACTTTAAAAATTCAGTAAGGGTTGTCGGTTCTTAAAATATCTTCGGTCATCGAGACCGAACCGATCAATCCGAAGTTCTTCTTTGGTTCCGAACCAAAAAACCTAATACTAGAATAACATCAGTCTTACTATTAAAAAGAGGAAATAGTGAATAAAAAGATAAACGATTTCAAAAGCCTAAAAACCTACAATTTCACAGTAAGATTTCAGACATACTTTAAAAAATTAAAAAAATGTAAAAACAAACCAAATTCATTTACAAATTCTTCAAAATATTTAACAACATTAATTGTATTTAAACTTAAATTTTTACATCCTTCAATAGGCAAAACACGATAACCATTATTCATTTTTCCATTAATAAATCCGGCAATAATTGATTTAGAAAGAGCAACGTCCTTTTCTTTATTTTCTTCTTCTTCGTTTGATTTTTGTTTTTCTAAAGCTTCTTCTCTTAATTTCTTCTCTTTTTTAAATTGATCTTTTGATTTAGAATATCCTATAGTAAATTCACATTTATTTCTATAAGCTGTAATTGATGGTGCTGGTAAAACCTTTAAAATAAATATTTATTTAAGGTCTAGAGATCAGAAAAAATTCAATTGAATATTTTTCGAATACTTCGAACTTTTTTTTCATTTCAGATCCTTTAAAATTAAAAAAATTCAAATCATTCGAAAAGATTAAATTTATAAACCTTCTAGTAAATACCCATAATTGTATTTTATAAAAAGCTTATTTGTTAGATAGGTATTGACTTTATCGTAAATTGAGGGTATTGGATATATTTTGTAGTGAAGTCAGATTACACTTTAAGAGAAAAGGAAAGATTAAATTTTAATAAAAATTCTAAAAGCTTAAATAAGTTGAAAAAATCGTAAGCCTCAACTAAAAGTTTCTGTTCTAAAAACGTCGTGTCTAAACCTAAACTACCTATTTATTTTTACTAAAATCACTCATTTAATTTTCAAAAAAATAAAGAAAAAAAACCTTTTGTAAAACATTATAACAAAAAGTATCATAAACATTAGCATAATTTAATTTCCTGATTATATAAAGCATTATGTCATGTGACAAGTTAAATTTAAATTCAAGTTGTTCTTCATAAGGCATATTAGCAAGAGGAGTAACCATGTCCGAGGCAGTTTTAAAAGTGTTTAAGTGTTTAACGGGCTTAAAAAGAAAGAAATTTCTTTTGGGTTAGAACTTAAATTTTGGTATATTTAGCTAGTTGAAGGGTTTTTTTCAAAAATTTATTAAGTTTTCAGAACAAATGGAAGATTGGTCTTGGATGGAAGTCTCTGCCTTTTGGAAAGAATATTTGTGGGCCAAAAAATTAAATATACAGAATAGAAATAGTCAAGAACCTAACATTTTACTATAGGATTTTTTCCGAAAATAGTAAGCGTTCTAGATATGTCTGCGAATCCACGCCCAGAGTTTTGGAAAATTTTTAGTTTCGGACATCGCAAGTCTTATTTAATTTTTCAAATCCCCCAAGACTCCAAAAAATTCTAAATTATGGTTGGTGAATCATAGGCAATCCCCAGATCCAGTACCGGCATCAACTCCAAGAATTTCGGAAGCCAATTCATTTATTAATAAAAATTTAAAGTAAAAACCTTTTTTTCACTTTCACCCTTATTAACAATCACTTCAGCATTAACATTCTCTTTCTTAAATATTGAATTGTTCAAAATTTTGGCAGATTCAATAGCATCTTTTTCCGATGCAAGATTAAAAAAAGTAACATGTCCATTATATTTAAGTTTAGTAAATCCAATTTTGCCCAAATTGCTGTCAAAATTAGAAAATTTAATTTTAAATTAAAAAATTCCTTACTTCTTCACAAATTTATTAATATCTGCAAAACCCATATATTTTGGTAAATTTGTCAGTTTTACTCGATAAACTTGTTTATTCTCTTCCATCTTTTCTTTTTAAAAATTAAAATATTTAACTGAAATAAATTAAAATAAATTTTTTTTTAAATTATTAAAAATTTTAAAAAATATTTAATTGAAAAACACTTTAAAAAATAAATTTAAAAAACATTTTATTACATGAAAATATTTTTATTTATTCAAGTAAAATTTAATGTAATTTATTTATATAGGCAATTTCTGATAAATGGGTAATTTATTTTTATTTATTTGAACTTCTTTAAGTAATTATATAGAACACTTTAAAATTAGAAACCGAAACAAGGGACTCAATTTGTCAAATTTTCAGAATCCCCTTTACTAAATATTAAAAAAATTAATTGAGAAAGGGGGCAAGCAAAGAAAGGTCTACATAAATCCTTTCCTTTTAAATTCCCCCTTCTTATTTCAAGACTGGAATTGTCGGTTTCACCAACTTCTACGGTTAAACGAACCGACAAACCAAAAATATTTTCGATACATCACCCATTTCCGGCCCCACGGATTTTCAGAACCCATCTTTATTAAATATTCAAAAAGTATATAATTGAGCATGTTCTATATTTCCATAAAAAATATTTAATTAAATGACATATATTTAGGTATATTTTAAATTTACTTTTAAATTTTTGTTGATATTTTTGAGAATCAAAAAAAGAACACTTTTTCCTTTAATTATTTTTTATATAAACATAGGCATTTATTTATTCTTCTCTCATTTACTTCTTTCTTCTCATTCCTCTTAATTTTTATTTAACTTCTTCCTTCTCCTCCCCCTTTTCTTTAACTTCATTTTGTTTATTTTCTGAGGTATTTTCAATTTTATTATTTTCAACGTCATTCGATTTAATTTCAATTTCTTCAGTTTCGTTGCTATCTGTTGGCAAAAATTCTTTTGTTTCCTAAAAGTAAAATAAATTTTTTTCTAAAAATTCAAAAAAACCTCAATAAAAGCCTGAAGAGCTCTCGACTTGCAAAGCGTCTCAAAATTGTTAAAAAATTTTTAAAAATCAAAAAACCACCCCAAAAAACCTCATTATTCAAAACAAATTGCAAAAAATTGTCAATAGCATTCCTCCTTTCTGTCACCGTCTCAGGACTTGCTGTTCCAAAAAATTTGGGTTCGGCAAAGGATGGAAATTTGTCTTTTAGATAAAGCTAAAAATTGGAAGAAAGAAAATTTTTAAAAAATTTTTATAGAAAAATAAACATTGCGATGAATCATTGCAAGTGTAGAGTAAAGACGGCTGATAACTTTAAAACGTGTTGACATGTTAAAAATACGAGGTTCATTATCTATTGCATTGTGTGGTGAAGCCTAAGTGGAAATTTAAAAAATTTAATCTCATCAAAAAAAATATTTTTCCATTAACAAATTAATTTCTACACGCCTGAATTGAAGAGGAAAGTATTCTAAATTATCGGTCTGGGCCCTGTCCTGAATTTGTTACATTTCCCATTTCATGTCCATACCCACTAACTTCCTATTCCTTTTATATTAAATTAACCATACATAAAGTCATAAAAAACACATATGCAGGATTTCAGACAAGATCCAAACTCTTTCTCCAATTATAGTAATTTCGAGTTCTAAATATGACCCATTACCATAATTTCCCCCTATTTACGAATCAGGTTTGTGAACTTTAAAAGAAACCTTCAACTCCAATTTGTATTCAACATGCCCAAATAAACTGCTTGTTGGAAGGACTACATCAATTACTTTAGCAGAAAATCCATAAATTTTTCTCTCTGTATACAATAAAGTACCCAGAGTTGATCTAAATTTAAAAAAATTTTTGATTAAAAAAATCTGATTACTTGCATTCCGTCTCATCTTGAACGAGTGAAGACATGACTAATTAAAAGTTTAGAAAAATAATTCTTTAATTTACAAAAAAATATTCAAAAGTTAAAATAACCTTTAAAAACAAATAAAAATAATAACCGGCATTTTTATCAACAAACAATAATATTAAGAAAAAAAAAACAAAAAAATCTAAGGCAAGAAATCAAGTATCATTTTGCACAAAAGGCAAACAAAACAATGAGATTAAACAATGAATCTTTGAACAATGAGATTATTTTGATAATTTTGGGATATTTTTGGGGGAATAATAGTAGAGAGATCTTTTATAAACAATTTTGATGAATAAAACAGAATAAAGAAAAAATTCAAGAAAGAAAATGGGAGGTTAAGCAAAAGAATTTTCTTTAAGAAATTTTTTAAACAGAGAAAGCTGTTGAATCTGAGGGTAAAAAATTTTTTATCATGTAGAGAAAGGTCGGAAATTTATTGTCAATTTTTGGGCCTAATCTGTCTGTAAAAATTTCTTTGTTTTTAATAAACTAAACAAGAAGTCCAGCACAAAAGAACAAATATAAAAACAATATGTTTTCGTTTTTAAGAGGTCAAAAGAAAAAAAGTATTTCTAGTAAATTTAAAAGACACAAACCTAGAACACAAAATCAACGCTTAAAACGTTTCAGGATTGGATAAACCTTTAAAATTATTTTTAAAAATTTAAAAAAAAAATTTTACTTGAGAAAAAGCTTCATCAATATGCTCCCTTTTTCTTGCCCCAGTAATGACCACTTTGCCGCTGAGAAAGATAAGCAAAACAACACGAGGCTAAATAAACAAAAAATTGATTTAATATGTGTCATAATAAATTGTTTCATTACTTCTAATAATAATGAAACAAAATTTTTTGGGAATTTTGGTGTTTATTAGCTCCTCAATTCAAGTTACCGTAAATATTCTAATATAATCCCTGGGCTTATGCTTTTTAATGGGTCTGCTCGGATATGCTTATAGTGGTGGGCTTCTAATGAGGCGGGCTTCTATTAGAATACTTACGGAATATTGCTCTTGGAAAGTAATCATATTTACAAATTAAAAAAAAGGAATCAAAAGGGAACAAAATAAAGTTCGAATTTCCCAGAAAAGATGCTCAAAATTTCTTTAGGTTTTAAAGAGAAAAATTTCAAAAAATTCAAGAATTCTTACAAACCTTAACCATTCTATAAATAAGTCCAGGGAACAATTCTGGCTCATAAGTACTGAATTGATAATGAGTTATAGCAAAACCTAAATAAAAAAGAAAATAAAAATAGATACAAAAATAAAGAGAAAGAAAATCTTAAAACGAAGCTACCTAAATAAGACATATTGTTTAATAATTGTTTTAATTTTTTAAAATTAAAACGTTGTTGTGGAAAAATGTTGTTAAATAGAAATAAATAGGCGTTTATCTAATTTTTTAAAATTTTTGCGGAGAAATGTTGGTTTACAACTTTTAGAAATGTTGGTTTTATGTAGGTAGTTGGCATGCCTTTAGACGAATTAAAAAATAGTAGAAATTTGAAAAAATTTTGGTGAAAATTTTTCAGAGATTTGGTGAAAATCGAAGAACACAAGTAGAAGAACGTTTATGATGAAAAGAGATGCAAGACGAAGAAAGTTGAAGACAACACAAATTAACTGAAATTCACAACTGCTTTTCACTACACCATTACTATAAGGCTCTTTCCCATACAGTCTCAGAATAAAGATAAGAAGGTGTTAAGCAACCGAAGTCTGTGAAACATTCGTTTAAAATAGAGAAGAGAAAATAAACAAGGCACCCCACCCGCTAGTCAAATATGCTGGCTGATTTTTACAATTAAAAGCAATATTTTCTAAATTTTTAATAATTTCAAATTTATAAGGTTAAATAAACTTTTCTTCTTTTTTTTAATCAAATTAAAAATTAAACCTTCCAATTGAAGACGAAATTTACAATCACAAGAAGCCACCAAATTTTGAACTTTAAATTCATTAAATTGAACAACATATCCAAGACGTTGAATAATTCGAGCAAAACGTCTAGCTGCTAAACGACTAGCTTCTTCTGATTTAGCGCCAGTACAAACAATTTTTCCTAAAAAAATTTTTTCCTTTAATAATTAAAAAAACCATTATTAAAAATAAGAGCAGTTGAACGAGGATCTCGAATACGCATAATTACAGCAGAAAACCGTTTAGGATTGTATTCGGAATTGAGCGCTGTTTTTGCAATTTGATTAAGATCAAGGCGTACATCTGAAAAGATGCTTTATTTTTTTAATATTAAAAAAAATCTCCTTATCTAGA
Organism: Meloidogyne arenaria; assembly: GCA_036172955.1. Classification (NCBI taxonomy): domain Eukaryota; kingdom Metazoa; phylum Nematoda; class Chromadorea; order Rhabditida; family Meloidogynidae; genus Meloidogyne; species Meloidogyne arenaria. Next base: position 1,103,558 of record JARQAB010000024.1, read on the forward strand.
TAATGGTCAAAGAGAAATTAAACGATAAGTAAAAATAGAATAAATGAGCCTATTTGGAGGTTTGTTTAGGATTCTAAAGGGCTGAATTTCAAGAAAATTTGTCTAGTTTAAGAAAAACAATGGTCAAAATAAAGGCACTATGAGGAGGTAAATAAGCCGTGAGTGAAGCAAAAAATATGATAGAAAATAAACAATGAATAGAGATAAAAAATTAAAGTAGAGGTTTTTTAGTCAGCAAAACGAGCGTGTTTGATTTCGAAATAGAGGTAATCCTAGAATTATACAATTCCCAATTACATCAGAGATCCCAACCCCCTACAATTAATAATTAAAAAAGAAACCAAGATTAACGGTAGAAACAATATTCTGCAAAACAGGTTTAGGCATTTCCGAAGAGCAAATATTCGAAGAAATTGAAACTGTTGGAATTCGCGAAACAGAATCGGTGTTAGTAGTTGCCCGACTTGAAGAACGCTTTGCTCGAATAAATTTTCTTGGTGTTACTATTGGAATATTTTTAAGATTAAAATTGACTTCTGGTGTTGCTGAACGACTATAAAAAAATTATTTTTTAAAAAAATTCTATTTTCAAAATTTACCTAATAGACGAATTCAAAGCTGGCAGAAAAACATCAGAGCAACTTGAAGGCAAATAATCCTTTAAATCAAAAAATTTTTTAACAAAAAAATTAAAAAGCAAACCGTTTTATGAAATTCATCCTCGCTTATTAAAGCATGAACACGTTGCATTTAAAAAAATATTTTTTGTTAAACTAATAGTAGAAGGTAAATAGCTAAATATGAGAAAAATCAATTAAAATTTAATTTAAAAGTACGTTGATAAAAACGATTTGAATGAAATTTAAAAATTTTGTTTTTAATTTATTATTTTTTAGTATTCATAAATAATATTACAAAAAAAACTCAAAATATTATATTAGTTAAATAATTAATAAAGAATTAAAACAAAAATTAAATTTTAGTTAATTTACAATAATTAAAAAAAGTTCTGTTACAAAAATAAAATTATTTAGGTTAAATACGGAAAAATACATATTAAAATTAAGAAAAAAACTTATTATATTAAAAAAAACCCTAGAACAAGTTTAATTTGTTAGAAGATCCCTTCTCTTTTGTTTGCCTCTATTCTTTCCTTTAATTCGTTTCGAAACTGCTCACGAACCTCGTGTTCAGGTGACCAATTTGGTAATAAAGAATGGCACTCGAATTCACAAGCACTAAGAGGGACTGGCTTTTCTTCTTCTAGAAAAATAAAAAAAATCAATTATCAAAGGAAAATCAGGATCTAATGCCTTACGGGTTGAAACAGATCGTTGTAGGAAAAGCCAGTCCCTCTTAACCTCGGCCAACGGGTACCCAAAATTAGATGTCAAATATGTTAGTAAGTTGTTTCTTTGGAGAATTTCGAACCTCACAATTGTTAAAATTCAGAAAATGCCCAAGAAAATTTTTTGTATGACACTACCCGATAAAAACAAAAAACCCAAAACTAGGTAGATAGTAGCAAAAAACAAACCCATAAAAGAAGTATAATTTGACAAATCAAACTGATCGGAAGACTTAAAACTATATCCCAACTTCGGAACCAGCCAAATAACAAACGCAAATCCTTGAGAATATTCGTTTACTATCAATTGAATTATCTGGGCGAAATAATCCTCTCCATCTGTAGAATCTGTGATACGGACAATATCGCCTAAAATTGTTAAAATTTCTGAGGAATGAAAAAATAAAACCTATTTGAAAGTTTTTGTAACCAATCCGAAAATGTTTTCGTGTATAAACTCTTGATAATCTCGAGGAATTACATCTGAAAAATGGTGTTTGAGGTTTACGACGATGTTTCATGTGTAATAGGCAGAATTTACTCAATACAAACAACCAAAAATCGACCAAACACCCTTGCGGATGTTACGAAAAACAAAAATTAAATGGGGAAAGAATGGACAAAATGTCAGCTTGAGCAAAAATCGACAAAACGCCAAATGAAAAAACATCGATTCTTCCAGAACCGCCAACCAGGATAAATCGAGAAATACCTAATGGAAAATTTAAGACAACGTAACAAGAATTACATCGATATGCTAGAAAAATTCCATTTTGTTAACCGAAAACTAACCTAGTTCACCTCAAAGACAAATCAAAACCATAAAAGTATGTAAAACAAAATATCGAGTCTTTATAAGACAAAAATAAAAGACAAAAGTAATTTAGTTTTATCAATAAAATTAGAAATAGTCAATGTCTCGTTTCACTCATTACATTTGTGGCCCTAAAGAGGGCCGTTTGGGTTTGTTTGTTGTTTGGCGTTGTTGTGCCAATCACTTGGACGAAGTATACTTCGTCACCGCCTTGGTTCCTTCCGAAACGGCGTGCTTAGCAAGCTCGCCAGGCAGGATCAGACGAACAGCAGTTTGCACTTCCCGCGAAGAGATGGTAGAGCGCTTGTTGTAATGCGCAAGTCGTGAAGCCTCAGCAGCAATTCGCTCGAACACGTCGTTGACGAACCTTAAAATAACAAAATCTGATATTGAAAGTAAAAACAAAATTATTACGAGTTCATAATGCTCATCGCTTTTGAGGAGATTCCAGTGTCCGGATGGACTTGTTTCAAAACTCGGTAGATGTAAACCGAGTAAGACTCCTTTCGCGACTTCTTTCTCTTCTTGTCTCCAGTGCGCACAGCTTTCGTTGACTTGACAGCTTTCTTCGCTCCTTTACCAGAAGGTTTTGGAGGTGCCATTTAAGATTTTATGTTGATGTAGTTTTGAACGTTGTTTTTTAAAGCGGTTGGAAAATGAAGAAAAATGGTCAATATAAGACTTTTATACAAAGCCAAAACTATCTGCCCGCCCAAATTAGAGAGAAGAAATGCGTGTCTATCGAATTTAATGTCCAAACTATTAAGTGAATATAGAAAATAAAAAGTTAGAGTATACATAAAAATAAGAGAGTATGAGACAAAAATGCAAGCTTTATCTCTCTTTTTCTTTAATTACTCTCATACAAACACGTGTTATTTTGTATTATTTTATTCTCTTTTTCCTACAAAGTATACGCCCATTAAAAACCCAAGCGACTCTACAAATATAAAAGTAGAAAAACAACGGCATTCTCCACAGTTCTCTGTACAACGATTTCGCTGCTTTAAATCTTAACGTTTAATAACAACAAAAAATGTCCGGACGAGGAAAAGGTGGCAAGGGACTTGGAAAAGGAGGCGCAAAGCGCCACCGAAAGGTTTTGCGTGATAACATCCAAGGAATCACCAAGCCGGCAATCCGTCGATTGGCACGTCGTGGTGGAGTGAAACGTATTTCCGGGCTCATTTACGAGGAGACTCGAGGTGTTCTGAAAGTCTTCCTTGAAAATGTGATCCGTGACGCGGTAAGATTTTTAAGAAAATTTTTTGATTTTAACTTTTAATTTCCCAGGTAACTTATTGCGAACACGCCAAGAGAAAGACTGTCACAGCCATGGACGTCGTCTATGCGTTGAAACGCCAAGGACGTACTCTTTACGGATTTGGTGGCTAAAGAACAATTGGTGGAAGGCAGCTGAAGTACAACAAACAAACCCAAACGGCCCTCTTTAGGGCCACAAATCTAATGAGTGAAACGAGACATTGACTATTTGAATTTTGTATAAATTTATTTTTCTTTTTTGCTTTACCTCAAATAAAATTTTTGGTTTTTACCGGTGAATTTTAGAATATTTTTGTTTAGACGTAGCTGAAGAATGAAATAGCCTCTATCTTTAAGAACAATTGGTGGCCTTTTCTATTTTGTCTGTAAGTTTGCGATAAAACTCAAGCTTTGATATCATGTGTGCGACGTGCTCCTGTTTATAATTCCTTCCAGAATTACAAATCTCAAATTCAAGTTTCTTAACGGTTCAAATTTTTCCTATCGTTATTTTCCATCTTTAAAATAGAACTAAATGTTCTATCGTGTTTTTTTCTATTCTAGCCATCAAAAACCGGAGCCAAGCACAAAATGCTTTTTCGCTTGTTCCTTCCGTCTAACTCAACAATTTTAAGACAAATAATTCAAACGATTTGGCTTGTCTTTTGAATCCTTAGGAGTGGTTAAGTGAATGTTAGCTAATGCGTAGAATAACTAATGTTTGAAAAACGAATTACTACTATATAATGCTACTTGGATTATCGATTGATTCTCTCTTCTTCTTCAAAAAGGCATAGGCTTTTATTCAAAGCCTTTCCTTCGTCCACGTGACATTCACGTGCAACCAGCCAAAACCTTTTGAAGGGTTTTTCGGTAAATTTTTTCCCAGCCAATCCAAAACCCTATGAAGGGTTTTTTTTTCCAAAACCTAATAAAATTATTTTTAAAATTAATTTTCCACCATCGGTTTCGAACCACCATCCTTCAGCCTGTAGGCGGACGCCTTATCCATTCGCACAACCGCGAGCTTTAATAGCTTTGAAATAAAATTGAATATATGTCGGCTGGTTTCCTCCTCTCTTCAACCAGCTTCAACGGCAAAATTTATTATCGATTGAATCCCCTACTAAATGCCCGCTAGGGGAAAATAGAAAAAGAAAATAAAAAGATAGTGTGTTGAATAAAGAGAGACAACACTGACTCAACATGGTTGAGTCTGTGCATGTTCTCTAACCCAACCTCTTCCCGCGACAAAATTTATTATCGATCGAATCACCTACTAAACACCCACTAAGAGAAAATAGAAAAAGAAATAAGGGAGATAGTGTGGTGAATAAAGAGAGACTGCTCTGACTCAAACGGTTGAGTCTGTGCAGGAGAAAGTTCTCTAACCCAGCCAGATGGCTGTGTTAGAGAAAAGAGAAATAGTGTGACAGCGGGATGGCTGTCACAAACTACAACAACCCAGCTGCGGGGGAAGAGAGAGAGTGTAATATCTCAAGAAAGTACACTCTCTCTCAATTATATTTCTATTATTCCTGTTGCAGTGCTAGACATTTAGGACAAAATATAAAAGAGAAAGCTAAGAGCGAAATAGTGTGTTAGAGCGAAGAGTCTAGAGTCTGGCTGATCGGAGAGTTGGTATAATTATATTCATACAAAGGTGCAAATCAGCTTGTATGGGAGAGGAGCTCTCCCAGCTGAAAAATAAAACTAAGTGATTTCACCCATGATCGGGTGGGTTTTATCGCTAAAATTGAGTGTAGCAGCCGCGGTAATTCCAGCTCTGCTAATGCATAGAAATATTCGTGAAGCGAAAAAGCTACTAAAGAAAACGACTAAGTTAAGTCTCGTGTTATGGAAAATCGAGACTCGAGGCCAAAAGTCGAGACTCGATATTTTTGGCCTCGGCCTCGACATGTCCTAAATTACTCATTTTTCATTTTTTTATCGCGTTCACAATTTATTTTTCATTATTTTGTCGCGTTCACATTTTTACCTTATTATTTTTAAAAAATTTTTTGTTTTTCAGATAATATTTATTAATATTCTAATAATATTTATTAATATTCTAATAATAATGAATTCTAACGACCGTCGACGTACAATGATCAGCGACAGCGACGTTCCTAGACAGAGACCTCGACAGGAGGTAAATCTGAGATTTACTTAGTTGGGGATAAGCTAAGGTTAACTAGGTAACTACACAAAATTAACAATCTATTTTAAATGAATTTTATTGAAGTTCAAATTTAATCTTAACTGACTTTATTTCTAATTTAATCTAATTTTAATATACATGAATTTTAATTGAAAAACACAACTTTTAATCTAATTTAATATAATTGTAACTTTATTTAAACAAGTGAATTAATCTAATCTTAATTGCAATTCACGCATGAATTTAAGACAATTTAATCCAATTTAATTTTACTTTAATCTAATTTAAGTGAATTTTTTAATGTATTTAAGACAATTTAATCTAATTTTAATATAATTTAATTTTAATTTTTTAATCGAATTGAATTTTTACTTAATCAACTTTTTTAATTTAAATGAATATAATTTTTTATTAATCAATTTAATTTTAATCTAATTTAACTTTAATTTTTTAATGTATTTGAATTTGAACAAGTGAATTTAATCTAATTTTAATATAATTTTAATTGAAAAGCACAATTTAACTTAATAAACTGAATTTTATAGAAATTTAATCTAATTTTAATGGAATTTTAATTTAATCTAATTTAATCGGATGTAATTCGAACACTCAAATTTATCAATCTAATTTTAATTTAATAAAATCTTACATGCATGAATTTATTTTTAATGAATTTAGCAGTGAACCTAATTTAATTTAATTTAATTTATTATATTCTTTCGAAACCGAATTTAGCCTTAATCAACATTAATGTAATTTAAATGAATTTACCAGCGAACTTAATTTAATAGAATCCTAATTCAAGCTTAAATAATTTAATTTAAATTTACTAAGGACGGGTCCTACTTAACCTGATAAACTTGTTCCCAACTAAGTTTCAAATTTAGGAATGCTTCACAATTGAGTCATCAGAGCCGTTTGCTTCAACATCACGCAACACAAGGGGAGAAGTGTGCACCATCCGATTCCGCCCTTTGGAGGAAAATGCCCGTCCTGACCTGGCCATGTCCGACGTTGTCTCTCAGCTTCTTGACCGTGTATTGGCGGGGCGCCCAGAGCCTATTCTTGTAGGTCTTCAATTACATCCACCAAACTTCCACCATCCGTTCACGCTCCCACTACGCCCATTGGCACAAAACAACCCTGAAGCTCTTGCAGCGGCTATTGAGCGCTTGAATGAGATCTCCCAAGCAGGGATCGATCTACTTAGTGGAACAACAACAACAAAAGTGGTGGCTGTTTGGCCTCTCGGAGCACAGCGGACAGCCAATCCTGCTGGCAACAGCGGTGAGTAACAGTTTTGATTCACATTTTTGTTGTATATTTTTGTGAGTTCAAACATGTTACTCAAGGTGGTTGCGTCAACGATCAAGAACATGTTGTCACAGCAAGGTGTAGATCAATTGTTCGGATCATCAACCCAAACGATCGGCTATGTCTCGCACGGGCAGTATTTGTAGGATTGACTAAAATCTGGATGACGGAGAGAGGGGAAGCAGCAGAACGATTCAAGGCGTTTTGCAAACAACCACAAGATCAACACGCAGGACCGGCACAAGAAATGCTACGAAAAGCAGGTATCCCTCTCAATCTTCAGGAATACTCGCTGGCCCATCTGGAAATTTTGCAGCAATCTTTAAGTCATCACATGGGAGGTGCGGGATATATTCGTCTGGTAGTATTTAAAAAGGAACAACAGTATCGGATAGTATACAAAGGAGATGGAAAGGCTGCTCGGTTCAACATTTGTCTTTTCTTGGAAAACAACCATTATCACTACATCGACAGGCCAGAACAGCTATTCAATGTTGATCGTTACTGCGTCGACTGTGAGAAAGGTGTTTCTAGGTGGAGCCATTGGGCGGGATGCAGTGTTGTTTGTAGGCTATGCATGAGATCGGGGCCAGAATTTCCGTGTCAGGTATTATTCTATTCTTATTACAAACATTGTTGGTTTCCTTTAGTTGGAGGTTAGAATTCCATGCGCCGCTTGTGGTTTTGTTTTCCCGAATCGATCGTGCTACGACTACCATCTGAGAAATGAGGCTCCCGAAGAGATGATCCGACGTGGAAATAGACCATTTAGATCGATCTGCCAGATGAGAAGAATTTGCTCGCAATGCTCCCACATCATTTATGCTGAAAACGAACAGAGACACCAAGCAGAATGCCAGCCATGGGGACAACGACAGCAACAACAAAATATAGTTATTAGCCCGCAACAACCTGCTATGTGTAATCAATGCAAAGGGCCTCATGCTCAAGAACAACCGTGTTACATCCAGCCACTAAAGGGAAGGGGCGACGAAGATGATGATGATGAGAAGCGAACACCGTTACGCCTGTGCTTTTTTGATGCGGAGACCTGTCAAGATGAGCCACTGCAAGTGAGCAACAACATCAATGGCTACAAACATGTGCCTTTACTAATAATTACAGAGGTAATCTTTTTTCATACTAATAAAAATATCATTTTTGTAAGGTCATTTGTGAAAAGTGCATCATTGGTGGTTTAGGAGTTGAAAATATTGGACAACGAGCGGAAGGGTGCTTTTGTGGAAAGCCGTGTAATGATCGATGGCGGCGCTGGTGCTCACCTCCCTTCAGAAATTCAAATGACGACTACACACCATCACCTGCCAACATTACATACAATCCTCGTCGTATGTACTTCCATTCATTCGACAACGATCAACAAAGCCCTGTAGATCAATTTCTTGATTATTTGCAACAACATGGGCCAAAAAATATTCTCACAGTCTGCATCGCCCATAATGGTGGCAAATATGATTTTCATCTTTTGCTGGAGGCTCTTCACCATCGCAGTATACCACCAAAGCGGCTCTGCACAACAGGACTTAAAGTCTATTCAATGCGTTTGGGTGGTAGTAATCAAAGAAAGGTTCTGTTCAAGGATTCGCTCAACTACTTCTTCTGTGAACTTGATGCCCTCACCAAAGTCTTTGCTCTTCCGGAGGAAGTGGCTACGACTAAGCCATTCTTTCCTTATCTCTACGTGAAAAGACAACATCTTCACGAAAGAATAAGAGGCGTCCCTCCATTGCAATACTACCAGCCTGATTACAAGAAGTCCGAGAAGAGAGCAAAGCTACTGGAATGGCATTTACAACAAATGAATAATCCATCTACTCACTTCCAACTACGTGAACAGCTTATCGTCTACTGTGTAAACGACGTGGCCATTCTTCGTGAGAGTGTTCTCCGTTTTAGGCATCTAATCGGAGAACACACTCAGAATCTGGACCCGTTCATCGCTGCCTCAACAGCGGCAGGCCTGGCTTTAACAACATTACGCCGATGTTTTTTGCCGGAAAATTGGCTTGTTCATTCGCCAGAAGGAGGCTATTTGCGGGGGAGAAGGGCATCAGCTGAATCGCAGCGCTACATCAAGCTGTTTGAACAGGAAAACCCTGAGGCTGAAGGAAAAGTGCAGTGTGCTCAGTGGGCGATCGGCGAAGCTCATGTGGAGGATACTGGTTACCGACTTGATGGACTTTGGTATAGATCACCTCCACTTCGACCATTGGCAATCGAATACATGGGTTGTTATTACCACGGTATTTTTTATTCTTTTCCTAGTCAGCTATTATCAAATTTAGGTTGTCCCGTCTGCTTCCCTGTTCGCAGCCAACGCTTGGCCGCTGGAAAAACTGCAGAAGAGCTGTATGAAAGGACACAACAACGTCTATGGGAGCTAGAATATCAGCACGGCTACGCTCTTCATGTAGTCTGGGGCCATGAGATGAAGGAAAGGTTGAATGGAAATCGCGAGCTGAAGCGTCAATGGTGGAAGATTGAATATATGAAGCCGATGGATCCGAGAGAAGACTGCTTAAGAGGGGGAAGAACTGAGCCTTTCAAGCTCCATCACGTCTGTGGCAATGGCGAGGAGATTCTCTACATTGACATTGTAATTTTTTTTTATTAAATTTAATTCAAGTTATTATTTTATTTTAGGTGAGTCTCTACCCATACGTGATGAAGGCACGCGAGTTTCCAATTGGTCATCCAACAATTCTGACGAGAGAGACTCTAGCCAACAGTTTGCCTTGGACTAGGCCTGACGACAATTCTTACAGAGGACTTTTGCTGGTCAGAGTGCTTCCGCCAACATCAATACGAGGACTGCCACCTTTACTTGGTTACCGCACACATGACGGACGTTTAACGTTCCCACTGTGTGCTGCGTGCGCTGACGACAGGCAACAACATCAATGCCATCATTCGGAAAAGCAACGGGCGTGGGTGAGTGGGTATACCCACGTGGAAGTAAACAAGGCATTGGAGCTGGGGTACAAAGTAATCGACGTCCATGAGGTTATTTCACTTTTACAGCTTTTCAATTATTATTAGGTTTGGCATTATGAACGCTGGGATCCCGATTTGTTCAAGGGATACGTCAACACTTTTGTGGGGCTTAAACAGCAGGCAAGTGGCTGGCCGCAAGGATGTGAGACATTGGAGCAAAAACAACGCTATGTGGCGGAATTTGAACAGGTGGAAGGTATACGCTTGGAGATGGCCAAAGTCGAGTTCAACCCAGGCCTTAGAATGATTGCGGTATTTTTTTAGCAAATTTCAAATATTTGTAAATTTCAGAAAATATTGGCCAACTCACTTTGGGGAAAGCTGGCACAGCGTGTTGGAGGAACTGAAATTCGATATGCACGTACTCCAGCAGAATTCCATCAAATATTGGAGGACCCGACTCTCGACACGCTGGACTTTGCCCACGTTAGTGAGGAAATGGACAGATGTGTGGTCAGGAAAAAGGCTGAATTTGCAACGGCGCCTGAGACCAACTGCTTACCCGTTGCAGCATTCGTCACTTCATATGCTAGGCTACATCTGTACGGGTATATGCAGCAGGTTAACGACATTGGTGGTCAACTCTTGTACTGCGACACAGATTCGATCATCTATGTTGCAAGGCAAGGAGGGGAGAGAGTGGTTGAAGGAGAAGCACTTGGCCAGATGAAGAGAGAAATTCCAACTAGAAGAATTGTTGAGTTTGTTGCTGGTGGCCCAAAGAACTACGGCTACCGTCACGTGGATGCAGCAACAGGAGGGGATGAGAGAGCTGAGCTGAAGATCCGTTCATTCCCTCTCTCCTATGCCACACACCAACTTCTCAATTTCCATTCAATGAAACAACTTGTGCTTGATCAATTCAATATTGATGGGGAGATGTAAGTTTTTTAACAATTTTTCATTAATCATTCTCTAATTAGTGACCAAGTTCTTGCTGATGGGATGATTGGCGTGGACTTTCCTCAGATTGGGCGCACTAGACTTTCGGAACTCTACACACACATGGCTCACAAGGATTATAGGCCCTGTTATCAAAAGGGAAGAATTTTGCCTGGAATGGAGACTTTGCCATTTGGATATAGGGAAGAGGTAATTAAAGGAGAAATAACCAAATAAACAATTTTATATTATAGCCTGCAGAACTACAAGAAGATTTTGAAGCATTGCCTGGAGGATCAGAATGGACTAGAGATGATTATTTGGCAAGATACTCATAGATATTATTTTTATTGTATTCATTCATTTAACTGTCTAGTAAATCTTATGAAATTTATTTACGTGTATATTTTTCAAATAGGGGTAAAAGAAAATTTTCAAACATATCTTTCATCTGTTCTCGAGTTTTTATTCCCGTCAATATGACGCGTCCTGAGATGTAGCAGAGACATGACGTTTCTTTAACTCTAAATCTAAGTGCTGGAAAGATTGTAGGATCGTAAAAGACTTGTCGAATATTATTGTTGTTTCTGAGTTGTGTGTAAAGTTGTTCAATAGCCAAACGTTGTGGGTGGCGATAGACACCTACAATATTGGTTACTCGGAGATTCCTTGGCCTAATAGAAGAATTGTCATTTCCAGCTGCCTTGTTAGAAGACAAAATTCTTTTTGTAACTTTCCAAGCCAATTTTCTAGCAAGCTCAGGTTTGGGAACACCAGTAAGGACTACTTTTGAAGATTGGAATACGAGTGCAGCAGTAGTTCTATTTTCTTTTAATCGAAGACGCATAATTATTGAATGGAATCTCTTGGGATTATACTCTGTGTTAATACCAAATCTAGCTAGTTGGATGAAATTTTCATGGGAAAACCTTAATTTCCCAGGCAAAAGTTTGAATACAGCTGTACAATTTTCTATTTTCATAATATTTACTTTAAAAAACAATTTAACAATTGAAAAATTCAATTAAAAATCAAAAACATCTTTTCATCTTATTCTCAGTCACAGACAGAACTTCCAACGGGTAGTAAGAACGGTGACGGCCTCCTCCAAATTCAATGATACAAGGTAAATATGGATGCTCCAGTTTGACTTTGTGTTTGATGTAGTAGTATCCACGGACCTGAATATAAAATTTACAAGTATTTTTATAAATATTTACCGTTATGCTCAAATATCCACCCATAGCATGTACCACACTTGCCGATCGAACAGTCAGATCATTGCAGTGAACAATAAAGTTTTTGCAGCAAGGTTTGAGATGAACAGTACGTAGTTCAACATTTCGGCGCAGATGATTAATTATTTCCCGACGCTCCTCAAGATTATGGAAGAGAACATGAAGTTCTTTCAGAGAGCAATTCTTCAAATTGCACAAATATTCAATTAGCGGTACAGATTCCGGTGGAGGCGGTGGAGTAGGTTCACGAAACGGATTTTCGACAGTCCAGTCCAATGGTTCGTCTATAGTTATACGAAGTAGCTTCTCGCTCATATCGAGCATCGCCTCGTCAATATCTTCCTCTTCCTTTTCTTCTTTGATTTTTACTTCAACAGGAACACCAAATGCGGGTGTAGGAGGCTGCAATTAAAATTAATTAGATTTTGAAATAAAAATAGTACCTTTTGCTCCAATTCTTCTTCCTTAATCTTTTCTTCCCCATGTGCTGGTGTAGGTTGCTAAAAATTAAAAATAATTGGAGTTGAAATAAAAATTAAACCTCCGGTTCTTCGTCAGCAATAACTAATTCAGGCTCAGGTTGCGCAGGCTCAGGAATAAATGGCACCCCATCTTCCACACCCCAAGTCATAAGTGAGAGAAATTCCATAGTTCTGAATAGAAATTACAATTTTTTGGATCTATATATACTAGTAAAATGGTTGAATTGTACCTTTTAAAATGAACGGATTTGAACACGTTGATTTTATTCACACACTATTTAAGCACCCTTTCACGATGATTGTGTCAGGAAGCACTGGGTCTGGTAAATCCGAATGGGTAAAAAAGTTTTTGAATAATCTGAAAGAAATGACAAGTGAAACAATTACAACGATTCTTTATTGTTATGGGGAGTTAAATTCAAATATATTACAAATGCAGCGTAAAGGTTCGGTGGGAGATATAGGTGTAACTGTTCATTCTGGAATGCCGAGCGAAGATTTTATTAAAAGGCAGGCTAATGGAATGTTACTTGTACTTGACGATCTAATGGTTGGAGTTGATCAAACTATATTAGAAACAATATTCACAAGGGGGTCCCATAACTGGAAAATGAGTGTTATATTGTTAACACAACATTTATTTTGCAAAGAATTAAGAATCCCGCGTAATAATTCACATTATTTGGTATTAATGCGGAATCCCGCTGGTTCTCTACAGATTAAAAACCTTGCTACACAGTTATTCCCCTCGCGGACAAAATACTTTTTAGAGTCGTATGCTGACGCGACAAAGGAAATGTATGGTTATCTGTTAGTTGATCTTCACCCAAGTACCCCAGAAAAGCTTCGTCTCAGAACACATATATACAATGAAAAGGAAACAATAGTTTATGTTCCAAAATGACAAAAACTAGCGAATTAATAGAAAGGAATGCTGATTTTTTACAATCGGCAAATACAAATTCAAAAAAAGTATTGAGAAATCTTTTGGAGAAAGCGACTGATGAACAATTATTATGTTTTGTTGAAATTTGTTTAAATTTGCTAAGGGGGCGTCTCGCTTTTCATAAAAACAGGATAACTACTCTTCAAAGAAATGCAAGTATTTTACGTAAAATTAGTCGGTCTCGGACCGCCCCTTCAACAAAAAATTTGTTACAACAAGGAAAAGGTATACCTCCCTTGGCGGGACTTATCGCAAGTCTAGTTATCCCGTTAATTGTTGAAAAAGTAAATAATATAAATATGAAACAATAAAAGAAAAGGAGAAAAAATGCAACGAATGTTTCTTATTCCTGAAGATTTTTACAATTCTCTTTTAGAGAAAAATGAACAAGGGGATGGTACTGCTATTGGCTTAATCAAAAATCGCTTGCAAAATGCTGTTGCCAATAATGAGAGAATGGATCCCGATTCTCAAGCAATTAATTATGAGCAGAATTTGAAGAGATTTAATAAACTTTTAAAAGAAAAGGAGGAAAAACCGATTAATGTAAATGTAAAAAATTTTTCTGAAAATTTAGGTGTAAACAATTCTAGAATAGTCCTGAGAAAAAGGGTTAGGAGAAAAATTGGAAAGAAAAGGCACATTCCAATTAAGATTGAGGAGGATGTGGAAGAGGAAGGGGGCGGGGAAGAAGAATACCAGTCAGCTGAAAGTGATGCTGATCCAAAAGAGCAAGCAATGGATTATTTAAGAGAAAATGCTAATATTCTAGGCGTTTTGGAGGATGGAAGACTTGCCAGAAAGATTGGTAATGATTATCCATTAATTACAAGTAATGTTGAGGAAATTGTAAATCATATAATTAGAAATAGAGGCATGCGTACAAAGAAATTACCTACAGGTTATGACGAATTTATTAAAAGAATAAACGATCATCCTATTTTACAACAAATTTTATTCCCTGAATCTACAAGTAAGCAAAAAGGTTCCGGTGTATTCTGTTTTAAGCCTTCGTTATGGAAAAGACCAAGCTTTTAAATAAATTGTATAAAAATGTAAACTCCCCTTCTTGCTTCACTTCTATGGAACCTCTATTTCGAGATGCTAAATGTTTTGACAAAAGCATCTCAAGGCAAGATGTTAAAAACTATCTTGCAGGGCAAAATGTCTATACCCTCCATAGAAGAGTTGTGAGAAAATTTAAGCGAATGCCAACACTTGCTCCGGGTTTGCATACTGAATGGCAGGCTGATTTGAGTGTTTTTAATCGTATAAGCAGTCAGAATAGAGGGTTTAACTATCTCTTAGTCTGTATAGATACACTTAGCCGCCAAATATTTGTTGAACCTGTCAAAAGTAAACATAGCGGGAATATGATTAGTGCATTTAAAAAGCTATTTGCTAGAGTAAAAATTGTTCCTTGGAAACTTTTGACTGATCAAGGACTAGAATTTACTGCGACCCCAGTACAAAAATATTTCAAATCATTAAATATGGAACATTTCTCTATGATTACTTCTCCAATATGGCATGCAGGAATGGCCGAACGAGCCAATCGTAGCATTAAAGAGCGATTATACCGCTATTTTACGGAAAACAAAACATTAAAATGGGTAAATGTTATTCAGGATATTGTTAATTCTATAAACAATTCCTTCAATTCAAGTATTGGGATGCGTCCTGTAGATGTTAATTATGAGAACGCTGAATTATTGCGAAAATTTTTAAAAGAAAAGGCACTTGAGCAAAATGGGCCGACACGGTGGAAAGAGAATAGCTTTAATGTAGGCGACCCTGTAAGAGTGGAAAAGAATAAGCAAGTGTTCAAAAAGGGATATTTGCCAAACTTTACAAATGAAATATTTATTGTTGCTAAAGTCCGATTGGTTCCACATCAGCCCCCCACATATAGAATTCGCGATAGGGGAGGAGCTTTAATTCGTGGATGGTTTTATGGGAATGATTTAGTTCTAGTCAGAAAAAGATTAAAAGAAAGTATCTATATTGTGGAAAAAGTTTTGGATAAGCGAAGACATAATAGAGAGGATCAGATTTTTGTAAAATTTAAAGGATACGGTGACGAACATAACAGGTGGATTCCTGCTAGTGCCATAACCTGGAAATGATATAAATATTCTCTCAATTTCTTAACCGTTCTGTTAAAATGACTTCGTTCTATATCATCCTTCCTTCAAACACCAATGTTGATGGAAACAGGACAAACTCATTTAGAGTCCGTCTTCCTCGTAAACTACAATTTAATTCGGAGTGGTATGTTGGCTTGACTGTTATGGTCTACCCCCACTCATGGCCTTCAATAGGGACTAGTACTGATCAATTTGTGACTGTAACTTGGCAAAGTGGTGAGGTTGTTAGAGTAGCTGTTCCCTCTGGTAATTTGACAAATCCCCAGCAACTCAAGGAAAGCTTGGATAGGTCTTTAAGTGAAGGGTGTGAAACATTTGCTGAAAATTTACGGGTCAGTGAAATGGAATACAAGAAACAATTAAAGGAACTTAAAACAAAATCAAAAGAAGTGTATAATAGACAAAAAGAGGTGAAGAGAATAGAATTAAATGCAACTGAAATACAAGAGGAGCATCTAAAATCTGAGAATGAAATTTATGAGGATATGGTAAGGGATTTTAACTCGGGTCTTGATGAGAATACTAAAAAATTATTATCTGAAGCTGGGTTCGAACCTTGGCTGCAGGTTTATCGTAAACCAGGAATTGCATGTGCCTTCGATTTTCATTCATATAAAAATCGTTTTTCTCTATTTGTAGGTAGAAAATATGTAAAGAAAGTTGAGATTACAGAACAATTAGCTTATATTCTAGGATTTGATAAAACTATATTGAATGAATCAACTATTGCAAAATTCATGCCAGATATGAGTGGCGGTGTCTCTAGCTTTCATGTTTATGCCCCAGGATTAATTGAACCAATGGTGATTGGGGATGTTACAGCTCCAGTACTTCGTATTGTGACAATTCGAGGCAAGCAGGATGAAATTATTGAGGAACAATTTCTTTCTGTACAGTACCATAAATTACTTGTAAAAGAAATTGCCGAAATACTCATTGAAATACGCACGGGCGGTGGGGTACTTATGCCATTCCAATACGGAACTTGTACTTTAACTCTCCACTTTAAAAAATCTGCCTACTTTTAATGAATACGATACAAATTGACAAAATCCTGAGAAGGAATGCTATTACAAAAAGGTTTTATATTGGCTGTTTTGCATCTGATAGGATTCCTCTATCAATATCTACTTTTCCCTTTTGTATGGTTGTTAATACTGACCCTTCAATGCTCCCAGGCTCTCATTGGATAGCTATATTTTGCTCCTCTCCCTCTAGTGCTGATTACTTTGACTCGCTAGGATTCTGGCCTCCATTTAGCTTTTATATTAAAAAATATTTATCAAATTTTACAAAAGTTTCCTATAATAATATTCAAATACAGCAGCCAGGGGGGCACACTTGTGGTAAATACGCAATATTTTTCTTGTTTATGCGTTGTTCAGGTTTTTCTATCGAAAATATTATTTTAATATTAAGCAGAGTAAATGCTGATAGATTTGTCTCGCAGTTTATTGCTACTAAAGCTTTTAATATAAATAATTGAAAGAGCAAATTTTGTACATTACAATGCATACTGACTTTAATCCTCTCTATGTTGATTGGTCGTCGTTGACCGAATCTCATGACCAATGGGGTGGTTATAACGTTTTTCGTGGTGTTCCCTTCCAAAGAGGTAGCGGTTTAGGATCTGTTTTTCGAAGTTTGCTAAGGTATTTGATACCAATTGGAAAAGACATTGGCACAGCCATTGGCCGCCAAGGGTTGGAATCAGGCAATCGTGTCTTGAGTAACGTATTGGAAGGGAAAGACCTTAAAGAATCTCTTGTAAATGAGGGTAAATCAGGACTGAAGAATTTGTTAGAGAAAGCAGCCAATAATATTGAGCAACAAAAAGGAAATGGTTTTGAATTCAAAAGACAAAAGGAAATTCGTCCCAAAACAATTGGGCAGATGAATACCGAAAATATAAATAAGACCTGTTATTCCAAGATTGGCCCACCAAACTTTATTCCTACTTTTTCAAAAAAGAAATCATCTCGTCCAAAGAAACGTTTACGCATAGACGCATTAGGACCATATTAGAATGAGTTGTTCCAAGAAGATTAATGAGAACAGCCCGCTGGCGCTCAACAGTGCTTTAAGCATTTTTTCTGTTCCTCCCACAAATGTTTCAGTTATTCGTTCCTTCTTTCGTGAAATTCTTCCACTAAGTACAATAACACAAGACTCTCCCTATCTATTTCGCTTGTTTAGCGATAATCTCTGGACAGACTTGAGTCGCACATATCTTCACCTTGAGCTTTCAATTGAAAAACAGGAAGCTGGCGGAAAATGGACACGTATTTTGGCAACTGATAGTGGTATTGGGTCAATCCAAGGAATTGGGCAAACGTTTGTTCAACAACTTAAAGTTACTGTAGGTAACACAGAGGTTTATGATAGTGGGACTCTTTATCCTTACAAATCATATTTGACAAATGAACTCTCATTTCCTGAGAGTGTAAAAACAAATTTTCTTTCCTCCATTGGCTATCGGTTGAGCACAAAACATGATGATATTACTGATGATGGCTTTCTTGAACGTTGCTCAATTTTTAAAGAAGGAAGGCGAGCCCAGTTCCTTTCTCGTTTAGATTTTGATTTGGGAAATCAGGAATTATTTTTACTCAACAATCTCGATATTCACTTTAATATCTATCGGTCCAAGGATGCCTTTGCACTTCAGAAATTAAATCCTGCGGATGAGAATCATTATAGAATTTTTGTCCATGATGTTAAATTACTGGCTAAAATGATTGAGGTTCAACCCTCCCTTAACATGAGTATTTACAAAACCCTCGAATCAAACCCGGCCACTTATGCCGTGAGAAGAACTGAGCTTAAATCTACTTTCCTTAGTCCTGGGAGGACCGAGATTGAATACAATGCATTTAGTTCAACCATTCCTAGAAGAATAACAGTTGCACTTGTTGCAAATGGCGCGTTTAACGGGGACATTAGTCTTTCGCCTTTTAATTTTAAACCATTCAATTTGAGGGATATTTCTGTTCATACTGGTGGCCATATTTATCCAATGGTCTCTTATAAGCTTAAGTTTGACGAGGATATTTTCGTAAGGGCATATGTTGACATGTATGAAGCATTGGGAATGGCCAATTCTGATAGGTCCTTTGACATTTCACTGACTCAATTTAAATCGGGCTGGAGCTTCTTTGTTATTCCCCTAACATCAACTTTAGATGATTCTTGCGGATTTGAGCTGCTACGAAGTGGTACAACGAGTGTTCGCCTTGAATTTAATTCTCCAATTCCAACAGGCGGTGTTGAAATGATAATTATGGGCGAGTTTGACCAAATGTTAATGATTGATTATAACAGACATATTGTTTCTGACTCAACACTAGGTTAATACATAACAGTCGTCCAAATTTTGGTAATAACAATGAACAATACGAGCTACATTCCTTACGATTTTTTATCTCTTGATAAAGAATATTTGGAGGGTAAACAGGGACAAACAATAAGTACAGGATTTCCCATTATTCTATTATTATATTCACTTTTATTACCCATCCTAATCATTTGTTGGGTTTCAGCAATAAGATATTTGCGCAACCGCGGCTATTTAACCAGTAGTGAGGCAGAAGATATTGTCCAAAATTTTCCTCTTGTTTCTAGGAGGAACCCAAAATAATAAACAAAGACCAAATGAGGCTAGCTGTAGTAGTTGGCCGACTTTGGTTTTTGTGGTCGTTGGCCAAATGTGGTGTTTAGGGTAGTTGGCGAAATGTGGTGTTCTGGGTAGTTGGGCAAATGTAGCTGGCCAAATGGGTTGTTCAATGAGAGAGTGTACTTTCTTAAGAGAGTAACTCTCTCTCTTCCCCCGCAGCTGGGTTGTTGTAGTTTGTGACAGCCATCCCGCTGTCACACTATTTCTCTTTTCTCTAACACAGCCATCTGGCTGGGTTAGAGAACTTTCTCCTGCACAGGCTCAACCGGTTGAGTCAGAGCAGTCTCTCTTTATTCACCACACTATCTCCCTTATTTCTTTTTCTATTTTCTCTTAGTGGGTGTTTAGTAGGTGATTCGATCGATAATAAATTTTGTCGCGGGAAGAGGTTGGGTTAGAGAACATGCACAGACTCAACCATGTTGAGTCAGAGCAGTCTCTCTTTATTCACCACACTATCTCCCTTATTTCTTTTTCTATTTTCTCTTAGTGGGTGTTTAGTAGGTGATTCGATCGATAATAAATTTTGCCGTTGAAGCTGGTTGAAGAGAGGAGGAAAGCTGCCGACATATATTCAATTTTATTTCAAAGCTATTAAAGCTCGCGGGTGTGCGAATGGATAAGGCGTCCGCCTACAGGCTGAAGGATGGTGGTTCGAAACCGATGGTGGAAAATTAATTTTAAAAATAATTTTACTAGGTTTTGGAAAAAAAAAAACCCTTCATAGGGTTTTGGATTGGCTGGGAAAAAATTTACCGAAAAACCCTTCAAAAGGTTTTGGCTGGTTGCACGTGAATGTCACGTGGACGAAGGAAAGGCTTTGAATAAAAGCCTATGCCTTTTTGAAGAAGAAGAGAGAATCAATCGATAATCCAAGTAGCATTATATAGTAGTCGAATTACTTTCACAAAAATACCATAAAGGTGGACACTACAAAAGGTAGATCCAAGACAAAAACATCACAGAAACTAAGAAGATCCTCAAAATATCCCGATATCCACCTTTTTCCTCCGATATTCCCTCCAATCACGATTTCTTTCATAAATTATTTTTTCCCATTACTTTACAATTCCTTTTTTATTAACTCATCAACTGTTTTGTTATTCTCATTTAAGTTTATATGGCTCCGGTTTTCATGTTGTGCTGTCTCCTTGAAATTCCCTTGTGGAAGGTTTTTTGTTCTTTTGTGCCTTTTTCGATGAGAAAATATTGAAAATTGGCGGGTAAAAAAAACAGCTAGGCTTGGGTTTTTCAAAGAATTGTTGCTGTGAGCCAATTCTCAACCTACTTGAGAATAGAAAATCTAACAAGGCCTATACATAAACTACGTTAAGTAACAAAGTCCGTCTCAAAAAATCAAGGAATGTGGAAAAAATTATGCATAGAATAGAAGACAGTCACCCTGTTAAATAGCCGTAAGGCGTAATGGACGGTAATCCTCACTCGATGTATGGTCGATGTTCGGTCGGACGGTGGTTTATTCTGACGCCGAGTATTATCCTGACACACGCTATAAAAATTCAATAACTAAAAAGTTGGAAATTTGAAAAAATTAAAAGAAAATTTATACGATTCTTAAATATTTTGCATTTAATAAATTTCCTAGTCTAAATAAACCTTACAATGTGTCAAAGTTGAACCAAAACAAAATTTAGGAAGCTCGCAATCCTGGTTTTCGTGTAACATTCTTAAAACAAAAACACAAGTCAACATCTGCAGAATTCAATTCGAATGATTCATAATCAAACTAGACGACAAATCATGAAATAAAACGATAAAAAATGCCAAATTTTAAATAAATTACTCCAAAACTTTAAAAAAATGCAAAAAATACACAAAAAACAAAATAGTCAATGTCTCGTTTCACTTATTACATTTGTGGCCCTAAAGAGGGCCGTTTGGGTTTGGTTGTTGTAGTCACAGCAATTCAAGCAGTCTCGCCTGCAGTCTTCTTCGGCAACAGAACGGCGTGGATGTTGGGAAGCACTCCGCCTTGCGCGATGGTCACGCCAGAGAGCAACTAAAAAATTAAAAAAATTGAAAACTTAAAATTAAACAAAAATTCCCAACCTTGTTAAGTTCCTCGTCATTTCGCACGGCAAGTTGTAAATGCCGTGGGTTGATGCGAGTCTTCTTGTTGTCTCGCGCAGCATTGCCTGCTAATTCAAGAACCTCGGCAGCCAAGTATTCAAGGACAGCGGCCATGTAGACAGGAGCACCAGCGCCGATCCGTTCAGCATAATGTCCCTTGCGGAGAATTCGGTGAAGACGTCCAACAGGGAATTGAAGTCCGGCACGCGAAGATCGAGTTTTCGCCTTTCCGCCAGTCTTTGCTTTGCCTCCTTTTCCACGTCCTGACATTGTTTTGATAACTTGTTAAAGTTGAAAGAAAGCTTGTAAATTTTGCTGAACACAGTGAAACTGTGAGGTTGACAAGAAGAAGGAATCTTAAATAGAAAGGAAAGAAGATGGGCGGTCTTTGCTGAGAAGAGACGCAGAAAAGACGCCATGTTGTGAGACAGGAGGCAATAAAAATAGTGTTGGAATTGGAGAATAGACAATTAGACAAAATTCAAAATGGAATAAAAAACTTTCTTTTGTTGTCTGGTCCATTATCTTTTCTTGTTTTCTTTTCTCTTTCCATTACATAAAATATTGTTTTTAAATTTTTGGCGGGCAAACAACTCTTCTGATGTGGGCGTGTTAAAAAAATGACCTCATTATTTAAGACTTTTCCCTTGGTATAACCCTCACTTTTCAAAAGTAAAAAGTGTTCAACATCTTAAAATCACCAACAAAGCTTCAAAACAGAAATGGCTCGTACGAAACAAACAGCTCGAAAGTCTACCGGAGGAAAGGCGCCGCGTAAGCAGCTTGCCACCAAAGCTGCGCGTAAGTCTGCACCGGCAACTGGAGGTGTGAAGAAGCCGCACCGCTACCGCCCAGGCAAGAAATTTATTTTTTCGGTAATGGTCAAGATCATTGGTCCCTAAAAAAAAGAGGTTGAAAATGCCTATTTTTTTTTTGTTTTTTCTGGTAATATTAGGTTTTCGCATACGCTGAGCTCGAATCTGACGTCAGATTTATCATATGATATCATCTTATCTATGATTTTTTAAAATCTTTGATTTTTTATTTTTTCGTCAAAGTTAGATAAAATGAAATTTGGCGCGCTTTGGTTTCGGCCCACCCTGGGTTCGTCCCCCTGAACAAAATCTTTGGTTTCGTCCCACTGTACAAAAACCCTGGGTTCGTCCCCCTTGGTTTCGTCCCCTTGGGCAAAAACTTTGGATTCGTCCCACTAAGTTAATAATCAAACTTTCGTGCTTTTTTCTGCTTTGTATATCCTTTTCTTTACATATTTAGGGATTAAATGATTCAAAGCTAATCTAAGATTTATCAGGAGCTTAAATCGACCTAATTTTTTACTTGGGGTATGTCTCTAGGTTTTAGCTTTGAATCATTTAATCCCTAAATATGTAAAGAAAAGGATATACAAAGCAGAAAAAAGCACGAAAGTTTGATTATTAACTTAGTGGGACGAATCCAAAGTTTTTGCCCAAGGGGACGAAACCAAGGGGGACGAACCCAGGGTTTTTGTACAGTGGGACGAAACCAAAGATTTTGTTCAGGGGGACGAACACAGGGTGGGCCGAAACCAAAGCGCGCCAAATTTCATTTTACCTTACTTTGACGAAAAAATAAAAAATCAAAGATTTTAAAAAATCATAGATAAGATGATATCATATGATAAATCTGACGTCAGATTCGAGCTCAGCGTATGCGAAAACCTAATATTACCAGAAAAAACAAAAAAAAACAGGCATTTTCAACCTCTTTTTTTAGGGACCAATGATCTTGACCATTACCATTTTTTCTAGCTAGTTTTGAAATCATTTTGGTAATTCTTCGGTTTACCCCCCCCCCCTCCTTTTTCTGACCATTTTTTCATTTTTCCTTCCCTTTTTTTCTTCTCCCTTTTCTTCCCCTTTTTCCTAATTTTTCATGAGGCAAAGTATACTAAAAAGAGAAATTTAAGAATGAGAAAATTTATTTTCTTTTAATTTCTTTCACAAGGATAAAAAAGAGAAACATGATACCAAAAGTTATAAAAAACATGTGAGTTTATGTATAGTTGTTCTGCCACCACATGCTTCACACGTTCTTTTCCCATGAAGAAGTCCAAGTTCTTCGAGCCAAGCAACGAAATCTTTATCGTCCAATTGCAATTTTATACCCAAATCGATCATATTAAACTTTTTTAGTTGCTCCATTTTTGTTAAAGGATGATGAAAATGATTTTTACCCGAAATTTCTCAGTTTTATACATACATATTTAATCCTTTTTAGTATACTTTGCCTCATGAAAAATTAGGAAAAAGGGGAAGAAAAGGGAGAAGAAAAAAAGGGAAGGAAAAATGAAAAAATGGTCAGAAAAAGGAGGGGGGGGGGGTAAACCGAAGAATTACCATCATTTTTCAGGAACTGTTGCTTTGCGTGAAATTCGTCGTTATCAAAAATCGACCGAATTGCTTATCCGCAAACTTCCTTTCCAACGGCTGGTCAGAGAGATTGCGCAAGACTTCAAGACCGACTTGCGTTTCCAATCTAGCGCTGTTCTTGCTTTGCAAGAGGCTTCTGAGGCATATCTTGTTGGTCTTTTCGAAGATACCAACTTGTGTGCCATCCACGCCAAACGTGTGACCATCATGCCTAAGGGTGAGCTTTTAAGGAAAATTAATCAGTTTTCAAAATTAAAATTTTTAGACATCCAACTTGCCCGACGAATCCGTGGCGAGCGTACGTGAATGACTGGAATGTGAACACCAAAACAACAAAACCCAAACGGCCCTCTTTAGGGCCACAAATTTAATGAGTGAAACGAGACATTGACTATTTTGTTTTTTTTGTATTTTTTAAAATTTTTGGGGTAATTTATTTAAAATTTTGGCATTTTTTATCGCTTTATTTCATGATTTGTCGTCTCGTTTGATTACGTCTCGTGATCGTTTCAATATCAACCTATTTTGATCATTAATTATGGACATTCTATTAAAAATCTACCAAAAAACAATTATCACAACAATTTACATAAGAACAATTTACAATATAAACAATAGCTATACAATAAATAGATCACAATACATTTACAAACAATAATATCACAAAGCAATTATCCTCTTTCTCCTACATTTAGACATCACTTTTCTCTACTCGTTTGCCATCATCCCAGTTGCAATTTGCGCCGCCACAGAGCTGTTGGAGTAGTCGGTGTAGTAGGCGTGCAGATTCTCCATTCCCTTGTCCGCATAGAATGAGGCACGACGAGCTGCTCGGTAGAGCTTATATTCTGGTAAAAAAAAGATTTTTTTGGGAAATAAAAATCAAAAAATATTAAAAACTCACTTGGTTTAGTCTCCCCAACAATGTACATGCGCGGCTGCTCTTCCTCGCCTTCGGAAAGCACAACTGCCGTGTCACAGTCACTGGCGCAATGGTCCATGTTTGGGTAGTTATCGAGCTCAGCAGCCATCAGAGCGTTCATGTCCACGTCCACCTCTCCCTCTTCTCCATCGATGTACGTCACAGCCGTTTCAACTTCCTTTTCTTCCTCCTCCCTCTGCGTCTCATCGGCTGGCAGATCTTCGTCTTCTTCATCTCCCAGCAGCACATTATCCTCGTTACTGATGGTCTCCCTTGCAGTTTCATGAAGTTCACGGCACGAGTCGACGCCCTCCGCTGGTTCGTTTTCGGCTGGCTCGTCTTCCTCGGCGGTGATGTCCCGCTGCGTGTCGTCAATGTCATCCGACAGATGTTCCGCGCTGTAGCTGTATTCATCCACCTTGATGGCCGTTGTAACCGGAGAATCCATTTGGACTTGTTGAGAAGCGTGTAGATTTGTGAAGACAGTTGAAGAATGTTGAATAGTGGGAATATTTAGGTTTGCTTTTATAGGAACATAAAAAGAACCAAATTTCTCTCATCTTACATATTAAAAGACGAGTTCAAATTTATTTTAAATCACTGGATATTTTTATTATTACATTATTAAATGATAAAAATTATTAAAATTACTAAAAACATTGAGAATTACTAGAAAAAAGAATAAATTTATGTGGGCAAATAAATTACTGAATGAGAGCATTTTTATGAAAGAACATGGAAAAACCATGTATAATTTTTAGAAAACAGTTGGAATCTTAAAAGCTTAAAAATCATTTCAGTTCTCTTATTTTCTAATTAATTATCCAACTGTTTCCTCAAAAAATTATTTTTTTTCTTTAAAAATAATTTAATATCCAAGTTGCCTATATGCATAACAACTAGTACTGTCTCTAGTTTCTTGGCACCATAGTTCAGTGTTTGTGATATAAGAAAAATCATGATGAGAGCATATAACGTCAAATCTCCCTCCAAAACGAGCTTCTGCTTGTAACTGAATTGTCCGTTTTGCGGCGTTTAGGTCATCATTTGTTAAATTCTGTATGTGATGGAAATTAATTTTAAATTTATTAGAAGGTTAGAGATTGTGGAATCAGGATTGCCCTATGGTGTTGGGAAGACTTCCGGTGGGTTGTTTACAAATAAAGGGGCTGAAGTAGTTAATGTTCAAGATAGGTTCAAGGAACAAGAGGTTTATAATGGAAAACGATCTTCCAGTCCCAGTTATAACCCTAATAGAAGTCCTCTATCACGACACCCTCGATTCGAATTGAGTTAACTTATGAAGGGGAAAGTGTTGTGGGAAGGGACGTCATAATTGAGAGATTTCTCTTTACCTCCAAAACTATAGTTCTCAATTCTTCACTATTACACTCCGTATCATTAGATAATCTAAGTTTAGCAATATCAATAGGTTCAATAAAAATATCCGTTGCTGTAGGTGTTGTGGATGTTGAGGATGTCTGTTGTTGTTGTTGCCCTTTTATTTCTGTTAATTTTTTCTTTTCTTTTTGTTGAAATTGTTGAGGTAAACGAGGGACTTCTTTAGCTAAAGGACTTTTGCCTGAAGGTGCTTTAGGTAAATTTGCTGGGGTAATTCTTAAAGGAGAGGATGATGAAGGTGTTGTTGAGATATGTTTTCCTTTTGTTGTTGAAAATGTTATTTGTTGTTCTTTTTGTTTTTCTCCTCGTAATTCTTCTACGTCTCCATCATTCTGGTAAAATTTTAAAAATTATTTTGAATTTTTAAAGAAAATTAACATCATTATTATCAGCATTCTCGTCATTGTCTTCTTGAACTTCTTGCAATCGATCACCAGCTGCGGCAGCTCCGCCATAACTTGGTTGACTACTAGGAGTGTTAGAACCTGAAGAGCCTCCATAACTTGGCTGACTGCTACCTCCACTACTACCGGTATCTTGTTCAACAGCACTCGCTGAAGGTTCAACTTCCTAAATAAATGAATGATACGATGATAATCCTGAACAATTTAAATGACCTGATATGCATGTGTATCAGGTGGTGGAGGAGGTGGTGCTGCTTCAGGCGCTGCTGGTGCTGATGGTGAGTAGGCTGGTTCAGGTGCTGCTGCCGGAGCCGCTGGTGAATAGACTGGTTCAGGTGCAGCAGGAACCGAAGTTTGTGGAACTGGAGCCTGTGGGGGTTGAACAGGTTCAGGAGCGGCCGGTACTGCTTCTGAGTATTCCGTACCGACTTGTGTTGGTGGTTGTTGTTGTTCTCCTCCAGAATAAGTTCCACCGTGTTGTTGTTCTCCTCCGGTGTAGGACCCTCCTTGTTGTTGTTGTTGTGAATAGCCGCCGCTCGGTTGCTGTTGATATCCTGCGCTTTGAGGTCCAGCATATCCACTCTGAGGTGCTGGATAACCGCTACTTGATCCAACAGATATGTAAGAGGACTGAGCCTAAAAATAAACGCAATTAAAGAAATCATTCAATTAATTTGCAATATACCGGTCCTGCATAACTGCTAGATTGACTGGAAGAAACGCCACATCCGCTAGATCCAGAACATCCACCACCTCCTCCTCCGCCTCCTCCACCACCGCTACTACATCCGCCACCCCCTCCGCCTCCAGAACATCCAGCACTTGATTCAACACAACCTCCTCCTCCACCGCCACCACTACATCCGTCACCACCACCACAACCTCCTCCACCGCCACCACTACTGCATCCTCCTCCGCCTCCACCACCACATCCTCCTCCACCGCCACCGCCACTACTGCATCCTCCTCCGCCACCACCGCAACCTCCTCCACCACCACCACTACTGCATCCTCCTCCGCCACCACCGCAACCTCCTCCACCACCACCACTACTGCATCCTCCTCCACTACCACATCCTCCTCCTCCGCCACTACATCCACCACCACCTCCTTCACAACTGAGGCCTAATGATATTTCTCCGCCTCCTCCGCCACCGCATCCCCCTCCACCACCGCCGCATCCTCCTCCACCGCCACCTCCTCCACCTCCGCCACATCCTCCTCCACCGCCACCGCCACTACTGCATCCTCCTCCGCCACCACATCCTCCTCCTCCGCCACCACCGCAACCTCCTCCACCACCACCACTACTGCATCCTCCTCCACCGCCTCCACATCCACCTCCTCCACCTCCGCCACAACCTCCTCCACCGCCACCGCCACTACTGCATCCTCCTCCGCCACCACATCCTCCTCCACCGCCTCCACATCCACCTCCTCCACCTCCGCCACATCCTCCACCACCACCACCTCCATATCCTCCTACTCCTCCTCCACCACCACCACAATTCACAATTACTGGCCCACCACCTCCACCAAACCCACTGCTACCACCTCCCCCACATCCTCCACAACCTGAACTTGAAAAGCTTGATAGACCCGACGATGACGGGCAACAACAACAACTAAAATCATTAAAATTTATATTTAAAAATTTAATATCACCAAGTTCCTCCTCCTCCACCGCCTCCACCACCGCCACCACCCAAACTGCCAAATAAAAAGCCTTGCACAGAACAAAATAAAGAAATTAAGGAGAATAAAATAATACAAAAATAGTTAAAATTTAATTTTTTCAAAGATTTTCTTCTTTCCATTATTTTCATTTAAAAAAGCTTAAAATAACTTTTATTACATTTTTACGGAAGTAAAAGCTGACAGAAAATCAAAAAGTAAAAATTAAATTAGCGCATTTATTAATTAAATAAAATTAAGGAAATGTTGTCGATTAGTAAAGCATTAAAATCCACTTAAAAAGATTAAATACCAGAAAAAATAAAACTTTCAGAATTATAAAAATCAGAATTTTACTAGGTTTGTGTTTTCAAAAATAAGGTTGGAAAGTATAGAAGAATGTATTTTCAGAATTTATTTTAAAAAATCAGAATTTTCTTTTATTTATGATGTATTTTCAGTAATGTATTTTACTTTAAATTCCAGAATTTATTTTTTCAGAATTTAATTTCAGAATTTCTTTTCTACAAATCAGAATTTGTGTTTTTGAATATGTATTTTCAGAATTTACAAAATCAGAATTTCTCTCTTATTAATGTATTTTTAGTGTGCAATGTATTTTCACAGAATTAATATCAGAATTATTAATTCAAGTTTATTTAAAAATCAGAATTTTTTAAAAACAAATCAGAATTTGTGTAGATATTAATCTTTATTAATTAATAATAGTGAGGAAACTAACACCAAACTACCTTAATGTATTAGGACAACAAAAAATATTTTAAAAAATAATAAAAGGCTTTACATCGCTGATGGTAATATCTAGATAATCTTTGATGGATTTAAAAAAAGAAGATAAATAAATTTAAAAAATATATGTATGTAAAAATCAAGTTTTTCTTTAAATTAATTATTGTTTTTAGGCAAAAAATTAAATTATAAGGGAAAAATGTTCTTTTAAATTTTAATTTTTTTTAAATTTTTAATTTTTAAATGTGTTTTAGGTTGGTTGATAATTAGAAAAAAATATTTTTTAGAAAGTTTTTTTTAAATTCTCAAATTTTAAAATAATTAAAAAAAAAGACTGAGGTGGTTTAGAATCGTTAGAAGTAGAGTTGGCCGGTATCGGGATTTAGAGAAAAACCCGGGATCGGGATTTGGGAATGGTGATCCCGATCCCGATCCCGGATCCCGACACGGGATCGGGATTGGCCGAAATCGGGATCGGGATTTGGAATGGAGATCCCGATCCCGGTCCCGATCCCGAATCGGGACCGGGATTAAAAAATCGGGATCGGGATTTACTAAAAAAATTTTTTTAGACTTTTAAATTTTTATTTTCTTCACATACGACTCAATATAATTCT
The DNA here is from genome assembly GCA_036172955.1 of Meloidogyne arenaria. Lineage (NCBI taxonomy): Eukaryota > Metazoa > Nematoda > Chromadorea > Rhabditida > Meloidogynidae > Meloidogyne > Meloidogyne arenaria. Next base: position 1,133,111 of record JARQAB010000024.1, read on the forward strand.
AAAATTTCCACTGCGGTGATGAAATATTGAGTTTAAGTCTCGTAAACTCATGATTTACTTTCCGTTCAGGGGATTAAGTGTGGATAAGGTAATGGGGGGGGGGATAAATGGGATTGGGCTTCTTCCATTTTAAGCGCCGCGGGAATATTTTTTTAATTTTGGAAGGCCAAGGGCATTCAAGTTTAAACTTTGAAGTCTATACGATTAAATGCGTTATTTTCAAATGTGGACGATTAAAAACTGAGATTGAGGGATTAAGTAACATATTCATGTTCTCTTCCAATCTAACCTAATCCCTGTAAATCCTCTGATATCCTTCTATACTCCAAATCCACCGATACTCCCCTCAACCCCTCTTGATCGCTCGATATCACACCAAATCACTCAATATTTCGTTGAAGTCTTAAAGATGCATCTCTATAATGCCTTAATCACTCCCGTTTCTGCGCGCAGGCGAAAATTTTGAGAATTTTGGTGGTCCTTAAGTAAGATTCCTTTCATTTTTCAGCGCCGCAGGCGAAAATTTTGAGAATTTTGGTGGTCCTTAGGTATGATTTCTTCCATTTTTCAGCGCCGCAGGCGAAAATTTTTCTTACTTTCATGCCTCCCCACTTCTGTTAACTTAATTCACAGACTTCTAGTCAATTTATAAAATCGGGATTTTCTTCGGGATTTGATGCACATCCCGATCCCGGATCCCGGCTCGGGATCGGGATCATCCAAAACCGGGATCGGGATTCACCTTTCGGTCTCGGGATCAGAAAAATCGGGATCGGGATTCGAAAAACCCGGGATAATCCCGCCCGATCCCGACCGGGATCCCGATCCCGGCCAACTCTAGTTAGAAGGTGGTTAAAATAAAAATGAGAGAAAAGAGAAAGCATATTAAAGCTGAGGAAGTTAAATGGCTGGAAAGAAGGGAGTTAGTCGGTATTTTTTGATTAAACATTGTAACAACGAAAATTGAAGAAAATCGAATCAAGTCGAGTTAATAAGCAAATACACAGATTAAACTATAATAAGCAATGTCTTAGAAAGTTAAACTTCTACTTGGACAAAACATTCTTTTTGTTTATTTTTTGAATAAAATGTTTAGTAACAATCAAGACTTCATCCAAAAATTAAAAAAAAATTATTTTTTAAATTGGATTTTAGCCAAAAAAATTTTTTTTTCAAATTTAAAAATGAAAGGGAATATGTAGATAAAGCTTTCTCTCCAAAGAAAAATAAAAATTTGATGAGCAAAAAATAAAGGAAGCAATAAAAAGTGGTGGTGACAAGATCAAAGAGCGCGCGGGACGCTACGAGGGAAATAAATAAAATAAATAAAATAAGTAATCTTTTCCAAACGTGTTAAAACAACAATTGTTTTTAATTTTTTTTTATTGTTTGTCACGCCTCTAGCTATTTGGGGATTTTTTTTTAGAGTATGGAAATTTTTTTTTTGAAGAAAATTTGTAAAAATGGGGGTTTAAAGGGGGAAAGGTTATTTTAAATATAGTTCTGATTTTTTTCTGATTTTTTTTTGTATTTTTAATTATGTATTATTTTTAAAAGGGGAAAGAAACAGAAAATGTTTATGTTGGGAACTTAATGGTAAAAAAAATAAAATTTTTTTAAAATTTCTAAATGAATTTTAAGAGACTGGACTTGGAGTGTAGTACATAGATCGAGATCAGGGATGTGCCGAAACAGATTTTAAAAAGCGAAAGGCAAGAGACGGAAGGCGAAATGGCTCACCCCTGATCGATATCTCCAAAAATATCGATAAACGAAATTTTTGCCTGAAATTTCTTCCTAGTCCAACCTCTACTTTTATATGTACTTAGTTGATATTTTAAATAAAAAAAATTTTTTCAAAAATTCTCAGACTTTAAAAACTCTCTTAAGGTTCTGTTAAAAATAATTGTGATGATTTGATGATTATTCCACTAAATATGTAAAAATAAATTGAAGAGAAGTGTTTTAGCCCATTAGATAGATTGAAATGTTTTTTTGGATGGAACAGGTCAGAAAATGAAGATTAACAAAAGAGAAAAAATCAACGAAAAAAAAAGAATTTTTGGGAAGGAGGGAGGGGGGAGGGGGGAATGGCAAGAAAAATCTTTTTCGCCACTAACTTTCTCCTTTTCTTCTTTCTTTGTTGAGCAAAGGATGGAACCAAGCTTTTTTTAAAGACCGGTTCGTATAGATATCACAAACAGAAAAAAATTTTTTTAGAGAAGAGACTAGCTTTAAATAAAAAAATATTTTTTTGAATGACCCCATTAGCGGGCAGAAGCAACCAAAAAACCGTTATATAAATTTATTTTTATTTGAATACCCCGCAGCAATCATTTGTAAATAAATAAATTTTTAATGTTTAATAGGTTCGTATAGATATCACAAACAGAAAAAAATTTTTTTAGAGAAGAGACTAGCTTTAAATAAAAAAATATTTTATATAAAAAAATATAAAAAAAATTTTTTCAAAAATTCTCAGACTTTAAAAACTCTCTTAAGGTTCTGTTAAAAATAATTGTGATGATTTGATGATTATTCCACTAAATATGTAAAAATAAATTGAAGAGAAGTGTTTTAGCCCATTAGATAGATTGAAATGTTTTTTTGGATGGAACAGGTCAGAAAATGAAGATTAACAAAAGAGAAAAAATCAACGAAAAAAAAAGAATTTTTGGGAAGGAGGGAGGGGGGAGGGGGGGGGCAACAACAACAATCAAAAAAAAAAAGAAAAAAAGTTTTTGAAGCTTTTCTTTTTCTTCTCTACAGGAAATGCTTAAATACACACACTAAAATGACCGTTTGATTAAGAAAAAGAAAATAATCTTAAATAAAATTATTTTTTTTACTCATTAAAACATGATTAGAAAAAGCGAGAGAATTAATAAAAGGATATAAAAAACTAGAAAATAATTTATCATTTTTATTTTAGCAACATTTTTGATTATTTATAGAGAAAAAAAATAAAAAAATTCTTTGGAATGGAAAATAAAAATTAATTTAATTTGCTTTTTAATTAGAAAATCCCTAGAGATCAACTAACGCTAAAGGTCACGCCTCCAAGAATTAATTCTGATCCTTATGTGCTTGGCGTTCTCTTTTTATTAGCGGACGATCTCCCAAACATGGATGGGCTTTTTTTTCTTTAGCTTGACCGCTTTCAACATTTCAACTGAGCAATACTTCCTTGTCTGTGCGTGAAACGTTCACTTAAACGCTCAGCTGTCGTGCACTAGTGTCGGCAAGCAAAGAACCTCCTATCAGCGGTGTATACGAAGGTTGTGAAGTTGGATCAGACGAAGGGGATCAGTGACCAGCTAGGCTAGTATGATCCGAGTGGTCTGACACTGACAACAGCTTTTATACTATCCTTGGCTTTTTTTTGTCCTAACACTATAAAAGGTCTTGTTTTTCTGCGTCAATCATCAACCCTTCATCAACTCAACTGTACGTCAACACTCATCATCACAAACATGGGCGAGGAGCAGCTGGTGACGCTACAACCTGGACAGCGCTGCAACAAGTGGATCATCACCAAAAAGCTGGGAGCCGGCGCGTTTGGAGCAGTCTACCTATGCACGCACGGTAATCTTACCGCTGCACTCAAGACGGAGCCGTTGAACGCCAACCCACCGCTACTGGCCATGGAGGCCCAGGTTCTGCAAGACCTGCACGGTATCAAGGAGGGCAAACACTTCACCAAATGTCACGACATTGGACGGGACACCCAAATGGACCCATCAGGCCGATCAGTCACCTTCAACTATATAGTGTGAGTAAAAAATAATTCCCCTTTTCAAAAAAAATTGCCTTTTTCAGGATGGCTCTCGTCGGGAAGAGCTTGGACAAGTTGATCGAGGAGCGGCCGGGTCGACGCTTCACACCTGGCACTGCAATTGGCATCTCAGTGCAAATGGTCAACGCGATCAGGGCTCTCAACGAGATCGGCTACCTCCATCGGGACCTCAAGCCAGCGAACGCAGCAATTGGACGTGCGGACGAGAACGAGCTGGATGTCCTCTATCTTCTCGACTTTGGCATGGCGCGGAAATTCAAACGCGAGGATGTAAGAGACTGAAGGGGTAAAAAAATAAATTTTCCTTTTATTTTCTCTAGGGATCTCTACGTCGACCAAGACAGGCCTCAAACTTCCGCGGCTCTCCACGCTATGCAGCCATCTCAGCACACATCAACAGGGAGTATTCCCGCAAGGACGACCTGGAGTCTTGGTTCTACATGCTCGTCGAGATATACAGAGGATCTCTGCCATGGGGGAACGTCGGCGACATGAACATGGTAAGCACCTAAAACACTAATAAAATAATAAAACAATAAATCTTTATTTTCTAGATCGGCGAATACAAGAAGAAAAGGCTGCCCAGCATGGACCTGGAGACGAGGAAAGCGGCGGTAAAAAGCCTCATCGATGGTTGCCCTCAAGAATTCGGCCAAGTGCTCAAGCACATCGACAGTCTCAAGTTCTACACTCGCCCTGACTACAAATGGATCATGAAAATCCTCAAGGATTACCTCACCAACAACCGCATTCCAGAGAGGCCATACGACTGGGAACAGGGAGGAGGAGGAGGAGGACGCGCTCCACCCCCGCCAAGTGGAGGTGCCGTCGACTCATTCTTCAGATAGACGAGCCTAGAGAAGACTGATGACAGATGTTCCCCCAATAGATTGTAATCTCTCCAACCCTCCCAATAATTTGTCCCTCTCTCTTGTTGTATGTATTTGCCTCCCTTATATAAAACTCACTTTGTATTGTTCTGTTGTTTGTATTGTAATGCTTGTATGTATATATAATTTGTATTGTTCATGTATTTTTTCCATTGAATAAAGGTTTGAAATTTTGTGTTTTTGCCTAAGCTTTCAACACATAAAGGTTAGTTTGATCACTAAGCTTAGGATATTTTTTATTCGAGATTGTGAATATTTTTAAAATTTTAAAATGCCGTATTTTCTCCATTTTTGATTGTTTTCACTTCCTTTTTGCCTCTTTCTGAGAAATTTTAAGGTTTAAAACTGGTCCTGATTTGAACTAGAACGGTAGGCAAAACTTTTTTTGAGAATTTTGGAGTAAGAGAAATCTAGAATAAGAAACTTAAATTCAAATTCAGAATTTATACACAAATCAGAAATTCAAAATTAAATTGTATTTTTTTACATTTGAAAATCAATAAACGTATTTCCGATTACATATGTATTTTCCCTTATTTTTCCAGAATTTACCCAAATCAGAATTTCTTTTTTGTATTCTATTACGTATTTTTTATTAATATAAGGTGAGTTAGAACTAACACATAAATTGGATGTATTTTTTCAATTTATTTTAAATAATCAGAAGGTATTTTCCTTTAAAGATTTTCATAATTCTTCTTAGTATATATGTAAATAAAATTTTAAATCTAATATATGTTTATTCTCGTCAAAATCGGCACAATTTTCGGATAAATCTGGATTAAAAAAACAGCAAATAAAATCATTACAAAATTTGTTCTCTAAAAAAATAATTGAAAAAGGCTAAAATTGAGAGGATATTTAGATAGGTATATGCCAGGAGAAAGATTTTAAAAAGCGAAAGGCGAAACAGGCACACCCTTGGTCTAAATTTTAAAATAGAAAAATATTATTTTATTTTATAAATATATCAAGGATCCAGCCAACATAGAAAAATAAATTACTATTTGAGGAAATTCTCGAAAACCATCCAAAAAAACCGTCGGGAATTCTCTATTTTAGAGAATTAAGACGACAGAATTCCTTATTTTTTAAAATTTTATTTGCTGTTTTTCTTTCAATTCCTTTACAATAAAATAAATTTTGGAATAAAATAAATTTTGGACAATATTTTCATACACTATACTTTACAACAGAAAAAAAGGAAACGGAAAAATAAAAGAAAAATTGGGGATGAATTTGGATAGTGGAAATATATAATTTTTGCTTAAATTCTTTACAAAAAATAGATAATAGTTAAGTTTGCGTTACCCCTTTTTTCTTATTTCCCAAAATTTCTTTTTTTTGCTTTCGACATATCACGATCAAAAAGGATTAAATTTTTTACATAAAATGTAGAAAACGATGGTACAGGCGTCTCATTTCTTTTCAAAATAGAACTACTAAAAAATTTTAAAACTTTTCATCTACATGAAAAGCTTCAAGTGATAATGATTTTGATGTATTGCTTGAGGATCTTGGACCTCTTCACGAGAAACAAACTTGCCTAAAGTGTGGATGTAGAACAACTATTCATGTCATTAAAGGCAGCAGATTTTTGTATTTTTTAAAGGTCGCAGATATGGAGTGTGTGGAAATGTACAACGAAAAATTGTAGAGGAGCACAGGATATTTATTCGGTACTTTTAGTATTCGAAGGCACAATAAAGAAGATCTTCCACCTTTCTTATGTTTGGGCTCATTGTATAAGAATGAGTGAAAAATTGAATAAAATTTAATCACGTTTGATTAATGATATGTCGACGACAAAAAGAGAGAAATTTAGGAGAAAGGAAAAACATTAAGGAAGTCTGACCATTATGTACATTATTAAGAAAGAAAAAAAGGGGTAACAAAAACCTAACTATTACCGATATTCTTCAACTAACATTTTTAATTTTTAGAGAGAAAAGGAAGAGAAATAACTCGCCTGTGACTAGACGAAGTATAAGACATCAGGGGGCATTGCATCCGTTTCCTGGCACGCCTATGATGAGCATTATATTTTTTGAGTTCATCTTTATTGTCCTTCATTTTAAGATAAGATGGCGGGAAACAGAGTTTCTTTAAAAAAAATTTTTTTTGAAAATTTTTTGGTAATATTGAAGAGTATGGGCCCCCTTTTTTCCTCCCAAAATTTCCCCCTATTTATTTAAAAAGCCTAAACAATTTAAAAAATTGTTATCAAAAATATTAAAACTTATAAAAGTTGAAAAAATACGGAAAAACAAATTTTAAATATTAAAAATGAGAAATATTTTCAAGTTTTTAAGGTATTTAAAAATTGTAATAAAATATATTCTGATTCTAATTAATTCTGATATTTTTAAATAAATTTCAAATGAAATCAGAATTAAATGTTTTTTAACTGTTTATTTATACAAATTTTTCTAAAAACTTGCCTAAAAGTTTAAATTTTTAAATTATTAAAAATTTCAAAATTTAATTTTTGTTGTTAAAAAAATTAAAAAAAAATTCATACTGCGAATCTCGGATCCTTAAAAAATTGCTGATAGCCCCGATCAAGTAGATAAATTTGATTGTAATCAATATATGGATAACGATGTTCGTTTAGAAGACGATCATGTTTGCGAAGTGCCACAGCCCTGAAACGAAAAATTATTTAATTTAATTTAAAAAAATTTTTAAGGTTAAAAATGAATAAATTTTCTTGTAAACAATTTTGCGGACAAGAAAATTCGGGTAAAAGTAAATTTTGAGCTTTGCCAGTAGGCAAAGTAAGTGTTCAGAATATGAAAGTAAGTGTTCAGAATTTTTATTTCGAATCCAGGACCAGAAGTCGAACAGACCGAATTTAATTCAGAAATTGGAAATTAACATTTTTTGGCGAAAATGACAGTTCGAGTTCGGGTCCTAGCTTCGATATAAAATTTGAACTCATATTCTGACTCAAAACCAGCACCTAATCACCTACTGACAACCCTCAAAAATATCTAAAAGCACTTCTTCCTCATTTTTAGGGAGATGAAAAAATAAGAAAAAATGCTCACATAAACCTTACTTTTACCAAAGTCCGCAAAAAAAGCAATCACTAAAAAATATACCGAAAGATATTCAATTTTTAATTTTTTAAATTCATTTTCAATATCCTCCTTTCTTCGAATTTTTTTACTCACATTTTTGGACCCCTCACTGATGAGTATTCACAATAGAAGATAGGAATGCGTCGTTGAGCTTCATTGAATTGACCTTTTTGTTTTGGAAAGAGTAAAGAAATTACGTCGTCTAGATTGAAAGCATTCACAGAATACTATATTTATTTAAATTATTTTTTAGTCAAAAAAAAATAATTTAACCCCTTGAAGACATTTCATCCCAAAATTAAAAAAACCTTAATATGTCCAGCATTGAATTCAAAAGGATATCGGCAATCTATGAGCACATAATTCGATAAAAATTCCTCTTCAGAAAGTGATTCCAACAAAAAGAAAAGCGTTTCTGAGCCAATACTTCGATATGCACGATCATTCCTATGTGGATTTTTAACAGCTGGCAAGGAGTAATTCTGTGGAAATTTTAATTTTTAAAAAGAAGTGGGGGAAAATATTGGTCTAATAAGGTTTTTCTGGAAGAGCAAAGCTTTCGTTAACTGATTTAAAGTTGAAGTCAGTCTCTTTATTGCTTTAAGGGACATATCCCCAAATTCCGTATCAAAAAACAATTTATAGACTACATTGCCTTCTAGGGCTAATAATTTATTGAGCAACCCCCTTGCCTAATTTTCAGAATTAGATCAATATTAAAAAAAATACAAAAAATACTATTTAATACAAAAAAAAACAAAACGCTAAAAACACTTTACATTTTACCTTCTATATCCATAATATAAAATCGCAAAAAACCTTGCATTCATCAGGAGAATCCCATACTTCTTTAGAAATGCGACATAAAATTGCCTGATTGGAAGCATCAGAAGAAGAAGACGTGCCGGATGAGCCAGAGGAAATTGAAATACCAGAATCACGAGAATCGGGATCTTCATGTTCTATTAGAATTGCTGTTCTAGTTGATGTGTTGATTATGCACCCCCCTTCTAATTCATTCATTTCTATAATTAAAAACAAAATTTGTGACAAAATTTAGAAAAGATATAAGGATAAAGGAGTGCAATTTCGGGAAAAAATGTGTATCTTTGCCAAGAAAAAGGTTTTGTTAATAAGAGCCCTTTAGGTTTTCCAGGGGTTTCTTATGAAATCCATGCTTATGTTAAAAACTGCAATCCAATTATACAAATTAAGACGTTATAGAATGCCAAAAGAGTCGGATCCCAGTTTTACATACATCTTTTAGATATGTCAACATTGTAGGGTAAGTTTTCTTTTGACCATAAATCTTTTGTGTTATCGAGAAAGGTCTCTAGATGCTTCATCTTTTTCACAATTGGACTGATATGATCTGAGCATCCTGCAAAAGGTTATCATTGATAAACGATGTCACAAGCAGAAAAAATCAGTTTTCCGTAGTAAACTTTTTGTAATGATCAGATCAGGTTCAATTTTTCAATTTTTTCGGTTTTTTTTCGGTTCAATTTTTTCAATTTCAGTTTCAATTCAAATTTCAACCTTTCGAATGATATGAAAATTATCAGAATCGGAAGAATATCAATAGAGTTATGGCCATAAACCGAAACGGCCAATTCTTAAACGACTTCAAGTGTGTATGTAAAACCGAAATCGGAAAGTATACATAAATGTAAAAAATTTAAAAATCTATGTGGAAAAAACTGTATAAAATAAAAAATGTAAAGATAAAAGAAGACTAATTCGATAAATTTGAATCATGAATTTTTAAATTTTTAAACGTTTTTTAAATGAAAAACCGAAAAAATTCGCATAAAATTAACACCATTTTACAGCTCAAAATAGATTCAAGTTCAGATTATTAATAAGAAAATTAAATGAAAAAATAAATTTACGAATATGTGGATAAAAAATAAATAAACTTTAGGCTTAGGATAAACAACAAGAAAAAAAATAACAACTTTTAAGAATTATATAAAAATATAAAAACAGATAGCCAAAAATAAATAGAATGCCAAAAAAATAAATTATTTTTAAAAATAATCATAAAGAAGAGGTATTTTTTATATAAAAAAAGGAAAATAGCGCCAAGCAAAAACTTAATTAATCCTTCAATATGATCCAGAAAAAAAGCCTTTTTGCCTTATATTTCTTTTATATATTTGAATATTGGCTGCTAGAAAAGGAGAGAGAGAAAGATTGAACTTTTTTAATATACCTAAGATTGTGTTTTTAGAAGTTACAGGAAGATTAATAAAAGTATGAAAGTAGAACAAATTCCGGAAGCAGAAAAATTGAGGTGAAAGTTTGAAAAAATGGGGGAAAAGTAATAGACAGTCTTCTACATTCAGACTACGAACCCGGACCTTTTTCGCCCGATCCAAAACCCAAACCGATTTTTTCCAACCCGTGACATCACTGGCAGCAACGCGTACACTCCGATATACCGCAAGCCCAATATACCGCCGAACTATAACTTCGTCCAAAATTGTCGAATCCGGTAGGCCTGATATAGTTTGATTCAGCTCGTCGAGACGTATCGAACCATAACAGGGCGTCCCGGATTCAATAATTTTGTTTTTTTCAAGCGCGGATCTTTTTTTACCCCCAACTAGAGTTGGGCGGGATCGGGATCCCGGTCGGGATCGGGCGAGGTTATCCCGGTTTTTTTGAATCCCGATCCCGATTTTATGTCGGGATCCCGATCCCGCCCAACTCTACCCCAAACATGAATAAAAAAATTCAAAACCATCCCAAAAATTTCCAAGCATAAGCAGAAAACGATATTAAAATTTCAAAAAATTTTTTATAAAAAATTTGTATTCTAAAAGAATTTTTCTTCTAGTGAATATATTTTCTTTCTCAGCAATGGGAAAAATTTCTTCATATTTATGTCTGTTTCTTCTTATGCACCCACGTGCACCCTTCCATCTCATCATATTTTTCATCCTCGCCCATTTTCCTCACCTCTCTTTAAGAGTCTTGGAACAAAAAGTCTTTTAAAAATTGCAGGAAAAAATAAAAATTTGCGGACAAAAAAGCAAATTTGCGGACTGTCCGCAATTTTTAAAAATTATTTTTTTTCAAATTTCCTCTTTTAACCTTTTTTTCTTTTCATCCTTTTTATCTTATCCTAGACATCTTAAGAAAATATTGCCAAACAGTTGAGGGTACTTTTGTATGTAGTACTTATTTGGCTATAAAAAAGTTAGCCCACGGCCTGATCCTTCCCCCAAAACTTTTTTCACTCACTCACAGACTGGCCAACAGATATTTTTTTATTTTTTACTTTACTCTCTTTTCTATATTCCATCACATATTTTTTTTCTTCTTTTCACAATTTGCCTAAAAATTCGAATATGACCTGTTGGCTTTGGCTTGGCTCCCTCCGAGCCTTTTTATTTATAACAATAATAATATTTTTTTACAAAGGTATTTTTTTATGTTGGTTGTTATTTTACTGAAAAGTGGCACCCATCATGCAAAAAAATATTCAAAAAATATCTCCCCATTTTTAGATTTATTAGAAAGGAAGGAAGAAGCACATTAGCATATTTGAAAAAGAAGCACATTTAGCATATTTTATTCGGGATATTGCTCAGGACCAATCAAAATTTTCCGAGAAATCTTTAAGCGATCCGAGGTTATCGTTTCAGATTATGGTTGCCGGAATCGAGCCGTCGTTCAAAACAGTTTCCGTTTCTTGATTTCATACCCAGAACTATGAGTCTTTTCATGCCAGATATTCAATTCCCGACACAATCTCTCGGACCGAGTTGAGAATTCAAGAGATGATAAACGTTCGAAAAATTTTTCTAATTGAAGGAGCTATTTCCACCTATAATTTAAAATTGCCACTTACAAAAACACGCAAAAAATAGCTTCAATCTAAAATTTGAAAAAAAAAATGTATTTTTGTCTTTCCCAGATTACGTAAATACTAAAATATATTTATGTATTTTTATGTTCGGCATAATTACTAAATGAGAGAGAGGGAAGAGAAATGAGAGGAAAAAAGGAGAAAAACAAATAAAAAAATCTGAGGGCAACAAATGCGCAAACAAATAAACAGACAAAATATGCAAACAAAAATTCAAATTTTGTTTTTGCAAAAGCCGTTCTGACGCCTTTTTGTGAGTAATAATAATAAGTGGTTTTTATTTTTATGCGCGGTTGCCAAGCACATTTAAAATAAGAAGGATTTGAAAAATCAGAATTTAAAATTTTTTTCAGAATTTTTGAAATTAAAAAAATCAGAAATTTTGTAACAGAATTTTTTATAAAAAACAGAATTAAGAGTAAAAGTTGAAAATCAGAATTTTAATTAGAAAAAAATACAAATCAGAATTGACCATTACTATTTAGTCATCAGAATTTCTTATTTTAAAAGACCAGAATTTAGAATTAAATTTTTAAACCAGACTTCAATTTAAAAATCAGAACTTAAAAATCAGAACTTAAAAATCAGAACTTAAAAATCAGAATTTAAAAATCAGAACTTAAAAATCAGAATTTAAAAATCAGAACTTAAAAATCAGAATTTAAAAATCAGCATTTAAAAATCAGAACTTAAAAATCAGAATTTAAAAATCAGAACTTAAAAATCAGAATTTAAAAATCAGAACTTAAAAATCAGAATTTAAAAATTAGAACTTAAAAATCAGAATTTAAAAATCAGAACTTAAAAATCAGAATTTTAAATCAGAATTTAAAAATCAGAATCTCAGTTAATTTATTTATTACCAATTTAAAAGAAATTACAAATCAGAATTACCTTTAATAGTCATCAGAATCTTATTAAAAAATCAGAATTTATTTAAATTATTTTTCACTAAATATGTATCTATTAAAATTATTTTATTTATTTTTTAAATAATTTTTAAATAAACAAAAAAAATATTAATTTGAATTATCCCTTTAAAAAAGGATATAAAAATATTAATAAACAAATCATCCATATATTCTCAAACTCATCATCTACTCATTAGAGAGAGAAAAAGTTTTCAGAGAAAATGCAAAAATAAATTAGCGAGGCTTTTTGCTGATGATTATCAGAAAGAAGAATAATTAAAGATAAAATTAAGAAAAAATCAGAATTTAGAATTTCCAGAATAAACAAATAGGAGGGGAAAAGAAATAGAAATCAGAATTCGTATTTAAATAAATCAGAATATAAAAATCAGAAATTGAATTACCAGAATTTATAAAAATCAGAATTTTTTCAGAATTTTTTTATTAAAAAATCAGAATTATTTAATTAACCATAAGAAATAGTAAAATGCAAAAGAAAAAAATTCAGAAAAAAGTTTTGAACATTTTCTCTTCAAGTTTATATACGACAAATAAGGCAAAATATATGTAGTAAAAGGTAATCAGAAAAAAAGAGTGCGAAAGTTGCCGCCAACGATGGCACTAATCAGTAACACAAACAAAGCGAGGCTAGGCATAAATTCAAATATGTCCTAATAAAAGGAGTTGAACTAGACGTCTAGAGTTTTTAAGAGTCTAAAAATAAATTTTTTAAATTCTAATGAAATGAAGAATTGAAAAAAAGTTTGCTAGTAATTAACAGAAAATCAGAATTTCTATAGGAAGGGAATAAGAACTGGGCGCGGCATAAACTGGAACAATCCGTTTGGGGCTCGAGCTTTAATTTTCCTCAAATTTTATCCAGTCTTTATTTACGCAACAACGAGGGATGTTCTTCCAACACGAGAAAAACCTCCTCTCTTGGTTTTGGGAAAACCAAGAGAAGTTAAGTTGAAAGTTAAGTTGGAAGTTGGAAGTTAAAGTTGGAAGTTAAGTTCAGATTCCCAAACGTGTCGTGCCCTGTGGCGCTTCAAAATTAGAAAGCTGATGACGAAAATTCGAAGACTTAGAGAATTCAATTAATTATTATTTTTCTTTTTTTTAATTAAAAAAATAAAGCCAAAAATCCGGAAAAAACAAAAACACTTTAACACTCAATTTGACCTAGAAACAAATACATTTAAAGGTGTAAATTGCCTTAGAAAAATGCCCTCAAAGGAAATCTAACAGAAAGGCAATTGTGTGAAGGTGGCAAAAAGGATAAAAAAGGAGGAAAGAGAATTAGCATGGAAAGGGAAATTTTTAAAAAAATTAACGGATTCAATAATTAATTATTTAAGCCTAAGCTTAAACTTGATCAAATAGAAATACGAAATGAAGGTCTAGAGTAATGCAATTTCAATTAAAAAATCTCGGTTATCGAGATCGAGAATTTCGCGATCTCGAGTCTCGTACAACACTCTCGACCTCTAGTTAAGACTATTAATGAAAACTACAGAAAATTTCAAGGAAATAACCTCACTATAGAATTTTCTATAAATCGGGAACTAAAGTATATTCGTTCTAAAAGGTCACTAAAGATTTTCCAAATTTTTATTTTTCATCGAGATAATTAAAAAAATTTTCTTTTACTATATTCAACAGATATGCACTTTAATAAAATTAATAAACTTGTCACAGTCTGTGACTGACTCTGCCACTTTCACTTTATGCGCATATTCTCTCTTTCCTTTTTAAAAATTAATTTACCTGTCTCTCCCCCCCCCTCTACCAGTCTTTTCAAAAAATCTTTTAAAAACCCCTCTGCGTAATCTATTAAAATAAATCTCTTCATCATCATCTCTTTTACCGACTTTCACCTATTTTAATTCTAAAAGCCAGTTCCTTCTTCTAATAATTTATTTAAAATGCCCAATAAAATCGGAAAAAGAATTAATGACCTCTCTTATTTTAAAAACATCAAAGGAAAAAATTTTCAAAAAAAAAACTAAAAATTCGCTCATAAAAATTATTAATAAGTTGGAAACCTCCGTTTTGTTTAAAATTAATTAGGTAATCTTGAATAAAGGAAAGATTAAAATCAGCTTTGAATTTTTTGGTAATTTTAGCTATAACGACATTTGCGTACAAAGATTTGCGGACATTCTCGATTACAAAATAAATAATTTTTTTTGTCAAGTAATATCTCAAAAAAATATTAAAATATGCTTATTAGAGCATAATAAGGGACTGTCCATTTATTCAAAATTTAAATAAGGCTTCAGTTTTATCCGCAATAATTGTTCACTCCTTATGTCCGCAAATGTCGAGGAGAACATAACAATAAGACAATATATTTTTTGCATACCCCCAAAGGTTTTTTTAAAAAACAAAAGTGACCCTCTTTATCTTTCAAATAAAAATAGAATATACATAAAAATAAACAGATAAATTTATTTAAATTCCTTCAAATCCCCCTGATTTTTACCCTTTTCTCTCCCTCTAAATCTCTTTGCCTAACAAATGTTTATATTTTTTTATATTTTTGTTTATGGGTCAGTTGTCTTTTTTTCTGATTTTTATTTATTTATTTTTTCTTTTTTTTTCATTAATTTAATATCCCCCCATTCAATTCTCTACAACTCTACTCTATACTTTCTCTCTTTTCAATCTAAACACATGTCCTAAAAAGTCTGAAGGTAAAAAATTACCCCAAAAAATACAAGGATAAAATGAGGGGGATAATGGTCAGTAAGTCAAAAAATAAGGGCAAACTCTCAAAAAAAGAAAATTGAAAGCCTTCAGAGCCGTCCCGACCCCACAAGGGCACGATGATATTGCGCAATCCCGTCCGTGCCGTTCTTTCCCATTCTCAGTCAGTCTACGTCCCCACATTCATTTTCTCTCATCTCTTTAAGTAGCTAGCCTTCCCCCTTCTATTCAGCAGCCAAAAAATTTGAATTTGTCCTTTTCGGCGCCGCAAGGGTGATAGAAGCTTGGGCATTTATTGGGAGTAGGGTGGAGGGGACATAGAAGAAGGGGGTAGGGTGAAGGGAACGAGCGGCACTAAACGAGAAGGGAAAGAAAAAAGAAAAATGAGTAGATTTTTAGGGGGGGGGGCCAGACCAAATCAAAAATAAAAACAAAAAATGGCATTGAAGGGAAATTATTTTTGATTGAAAATATGGAGAGGGAAGGGGGGAATGACATTGAAAAGACGGCACAAACTGATTGAACAAAAAATTTAATTATTAAAAAAATTGGACCCGTTTTGGATTTTTTAGTGTAAAAAAGTTTTTAATTGTAATAATACTGGAAGGAGGGAGGGAGGAAGGGGGAGGGGGGTTATATCAAAAAATTTGATCGTAAAAAATATTGGAGAGAGAAGAGATTAATTAGCGATATATTTAAGTGTTCCATCATTCTATTATTTTTTAGGAAAAAAATTAATTCAGCTAAAAAAATAAATCAGATAAAGGGACACGCGTCTAGGAAATTAATTACTTAATTAATTAATTACTTATAGTCCAAAATTTATTACAAAAAAGTTAATCGCTTGGCTTTTAAATAATTTTTTTATTTAATTTTCTTTTCTACTGGATGTCAAATAAATAAGAGAATATTCAAAAAATAAGCCAAGAATAACCGGCCTCCCTCAAAAATCACGACTCAAAAAAGAAAAGGGAGCACTCCTTCCAAATAGAGACAATAAATATTTTTTAAATTAAAACCCCACCAAGTTCTTCTTTCTCGTCGTCGATAATAACCAAATCATTGGCCATTGCCCTCTCCAATTCCATTTGCTCCCGGCTTTTAAGCCACCCCGTGATTTTGGAGGCATTGTGTTGATGCCCTATAAATTAGGGGAAATAATTAAAATTAAGTTTAATTTCTGAAATTAAATTCTGAAATATTTTTTAAATTATTTTCTGGTCTTTCAGAAATTCTGAGTAAATTCTGATTTTTAGAAGTAAATTCTGACTATTTTCTAATTATTCTGAAATAAATTCTGAAATTAAATTCTGAAATAGATTCTGATTTTTAAAAATAAATTCTGATAAAATTCTGCTTATTCTGAAATTAAATTCTGCTTTGCTGGAATAATTCTTTAAATAAATTCTGATTAATTTCTAAAACCAAATCAGAAATTCTGAACTCTACAAATTAAAAAAATAAATTCTGATTTTTTAAAAATTAAATTCTGATTAAAATTCTGAAATTTATTATTAGTACAACTTTTCCACACCTTTTTCCATTCGACGACGCCCCCTCTGTTTTCTTCTTTTAACTCTTCTCTTTTTAATTATTTTCTTTGGTTTGTGTTGGTGGTGGTTTTGCTTTAATTGCTTAATTTTAGCGTTTTTATCTTCTTTGTTATTTGTAGAATAAAAGGGAATATCTAATAAATTTTTAAAAATATTTTTGAAGGAAATTTTGGATTTTTTAATTGAAAATTTGAGATTTTTTTTTGAAAAAAATCTAAAAAAAATAAAAGAATTTTTAATAAAAAAAAATAAAATTTATTAAAATAAAAGTGCAAGAAAAAAAAGCATTCAAATTTTCAATGGTCATTTATTTATTTAGTATAAAGCCCTACAATTCCCCCTTCTATTCATCCATTCTCCCCTTAATGACCACATATCCTCCCCCTCCCTTCCCTATTTTTAAAAAATAAGCTTTTAGAGGGCCCGTGTCCATCCCCTTCCCCCTTTTCAATAAAACAATTGTGTGTTTATTGTGAAAAATATCGGTTGGCCGTCATCACTGCAGGGAGACTGACTGTCTTTCTGTTTGCCATAATTTATTTTGCCTTGGGCAAATCGCCGGTGAAAAGAAGGGGAGGGAATTGATGGCCATCTGACAAGGAAAAGAATAAATAGAAAAGGTAAAGCACAGCCGGTGGGTGTAAAAATAAAAATAATGTAAATGAACGGAGAAAGGGGAAATTTGTTTGAAAAGAAAAAAGGACGGCGCCCCACAGGGTTTTTGAAATAAAAAATAAAAACAAAAGGACCACAGACTGAATGAGGAAAAATACAAATAAATAATAATTAATCAGAATTGTGTATTTTTAAATAAATCAGAATAAAATAGAAAATAAATAAACCAGAATTTACATAAAATTATTAAAATTATTTCATTCTGTTCAAAAAAATCAGAATTTATTATAAAATACTTTATTGTGGTTATTAATCAGAATTTAAGAGAAACTCATTTTTCAGAATTTAATAATTCTGATTTTTCAGACCAGAATTTATTTCTAATTTAATGCTTTTTAGTTCCAGAATTCATTAACTCGGAAATTCTGATTTTCGAATAAGAACTTAAGTTTACAAAATTCTGATTTTTTATTTGTTTTAAATTCTGATTTTTATTTGTTTTAAATTCTGATTTTTTATTTGTTTTAAATTCTGATTTTTATTTGTTTTAAATTCTGATTTTTTATTTGTTTTAAATTCTGATTTTTATTTGTTTTAAATTCTTATTTTTATTTGTTTTAAATTCTGATTTTTATTTGTTTTAAATATTAAATCAGAATTATTTTTAAAACTTTCTTTTTCTTTTCAAAAAAAGTTTATTTTTCTTAAAGTTTATTTTCTTTTTTATTCTTCAGTTTTTAAATAAAATTTTCTTTTCTTTGCCCTTTTATTTCTTTTTTTCTGACCCCGCCTATTTTTGTCTGGCTTCTTTAAAAATCCTTCTTTTTACTTAAGGGGGATTCGGCCACAAAATAAAAAAAAAGAAAATAAGAAGCGGGGGAAGGCTTGGCTTGGATGTGTTTATCTGTGCCGAAAAATTGCCGTCCCTGCCAGCTTTAAAAAATTTTTTTTGAAAATTTTCTTACTTAGGCCCCTAAAACAAAGCCCCCTCTATTCTTTGAAAAAAATTTTTCAAAAATTAAAAAAAAATTTTTTTCACGCGTTGACCCTCATTCCTTTAAGGGAAAAAATGAAATGATGGGAAAAAGGGCGACTAGACATAAATAAAAGGACATAAAAAAGAAAAGGGAAAGGGGGGAGGGGGAGGGGATATTTCCATTAGAGTCTCCCCTACACGTGTTTAACCTCTCTAAAAAATAGAAAGTTTCTAATAATTTTGGGTTTAAAGAAGAGACTCTGAGGGTAAAATGACGCTATCTTTTTTTGAAAAAAAGTAGAGGTGGACTTGGAAAGTTTTTGAAGAGATTAAATAAATACTAGGGTTATTAAACAAGGGGTTTTTTCTTTTAGAAAAAAATTGCTAGGTTTAAAAAGAAAAATGAAAAAGAAAAAAATTTGTGAAAAAAAACTCCATGGGTGGCAGTCTTAAATTTTTTTAGAAAATTATTAAGTGTATCTATTGGGTCCAAATTATATTTTTTTGTAATGACTGGGTATCAGAGGTGGGTCGGAGTTCCGATTTCCAACGTCTTTTTTCCCTTCCGATTTCCGACTTTTGAGCCAGTTCCGATTTCCGGCTCTTCCGATTTCCGACACCTCTGACTATTCCGACCCACCTCTGCTGGGTATTGAGTATTTTGTGGTGACCAAAGTATGTATATTGAAAAAAACTTTAGAAAAATCCATTTATAATTTTTCAATAAGTTTTTATTAAATAATTTTAGAGACGAAAAAGGGTATTTTTTAAAAAATTCTAGAAGAATAAACTTTAGTTGAGCAAACATCAAAAGCCCTCAATAAATAATAATAAATATTGCCTTTTTTAATATAAAAAATAATTCTGAGGAAGAGCAACAAACTTGGGGGAAGATTACCTTTATTGATAAATGATATAGGTAATTAATCTATATTGATTGTGTTTAAATGAGAAGAAGGAAGTTACAAAATAATAAAAAATATATAATTTTTTCAAAGATTCCCTTCAATTTTTTTCCAAAAAAAATTTTTTTTGAATTTATAATGAAAAATTTTTAAAAATTTTTAAAAATTTTTCCTAGTTAACCTAAACATACTAAAAATTAAAAATTACTTGAAAATTTTATCCTTCAGAAAAAAAATAAAAAAAAAGTATGAGGGTAATAATTATTTATGAGGAAGAAGAAAAATGAGAAGAAATATAACTCAAAAAATATATATAGAATGGACGAAGAGAGGAAAAAATTAAGGGGGATGAGAGGGAATTTATATATCTTTTTTTTTGGTGTGGGCGTGGCTTAAAAAATTATTTTTAAAAGGGCCATTACTTGACCTCGTTTTTTGATAGAGGACAACAAAAAGGGAAAAAAGAAAAAAATTTTTAGGACTTTGAAAGGGGGTGGGGGTTGGTGGCATTTTTTTTTGAAAAAATGGGCCCTCTACTTAATTCTAATTTAAGGGAAAGCGGCGCCACATGGTGAAGGAATAATTAAAGTCTAAAAGATCGAATTCCTTTAGATATCCAAGTCTATTAGAGTCTTGTATTTGTTGAGAGAAAATGTTCTTTTTTTCCCTTTTCCTCCCCTTGTTCTTTAAAAGCCTTGTGGGAGACTTGCTAGAAATAATTTTTGCACGAGGGAGCAATTTTGGGGAGGGAGGGCCATTGGCATTTTTTAAA
This sequence comes from Meloidogyne arenaria, assembly GCA_036172955.1. Lineage (NCBI taxonomy): Eukaryota > Metazoa > Nematoda > Chromadorea > Rhabditida > Meloidogynidae > Meloidogyne > Meloidogyne arenaria. The sequence continues at coordinate 1,153,198 of JARQAB010000024.1, forward strand.
TAAGAGAAAGGGAAAAAGAAAGTAAAGAGGTCATCAGCCCCTCCCCCTTCTCTTCACTTTTACCGGCTGATGAATGAGGAAAAAAATAATAAAAAAAGAAATTGTACTAAAATAGTCGAGAATTGAAAGTGGAATATTTTAATGGAAATAATGGGAATGGGGTCATTTTTGAATAGTTAAAATAGAAGGGAGGGGTAATTAGAGTCTGAAAAGTGGGGGGTAGTTCAATTAATAAAGTGTCAATTACATATTTCTGAAATTAATAAGAAAAGGAAAAATCAGAAGAAATTTCATAGGGTACTTGTACCCCCTTAATTCTTCACTGCCCCACGCCTTTCCTTAATGCGCCGAAAAAATAATCTAGACTGACTTGATTGATATTGCCCTGAGATATTGATTGCCCCAAGAAAAATGATGTATAGGAAAAATTTGAATTTAAACGAAAGCGTTACTTTGTTACTTTGTGCCATAATTCAATTAAAAAACATATTCACACCTCACAGTTTTTATGGGGCAATATTAATAAATTTAGGCTATTTTTGACAATTTTATAAAACTGCCCCCTTAACCCTATTCTAAAAAATAATAATGCAGAAAAATGCAAAAATTAGGGAAATGTTGCGACATTTGGCAAAGAAAAGGAATTTTTTTTGAAAAATTGCTGACCTTTAATAAATAAATACATTTTTATTCAAAAAAGGAAAGAAAGTACAAAAATTCTCGAGTGTCGGCAAAAAAATAAGAGGACACTTGTGATCTAAATAAAAGGTGAATAATTTATTTTTTTTTAAATAAGAAAACAGATGGAAAATTATATTTTTGGTAAATGAAGAAAAAAAAAGAAAAATCAAAAATAGTAATGGACACAAGTCTTGAGGGGAGTGACACTTACAGGTACGAGAAGCAAAAGTGTTAGGGTGGCGTGCTTAGTATAAAAGGCGAAGCCTTTTAGTAGTCGGGAGTTAGTTAGTTACCGAGTCAGCCAGTTAGTCAAACCAACGCATAGTCTCGTCATTTCTATTGTATTGTTGCCTTGTGATAAACCTTAGTTAGTTAGCCGTTAGTTAGTCTTTCTGTTAGTATCGGACACACCGCAGTCGATACGTAACAGTGGCGCGGTCGCAGTTCATTCGAACAGTCAAATGGATCAAAAAGTCCTTGAGCAGCTAATGCAGACGCAAATTCAGATGCTGGAGATGATGAAAAAAGAGTCAGATGAGCCAAAGCCGGAAGACAAGCAGTCAACAGACCTCTACTGTAAGTTGAAAATGTTAATTACAGAGTTCCAAGCCGACATTGAAAAGGGGGTCACATTTGAGTCATGGTACGCTAAAAATAAGTCCTACTTTGAGGTAGATGCAAAGTCCTTAGACGAGAAAGTCAAAGTCCGATTGTTAGTAGATAAGTTGGGGCAAGTGGAGTATTCGAAAATGGCGCAAAAGTTACTGCCCAGAGAATTAGTGGAGATGGACTTTGAAGAATTAGTCGGGGAGTTGAAAAAGGAATTCTGTGACCCTCGGTCCAAATTAGTCAAACGTTTCGAAGTCATTAAAATGAAATGCCCATGCATTGAAAAGATTCTCGAGTTTGGAACTCTTGTAAACGCCGAGTGTGAAAAGGCTGAAATGGCCTTAACAGTAGAAGAGAGTAAAATTCTTGTATTCATTGCAGGTATTCCAGAAGAAGCGTTGGACGTCCGGCAAATCAGCTTGCGATTTGTGGAAAAACATTCGAAGTCGGAAGTATGTACATTGAAAGCCTTGATGGAAGAAGTCCGTAGCTATTTGGCCAATAAGTCTGAGGCAAAAGTATTCGTGGAGAGTCAACCAAAGGTTAGATTTGAACCTGAATATTCGGTTGAAGTGAATAATGTTAGTAAAATTCCGATTCAGGTCAGTCAAAATACAAGAGGGAGTCGAGACGAGAAAGATAAAAGGAATGGAATATTCAGTCAAGCAGAAGAACGACAACACAGTCAAGTCAACGATCGGCAGTACATTCAGACAAGTCGTCCACAGTTCGGACAGAAAGAGTGCTACAATTGTGGAAAGAAAGGACATATCAGCCGATTCTGTAGATACCCGAGAGGTTGGTTAAATCGTAATAGTCGCCCAGAAGTAAATTATATGTCTATTGACCAAAATAATTCAGGTCCATACGTATGCATTGCCGACATAGTCGATCCAACACAGATTCTGTTAAAAGAGAAATGGATCACTCAGGTAGTCAAGTTGAATGACAAAAGCGTTGAGATGATTGTTGATTCAGCGGCACAAATCAACTGTATTACCGAAGCGACCTGGAACGAATTGGGGAAGCCTGAGATTAGTCAAGTCAATTATTCTGGAGTCGGGCTAGGCAAATCAAACTTCAAGATAGAAGGCAAAGTCAAAGTCAAGGTCGAATTGTTTGGGAAGAAGTCAGAAGAAGAAGTGCACATAGTCGAAGGGAATATAAATATTATGGGACTTCCGTGGTTGAACAAATTCGGCACTAAATCGCCAGTATTGTCGCAGTATTTCGGAAGAGGAAGTCAAACCAAAAGTCAGAAATGGAAAGATTGGAGAAGTCCAAAGTCGAAGATACAAGAGACTCCAATTCGAAAGAAGGAATTCAATAGTCAAGAAAGAAAGAAGCCATTCCATAGTCAAAAGAAGAAATCGTGGCGAGAAGCAAGTAAATTCGAAAATGGAATGGATGTCTTAGTCAAAAACACGAATCGTAATGGTAAAACATTGTGGTTACCAGGAAAGTTGATGAACAAAGTCGGGCAAATTTGGAAAGTCCAAGTGCCATCATTGCGTAGCATAGTCAGTCGCGAGGAGTGGTTTATTCGAAAGAAGAAGTGGTTCGATGATTCTACGATGAAAAGCCAGTCTAAAGAAGAGCAAAAGTCCGGCTCGTTCGAAAGTCTTGGAGCAGAAGATAAAGAAAGGCTTTCAGAGATCTTCAAGAAGAACATCCGGATCCTTCAGAAAGAAGACGAATTGCAGGACGTGGACATCGAACTGGTGAGCGAAGAAAACGTGAAGCCAACCGATGAGCCAATGCATGCGAGCACTGAGACGGGAGATGAGCGGAAATAGATGGGATGTAAATAGGAAGTAAATAAAATTGTGATAATATTGTTTTGTAAATTTTGGTTTTGTAATTATTGTATCTCCCCCTTTTGTTGCTCACTTTGTATTTTGGCCCTTTGTATTTTCAATGTTTTGTTTGTGTTGGTTAGTAGTATTATAAGTCCACCAAGTCTAGTCGAAAAAGTCGGAAACATAGTCCCGACTTAATTAAAGAAGGGAGGTGTTAGGGTGGCGTGCTTAGTATAAAAGGCGAAGCCTTTTAGTAGTCGGGAGTTAGTTAGTTACCGAGTCAGCCAGTTAGTCAAACCAACGCATAGTCTCGTCATTTCTATTGTATTGTTGCCTTGTGATAAACCTTAGTTAGTTAGCCGTTAGTTAGTCTTTCTGTTAGTATCGGACACACCGCAGTCGATACGTAACAAAAAGAAAGAGAATGGCAAAAATATAAATGTACTTTTAAATGTTGGAGAAAAGTAAATAAATTAATAATATGAAGAGAAAAGTCATGAAAGGTTAATTTAAATAAAATTTGGAAGGTTTTAATGGAAGGTAAATTAGAGTAACTAAATTACAAACACAAAATATTCTTTTGGTCGTTAAATCAGAATTTGTATTTTTCTTTTAAAAAATGTGTTTTAGATGAAAATTCTGATTTATAAAATACAAAATAAATTCTGAAATAAAAATAAAATACATAAATTCTGATTTATTCTGATTTTGAATTTGAAATCAGAATTAAAAGAAATTCTGATTTAACTAGCAAAAATGAATATTCTGAAATTTTGTATTTTAAAATAAATTCTGATTTAAATAAAAATTCCGATTTTAATAGAATTCTGATTTAAATAAATTCTGGTTTGTTTATTTATTTGTATAATTCAAAAAAGAAAATACAAATTCTGAAAACACAAAAATATTATTTTGTCTGGACGAAAAAAACTAAAAATAAAAAAATAAATAATAATCAGCTGGCTCTTTGCCCTTTTCCTGATCAAAAAGTTAGATAAAAAATATTAAAAAAAAGTCTGTCTCGAAAATAGAAAAAATATGAAAAATTTATTTTTGTTATCTTGGTAAATTATTTTATCTATTTTTTTTATTTTTTTTAAATTAGAAAAGTGACCAATCTGAGAATTTTAAAACATTTTTTGGAAAAAAATATTTTTATTTAAATAATTTTGTATTTTATTTTCAATTTTTGGTTGAGAGTTGGAAATGTTCAGAAAAAATCAGAATGAAACAAATAATTGTGTTTTATATCAGAGTGTGACCAATCTGAGAATTTTAAATTCTGATTTATTTTTTTTAATTCTGATTTATTTTAAATTCTGATTTATCTAATAGAAATAAATATTCTCCAACATTTGGATTTTAAAATAAATTCTGATTTATGTATTTTCTTCTGATTAAAGAATAAAACCTGTGGTAAATACATATACAGAGAGTTCAGAATTATTCTAATTTAAAAAGAAATTTTTTAAATTAATTTTTAAGATATTTATTTAATTAAAAATTTATAAAAAATATATTAAAAATAAATTAATTTTTTATTAATTTATATAAAAAATATTTCTAAAATATTTAAAGTAAAATATTTGAATTTTTTGCAAAGAAATTTTCAAAAAAAAAAAAATTAAAAAAAAAGTGCATGGTCAAAAAAACTAAAAAAAGAGAAAAGTGACCAACCAACCAATCTATGAGAATTTTCTTTTGGTCATTTTCTTTTAATATTTTTGAAAAAGCCAGCCGGTTTTTGAAATGTCTGTGTTTTTTGCATCGTTTGGCGGAAATTGGAAAGAGTCATCCCCGAAGAAAAAGCAACGGAAAAGCTTTTCAAAAAGATTAACAAAAAAAGTCAGACAAATTAAAAATGGATAAAGAAATAAATAAATGAGGCGAAAGTAAGAAAAAAAATTAAAATTTTTTTGAAGTTTTTAAATAAATTTTAGATACCTCAAAATTAGATATCTCTCAGATTAAGAGACATATTTTGTTAAAAGTTGGATGGGAGTGAGCTTCCTAAACGATACACTCACTTTAAGGTAACCCTCGATTTGATCAGCATTAAGGGGGTATCTAAAATGAGGGTTGATTACTGTAAAAGGAAAAGATCAAAAAATTTTTATTAATAAAAAGCAAAAATTAGAAGAAATTTAGAAAAATTAAAATTTTTATAAAGGTAAAATATTTTTGCGCATTTGAAAACTATGCAAAATTTTGTTTTTTATAATAAAAAAATAATAAAAGAATTTTAAAAAGGAAACGAAAAATAATTTTTTAAAGAAATATAAATAAAAATTTAAAAAGCAAATCCAAAACTGGAAGGGTAAAATAAAAGTAAAAATAACCGGTAATTTTTAATGTCTGACAATGAGAAAGAAAGAGAAATTAAAAAAGAACAATTAAATATTTAATGTTTTTGGCATTTTAAATTGAGAAGAAAGAGAAAATAAAGTAAATGAAGCAAGATAATTATTATGTATATTCGTTCCGGTTGTTCCGGTTTTTGAATAATAGAGAAAGTGAAAAGGAAGAGAAGGGGAAAAGAAGAGAGAGAAAAAGTTGGAAAAAAAGAAAAGAATTCAAGTTGGAAAAAAAGTTGGAGGAAAAGTTGGAGAAAGTTGGAAAAAAAAAGTTTTAAGAAAAAGTTGGAAGATTTTTTTTCTATAAAAGCTGAAAGAAAAAGTTTAAAAATAAATAAAAGCGGTTAGTAGCTAAAATAAAAAGAAATTCAAGTTGGAAAGGGAAATTAAACCTTAAAGAGAGAAAATAGCTTATATCTCTTTTTATTTTATTCATTTACCCTTTCCCCCCGATCTTCGCTTTTCCCAACTTCCGTCATTAAGTTCAAATCTTTGCTTTAAGCGTCTATTACGGAAGAAATAGCCGTTGGGGAAAGACTAGTTCTTTTTAAGGGGAGAAATTCTTTTTCCCTTCCTTTCCACTAAATGGACACACAAGTTTCTAAATAAAATTGTGATCGTTGAGGTTGATAAGGAAATTTAAAGAGAAAGTTTAATTGAAATAAGAAAAGAATTTTAAAGAAAATATATTGGAGATTAATTAATTTTGTTAATTGAGATTAATAAAAATTTAAATTTAAATTTCTATGAGAAGGCACAATCGAGATTTTAGCTACCTCAAATTAAATACTTCTCGGTTTAAGAAATATATTTTATTATTTGTTGACCATTGGGTAGAAGGGCTTCTTAAGCCATTACCCATTATTTAAAATAGCCCTCAACACAAAATATGTTTTTTTGCTTAAAAGAGGTTTCTAAAATCGAGGTTCGATTGTATTGAAAAAAATTCCTTTTTACCTTAAAATTTTTTCTTATTTTCAAGTTTACTTTAAACCACAGTAGTGTGTGGAGAACACAGGTTCCCAATACTCTAACGGTCAAAAAAGTAAAAGAACGTCTCCTATTCTCGATAAAATATTTAAAAATAATATAAAGTAATTAATCGTCGGAAGTCAACAAAAATATAAAAGAGAAGTTTTTAAAATTAAAAAGCGGCCATGAAGGACAAACTAATGTAAGGGAGGGGGGGGGGGGAGGAAGAAGGGGGAAAATAAAGGAGAAGAGAAGAGAAGGTTATTTAATTAATTAATTTTTATTTTTTAATTTAATAGGCGCGGAAATAAAAAAAAATTAAAAATAGCTTGGGTATTTCAGCTCAAGTTTTTAATTCATTATTTTTATTTTTAAAAATAGTTGAAGTAGACAGACAGTGGCTGGCACCATTAATTAATAATAAATAAATAAATATTTTTTTTATTAAAAGAAGGACATTAAATAAATTATTAAACTTTTTTAAATAAAAATAAATAAATAAATAAATAAATAAAATATAATTTTTAATAATAAACTTAAAATATACACAAGTACTTAAGTAACCAAAATTAGAAGTGGTGTCTCCTGTTTCTAATTCAGAATTGAATTTATATTTTCTGATTCTGGGAACTTAATTTGTAATTTCTAGAAATATATTTTTAAGATTTATGGAAACATTCTCAGGAAGTGGCCTATTATTAAAAATAATGACTAAAATGTCAGAACGTTTGATTGAATATATTGGAGCTATTGGATAAAAATATTATAAAACAGCACAAAAATAGTTATTCCAACAAAAATTCTATAAAACGTTCTGACCATTTTTGTCATTAATTTAATAGTGGATATTTTCAAAAATTCTGATTCTTCCGGAAAAATATATATAATATACTTACTAACCGAAATCAGAAATGTTTTCTTTGGAATTTTTCGGTTCCGAAATATTTTTGCTTTTCCGGAAAACTTAATAGGTCTAAAAATTCTGATTTTTTCGGAAAATTGTTCCACTCTTTTCCGGAACCTATATTTAATATTTATAAAAATTCTGATTTTTGAAATCATTTGTATTTCAGAAATATATTTTCTGATATTTCCAAAAATTCCGGAAATTTAAAGATTAATTCTCCTAAATTATATAACAATTAATTTTTGATTTATTCGTTTTCTTTCCGCTAAATCTCATCAAAATTTAAAATATATCCATAAAATTCACTTAATTTTTCACACAATTTTCGCCCATAAAATAATCGCCAGAGGCGTTTTTAATTTTACAAGCTTCTAATATTTTTAAATTTTTTCCCTCACTCTAAAAACAATAAAAAAAACAATTTTAGCCCTAAAAATCTAAAAAAGCTTCTATTCGCTTTTTTAAAGTGTCAGCTGCAAAATAAAAGAAGAAAAGTTGAGTTTGCAAAAAAAATAAAAGAAAAAAATAATTCTTTTAAACAAATCTCTTTTTAAAGAAAATTATGCGCATAATTTTCGCTCTGTTATTTTTTGAAAATTATGAAAATTCTTTTAAATTATTTAAAAGTCAGAATTTACGCCCCAACAAATTAACGGGTAAAATTAAGGAAAAACTAGGTGAGGAAATGAAGAAAAGAAAAATTTCCAACATAAAATTTTGTTGGAAATAAAACTTATTTATTTTTTTATGTTTTAAGACAAATTGTATGATAGCTACAATAAACAAGATTTTTGTAAGAAAATTTTGAGTTTTGAGAAGCATGGCAAGTAAAGATGGCCCAATCCTCTCTATTCAGTGTTCCTGACCGATGATGATTCTTTAGAGAATACTCCCCAACTCCGATCCCCAACATAATATTCCCCGACATCCCTGTTCCTGAAAAAGTTCTCCCCGACGGGTCGGGGACCATTCCTAGTTGTCAACTCAAAAAGAAAAAATTTTTTGCAAAGATAAAATTCTGGGTTCAACAGAATTAGAAATAAATCTTGGAGAGCTATCATGGATCAACTTCATCGAATACATATATGTAGGTATTTTTTAGAAATGGATTTGCTGCCTTGTACTTATTGTAGTAAATTAAATAAATAGGTAAAAAAAGAATTTACTAAAAGTGATCAAAAAATATTTAAATTTAAATACATAAAAAATAAAATGAGTAAAAAAAACTAAAAAAAATGCTGAAATTATGAGAACAAAAAATAAAATAAAAAATTCGTAAATATTTCCTTTTTTTCTTATCATTTCTTTTTTGTCTAATCATCATCATCTAAACCCGCTGTTGTTATTTATATTTTTGTTGATATTCCAAGACCTTTTTGGCCGATCTATTAATTTATTAGAATCGGAAGAAGAAGAAATGTTACTTTTTCGTTCTCTTAAAACTGAAGAATTTGTTGTTGATGTTAAATTGTTGTTTGGTGTATTCGATATTGTTGAAGTAGAGGGTTTTAAAATCTAAAAAATAAGTAAGTAAAAAAACTACGAACTAACTAACTACTAAACTAAGCTATAAACTCAGATTCTGTGATATACTAGCATGGGAATTAGAGTTTCACCGGAAGTTCCGGTTCTGGTTCCGGAAAGTTGCGGCGTTTTTTGGTTCTGGTTCTGGGATCCGGAATTAAAATTGGATCCGGTTCCGGTCAAAATATCGATTCCGGTGAAACACTGATGGGAATGCCAAATAACTAAAGAAGATAAATTGAGTGAAAGCAAATTAATAGGACAGCTAGAGATGGGAAAACAAGAAGTTAACCAAACCCCATTAAAGGTTCAAGTGCTCTACTGATTGAGAACTACCCACAGCTATTACCTTGCTTTATCTCTTATTTAAATGCTAATTGTCTGAATCTTCCTTTCCCTATAATGTCATAATTACTATTAGAATCTTTTAGATCCTTAAAGTTTGAGATAAAAAAATTTTCCAAAAATATTTTTTCAAAGAATTTAAAATTTTCTCACTTGAAAAGAGCAAAGTAATTCCCTATCAACATTCATCACAGCCCCAGCATTATCAAATTCTCCACAATAATTAGGAGCAGAAAAAACCGTTACAAGCCCCCTCCTTCCAAAGAATTCATAGCCATCCTCGACTACTTGATGGCCTCTAACAATTAAATCTAACTCCATTTTTGCCAAAAATTGGTGTAAAACATCAGCTCCAAATACATAACTAACACCCCTTTCATTGGGTGCCCATCCTGTGTGAACACCCGGCTCTGGATCTGACCAGAGAATATCACATAAAAGGCCTGAAAAACAAATAATTGAGGGGAATTGATAATCAGAACAATTAATTGGTTAAAAATTAATTATAATCAATTAATTACCAAATAATTCCCAATTAATTGTTTTATTTCCAATAATTCTACAAAATTAACAAATTAAATTGGAAATGGATTAATTGGTAAAATTGGTAATAATTAAACCAATTAATTAGTAGAATAATTATGAATGGAACAATTAGATGACCAAATAATTGAAAGACGGATGGGCCAAAAATAATTGAAAGACGGATGGGTCTAGTAGGACAAAAATAATAATGTCCTACTAGAAACACATACTCCAAATAGAAGTCCATGCTCTATTAGAAGCCCACCCAATGAAGAGTATTGAAAAAAGACCAAGACTTCTATTAGAACATTTACGGTTTAAATTTTATTTGACCATTTAACAAGTAAAACAAATAAATAAAACAATTAATTGTTCAATTTAATTGGTAATTAATTGGTCAATTAATTTAATAAATAAAACAATTAATTGGGGGTAATTATTTGGTATTTAATCTCCAAATATTTATTTGTTTGAGTAAAAATAAATTTTAAAAAATTCACCAGATTCTTTAACTTCAACAGGTCTTTGAATCCGTTTTAATTGTTCCATCGTCCTTAAATGAGGAGAAAGACCGCCGTGACAACAAAAAATTCTTCCCTTTAAAAATTATTTTTTTAAATTAAATTTAAAAACAAAAATTTAGTAAATACATTAATTAAAGCAGCAATAGGTAAACAATTAAAAACGTCTTGAAAAGCTTTCCAAACACGCACACTAACTCTGTTTTTGCCTTTAAAATTTTAAATTATTTCCAAAGTTTTTTTTATTTTTTTTTATTTTACTTTAGTGTTTTTATAAAATTATTTCCGTATAGTTTTTTTGTCTAGACAAAAAACTAAAAATAAATTAAAAAATAAATAGGTAGTTTGTAATTGTGGTCATTGGCCCCTTTCTCTTGATTAATAATCATTTAATTAAATAAAAAAATAAGAGGGAATAAAAAAGTAAATTTATTTTAAAATAAATGAAAGGACTTGTCCAAAAATAGAAAAAAATTTTTTAGAAATTAAAAAATTAATTATTTACATTCGTTGTAGAACCCGTATATTCGATTGAGTGCAGCAACTTCATGATTACCTCTAAGCATGAAAAAGTTGAGAGGATATTTAAGTTTGTAACAAAGCAATAAAAGGATTGTCTTTAAAAAAATAAATTTTTTAAGAAAAATGTTTAATATTCACTTCAAGACTGCGAGGTCCTCTGTCAACATAATCACCCAGAAAAAGATAATTTGAAGATGGAGGGAAGCCACAAACACGGAATAGACGAAGAAGATCCTTTTTAAAAAATAAATTTATTTTTATTTTAATATTTTATTTTGATATTTTATAGTTTAAAAAATTAAAGTTAAAACTTTTTTAAAAATTAAATATTAAGTAAAACTTAAGTACTTAAGTAACCGGAAACACAAACGGTGTTTTCCCCGTATTCTGATCAGAATATAATTTAATATGTATTTTAGGTTTATTCATAGAAAACACACTGAATTCTGGTATTTAATTTAAAATCAGAATTCTGGTTTAAAAATTCTGATATTTAATGAAAATCAGAACAAAACCAGAAGTAAAATAAATAATAGACACTTAAGTACTTAAGAAACTAGAGAAAGAAATCAGAATTAAAAAAAACATTTTTCTGTATTCTGGTTTTTTATTTAAATTTAATTGTATTTTTCGAATGTTTTCCGGCAGAAGAATAATTAAATAAAAATCAGAATTATTTCTTTAATATTTTTAATAGAACCAGAATTTCTCTTAAGCCTTTCCGGAAAGTTTATTTAAAAATAAAAATTACAGAAAATTGCCCATGAATGTCGCCAACAATTTTAAGAGGCGCATTTAATTCTAACAACATTGGTTGTGAAAGGAAAAGCTCTCGACTGAGATGACATATAGAACGAATTTCTCGTTCACTGACATCCAAGCTATGTCTCCATTGAGTTTGCTAAATAAATTGAGAATTTTTATTTAATTTTCTAAAATCTATTTTACTTGTGCCGAAACAGTAGTTAATCTACTAATAATATTATCAATATCTATTGGTTGATAACAAGGCATTGAAGAGGAAGTTTTACGTCTTGAGACCATTTTTTTAATTTTATAATTTAGAACTAAAAATTATTTTTTTAATTTTTAAAAGGAAAAAGAGGTTAAGTAGAGGGTGTGTAAGGTGGGATAAGCGCGAGCTTATAAAAATTGCCTGATGAGCTCTAGAAAAATAAAATTTTACAGAAACATTCCTCATTATTTTGACTATTTTCCCTCAAAATTTAAGAATTTTCGGTTAATTATTTTTGGAATTATAATTAAAAATGGCAAAAAATCAGTGAAAATTCGGTCATTTTTGGCCAGAAATTCTGAAATAATTAATCAAAAATTCTGAAATTTTTAAACAAGATAGCTAACAGTATTAAATATATTTGTACAAAATTCTACATTTTTAGGTGTTATTTTGATAGTTTTATGAATTTTAGAGTAAACGTCAAAAAATTATTATTGAATAAAAATAAACAAAATTTTATGTTAAATTTAAAAGAATGTTTGAGGTAACAAATAATTAGAAAAAAAATATTTAAAAATCCATAGAATAATTGTGATGACTTTATTTGGCGAATTACATAAACAATTTGACGAATTTGATTATAGAGATACTTAAATTTAAATAAATTTAGTATATAGTTTGTGAAGACAGAAAGGGGAGAGGAAAACATTTTAAATTTTAAAAAATTATTTTTAAATAACGTGGGATTTCGTTGTTAAATACACCCAAAATGGGATACTCCTCGATCAAGTATCTTATAGAAATGGTCTGGGTTTTTTGGATTAGGCCCCCCAGGGAAACAGCCTTAGCAGTTTCCCTGGGTGGGGAAATTGCGGAAGATACTCCTCATTCTTAAAAATAATTTATCAACCAAGGAGGTATTTTATCACCCAAGGTCCAACATTTGCCTAAGCCATCCCACAATTTTATGTAAACCTCAATTCTATGTAAAACTTTTTTCATTTCCCAAGGGAGTATATACAAATCCAGACTAGATTTAATATATAGACGATTATTAACTTTTTTTCTTAATTTCAAAAATTAATTTTGAGGTAATTTTAGAAAAATATACTAAATAACCAATAAGATACCCAACTAAAAATTAATTTTAAAATAAACTAGCTAGAATATTCACAGAAAACATTTTAAATAAAATTTAAAGAAAATTAATTTAATGAGTAAAAAGCTAAATAAAGAAATTAAAAAAAATATTTTTTAATAAAAATGTCTAGATTATTTATTTATTTTTGGAATATTTTCCCTTAGATTTTTTAAATAAAAAAAATAAAAAAAAATAATAAAATATGTGAAAATTTTATGACCATAAAAGCACTCAAAAAATATTCTTTTTTTTTTGATAAAATAAATATATAACAATTGGAAGAAAAACTAAAAGAAAAAAAGTTTTTATATTTATAATATAATAAAAAAATAAAATATTTAATAAAAAAATATTTACTACTTAAAAAGCAAAGGAAAAAGTCGGGAATAAATTTAAAAAACTTGAAGGAAATGACAGAAAAGGAAATGGGTAAAAAATAAATAAAAATATTTTTTTAGAATTTTTTGTTAAAATAAAAAATTTTTATTTAAATTTAAGTAAATAAAATTTTTTTTTTAGTTTTTTTAATTTTAAAATTTATTTTCAAATTATCACAAAGGTGTAAAAAAATATAGGTAGTAGTGATGTTTGGGAAAAGAAAAAACCCGGGAATTGGGATGGAAATGGTTTAGAAAGTCGGGATTAAGGTTGGCGGTTCCGGGTGTCCGGAACCGAAAAACCCTCGGATATCCGGAAATTTTCGGTTCGGATATCGGTTCCGGTTCCGGATATCCGGAGATTTCCAAGGAACCGCCATCCTTTGTCGGGATACCCGAACTTCACTAGAATATAGTGAAGTAAGAATCACTTTCCTAAAATAGAAAGGAGCAGGATTTTCCTAAAAGAAGGAACTTCTCTTATTTCAACCTTAAATTATATTGTAAAATGAGCTCGGGAAGTCTTCAATTATGTTTAAAAATCTTAAAGTTTAACAATCTAAATAATTGAAAAAATTTTATTTTTAAATAAATTTATGCTTAAATTTTATAAAAAAATATTTACTTGGAACATTTATTTAGGTGCTCACAAAAAAATATTTTTATTTAAATAGTAAAAAAAAGGAAATGAGTTAAAAAATAAAAATATTTGGTAAAAATGGGCAAAATATTTGGGTGAATAAAAAATGGAAAAAATGAACAAAAAAGAAAAGTATTTAATAAAAAGAATGTTTGGAATGGAAGGGAAAAACAATAGAAAAAATAAAATATAGTACAACTTTTTTTAAAGAAAATATGTAGTGAATTAGAGGAAAGAATCGTTCTTAGGTAAAATTAAAGTTTGAGTAATTATAGAAATTACTAAAAAAATAAACATTAAAATAAACTTAATAAAATAAACTTGATATTAAATAAACTTAGTTAAAGTTTTAAAAATAAACTTGGATGAGATAAAACTTGAAAAGTTGTTAAAAATAAGCTTGATGAAAATAAACTTTATAAAACACAAATTAAATAAACTTAGATAAAATAAACTTGAATAAAATCCTATATATAATTTGTGTTTTTCTGTCCGTTTGTCTGTTCGGTTTTTCGGCGCAAGCAAAGTTTGGGCGTAGTAAACAAAAAAGGTTAGAAAGAGAAAAAGGGGCGGAGGAAGGAAAAAAGGGAACACCAAAAAACAAACAAAATAAACAAAAAAGGACAAAAATGTAAATTAAAAAGACAGTTAAGAGAGAGAAAAGAGAATAGAAAAAGGATAAAAAAATGTTTACTTATTTGCAAGAAAAGGTCAAAATAAGGTGAAACTAGATATAGAATTAAAATTTACATTTTTTATGGGAAAAAAGTAATAGATACATACTTTTGATTTATACTTTGAGTTTTTACAAGTTTTTCATCTCAGATAAACAAACTTATTATAAAAAAATGCAATTGTTGTTTTTTTCCTATATTCTAAAATTTATTTTTCATCTCCTTTAGAATGTTAATTTTTATCCTAACATTTAATACTTTGTCCTGAGATATTATGAACTGGTTGTTGATCTTAAACAAAAAATTAGTTCCAGCAAAAGTGAGATAAAAGTTTAGACTTTTTTAATATGCAGAAGACAGTTCCTACAATAGGCTAGCATAATTTTCCTGCTCTTGAATATGAGTTTTGCCAAAGGATAGATAAGTCCCTACAATGTGTTGGAAAAAGACCATCCACTGGGTTAATACCCGTTAATGTGTAGAAAAAAGATCATCCACTTGTAAATAAGAGTGTCAATGGAAAATAAGAGTTTAGATTTTGCGGTGGCAAAAGTGGTGACAATGGTTAGATATGAGTTCAGACAATTAGTAGATAATAGTTATGGCAGTGGGTAGATAAGAGTATGCAGTATGAAATTGCCCAACTCTGCCAATGGGTAGATTTGAGGCAAACCAGCGCGGTGATATGAGTTTTGGCAATGGGTAGATTAATGTTCAGGCAAAAGGTAGATGAGAGTTTTGCCAACAGTTAGATAAGATCCAGCCTATGACTAGATAAAAGTTCGGGCACTAGGTAAAAAAGAGTACAGGCAGAGGTGGTTAAGAGTTTTGACACTGGGTTGCGCAGGGAGTAGAAAAAACCAGGACAATGTAGATAAAAGATCAGACACTGGGTATATAATAGTTCAAAAACATGGTAGATAAGAGTTCAGACAATGTGTAGATAAAAGTTTTGTTTTTTGGTAGATAAGAGTACAGACAAAGGGTAGATAAGAGTTTTGTCAATGCGTATGTAAAAGCTCAGAATCTGGGTAATTAAGAGTTCAAACACTGGGTGGGCGGATAAGAGTTTTGGCAATGGGTAGATAATACCCAGACAATGTGTTGTTAAAATTTCAGATACTGTGTAGGTAAGTGTTCTGGTAATGCGTAGATAAGAGTCCAGACACCGTTAGATAAGAGTTAGACACTGTTAGACTCTGGTTAGATAAGAGTTCAAACACTGGGTAGATAAGAGTCAGACAAAGGGTAGGTAAGTGTTTCGCCAATGGGTAGATAATATTCAGACAATGTGTCGTTTAAATTTCAGATACTGAGTAGTTAAGTGTTCTGGGTAAGAGTCCAGACACTGTATAGCCAAGATCTAGACAATGTGTAGGTAAAAGCTCAGACTCTGGGTAGATAAGAGCTCAAACACTGGGTAGATAAGTGTTTTGCCAATGGGTAGATAAGATCTAGACAATGTGTAGATAAAAGCTCAGACTGGATTGATAATATTTCAAACACTGAGTAGATAAGAGATCAGACGATGGCCACATAAGAGTTTGGTCAATGAGTAGATATGAGTTTTGTCGTTGGGAAGATAAGATTCAGACAATGTGTAGATAAAAGTTCAGACACTGGGTAGTTAATTACCGGAAATGGGTAGATAAGACTTCAGACAATGGGCAGCTAAGAGTTTTACCAATGTGTTTTTAATCGTTTAGGCAATGTTAGGATAAAAGCACAAACACTTGGTAGATATGAGTTCAAACACTGGGCAAATAAGAGTTCAAGCACTGGGTAGATAAGAGTTAAGACAAGTGGAAAGATAATATTCTTGACATAGATAGATAAGAACTAGACAATGTGTGGCTAAAATTTCAGACAAATGCGTAGATAAAAATTCAGCCACTGGGTAGATAAGAGCCAAGACAATGGGTAGCTAAGATCTAGACAATAGGCATATAAAAGCGCAGACACTGGGCAGATAAAAGTTCAAACACTGGTTCAGTTTTAGGCTAGCGAAGAGACTCGCCCGAAGGGCGAGTCTCTTCGCTAGTATAAAATAAAACTTGAAGAAACACAAAAACAAAAATACAAAACTTTAAATAAAACTTGAAATGCGAGAAGACTTTTCCAACTTTCTTTCCTTTATTTAAAGTTGTGAAATGTTTGTATTTCTTTTTTTTTGTGTTTTATTTTATTCCGAGAAAATATTTCTTTTTTTTGTATTTTCAACTTAACACGCGTTCTTTCAGATAATTCAAAAAATGTATTTTCAAGTTTTGTATTGTTTAAGTTTATTTATGTACATACAAAATAACGTCAATTGAAAGAAAAGAAATTTCTTTTTGTTTGAGAAAAAGAATAAAAGAGAAATTCTAAAAAAAAACTCTGTTGGATTTTTTAAAATAATTATTTTTAAAAAATAATTATTAAATAAAAATAGAAAATTATTTTCGGGATATTTTGGAAAGAATAAAAATCAAAAAATATTTTATGGGTAAAAAATACAGAAAATATCCCCAAAAAATAACAAAAATTCGCACGTTTTCGCCAATAACTTTAAAAATAGATAACCAAAAATTATCAAATTTTAAAATTAAATTAAGGTAGCTCCACGGTAGCTCCAAACTCCGACGATTTTTTGGCAAAAACCCTGACCCGAACCCCGAAGGCTCTGCCCCGGCAAACCCCAATCCCCGACAATCCTGACCCCGAAGTGTCGGGGAGCTACCCTACTTTAAATTAAATAATTGACACAAAATAAAAATATTTTTTGAGTAAATTTTTGCCCAAAGAATCTTCTAAAATAACGATTCTATAAGCTTCAGAACGACTCCTTTATCTCACCTAAAAATTCACCCCTATTCTCTTCCAATTTTTAATTGTTTGGGGATATCCCAAATCGAACCAAAAATATTTTTAAAATTATTTTTAATTATTTTCTAGTCATTTTCTATTTTTAAAATTTTCTTTTGTCATTTTTTAATTAAAACAATAAAAAGAAAAGTGTTGCCGAAAATTGGTGTAGCTACTTAAATATTTCCCCCTTTACACCCACACAATTTATTATATATTTTCTTTTACTTACTCTAAAAATGGACTATAAATAAACTGAAAAAATATATAAAGTTTATATAAAATTTATTTTTAATAATTTATTGATGTGGAAATTTAAAAGGTAAAAAAATTTTTTAGTTAAAAATTACTAGGAAGAGTAAATCAACTAGAAAATAAAGGAAATAAATTTTTAAAAATAAAAAAATATTTTTATAACGTCAGTTAATTTATTTTATAAATATTTTTTAAACATTTTTTGAACTGGAAAAATTTTTTAAAATTAAAAAGAAAGATTATTTTTAATAGGCAAAAGGAACTGTTAGCAAGTAGTTGACAACGCTTACACAAAAATTTATAAAACAGCTAAAAAATGAGCTAAAATTCTGAAATTTTGCAGAGATGATGGTAATACTGTTGACTAACTCTGGCATAAATTTCAGATTTTTTTATAAAATATTTAAAAAATTATGGACAAAAAATGATGAAAATTGGACATTTTTAGAGAAGATTCTGATATTTTTGGTCAGAAATTCTGAAATTCTTAACAAAAAATTCTGAAATTTTTGAAAACATTAACTAACATTATCAAAATTATTTGGAGAAAATTTTATGGTTGCAGGTGTTTTATAATTTATTTTATGAAATTTTATTTAAAATTACCACGCCTAAAATGTTCCATTTCCTGAGAAAAAAATGTAAATTTTTAATTTAATTTTTGCATTTTTAAAAAATATTTGAAGCAGAAAATGGATAAAAAATAAAAGGGAAATTATAAATATAGAAAATAAAAAAGTTAGCAGATAATTAATAATTTATGGACATTAAAAGAGTAAA
The DNA here is from genome assembly GCA_036172955.1 of Meloidogyne arenaria. Lineage (NCBI taxonomy): Eukaryota > Metazoa > Nematoda > Chromadorea > Rhabditida > Meloidogynidae > Meloidogyne > Meloidogyne arenaria. The sequence goes on from JARQAB010000024.1 coordinate 1,171,626, forward strand.
TGACGATAAAAAATATTTATGTAAAGATAATAAAAAGAGGGATTAATTGTTCAAAAAGATTATAATTTTACAAAAATAATTTTTGTGTTAATAAAAAAATTAATTGAAATATGTGAATGTATTGAGGCAAAGTGGTGGCCAAAACAGATTTTAAAAAGCAAAACTGGCACACACCCCTGATCCCCACACCTTTGTGAGAAAAAACACACACTTAGAATACTTGTAAATAAATCTTAAAATAAAATTTTTAGGAATTGAACTAAAATATATATTAAACGAAACTCAATTTAATTCTTTTGTAAAAGTGGAGGTTGTCTGTACGGTATTTTGTCCCTAATAAAAACTAAGTTTATTTTAAAGCTGTGTAAAAACTTTTTTTTATCTTCAGAAATAGAAAAAGTTGTGTATAAAATTGGAAACATTTATAAATAAATTCTTTAAAAACACATATTAATAAGAGGATCTTTCAAGTTTAAAAAAAAAGAAAAAATGTACATATTAAATGAAAACTTATTTTAGAAAAATGAAGAAGAATTTTCTTGGTAAAAATTTTAAAAAAGGGGTAAAATGTGGGAGAAATTTATTCTTCTGGTGAGTAAACATTTTTTTATTTTTAAAGATTTTACAGAAATCTTGCAAGATAAAAATTTAAAAAAATTAAAAAAAAAATTTAAAAAAATTTAAAAAAAAATTTAAATACAAAAAGAAGCGGAAATGGAAGGGAATTTAAGTGAAGTTTGAGTGAGAGTAATGTTTGTTTTAATAAATTTATAAAATAAGTAAAAATGAACGTATTCCAATTAAATTTTGCTCTTAATACCTTCAGAAATTTATTCTGAAAATTTCAGAATTTTTGACAAAAAATTTCAGAATTTATGGACGAAAAATGAAGAAAAATGGGGTATTTTAAACTAAAATTCTGATAAATTCTGATATTTTTGCCTATAAATTCTGATTTAAAAAACCAAAAATTCTGGTTTTATTAAATTATTAGTTAACACTTTAAAGGATTTCTGAACGAAATTAAACACCTTTGGGTGATCTTTTGGCTAATTTATAGGCATTCACATTTAGCGCGTTACCACGTAAACGAGTGCCACGGAAATAAAAAAATAAAAGAATTTTTAAATAAACTTTAATTTTTAAATAAAAATGTGTACTTGTTTAAATATAGTAATTAACGAGTAAAATTGTTTAAAAAAATTTTAAAAAATTTTCAGAAAAAATTTTTGTTGAAAAAAAATTTTTCCTTAAATAAAATGAAAGGTTAGTTTAGAAAGTGCCATTTTCTGAGAAAAAAATTTTTTTTAATTTTTTTTATAAATTTTTTTAGAAAAAAAAAGATTTACTTAAAAGAACCCATATTTATTAATCAAAAAAATTCAAAAAAAATTTTTTTAATTAAAAAAAAAACAATAAATAGACAAATAGAGTGTAAGGTCACGCTATTGCTTAAATTTAGTTTTTGAAGGTTTTCTTTAAAAATAAAATAAAAATAATTTTAAATTATTTAAAAAGAATTAAATGTCTAAAATAAGGAAAATTATGTATGATTCTATCAGTTTGAGAACATTCTTATTTTATCGAAACAAAATAATAATTTTTTTCATTTCATTAAACAATTACCTTAAATACTCTAATATAAGCACACCTTTTGTAGAAGCCCATCTTTAATATAAGCTCATCCTAGGAGGTCTGTTGAAGAATATGAGCCCAGGGCATGTACGGTAATTGAAATATAAAGACGTCGAGAAAAATGTAAAAAAAAATTTATTTTTGAGGAAATTAAAAATTACAAAAATAAAGAAGAACTTGCATGTTAGGGGCAAAAAAAAAGATTAACACGAAGAAAAAAATAATAATTAAAAAATAATCCTTATATTTGTTTTTAATTTTGTTTAAATAAAAATAAATATATTTCTTTTTTGCGTCATTTTTTGTCATTATCTCCCCCCCCTTTTTTTTTTATTTTTTTATAAAAAAAGATGAGACACCAACAGATAATATTCATTATTTATTTATTAGTTAATCATTGTCTTTTAAACAAAAAAAAGAAGAAAATAATAAAGGAGGAGGTAAATGATTTAAAAAACAATTGAATGAACGAAGAAAAAAAAACGGGAATGTTTAAGAGAGGAATGATTTTTTTTCTTTTTTTTTTATTTTTTTAGAAAAAGAATTTTTTAGAGAACTCAAGTACTTGTATATATTATATACTTTAAAAAAAAAGTGGAAGAAAAAAATAAAGTAAAATATAAATTATATATAGGTAATTTGTTAGAGGAAAGTGTGTGTTTAGTGTTGAGAATAAAAAAAAGTTTAAAAAGATTTTTAGAAACTTGAGAGATTAATTGAGGTGTGGGTATAGGTGTGGGTTTACTTTTTAATTATAAAAGGATCTTTTCTACTAGTATTCTAACGAAAATGAAAATTTTTATTTAGCTTTGGTTTTTTCTGTTTATGGATTGAAATGGGAATTGGGGGGGGGGGGGGGGGGAAATTTAAATGAAGCAATACCAGTTGGGTGGTGTGAAGCATTTTCAAAAAATTTTAAATTTTGTATAATATTTTTATATTCTTTTGTATTTAAATATAAAGTGACGTTTTTACAGGGTTCTTTTCGGTGAATAAATTTAAATAAAGGAGAGATTAAACGTTTTTCTAGTCTTGAAAAGTGTTTAAATTTTGTAGTTCTTCCCTGTAAGAATTAGCTGGAAATGATAAATATGGAAAAAATAACTTTAAATTTTGAATTGGAAATCTCCCAACAAAAAATTTCTTGTTAAATTAATTTTTGATTAAAATTTAATTAATACATAACAAAAAAGAAAATTAAAAATTAAAGAAAGGTGTGGTGGTTATTTAAAAATAGCAAGTAAAATAAAATAAAGAAATGACAAAGTAAATAAAAAATTTAATTAATTAATTATTTAAACAATAAAAAGAAAGAAAAATTAAATATAAAGTCAAACAAATAATAAAAATTAACTAAATTTATTTATATTTATATATTTATGGGAGTATTTACCGAACAGACAATTCTCCGTCGAATGCCTTTCTAATGTGCACAAAGAAAATATTTTTTGATTTAATTTTTGAGTCTTTTGAGACACTAAAAAGTCTTTTTATCTGAAACATTCAAAAATCTTTTTATTACGCAATAAGTAGCCCAAAAATCCCAAATTCGGTGAATTGTCTTTTCGGTAAATTACCCCCATCATAAATATTCCTCCTAAAATAAATTTAACTTTTCTTTTTAATTTTTTGTCGAATCATTTTGCGCATTAAAATAAATAAAGAAAAGGTAAGTATTTGACGAATGATTTGAAAATTTTAGAAAAGAAAAAATAAAAAATGTTTAAAATTGAACGGAGAATGGACGTAAAAAGGCGAAGAAAGGGGAAAAGGGGGAAAATTAATTTTGAAAAAAATTAATTTGGTAAAAAGAAGGATTTTTTTAGACAATTGTTTAATGAAAAGGAAATTAACAAAAGTCTAGATTAAAATTACTAATTTATTGTATATATATTTAATTAAATAATAAATCTTTAAAAAAAGGAGGAAGTAAAAAATTAAATTAAATAAATAAATATTTATTTAATATTTATGGTCAGATGTTGATTGTATAAGTATACTCTTTGGAACGGAAAAACGATGTATTTAGAATTGAGGTGTATATAAAATTGAAGGCATTTCTTAGATAGCTCCCCGCTCAATTAACCTTAAAAAATTGTGCAAACAATAGGATGTGTACGTAAATTTGAGAGTATAGTCTGTTCTAAACTCACCCCTATTTCTCTCAATATTTCATGCCATATTCAATTTTTCTACGTTTTTCAAATTTTTTTAAATAATTATATAGGATCTATTTAAAATTGAAATTGTTTTTAAGTAATATTTGGAATTAGAAAAAGGGAAGCTGGAAAAAAATAATTTAATTAATCAAGTATTTTTCCTGAGAAATTTTTTATGAAATTAAGTAATATTTTAAGCAACTTGTTAATAATATTTTTAAATAAAAATGTCAAATGCTCTACTACATAACTCTGAAAAAAAGCAATTTTTAGATCATAAATAATAAAAATATATATTTTTTCTAGTTTGATCCACAAAATACCCACCACACTTTTCTCAACTATTTTTAAATTGTCAATCAAAAAAAAATAATTTTTTTCAAAGAAATGTCCAAAATTAGTTAAAAAAATTTTTTTTCTTTAATTTAATAAAAATAGAAATTATTTTTGATAAAATAATTGAGAATTCAGAAAATTAAAAGAGAAATTATTTTTTTAATTGAGCTATTTTGAATTGAGCTAATTTTTGATGGAATTAAAAGAATTTTTGGGGGGAAAAGAAAATAAAAATTAAATAAAAACTTTTTAATGTGTCCCAATAAAATAATTAAAAATTAGAGACCGGACCGAGTCGAGATCTCGATCGAAAATTTCTATCCTCGTATGACATTCCCAGCCCAATCTCTAATTAAAATTAGAAAATGGATTGAGAAAAGATTTCGAAAAAATTCTGGTTATCGAGATATCAATCTCGACTCCAAGTTCGGTCTCTAATTTAAAAAATAGGTAGTTTTTTCCCTACAAGCCATGTTTTTAAATAAAAGAGTTTTTAAATCCTTTAAAAAGACTTTCCAAAATATTTTTTAAAAACAAAAAATATTTTTATTTTTTGTTTTTATTGCACTTTTCAAATGCAAAAAATTCTTTTTCAAAAAATATTTATATATCTTTTTATTTTTGAAAAATATGTATGTAAAACCAAACAAAAAAACATATGTTTTATCTTTCTTCCAGCCAACCTTTGTTCACATTTATAAAAATGAAAAATGAGAAGAAAAATATATAAAAACAAAAAAAAGTTGGAATATTTAAAAATAAAAGAAAATAAAAGTTTTTCAAAAAAAAATTTATATTTTTAAAAATAAACCTAAAAACTTATTTAAATAAAAAAAGATGAATGACAGAATTAAAAAGAAATAAAATTATTTTTATTTAAAACGCCCACTAAACATTTAAAAATAATTATTACATACAACGAATAAATTAATAAAAAATAATTATTTTGGTGTAATAAAAAAAAAGAGAACCAAACACGTTGCAGTTTTGCCAGTTTTCTGGCCCTAAAATGAGTTTACTCCCCCTTATGGTTTTTCAATTTTATGGATCTACATCTCGGTCAACAGGCATGAGCTCAACAAGCCTAAACGATTGACACTATATACAATTATTTTGGGAAATTTATAAAAGGAATTTTTAGTTTAAGGAGGCTTCCTCCACAACGACATTCGTGTCTTCTTTAAGAATGCAAGTCAAAATGCATGACACTCGATGATTGACAAAGAAATTTTGGGGGCAATCCTAGAAAGGAAGGCTGAAAATGCGAAATTTTTCAAAAAATGAAGGCTTCCTCGAAAACACCAATTGAACAAGTTCGAACCCAATTATTCAAACAATTGAAGGGAAAGTACAAACAAACTTATTTCTTACTTACTAGCTAAAACAAAAATTCAAACAAAAAAAGCAATTCAAAAACAATTTATTTACAATACATATAAATAACAATACAATTCTAGCTACATTATATAGGGAAGAAATATACACAATTTACAATTATTATTTTGGGTGGTTTCCTATTCTTCTTATCAACATCTGTGTTCATCTAGATCGTCCCGGAGCCATACTCATGCAGCAGCCATAGGAACGTCGACCTTGAACTCGCCCGAAGATCCAGGAGGGAAGATGGCCTTGGCGTCCCCAGCATCTGGAGGAGCCCCAGCGAAGCAGATTTCCAACTTGTCATCACCTTTTGGAGGGCCGTTCTGGCGGATCACTTCGACTTGGGCAGCGGCGCCGGGCTCCACGAATCCGAAGACGGGGTTGACTCGGTAGTGCTCGTTATTGCTGGACTTGAGCTTGAAGGCGAATCGGACCTAAAATTGAAAAAAATAATGATATTTATTAGAGGAATGGAAGATAGAAGGAGAAGATTTAAAGAAGAGAAAATGACTAACCTCAGGGTTGCCGTTCATCAGCTGAAGCGAGACGTTGCCTCCCGAAGCAGGAACCTGGATAGCAGCTGGCTCGACTTGGACCGCCATGTTGTTGTTGTGAAGATTGGTTGTTGATTGTTTGAAGAGTTGTCGTTGTAGAGAGTTGGTGATCGATGATGATGACAAAGCTTTTATATCATGATTTCCGTGAAGAAATCACATACACCCATCCAACTATAAAAGTCTACTGATTTCGTTCAAACGCAACTCTCTACAACGACAACTCTTCAAACAATCAACAACCAATCTTCACAACAACAACAACATGGCGGTCCAAGTCGAGCCAGCTGCTATCCAGGTTCCTGCTTCGGGAGGCAACGTCTCGCTTCAGCTGATGAACGGCAACCCTGAGGTTAGTCATTTTCTCTTCTTTAAATCTTCTCCTTCTATCTTCCATTCCTCTAATAAATATCATTATTTTTTTCAATTTTAGGTCCGCTTCGCCTTCAAGCTCAAGTCCAGCAATAACGAGCACTACCGAGTCAACCCCGTCTTCGGATTCGTGCAGCCCGGCGCCGCTGCCCAAGTCGAAGTGATCCGCCAGAACGGCCCTCCAAAAGGTGATGACAAGCTGGAAATCTGCTTCGCTGGGGCTCCTCCAGATGCTGGGGACGCCAAGGCCATCTTCCCTCCTGGATCTTCGGGCGAGTTCAAGGTCGACGTTCCTATGGCTGCTGCATGAGTGGCTGCGGGATGATGGATGAACACACAGATGGTGATGTAATAGGACTCCTAAAGATATAATCATAAATTGTTTCTTCCCTATATAATGTAGCTAGAATTGTATTGTTATTTATATGTATTGTAAATAAATTGTTTTTGAATTGCTTTTTTTGTTTGGGGTTGAGGTAAAATAAGAGTAATTGATCATTTATAGGAGTTTCGGAATGAATGCCTTTTAATCTTTTGAGAACACATACCTTCCACTTTTTTCCATTTCCAGTCTCCTTTTCCTTTCAGGCTTAAAGAGGAGTCGATTTTTGACTTGTTTTATCCCGGCTATTTCAATTAAGGTTGCCCATTACCTCGTCTAAGATCTTCCAAAACCCTCAAAAATGTCCGAGCACATGTTTGGCTTCCGTAACCTTCAAGAGTCTTTTGTCATCAGAGAGAGAGTTTGGCTTCTCAAAGAGTTGTTGGTTGGAAATGTTTGGGAATGAGATAAAATAAGAGTTTAGTCATTCGGAGATGTTTTTGTGAATGGACACTTTCGTTTTCTGAGAATTCCCCATCCCACACCTTCCTCTTTCCTTTTTATTCTTTTGAAAGGAAATTCTCTGGATCGATTAGAGACTAAATGAATTTATCAGAAACAATTGTTCTTCCTCCTAAAAACTTTTAATTTTACAAACTTCTCATTTAAAATTAAAGATTAAAATTTTCCATCAATTTGTTTTTTTAAAACATTGAAAATGTAAAAGAATGAGAGAGATTGTAGGACAAAAATATTTTCTCTTTTATTATTGTTGATGTTGAAGGTTGTCTTCCAATTATTTTTTATTTTCCCTTCTACAATAATTAGTATATTTATTTATTATTTTTCCAAATTTATCCTTTTCCTCTCTTAAATTTCAACATCCAAATAATAAATAATCCTCCAAAATCCGCACGAGATTGACAAAAATAGGCAATTAAAATTTCAATTTTATTGATGTTTATTTGACAAAATCTGTCGAATCTCTTTTATACATATTTTATTTTAAACAAATTTTCTAATTAAATATTTATAAAATTAAAAATTATTTTATTAAAAATTCTTTAAATTCCTTTCCCTATTATGTAATTGCAATCTTTTAGTTATCTAAGGTATTCAAGTTGAAGTTATAATTTAATCTATATATATACATATATTTTTACAAATGCTCATCAAAGCAGCTTCTAGCCAAAAACCTTATATTCCACCTCCATAAAATTGCCTACTTAATCTTATTACTGGTCGCTTACAAAAAGTATTTTGTTTGCTTTGTTGTTAGAATTTTTTAAGGACAGAATTATTCCACTATTCCTAACTCGAAGCTGTTCTATTAAACTCTGTTCATAACAATATCACTCTGTAGCGTTTAAATCACAATATGTTCCCTTATTAGAACGTGGAGAAATAAAAAAAAAATTATTTTTTTAAACATTTTTAGAAAAATGTCATCAACTTTTTCAATTTTCTTTTTATTAATAATTTTAAATTTATCGTTTATATCTGCTGAAAGGTGTGATATTATAGTTCATGTTAAATCAATGACTGACATCCCATTTAATGCTAAAGTAATTGCTCCGAGTGGGCAGTCTAGTGAAATGTTTGGATTTTCTTTTTTGATTAAAAAAATAAATTTTTTTTGAAAGGTGGAAATTTTCAAAAAATCGTCAAAAAGAAACTTTCCATCCTGTTGTGAATGGAACCGGGGATTGCACAACAGGACAGTGGGAAATACAAACATTTGACAAAAATGGAGGTTCCAAGGCGACAGAAAAGGTGAAAAAGTTTTTTTTGGAAGAATTTTTTAAAAACCCTTTTAGGTCTCTCTAAGCGGAACAGGCCGAGTTCTCTACGAAGTAAAAGACAATCTTTTACCAATACAAAGTGAACGTCAAGGTGCTGTTTGTGATGAGGGGAAATGTGCAGCTCTTGGACAACTTCCGAATACTCCAAAACCGAAGAATAATTCTTCCAATTAAAAATATTTTTTTTTAATTTTAAAATTATTTTATTTAATCTTTCCTCTATTTTTTGAGAGAAAATTATTTCGTTAAAATACAACGTTAATAAAATTTCCAAAATTATTATTTTCTGTCCAATTTTTAATAGAAAATAAATTATGAAAATACGCTTTTTACAAAGAAGTAAAAAAATAAAACAACACAAAATTTATAAAATTTTAATTTCTTCTCATTTATTATAAAATCACTCTTCCCCTATTTAAAAAAATAATTTTTTTTTCATTTACATTTTTTAATAAAAATATTTTCAATGTAATAATAAAATATAAGGTAAAAATAAGCAAAGATTTTTATAAAATAAACAAAAATTTCAAAATTAATTTTAAAAATCTTGCCATTTTTCAAAGAAAAAAGTCAACCAATCACGCCTTCATAAACAAAAAAATAATTTTAATATTTTTTAAATACGGGATGGTTTGGGTCGATCACAAAAAAAGGAAAACAATCTTCATAGTTAGTCTATATATCATATAAAATCATCCGCTTTTCTTTCGTCAAAATGAATTCTCTCCTCATAACTAAAAAATGGTATTAAAAAATTTTTTCCTAATATTTTTGATAATATATTCGAATCCCGTTCGTACTTACACCCTTGGGAACGAAAAGCGAAAAAATTGTATTTAAAGCCAAGGTGTAAGTAAATGGAGGTATTGCTTACATTAGGCAGCTTTCTCAAACGATTTTTTCGAAAAATACTTGGAATTACTCTCATATTGAGTAATAGATTTTTAGATAAAACTCGAAATGCCCCCAGAATAATTTTTAAAAATCTAAATTTTTGCCTGATTGACTAGCCTGTTTATTAAGAAATAAAAATTTAAAAACTTTCTCACCAAAAATTCTTTTATCAAATCTTTCTGCGCGGGCGTTTTCTAACAGGTGCACGAGAATCCTCCTCAGCTTGTGCTTGTTGCACTGGTTGGGAATTTGATGAAGAGCTGCTAGTACTTGCATTGTTTTCGACATTGTTGGCGTTGGTAGTTGATGATGAAGTTGTTGGAGTTGAAAGAGCTGATGATGATGTTGGACAAACAATTGACTGAGAAGGCTGTGAAGCACAAATTAGCGAGGAGGAGGCTTTAAAAGAATTTTTTAGAAGATTATCTAAAAATTTAGGAAAAAAGAACCTGCTGTAGAATTAGACACTGACGGTAATGACGATGAAGTAGAAGTTCCACCACTTGTATTTAATGAAAATGAGGCTAAAGCAGAAGTAGAATTATTGCGAGATATATTGCTGCTAGGCGAGAAGACACCAACGCCGTAAAGACTTGCTGGGGCTGTAAAAGAATTATTATAGTGGGCAGTTTTGATTTTTGGGATATTTCATAAAGATAGGAAAATCTCCCCAAGTTAGTTAAAGATTATTTCCCCTTTTAAAATTTCTAAAAAAAATTTTTCAGACTTACTACTCATACTTAAACTGCTACCATTACTTCCACCTCCACTTCCACCAGTACTAGCAGCTCCACCAGTAATTGGTTCTGTAGTCCCTCCAGTTTCAAAACTGCTACTCAAATCAATCCCTTCACTCCCATTTTGATCAAGCACAGCTTCTAACAATTCATTTGCAAGTTGTCCTCTAACAGCTTTCAATTCTTTCCATTCAGGACTTCTCAAAAATGTTTTGTGATTTGAAGAAATGTATTTAATACAAGCCTGGAAATTTATTCATTTTTTCGATTTATATGTTAAAATAAACCTTTTTTAAATATGATCCAAAATATGTATCAGCAATTAAACAGAGATTAGCAATATTTTTAGCACCTAAAAATAAAAACATTAAAACAAAATTTTTAAAATTAAGGTTCCATTTAATTGGCTCCCGGAGATTTGGGGAGTGGACACATGGGGATTGGACATTTGGGGAGTAGAGATAAATGGGGAGTAGGCGGACAATTGGGGAGTGGACATTTGGGGAGTAGCCTACCGATAAAAATACAATAGAATATTAAATAGTTTTTCTTGTTTTTGTATTTAAAAATGGTCTCTGAAAATTGAAAAACCATAGGGGGGAGTAAGCTCGATTTTGGGGTGAAAAATTCGAATATGCAAGTAAAAGCTCATTCGAAAAAGCTCCTCGAGCTGAGTCGAATGACACTAAAATTAGCTTGATTGAAGAAGTTTGAGTCGAGATATAGGGCTCAAAATGGTCAAACACCATTGGTGGGATTTTAGGGTCAAAAATTCGAAAAAGCATATAATAGCTCATTCGAGAGATTCCTAATTTATTTTTTAAATACAAAAGCAAGAAAAACTATTTAACATTCTATTGTATTTTTATCGGTAGACTACTCCCCAAATGTCCATTCCCCAATTGTCCGCTCACTCCCCATTTATCCACTCCCCAAATTTCCGGACACGATTTAATTCTAGAATTATAAGAATGAGAAATTCGAATCCGACCGCCTAAAACAATAAAACACCTCTTTATTTCAGACTCGTTAAATCTCCAATGTACTTGCCTCAAGAAATAGAATAAGTTCAGGGAATTTTTCATGTTTGGATTGGCAGATCCAGGGAAAATTTTAGAGATATCCAATATCCAAACCAAAAATTTTCGATAACCTAAAAACCCGGATAAAAACTGGATCAGCCTACATTCCTCTATGTGCCATTAACTAAAAATATTTAAGTAATTAAAGAAAGTTTTTACAAATAATCGAAGTCATATAGCGTTCACATTGTTCCTTCAAAGGCATTACAGCATATTTATCAGCTATAGCGAGAATACCTTCCGCAAAATTTTCCAAAGCACCTAAATTAATTAGAATAAATTCTCTAATAGTTTTTGCAAACTTTTGTCCACTGAACCCGTGTAAATAAATTGAAGCATGGCACGAACATATTCAGGACGAGAATCTGTTATGCTAATTTGCCCCTAGTAAAAGAATATTTAAAAGAAATAGAAATTTAGAATCAAACATTTTGAGCCTCTAACATCGACTTTTGCGCAAACATTGAACGGAAAACAACGCTGTGTTGTGCTAGAATACATCTGTGAGCATTCATTCGTGCACTACCAACCTAATAAAAAATTAGTTTGCATTTTTTCAAAATATACGGGTGGAATAAGCCGCTATATGTAATATACAAAAAATAAGGCGGTAATTGTTCGGTTCGTACCCCCCACTCATTTTTCCTTCCTCAAAGTATTAAAAAATGGTCAGTCAATCTTAGGTTATAGAACTCGTTGAGCTGTGTCGGATGACACCAAAATCAACCCCAGGTCTTAACTTTGGGCCGAGATACAGACAGAAAGCCTGTGCAAAGAGAAAGGTTTTGCAAAAGCGTCTCACGACTACAATAGGATTAATTTATGTCATAACTTTCTCAAATCTTGTTCAATTACGTTGATTTTGATGTCATTCGAATCAGCTCGACAAGCTCTTTCGAATGAGCTATTATTTGTTTAATCGAATTTTAAGCCCAAAAATTGAGCTTACTCCCCCCTATGGTTTTTTTCAAATTTCAGGGACCTATATCTCGGTCCAAAGTTAAGACCTGGGGTTGATTTTGGTGTCATCCGACACAGCTCAACGAGTTCTATAACCTAAGATTGACTGACCATTTTTTAATACTTTGAGGAAGGAAAAATGAGTAGGGGGTACGAACCGAACAATTACCAATAAGGTAGTCAGCAGAACGTATAAACCCTCACTACCCCTAAACCCCAGAACCACTGCTCGACTATAATTAATAAAGTCCGTAATACCTGAATAATACAATCCGTAAAAGTCTCTTGCTGCCACATTTCTCTCAACGATTCCTGTACCCAAACTGAGGAATCCAAATTTGTTTCTTCCACAATTTCATCATCTTCTTTTTCCACATTTAATTTTATGCCGGGAGGAAGAAATTCAACTTCGCAAAATAACAATAAAGAACCTAAAGACATATTTTTTAAAGGGCTGAAAAAGTTCAATAAACCATCCGGACGTAGAGCTGTCAACATTTTGTCTCGTTGTACTTGAAATTTCCCACGGCCTTGTTGATTTGAAAAATCCTTCGTATCTCTAGAATGATCCAAAAGAACTTTTCTTTCAATGAATTTCAAAATAACCTGCAAACACTAATACGACAATCACTAGCATCCAAAGCATAAATTTGAAATTCGGTCATTACAGGATCCTCTCCACGTTGAAGGCCCACTTGTCGAAGAAAAAAAGAAACATCTAAAACAATATGAAGTTAAATATAAAATAAATTTAAAAATTTTTACTATTAACATCCTCCTCTCTCTTTCCATTTGGATAAACATGTAATTCCCAAATTACAGATGGGCAGGTTGAACAAGCGAATTGTTTGCCTGGAAAAGAAAATAGTAATGATTTAATGTGGACATTGCTTTGCTTACTATTAGTGTTAACAATGAGAGGACTTAACGCAAAATGCGAAGAATTATGTAGGAAAAATTGGAGAGATAAAACTAGGTAATATTAAACCTAAAAACCCCATTTTTTCCTCACCAAATGTTTCCTAAATATTGCAGACTGGTCAGACTTCCTCCTTCTTCCATACCAATTTTCCTTTCTTCCATACAAAGGGAAATGAAAATAAAATCCTTTTGATTGTTTGAAGGCAAAATATAGAAATGCAATAGAAATGAAAGGAAGAAGTCTGACCATTCTGTAAATATATAGGAAAAAACGGGAAGGAAACAATGAGGCCTGTCAGGTTCCATATTGCCTAAAGCTCTGCCAACTTTCCCGCTTATTAAAAATCCAATGGAACAGACAGGGACTTATACCTAGCATATAACCAACTCATTCTCTTCCTAAACTCACTTATCAGATTTTGCCCGTTCTTCATCAACTTCATTAACTTTTCAAAATGGTCAATTCTCCATTCCAAACGAGAGGAGACAGCTGCGACCTTAAAATTTTTTAAGTTAAATTTTCATCATAAATTTAAATAAATACCCTTGTAGTCTGCTTAGAAACCATCATTTCAAGACGTTTAGAAGCTCGATTTAAAGAATTTGGTGATGGTTCAATAATTCGCATAAATCTGATTGGTGGATAACGCAAATTTCCACTTTGCATGTTACGAAAATAATCTAAAAAGAGTTTAAAGAACATTAAAACTTGGAACAAAAAAAAAAAGAAAAATCCAAAGATTAGTAGCAAAACATAAGGAAAATCTAAAAGAAAAATCATTTTTAATTTATTGGTTTTTCGTATTATTCACTTTGAAAATTAATTTTTCTTTTTTTCTTTTTCTCTCAATTTTCTTCAATCTTTTTATTTTTCATCATTTTTAAAAAAATTTTTGTGAAATTTTGTTTGAATTTCTTTTATTTTACAAAATTTTCTTAAATTCTAGAAAGCGAGCTGGTTCTGAATCCAGACCTTGATTTTTCCTGGATCCAGAGTTCAGATCAAGGCATTTTTCAGAGTTCCTTGATTTTTCCTTGACTCAAAGTCAAGAATCTTGTCATGGTACCCAACCGAAATCAAGGTCAAGGGTCAAGGTTTTTTGAAGATCTCGGTCACTAGTAAATTCATTTAATTATTTTCTGTTTTTAATTTAACTTTTAGAGACACTATTTATTTAATAAAATATTTTAATATTTCCAATGGGAAATCAACAGTTTCAACAACAAAAGCCAGGTTCAGGAGATAAACAAGGAGAAGGAGATAAGGTTTCTTTTAAATATTTTTACTTTAATCAATCTTTTGAAGAAGCGTCGTTTTGGGCCTCCAATCCCTACACGTTTTGGGAAGCGAAAGAAAGGAAGTAAAGGACCTGAAGCTAGCAATAAAATGCCTAATGTGACACCAGTAACTCGTTGCAAATTGCGTCTTCTTAAATATGAACGGATTAAAGATTATTTGTTAATGGAAGAAGAATTTATTCGAAATCAGGAAAGACATAAACCTCAAGAAGAAAGGCAGGAAGAAGAACGGACAAAAGTAGATGAAATGAGAGGGTCACCAATGGCTGTGGGGACTTTGGAGGAGATTATAGACGATCAACACGCTGTTGTTTCGACGGTTTGATTTATTTATTTATAGGGGAAAATAAGTAATTCCAAGCTTCGTGCCCTCCCCCCTCCCCACTCTTCCTTCTTTTCTCCTTCCTTAATAATATACAAAATGGTCAGTTTTTTCCAAGGAAGGAAAAGACAAGGAAAGGTGGGGGAGGAGGGGGACACGAAGCTTGGAATTACCGAAAATAGAGAACTAGACTGTTTTAATTATTCAAGTTTTCCAACTTTTAGAACGTTGGCAGCGAACATTATGTTAATATTCTTTCTTTTGTGGACAAGGAACAGTTGGAGGTTTTTTTCAAAATTTAATTTTGTAATTTCCTTTGATTTTTCTAGCCAGGCTGTGCAGTTCTTCTAAATCACAAAACACATGCAGTTGTTGGTGTTTTGGCTGATGACACGGATCCAATGGTTTCTGTAATGAAATTGGAAAAGGCCCCAACTGAAACATACGCTGATGTCGGCGGTTTGGAGCAACAAATTCAAGAAATTAAGGAGGCAGTGGAATTGCCACTTACACATCCAGAGTAGTTTTTTAATTTTTCTTTTGACCTTAAAAATAAATTTACAGATACTACGAAGAAATTGGAATTAAACCTCCAAAAGGAGTTATTCTGTATGGCCCGCCTGGCACAGGCAAAACATTGCTAGCTAAAGCTGTTGCTAATCAAACGTCTGCCACCTTTTTGCGTGTTGTTGGCTCTGAGCTTATTCAGAAATATTTGGGGGATGGGCCTAAAATGGTTAGGGAGTTGTTTCGGGTTGCTGAAGAACATGCACCGGTAAATTATAAAAAATTGACTAAAGTTAGAGTTTAAAGAAGTATTTGTATCTTTATTCCTACAATTAACCAAAGAATTTTTCCAGTCAATTGTTTTCATCGACGAAATTGACGCCATTGGCACAAAACGTTACGAATCAAATTCTGGAGGAGAACGCGAAATTCAACGTACTATGCTTGAATTGCTCAATCAGTTGGATGGTTTTGATTCTCGTGGGGATGTTAAGGTAAATTAAAAAATTTATGTGAAACTTATTTATTTTTCAGGTTTTAATGGCCACAAATCGAATTGATTCATTAGATCCAGCACTTATTCGCCCTGGCCGTATTGATAGAAAAATTGAATTTCCACTTCCTGATGAAAAAACTAAAAGACGAATTTTTGGCATTCACACAGCCCGTATGCAATTGGAAAATGTTAATTTGGAGGAATTTATTGAGGCAAAGGATGACCTTTCGGGAGCTGATGTTAAGGCAGTTTGTACTGAGGCAGGGCTTTTGGCACTTCGAGATCGTCGAATGCGTGTTACTATGGTGAGGGGTTTTCTAATTTTATTTTAAAGATTCGTTGTTGACACTTTATTGAATTTAAATCCTTTATTGCGTTGACCAGGGAAAATCCGGCGGAGGGTCGTTGATGAACGGGATTGACCTCCCATTGAATTTTTGGAACTTTTAACTTTTTTATTCCGTTTTCAGTCTAGTTTATGCCCATGGCTTAAGAAATCATTTAAAATAAAAATGGGAAACTTTCTTTTGTAAAAAAATGAAAAAATATTACAAAGAAAATTCATAATTTAATTAAAAATTAATTTATTTAGGAGGACATGAGAAAAGCTAAAGAGAATGTTCTCTACAGAAAGAAAGATGGGGCACCAGAGTCGATGTATCTTTGATTTGATGTTTCTTGTATTATTTGTTTTTTGGGTGGTTGAATAAAATATATTTTCTTAATTTTAAAAATTTTTTAAAATTGTTTCTAATCGATTGATTAGTATTTGTTAAATTTTTGTTAATTTTTATTTCTAAATTTTTTAAAGGATGTTTTACCATTTATCGTTAGAACATGAAATCCAACTTCACCCAAAATATTTTGGTCAAAGTTTAATGGAAACTGTCAAGCAAAAATTATTTAGTGAAGTAGAAGGAACTTGTACAGGCAAATATGGATTTGTTATAGCTGTTACTACAATTGATACAATTGGGCACGGAATGATTCAACCAGGTTAATTTAAAAAGAATTTCAAGGTTAGCTGTAAATCGTGGGTCATGCCGTCCTAATTCTTAAAAATCTTGAATTAGTTTTGTGTTTACAGAGTCCCAAGTTTTATGTTCATTGGACATGGAATTTTCTATTGTAGAGTTTTTTGGTTATTAACTCAAAAAAGTTTAATATTTAGGTAAAATAAGCTACACCCCAATGTACCGCAGAGCTATAACTTCGTTCAGAATTATTGAATCCGGGATGCCCTGGTGTGTTTCGATTCAGCTTTTCGAGACGCATCGAACCATACAATTTTTTGTTTTTAAATTTTCATAAAGATGGTTTAACAAAGGCGGCCCGGATTCAATAATTTTGAACGATTTAAAGCTCGATGGTACATTGACCTGTTCCGGTTAAAATTCTATTCAGAAAATTCGATTGCCGAACAATTATAAACTTTAAATGATTTCTATATTTAAAGGAAGAGGCTTTGTCACATTTCCAGTCAAATACAAAGCTATTGTTTTTCGTCCATTTAAAGGTCAAGTGATGGATGCTGTTGTTAATCAAGTTAATAAAGTAAGAATAAATTTATTTTTAATTTAAAATAAAACGGAAAACTTATTCTTTGTTATTGAAAATGGTAAAATTTGGAGAGATTAAAGAATACTTTTTAAAACATTTTTTATTTTTAATCGCTTTTACTAGGGTTGGACACAACCGGTACCCTTCCCTCTGCCCATTTCCTGGTTAATTCAAATTTAATAAATCTGTTTAGCAGTTTTGGGCTGATTTTCAAAAAAATTTTTTTGTTTTAAATTTTCATAAAGATAATTAATTTGATGCAAGAAATATCAAACTTTTAGTTTTTATAATCTGTCTATCCAATCCTTTCTTACTTTTAATCCTTCTTACCTTTAGCTATGTATCTTTGAGAGTATACATTCTAAAATCCTGACATATTTCTTTACAAATTTTTTTTAAAAAAAGGTTGGCATTTTCTGTGACATTGGCCCTCTAAGTTGTTTCATTTCTCGTCATTGTATACCTCCAGATATGGATTTTGAGCCAAACAACATTCCACCATGTTATAAAAATCAAGAAGAAACAATCGTTATTAAACAAGATGATGAGGTTTTTTGAACATTTTTAATCAAAAAAATTTTATTTTTAAAGATTCGATTAAAAATTATTGGAATAAGAGTTGATGCTACAGATATTTTTGCTATTGGGACTTTGATGGATGATTATTTGGGTTTGTCTTCTGCTGACTAGAAAAAAGGAAGAAAAGGCTAGTAATTTTGTTTTGATCTCTTTAAATATTTTTTTATTTTAATAGAAGAGATATTCTAAGAGAAAGGGATATTTAATAAAAAGCTATGTATCTTTGAGAGATCTTAAAAAATATAGAGAACATTGAGTGACAAAGTAATTGGTTTGATGGCTGAAAGAAAATTGTGTTGATTTAATTAAATAATATACTATTCTGCTAGGTATTTTTTCTTCTAAAAATATATGGGATATATGGGGGGGGGAGGGAGGGGGGACTTCCTCTTCACTTTTTTGGTTTTTTTTAAATTTATTGTATTCTTCTTCATGTTTTTTAATTAAATTCTTTAATTTAATTAAAATTGGAAGGCTCATAAAACGTACTTTTTCTTCTATAAAAATATGCCCAACAATATTTGTAACGAGATCTTTTGAAGTTAAGAATTGTCCATTAACTATCTAAAAGAAAAATAAATTAAAAATTATCAGAAACTAAAAAACTAACTTTAGCAATCGCTTCTTGATTAGTTATGTCATCGTATGGCTGTTTAACCTCAAAAATCTCAAAACACAACAATCCAAAACTCCACACATCTGTTTTTTTTGAAAGAATTTTTCTTCGAATTGTTTCTGGAGCTATATATTTATAAGCTAATTTGTCTCCTTGTATTGTATCGATAAAATCTTGGCCTTTTGGCAATAAGCGAGAGGTGCCAAAATCGATATTTTAATTTTTAAATCTCCACTTAAAAGACAATTTCTGCTTGCCAAATCACAATGAAGAACATTGTTTTCGTGTAAGTAATTTAAACCATTAGCGGCATCCATAATAAATTTTAATTTAGTCTTGTTATTCAAATTTTGGTTTTTTTTCAGATATTCATCCAGAGATCCTTTTGGACAATATTCTGTTACTAATAGCATTGGATATTTGTCAAGTGTAATACCTAAATTATACAAATTAATATAAATTTAATATTAATATTTTTTATGTTTTTAAAGTGGAATAAGAAAGGGAAAAGTTTTGGTTTATCTTTAAAAAATTTCTAGAATTTTGGATCGGTATTTTAAAAGTATTTTTTGCCAAAAAATATTTTCCCTTTCTTATTCCACTTTAAAAACATAAAAAATATTAATATTAAATTTATATAATTTGTATAATTTAGGTATTACACTTGACAAATATCCAATTCTATTGGTAACAGAATATTGTCCAAAAGGATCTCTGGATGAATATCTGAAAAAAAACCAAAATTTGAATAACAAGACTAAATTAAAATTTATTATGGATGCCGCTAATGGTTTAAATTACTTACACGAAAACAATGTTCTTCATTGTGATTTGGCAAGCAGAAATTGTCTTTTAAGTGGAGATTTAAAAATTAAAATATCGATTTTGGCACCTCTCGCTTATTGCCAAAAGGCCAAGATTTTATCGATACAATACAA
The DNA here is from genome assembly GCA_036172955.1 of Meloidogyne arenaria. Classification (NCBI taxonomy): domain Eukaryota; kingdom Metazoa; phylum Nematoda; class Chromadorea; order Rhabditida; family Meloidogynidae; genus Meloidogyne; species Meloidogyne arenaria. The sequence continues at coordinate 1,191,097 of JARQAB010000024.1, forward strand.
GGAGACAAATTAGCTTATAAATATATAGCTCCAGAAACAATTCGAAGAAAAATTCTTTCAAAAAAAACAGATGTGTGGAGTTTTGGATTGTTGTGTTTTGAGATTTTTGAGGTTAAACAGCCATACGATGACATAACTAATCAAGAAGCGATTGCTAAAGTTAGTTTTTTAGTTTCTGATAATTTTTAATTTATTTTTCTTTTAGATAGCTACTGGACAATATTTGGTTTTTTCGAATAAAACCCCAAAGGACTTTGTTTCAAATATTGTTGTCCATATTTTTGTAGATGAAAAACATCAAATTTTACCAATATTGAAGAATTTAATTAAAAAACGTGAAGAAGAACACAAAGTAAAAGAAACTAAAAAAGTTATTTAGAAGGAAGTAAGCAGAATATGAATTAAATTATTTATTAAATCACCACAATTTTCTTTCTCCCTCAAATCAATTACTTTATTCAATTTTTCTATATTTTTTTATTAAGATCTCTCAAAGATACATCCATTTTTATTAAATATCCTTTTTCTTTTGGAATATCTCTTATTAAACATCTCTCTCTTAAAAAATTATAAAAATACAAAATATTTACAAATAAACAATTTTTTCTTGAAAGTTTTTTAAACAATTTCTTTTAAAATTTCGTTTTCCTCTATAAAATAGAGGGATAGAATAGAGGTAGAAGGTACACAAACTTTTTGATTAATTTTCAAATGCCAAAGTTATAAAAAACCCTCAAATTAATGAAAATTATAGACAAGAATTGATATAGAAGATACACATTAAATACCGGGACGAGAACCTCGATTAGAAATATCGATATTTTTCGACACATCGATAAAAAGGCAACCCTGACCCAAAGAAATAATTAGTTTTGCTTCAACACATTTAAAAAAATTTATTTTTTTAAATGTGTTTTGTTTTACTTGATTTATGATGTCTTATTTTATTATTTTTATTTATTAAAAAATAAATTGATTGGATAAGAGGGAGAGGATGTCGCCTCTTTTTTTATGTAGATTTGACCTTTAAGCGATTTCTTAATTTTGTTTGAATTTGCCGAAAATTTCTTTATCATTTACTCATAAATAAAAATTTTTTTTTATTTAAGTCTGTCCTTAAAGCCATTTAAATAAAAAACTTTTTTAACAACTTTTTTCATTTAAATAAAAATTATTAAAAATTAATTATGTTAAGTGTATTTTTAAAAAATTATTTTCTCCATATGTCATTATTATAAGGCCAGCTAAGTTTCCTCCCAACCATAAAGCAAAATGAGAACGATCAGTCAGTCGTTGGTTGCATGGCTGAGCGATTAACAACAACCTTGCATAGGAGAGCTCTCAGGATCGTCTAATCTTATACTATTTTCTGTTATCAGTTTGATTGTTTAACTATATTTTGTGGCGAGATTTTCTCTGAGAGAGAAGAATTTCTTTGGAAAACTCTTTGGAAACTTTCTCCTCTTATAAAAAAAATTTTTTTAAATTTTATAATTAATTTTAATAATTTAGACAAAAACAAAGAAATGTTCAAAACATCCACTCCAAACTTCCTTTTTACTTTCTTTTGTATTATTTCAATTGTCAAAAGCGATATAAAAAAATTTAAGTTAATGATTATTTGGACAAAAACTCAATTTCTTTGTGTTCATATAAAATGCCATACAAGTTTAGAGTATAATAGAGGAGAAAAAATCATTAAAGACGAATCACAAAATACTATCGTTTTCCAAGTTGGAAGTAATGACTTTTCAGAGGATATAGAGATACCTGATGATTGCACTCTGTCAAAACCTTTTAAATTTTATATAACCCCACGTGTGATTTTATCTGATAAACGTGCATACTGTCAAGGGGATGGACCGAATGGAGAAGAAAATAAATTCGAAAATTGGGTTTGTTTATATGATTGATATTCACTGCAAACAATCGAGACTTGATAAAACGTCTCCTTAATATTACGTCCAATTTATTATTACCTCGATACAAATCGATCCGAATTCATCGGTTTTGACTCTAAGTGAGCTTCTATTAGAGATGGGCTTCAATTAGGATATTTGTAAAAATTGTTTAGACTATCTAAATTTTTTTTATTTTTAGAAGCTCGTTAATAAGAAGATTGGAAGTGGATTGGTTGAAATGACATATAAAAATAATTGAAAGTATGACAAAACATCTAAGTGTAGTTTTAGCGGATTTTTTTTAAAAAATGTTAGCGTAGACAAATTCTGAAAAAGAATTTACAAGCAAAAAGTCCACTATGTGGACGTTCAATTTAAAAAGAAAGATTTATTAAATTATTTAATTGTAAATGTTAAAAATTTAGTTGATAAAAAATTAAATGAGTTGATTGCTTTTAATTTTTAATTATTTCAATAGTAGAGGTAAAAATAGGAGGTCCAGTCTATTTAGGAATGGTAATAAATGTGGATGTGATTTTACTTTAAAGTTTAACAATAAATTAAATAATATTTAGTATAAATTCATGTTTCCCTTTGATCATCTTGTCCTGGGAATCTAACCGAGAACTTTGTCGGAGTTACTCCGAATCGGGCCCCGATCATTTAATAATCTTGAAGGTTATTGAATATCGTAAATTTTCGGATAATACAGAATGAAACGCTTACTTGTGTTAAAAAATGGTTGTCGGTTTAAACCGAACCGACCCGAAAATTTCGGGTCGGTTTTTCAGTTCGGTTAGCCGAATAATTTGGTAAAACCGACAACCCTAGTTAAAAGTCAAACTCCAAACATTTAAATAAATTTATTGAAGATAATTTCTACGAAAAAATATAAAATCAAAAATAAATAGAAAATTATTATTTACACAAAAATTAAAATCAAAAAAAGTTTATCCCCCATAACGAGTAAAAACTCCATCGTCTGGATCCAAAATTGGACCTTCAGCATTTTCTGGATTTTGTATAGACCTTTTTTGGTGTCTTTTTTGTTGATTTATTGAATTAGTTTCTGTTGACATTCTTTTTTTATTAATTAAATTGTTTTGAATTAATGGATAAGAATTACACAAATGTTGAAGTAATAAACCTTTAAATTAAAATAAATATTGTGTTTTTCTAATGAGTTTTTGGATTAATTGAATGATCTTTGATATTTAAGTTTTTATTTGAATATACATATCTCCCTTTTATAAATTTATGGTAAGCAAGTCCCCCCTGCCTTATGTATTAAAACAAATTTGTTTGGATCTATGTTCTATTAGATAATCTGAAATCTACAGATAAGAAAGATGTTACTTAAAAGGAATAGTGATATTCGGTCTAAATGAGATTTCGGCTGTGGATTCACTTTAGTTCTCTCCCCAATCCGAATTTTCAGTTTCGACATAATAACGAGTATGTCTTGCCATTCCATAAATATAGAGGGTTTATACTGGTAGAAGGCAGGGTTCTAGCCGACATCAAAATGAAATTCCCGATTTCGTGAATCGGGAATTCCCGAGAAAAAAATAAATTCCCGATTTTGGGAATCGGGAATTCCCGACCCAAAAAAGTCGGGACAGACCCCTGGGGCCTATACAAATTAAAATCTACATTCTACATCTAAAAATTTTATTGGAGTGAAATGTAGATTGTAGATTTATAGAATGTAGCCAATACAAATAAATTAAAAATGTAGATTAGTAGATGTAGTTTGTAGATTTGTATTCTGCAAATGTAGATAGAATTGTAGCCGATCCAAATTATATTTTTGGGATTTCTACATCTACAATCTACATCTACACTTAAAAATATTATCTAGTAACTAAATTGGAAAGGGACTAAAACAAGCAGATGGGCTTGAAGTTTGTGATAGTGGCCAGAAAATAACTAAAAGTCAAGTTGTTGCTCTTGAAGGCAGCAGTAATAATGAAGTTGAATTCATTAATTTAACACCCAAAAGTAATTCTCGACCCTCCTCACGACCATCAACTCTTCCGGCTAGTATTGAATGCGAGGGTCATATAATAGCAAACGACGCTCTACAGAGTAGAGGACAGATGCAAGCTATTCTTTACAAAGATAGCGGTGATAATATTGAAAATACACAAGATATTTTTGATTATAATTGAGTACTTAATAATCTGTATCAGATCTCAATTTTATTCAAGTTATTTTATTCAAGTTGATCATCCATTTTTACAAGTAAAAAATAAAAAACTAGATTTGAGAGGAGGTTTTTAGTGTCTACCAAATTTCCGTAAAATGTAGATAAAAAATGTAGATTTTTGGAATGTAGATTTTAATTTGTATTAAACAGGCTACAATCTACATAATTCTGACAAAAATCTACATAATTCTGGCGACATCTATATCTACAAATTTTGTTTAATTTGTATCGGCTATAATCTACATTCTATACATATACATTTATAATTTGTAGATGTAGGCTGTAGATGTAGAATGTAGATTTTAATTTGTATAGGCCCCTGGTAGAAGGGACAGATTGAAAAATGTCAGGTCCAGTTTTCAAAAATTTCTTTTCGTCCGTGTTTCGTGTATTGAATCCCTTCCTGCTTTCTTATTATTTTTGGGAGAATTTTGGAAACTTATGGAAGAAAAACTCAAACAAATTTTAAAAAAATTTATTAAATTACTCACCTAACAATAAACAGACAACCAACAATTTTTGTATTAAACAATAATTATTTTTAAACATTTTTTTTAAATTTAGAATGGTTATTCCTTTTACTAAATCTTTTTATTTATAAAGAATTTTTTTAGAATATTAATTTTATTTTTTAATAATTTATGGATTTATTTAAATATTTTTGTCGTTAAAAATAAATAAATTAATTCTTCTTCTTTAATTCCTTAAATTCCTTTTTTTTAATTGAGAATTAAAAATTCTTTAAAGGGAACAATTTCTTTTTTGAAATAAAAAATGTCTAAAAAAATTTATTTTAGAAAATTCTTTTAATTTTTATCTATTTAAAGTAACACAAAAATAATTATTTTTTGAAATAAAAGAATTGGTAGAATAATGGAAAACAAAAATTAATTTATTTCGGTAAATGTCCAGCTCGTGGCCTACATGTCCGCAAAAGGCATTCTGCAAAAAATTATTTTTTTCCTGCATTCTTCTTCTCCTTCTCTCTACCATAATTTTCCTCAAGTTATCAAATGATAGGTGACAGTTTGGCGTCGCTTCTGTGTTTATTCTTACTTTTAAATATCAAGTCGTTTCTACGTTGATTCTTTCTTTTAAATATCAATATTCTTCTTTAAATTATTAACATTTTGTCTATTAATTATCAATAATGTCTCTTTCGTTTCCAACAAATAATTCGGCAAGAGAAATGTTTTGGATTCCTTTTTTTGATCACAAATCGCTTGACATCGAAAAAAGGAAACAATCCCAACTTCTTATTGTTGAATATTTGCAAGGCTTTCGACTTCTAAAATCGGAAATGGATTGCCCTAGATGTTCAACCAAAATGGCCATTAAATGGATTAATAATGTGTATTGTTGGAGGTAAATTCTCAGAGTTACTTGAAATATATTTGAGAACTCTATCGCAGATTTATATTCTTTAAATTTTTATTTATTTATTTGTAAATACATAAACCTTTTTATTATTTGTCTCCTTTATTAGTCGCGCCAGAATGCATCATTTGTTGACTGATGAAAAATAAGAGAGATACGGTAAGGAGTTGAATGCAGGAAAAAAATAATTTTTTGCAGAATGCCTTTTGCGGACATGTAGGCCACGAGCTGGACATTTACCATTTATTTCTTATTATAAGACAAATTTGGTAATGTAGTAAATCATCACTATTTTTCGATTATTTTTGTATTTTGGGTTTGGATATATGGCCAACAGCGCTAAGCAAAGTAAACTGTTTATTTTTAAATTCTTTTCATATTTTATTTAGACGCAAAATTATTTTTTGGACGCAAAATTTATAGGACGCACAAGTGAAAAATGTGTTGTACTACCGGTTAGTGATGCTCGGGTATCCCGCTCCCGAGATCATTTCCCGACCCGACTCCCGTTTCCCGAGTTTTTCTTCTTCCTAGCATCACTACTACCGGTGGGACTCATATCTTTTTAAGTATAAGACATGTCTTGCATTAGAGCCAAGTCCTTTTCTTTTCCCAAACTCATTCCCTTTTCTCAGTTTTTGATAGTTAGACTTAAAGAGTTGTTAGAAACAAACAAAAAATTAAGAGATGAAAAAGAAATATAAAAAAAGAAAATATAAAACAATTTTCTCCTTAAAACACACTAAAAAATAAAAAGCGACACATTTCTCTAAGTTTGTTTTCCACTATATATTTTGTTACGTCCGAAGGTTTAGCCGGGAGACGAGTGTCGACGTGCACAATAATAACAGTTTATCCAAAGAGAAATGACAATGTAGGCGAAGGGATTGAGATGGAACAGACGAAGGAGATCAGGGACTAGCCGGGCTAGTATGATCCAATTAGACTGACGCTTACAGTGGCTTTTATAGTAGTGTCACCACTACCCAACACCTTCCCCTTTGAAAGGTTGAGGTTGATTGTTTAGGCATTACAATTTTCAATTTCACAATTTTCAATGCCTCCTCTTTTGACTAGAGGTTTTAATAACTATTTTCAATATAGCTTAAAGCTATCAATACAATCAACAATTTAGCCACAGCGTCTCAGTCTCTACTAATACTCACAACAATAAAAACATGTGGGATGACAATTTTGGGGGCAAAACAAAATTTAAATTACATTACAAGAATTTACAAAATATCACAGTTTGTCATCTTAATCCACATCTTTTTGTTTTTCTTCTGGTCGTCGACTTCGACAGCGCACACAAAATGTCCAACAGGGCAATCGCACGTCCTTGTTTGATGTTCCTCTTGTTGGTCGCTGTTCCAGAAGTATGTCACGTACACTTTCCATAGTGTTTCGTGACAATTGAATTCTTTTTATTGGAATTTTGAAATTGCAATTTTTTGGACTTACATTCTCTGAACGCCAAATAATTTTTCTTTTCTACAATTTGCAATTTCGAATAATCTTCTTTTCTTTGGAATTTTTTGGACTTACATGCATGTGAACGCCAACAATTTTTTATTCTTTTTCAATTTCCGAATGCTACAATTTTTCAATACTATTTTTCTTCAATAAACTCCTTCAATAGTATTTTACAATTTTTTACAATTCTTCAATGTAGCAATATTTTTCTTCAATTCGGAAATTTGTCGGCTTTTTTGTTTTTGTTTTGTTGTGTGCTTCAGGACTAATAATTTAAGCATTTTAGCTTTCAATTCAGGTATTTCACCTTTCAATTTATGTGTCCATCACGCACTAACAATTCAATTTTTTAATGCCGACAATTTACGACGTCTGTCCACTCACAATTCAATAATCCTTTTCAATAATTGCTTCAAGCAATTTTTTCCACTTCGCCTACTCTCTTTAGCTACTTGTCTCCTCTGTTGCTGTTGTCGCTCGTTGACGCTCCCGTAGACGAACTTGACTGTTGACGAATTCCGTAGTCGACCGCGCCACTGTTACGTCCGAAGGTTTAGCCGGGAGACGAGTGTCGACGTGCACAATAATAACAGTTTATCCAAAGAGAAATGACAATGTAGGCGAAGGGATTGAGATGGAACAGACGAAGGAGATCAGGGACTAGCCGGGCTAGTATGATCCAATTAGACTGACGCTTACAGTGGCTTTTATAGTAGTGTCACCACTACCCAACATATTTAAACTTGAGGTAAAACATAAAACATCAGCGATAGGTCCGGAGTAACTGGGTTATCATGCTAATTCTCTCTCTATCTCCAAAAACTATCCAGTTGCATCTACTTGACCGTCGCTTTTTTTTGGAATATTTAATTTTTACAAAAATTGTAGTAAAAATCACCAAATCTGTTTGAAATCCTATTTTAAAAAATCAACGAATTTATAGGTTATGGCTATTGTAATAGTCTATAACCACTCTACGAACCAAAACTTCATTGTCTGTTTTTTATTTGGTATACCGTATTTACTCTGGTAATTCCCCAGGGGGATTATTGTTTCAACCCATCCCCAGGGTGGGGAATTAATAGAGACTGAGGGATTACTAGAGTAAATACGATATTTACACAAGTCTATAATCATTCATTTCTCTAGACTGATCTAAGGGATTGACTGATCTAAGGGATTGAATATTGTTGAGAATGCATGTCCTACACTAGAGCCAAGTTTTCTTTTTATTCTCCTACTACCCGTGTAAATAATTATTTTAATAATTATTTTTTTATTAATTTTTTTTTATTATTTTTTATAATTATTAAAATAATTATTTTTTTGAGATATTAAAAGAATTATTAGAATAATGGAAAACAAAAATTAATTAATATTTTTTGTCAAAAGCAATACCTCTTCGCAATTAGGTAATGCTAAATCACACTATTTTCCGATTATTTTTGTATCTCGACTTCAATTTAAATATATTTGACGTCCCAAAGAAGCAATTTGTACAAAAAACCCTTTTGGAATAACAATTAATTTTTAAAAATATTTAATAGTTAATGGAATATTTTTTATTTAAATCGCTTATTATGTGTAGATAATTCCACCACTATTTTCTCAATAAATGTTTAAAAATTATTATAAAAAATCTACATACCAGTGAGGCTTATTTTTAAATTTATTTTTGTAAACTTTTTCAATTTTTTTTGAGCGAAAAAAATTATTTTTGGGACACGAACACCTTCATGGGATGCAATGCTCTTATGGAACGCATACTATTGGATTCATGAAGACGCAAATCCTGTCTAGAGCCCAACTTTCCTTTTTATTCCCTTATCCGTTCCTTTTTTAGTTTTTGAAAGTTTGTAAGTAGAGTAAAGCGGTTGGTCCCGTTCCCCAGTGCCTCGTTGTTTAGCTGTTGTTATAGGCAGAGTCGCGCATGCTTGCAATCAT